>KZ857209.1:0-600000 GCA_003351005.1 Cystobasidiaceae sp. HBUAS51001 | reverse complement strand
GCCCATGCCGCCAAGGCCGCCACGCTTCTCTACGCACATTTGTTCAGAATTCCCGTCTCCAATGCCAAGTTGCTGAGAGGTGCGTGTCATTGTCATCGTCATCAGCGACGTTGGATATGCTCTAATCCTCTCTCTTTCACCGAATCAGACAAGATGGCGGTTGTTGAGAAGGCAAACACGCTCTGCGTTAGCCTCACCAACATAGCATTGGCCCACAATTGGCTTGCTGCGTATCTCACAGTCTTGTCGGTCCAGCAACATCTCGTACAGGCAGTTCATCCAACCCTATCGCAGCTATTACAGCTTCCCTCCCTTACCGTTGCGCAGACGGACGAGCTTGCTAGGCGGAAGATCACGACCGTGACCCAGTTCGCTAAGATGCCTGAAGCAGATCGGAAGAATGCTTTACCGGATGTCGATTCACGCGACTATGAGAAAGCAGTCAAGGTTGCCCAAAATTGGCCAACTCTGCAGGTTGTCGATGCTCGCTTCCAAGGTAAGCGTGCACGTGTACCAAAAGTAGACGCGCCGGCTGACTCGGCTGTTCACCCTAGTAATTGGCGAAAAGACGGTCACGCCAGGTTCATTTGTCCAGCTCAATCTGCAAGTTCGCATCACGCCCCCTTCGTACTCTGCGCCCCCATCTCTGCAAGTAAACGGCAAGCCCGACGACCTCTCACTCGAAGAGGGCGACGAAAAGGATCTCGATGAGCTTATTGGTCGCAAAAAGGCTGGCACCGTCGGTGAAACGCCCGATGTTGCTGTCCATGCCCCTCATCTTGCCTCTCAACGCATGCCATCTTGGTCAGTGTTTGTAGGCGATCACAAGTTGGGCAGAGTGTTTGTACCGCCGACGCGGTTCAAATCATTTGGATGGAACAAGACTCGCACGCTGCAGCTCAACTTCCAAGCGCCCCCGCAGCCTGGCTTGTACACCTTCCAAACATACGTCAAGAGCGACTCTTATGTCGGAACGGACGGGCAGAAAGACATGATGATGGAAGTCAAGCCTGCGCAAGAGGAGGCAGCGCAAGCAGATGCCGATGATGACATCTCGGAACCTGAGGAAGACACGATTGCAGGGCAAATGGCCGCTATGCGAGGCCAACCCGTTCGGAGGATCGAAGATCAGGACGAGGAGCAGTATACCTCAAGCGATTCCGAGGAGGAATCATCTGCCAGCAGTAGCAGTGATTCTGACTCTGATTGAGCAGGATCACGTGGTAGTGATGACCCGCGCGCAATCCAATCACGTTGACACAACTTGCTTTTATTGTGCTGAATGCTTGCTAATCATTCACTATTTGCCTATTGGCACATCCATCTGACATAGTTTCTCGATCTCCTCGACGCTCCGCGGCACTGTGGTGAAGTTGTGAAAGCCTTTTTTGGTGACCAGAATACTGAAACGGTGGCGGGCATCAGCTGCGTCTAGCAAATGCATGCAAGGTTGCCACGCACTCATCCTCGATCCGCACCCCGCCCACCGGCATGTATCTTTCCAATACATCCTTGTCCAGATAAGGCGAATCCATGTATGGCTTCAGCTGGAACGGATTGAAGTAGCATCCAGGCTCGACAGTCACGACTGACGAAGCAGCATCCGGATCAGTTGACAAGCTTGACCGATCAATAGACCAGCGCACGCAGACTCACCGTTGCCCTCCACTAATTTCCGTCTGAATCTCAGATATTTGCAAAGCGGATTTTTACTGGCTCCTTCCGGTCGGGCGGCCAAAGGCGAATCGTGTACATCCAGGCCCAGCGAATGTCCAAGTCCGTGCCCGCAGAATGCTGTCGTGATGCCGCTGGCGAGGATCTCCGAGATGAGTTGCTTATCCTCCTTGAAACTTTGGCTATCATCCCGCATCCCGCTTATGCCAACCTGTTGCTGAGCAGGACCTTTCAGTATGCCTAGCTTCAGCAGACCAGCAGCCAGGGTCTTATGCATGTTGATCTGCAGATCTTCCCAATTGCAGCCAGGCCTGATGTGCACAAAGGCCACGTCCTGCATTTGCTCCACAAGCTGGTAGATTGCCTTGGCTTCCGGGCTGAACTTGCCGCCTTTTCCTACAGGGAACGTCCGTGTGACGTCGGCCGCGTAAAACTTCCACTCGCAGCCCGCATCCAGCAAGAGAACGTCGCCATCGCCCGTTGATGGAAAGGATCGTGTATTGCGGATGTAATGCAATGTCCCAGCGTTTGCACCGGATGCTGATATGACTTCGTAGGCTAGACCTTTGGAGCCCTCCTTTGCGCAATAATAGTTGAATAACGCGAAACCTTGATGCTCGGATTTGAGGAAACCACCTGCAAGCGCTTTCATAACTCCTTCATGAGCTCTTGACGTGACGTCGTTGGCTTTTTGAATGAGCTCGATCTCATGGGCGGTCTTGACGAGCCTAGCTTCTTGGCATGCCATGAGGAGATGCTCTTCGGTCGTTTTGCAGCTTGCAGAGCTTTCATCTCCACCCGCACTGGGTAAGCTGTACCCTGGCAGAATGTGAACGAGGTGTGGCGAGAGGTCTCGCAAGGCTCGGTTGAAAGCGGACATGTCGTGGACTTCGCTGACTTCGAGCTGTTCAGCGACTTCGTGTGGCTGAAGAGGCATCCCAGACCACATGACATCCAGCTCGTCCACCTTGGAGCAGAATACTTAGTAAGGCCTTCGTCGCTAGATACTGCACGTGCCGAAGCAAGATGCCATGTGACCCGTCAACCAACCTCTGGAATAAAGAGAGACAATTTGACATCCAGCTCGTCTGACTTGGAAGGTCTACAGACAGCCAGAAGTCGTGAACCAGGTATATCGCATCCAGTCAAGTAGTAGAAGTTGCTTTCTTGCCTGCAAGTCGCGTCGAGCCAGCACTACGTCAGCGGAACTGTGGCCGCATTGACTCCTGAGTGAGAGAATCGCCTACCGGAATGCCAGTTCTCTGCCGGTTCACATGTCCGTCAGCTGCATACATAGTTGACCTGCTGTAGGAGCGCGCATACCTGTCCGTGTCATTTCGATACTTCGTGAGCTCGCCCTCCAAGTAGGCGACTGTAGTTGCAGACGGCGAGGCCCCACCGGCTGCATGGAGCTCCGCAAACGTCTTGCGAGCATGAAGCAGCGCAGGGTACTTTCTTGACGAAGGCGGCAGGTCAGCGACGCTCATGGTGGGCTAGGGCAGGTCGAGGCTTTGATCAGAGCACCGTAAAGCTGGAGTTGCCACAGTTTGTGACAGGCCACCTTCGTTGGCTTTGCGGCAACCACATCGTCCACATGGGCGAGATCGCCGCTCGACGACTCTGATGCCGTCCGATGCCGCCCAAGAGCGCGTTCAAGAAGCGCAAGGCTCCTGGCGCCGCTGCTACGAGCAGCCTCGCAGGCAATGGAGCTGTCGCCGATGAAGGCGGTGGCGCTGCGACAGCGTACAACGCGGCCGTGGCCTCGCTTTATGTAGGCGCAGAAGCACTACAACCTAACCCAGAGCCGTTGAAGTTATCTGAGATCGCTTGCTTGCCTTGCATTAGCCGCCTCTGAAGCCGGCAGACGGCGTAGCCCTCCTGCGCCACGACCTAGTGTGGGACACTCTCGAGCTGATCTTCACGTCTACCGAATTTCGATTCACTCCACCAAGTTACAGTGAAGGTGCTTTGGCGCTCTTTCCCGTCGGCCGGACGTGGTCATTTGCCGAACTCTACTTGGACTGCATCTGCAACAGCTCGAAAGCCAACCGGAATCTCAAAGACAAGATGAATGACAGCAAAGTGTTTGCCGTGAACTTCAGCAAGCTATGCCTTCTCATCAATGCTGGCAGGATAAACACAACTCTAGCGTGTAAGTAATTCCATTTCAACGAAAAGTCAGAATTGATGAACTTGATCCTGCCCTCCAGTCTATCCAGAAATGCGAACGATGATGCGCACCTATCATCCTATTCCAGTCATGCAGGTCGACGAATACACAAGCAAAAATTTGCAAGATGCACCAAGAATGAAGACCCAGCTGAAGGGGTGCCACTTGCC
Source organism: Cystobasidiaceae sp. HBUAS51001 (assembly GCA_003351005.1). Lineage (NCBI taxonomy): Eukaryota > Fungi > Basidiomycota > Cystobasidiomycetes > Cystobasidiales > Cystobasidiaceae > Cystobasidiaceae sp. HBUAS51001. The sequence continues at coordinate 595,986 of KZ857209.1, read as the reverse complement.
TTCAGAAGTGAATGATGTGCCGACAAGTCTCGAGACAGTTCTGGAGCGCGGCGTGAGTAAATGAACACACAATCCTGTTTGTATCACAGAATCCTTGACTAACAACGGATCGTAGACAATCTCGCAGAGGAAGCCGCCCACTTGCGTCGTAAATTGCATCTTTCTACTTTATCAGGAGTGGAATGTAAGTTGACCTGATTGATCCCGGAGTCACATGCGGGACTGACCGTCGCCCTAACATGCAGACGGTGTCAGCCAAGTATTTCTCAGAAGGCTTTAATCTTCTCGATTTACTATACTCTGGCCAGTGAGCAGTATGAAGACCTTGGCACGACGAACCTACGTTGACAAAGATCTTTCTAGACCAAGTAATTGCATACCGTCAGAGCAGCGCGCACGCGCCTTTTTGTGGCTAGTCCATCGCTTCCTCGAGCAGCCCGACCTCGTACGGCAAGACTTCGCAAGCGGACTGGCGAAACTTCCTAAGAACCAGCTTCTCGCGCTGGAACGTAGAGATTGCAGCTCGGAAGATGTTGATACACCGGTTGAGTTGGAGATGGCGGAACAGTTGCTAAAAGCGCGGCATGCATTTATCGAAAAGTTCAAGGCTGAGGATCAGGCGCAAATGCAATCGACAGGTGAATACCATGTTTGTGAGATGATCGATCCTCTTGATTTACATGTTTGACGGATGTCATTATCATCTACAGACGGTACTCCGGGTCCGGAAGACCGCAGAACGAGAGCCGTCTGGCTGGACAAGCCCTCCCGCCAATCGACCCCAAAGCCAGTCGTGCCGGCTGCGTCAGCTGTTATCCCGCATGCAGTCCCTGCCGCTTCCACCAGTGGCGCGTCACCGCTGTCTGTTAAGGTAGAGCGCGCAGCCTCTACGGGACCTGGTATGCATGCCGAAGGAGCGCCGACGCCGACGCCGGCCACCTTCAGTACAGGTCCCTACACAGAAAGCTCTTGCTACTTGAGACACATTCCCCCTCGGACTGGGATGGAAGGCGCCTCTGTTGCCAAGGCGAAGGAATGGGGCCCACAGAAGGCGCAACTGGTGCCCCTTGAGCAAGGCATAGCGGAACCGCAAGGTGCGTGTCACTCGCTAATTTTGTCGCTTGCAACTTTACAGCTCTTTTGGCTGACTGAGTTGCTGAACATCTTTTTGGCATTCTAATACAGTACGGGATATTTGGGACCAGTTCTTGCAGATTCACGTGCCGAAACCTTCGCCAGATGGTCGAAAGAGGCTTCTTGAAGGTGAGAACCGCTCGACCGCTCGGGAGGCTAAGGCTGATTCATACGATTGACTATTGGCACTGCAGTATCTTGGCACAGGATGAAACGGCGCGCCGGTGCTGGTCGTGATCCAGTATACGACTCCGACGACGAAGGCGAATGGACAGCTGAAGAATTGCGTGAGTCTAAGATGGGTGTAGATGCCCAGCATGACCTTGACTAATTATGCGACTGTGCTCGATGAATGGAACAGAATCGCGCCTCTTAGGCTTCCAATTCATCAATTATCAGACGAACACAAAGAACGTGATTCGCTACCAGGGCCAGGGGCCGGATATACCGCCCGACGTCTTTTCGCAATACGTGCAGTCAAACGATAGGGCACAAATTAGCGAACCATCGGGCCATGGCTCTCCTGAGCGCGAGCGTAGTAGCTTAACGCCCACGCAGCGACACAAAGCCCTCAAGGCCCGGTCCACGAGTGTTGACAATCACCGAGGCAGTAGCTTGCCTAACATTGGTGATCATATCGACGACGTCGAGGACGTCAGAACCATGAAGTCGAACTCTCATACATCGTAGCAGTAGTATCGAAGCCTTACCCTCGACAGCAGGCCCCTTCGAATGTATTTGTCGTATTCTGGCACTAGCAGTCGCGCTGTGACGCCTTTCTTTGCTGTATACGCGCGTCGTGCCTGAAACTGACCAGCTAGGGCTCCCATCGCAACCGAGATGGGCAGCGTGCGTTTTTCTATGAGGCGATATCTTTGATGTCGACTGATGTGATGCTCGCTTCGGGAATAACACGCTGCGCTTTCAGCGGCTACAGTATTTCGCTGCACGTGCAGACACTCTTCAGGAACGCAGTGATCAAGATCAAGCAGACGTGTAAACAGACATTGCAGGTCGGCCCTGTCTTATCCTCTCCTTCAACACACCGCAGACATCATTTGCAGTCCCATCTTGCGGTCCACCGTCTCTTGAATCCATTCACAATATGCAGCAGAGCAAACTCTCTGGCTTCTTCAAGCCTGGCCCTGAAGTGGTGCGCGGCGGCGACTCCACCCTCACTCGACCATTGATGGTAGACAGCAACACATCTGTCGAGCAGTACGCTGCGGTCTTCTTCAACATTAGTTCTGCTAGCACCAGCACTACACAAGCAAAGCCCAGCGCACCCGTTGCGTGCCCTCCTGGTGAGTCTGAAGGCCTTGTGTTCAGCGTGTGCCTGCCTCTGTTTACGTGTGGCAGAGAAACACGTGATCTTGTAGCCGCCTCGGCACCTATGGAGGTACAGAAGAGCGAAGAGACGCTGCCAAGCAGCACTGCCGACTGTGACGATGGTGCACAAGAGGATTACGGCGACGACGACGACGACGACGAGCCCATCTGGGATGATTGCAACGATGTTCGACGCAAGATTCGCGCTCATCTCGCAGCGGGCAACAAGATTACTCACTTTCTGCGTGAGATCGGAGGTGAGTGGTGCCCTCTATTAGTCGAGCAGGAAATAGCTTGTATGGGCTTGTCGACTAAATGATGTATCCTCCCTTTCCTTCACGCAGGCATCAATTCCAACTCGTTTACCGCCGCTTCATGGCTTTGAGCGGTCCCAACGGAGGCCAAGAGAATGGCATGTACTATGCCGCCTATCGCTATGATACTTTGAAAAGAAGAGAATCGCAGAAAAGAAACCAAAGAGTGCCAAGCGGAAGCGCAACGAGGCAGCATGGGGGCCTGGCGGCCATAGCACTGGCAGAGAGTCGAGATGGGTACTCTGCATCGGGAGGTAGGAAACGAGGAGGCGGAAGTCAAGAACAGGGGAGCGTGACAGCTCAATCATATTTATTCGTCAAAGGCGGCATGTACCTTTTGTATACATTGTCAAGGAATTGCAAGAAACGCAGCTAAGACAGGCGGATTGCTTGCAATGCTACAAATTCGCCGTTATTGGTCTTCTTGTCTAGCAATTTGTATGACGGTGTGGAGTAGGGCTCTACTTTCAGACTTTACTTCTTCCCGGACGAGCCTGACGAAGAGCTGGTCTGTCCGCTGGGACTGGTGTATGTCGAGCCGCCGCTGCCGTTGTTGTAGTCTGAGGAAGGCAAGGAAGAGAGAAGGTAGCCAAGCTCAGCTCAATGAGCGTGCGGCAGAATAAATGGATGAGACAGCTTACAAGTGCTTCCATTGGGGTTGCTGTAATAGTACGAGCCGTTGGAGTTGCTGCATAAATTCATAGACACCGTCAGCGGCTGACATGTGCACGGTGTCTCGTGTGGCAACAGCGTGTGCACGAGGCGTGATCTGACGACTGACCTGTAGTGGTAAGAATTAGAGTTCGAAGCAGAGGAGCCATAGTCTCGCGAGCAGTAGTGGTTACCCTGGCAACATTACGGAAGGTCAGAAATCCCTATCAGCATCTGCCTCCACTTTCAGAAGGTGGAGAATAGTAGCAAACTGCAAGCGCGACGACCTACTTGGCTGTTGGTGCCGGAGCTGTTGACAGAGTAACCCTTTGGCATGGTGATGTCTTGTTGGTGGGGGGACGGCTTGATGTGGTGCTGGGGTGATGTTGTGGAGCAGAGGCAAGAGAGGGAGAGGTGTGGAGCAGTCGAAGATGAGGTTCGTCGCCTGGTGTCGACGCCACCAGCGTCACCCTTTTGTTGGAGAAGTCCGTGCGGCCTCGGCTTGTGACGACACCAGCGTGCGCATGGACACGAGGGTCGTGCGCTAGAGATAGCCCATGCGATGAGAAGCTCCCACTTGCTTCTCGAGATGACCAAGGCCCAATGCAGTTCAAGCTTCCAAGTTGCTTGGGGTGATGCACGTGCCTGCCAGTGGACTCTGGACAGTCTGCGCCGTGCGCGTCATTCTGCAAGGCTTACAGAGCGCATGAGTCGCGCGCAGTACAACGGTAGGAACCTTGAATTACATCTGAAAGGCAGCAGCAGAGAAGGAATGGCCCTTCTGGGCGGATGAAGAGAAGCTTCCGCTTCGTGATTGAGGAGAATAGGCGAATCTTTGCTCGACTAAAAAGTACGGACTTTGGTTTGTATTTGGAAGGCAGCAGCAGCGAAGGAATGGCCCTTCTGGGCGGATCAAGAGAAGCTTCCGCTTCGTGATTGAGGAGAATAGGCGAATCTTTGCTCGACTGAAAAGTATGGACTTTGGTTTGTATTTTGAAGGCAGCAGCAGCGAAGGAATGGCCCTTCTGGGCGGATGAAGAGAAGTTTGCGCTTCGTAGGTGAGTAGAATAGGCGATCCTTTGCTCGACTGTCATTCTTCCGAATGTCAGTGTGGAAAAGGAAACGTCACCTCCACTGAGCCACTCGTGCTCAGAGCGTATTTGAGCTACTTCTGCTCAGGCCCGACCTCAAAAGCAGGCTCTTGCACAGGTTCTGGTGCAGGCGCTGTGGCAGCTTCGGGCGCCGACTCAAATGCAGGCGTAGGTGCAGGTGCATGCGTAAACCTTTTCTCGCCGCTGGGGCTGGTATACTGTGAATCACCTTTGCCATTGTTGTAATCTGTCACAGCGGAATAGGGAGCGCGAGACATCGAGCGTCAGAGCCGGAGTATCTGATACGCAGCGCATCACTCACAGGAACTACCGTTGGGATTCTTGTAGTAGTACGAGCCGTCTATATTCCTATTCCACATAGGGTGGAAACGGTTCAGCTCCATCCAGACCGGCGACGGACGCTTATGCTAGCAAGCATCGTGCCAAGCGAGGAGGGTTGCCTGCTTTACCTGTAATAGAAAGCATTTTGATCCTGAGCAGATGGGCCGAAGTCTCTGGCCTCCCAGTGGTTGCCCTAGCAAGCACACGATGTACAGAACAATGTCAGCTGCAAGCATCCTTTGCGCAGGATGTTGAGAGATCGCTGGCTGCGCATGACAGGAATGAGCGAGCCTCACCTGGCTATTCGTCCCCTGACCTTTGATGGTAAAATCTCGCGACATGGCTCGTCAGTGGTCTTGACTTGTGAAGAAGAGTGTGGGAGGGAAAGAGAGGAAGCAAAGAACGAAACAGGTTGGCAGGGTCCATGCCAGCGATCGGCCAGCTTGGTGGGATATTTGTGAGCGGCGGCGGGGGGCCCTACGACGACGTTCTGAAAGCAGACTTCATCAAACAATTAAGACGACATACTACTGGCTGCGTTACAGATTGCTCTTGCCCGGCACGTGCGACCACTCTACGCGCAGGTGGCGACTATAAACCCCCGCAAGAAAGAAACAGAAACCGCCCGAGCTTGCAGCGAGCGAGTCCGAAAAGTCTCCCTGTGCATGCGCTGATCATCAAGGACGCCGTCTGATGAAGTGACTTGGCTCTTGACTTTCTGGCTTTCCTTCTGTCCAAGCAGCTCATCTACTCTTTTACTGACATACTGAACGGCGACTGTATTCGAGATGTCTGCAGCTCAGGAAGGCAAGGTCAAGTTTGTGCAGCTCGGCAAGAGCGGCTTGCGAGGTAAGAGAAGCAACGTTTGTGCAGGTATGCCGAAGCAACAATCTGACATGGATGATTGCTTTTCACAGTCAGTGTTCCCATCTTGGGTGCCATGTCTATCGGCGATAAGAGGTCCATCCCCTGGTGTCTTGAAGAAGCCGAAGTGCGTCTAGTCATTCGGAAACTTAGCCCTCGCATCTGACAGTCGCTGTGCATCATCAGGCTCTCCCCCTGCTCAAGGCAGCATATGACCTTGGTATGGCATAGGCCCATTGTCCAGTCACTAGTGAATCAGGCTGAAGCAGATCTTGGCTCGAAAAGGCATAACGAGTTGGGTATGTCACTTCAGCGCATTCGGCCTGAAGTCTGCTAATGCGATTGTGTCAGGACACCGCAAACATATATTCCAACGGCGAAAGCGAGCGTATCATTGCCAAAGCCATCAAAAAGTACTCGCTCAAGCGTGATAAGCTCGTCATCATGACAAAGTGCTTCAATCCCATCGGCGAAAGCCCAGAGATCAAACCCGACCAGATCAGAGACCACCAGGATTACAATTATGCCAACAAGGGTGGTTTGAGCAGAGCAGCGATCTTCAACCAAGTCAACGATGTGAGTTTTTCTGTCTGGCCTGTGCATTCTTTGTCTTCGAGGCTGAACCCATCTTGTCGTTCGCTTTTAGTCGCTCGCCCGTCTTGAGACAGATTATATTGATCTCTTGCAGGTGAGCCAGGGCCTCATAAAATGCATGGAAGCTCGAGCTGAAGCTAGATCTCACGCGCTGTCGGAAGTGCCATCGATACGATTACGACACTCCAATTGAGGAAACGATGGAGGCCCTCAACGATCTTGTTCGAAGTGGAAAGGTACGTTGGAGGTCCAGCACTTTGCCCGATTTGCATCCAAGTTGAACACACTTGCGCAGGTCCGCTACATCGGTATGAGCTCTTGCTATGCATACCAGCTCGCCAACATGCAAGCTTGCGCCGAAAAGCACGGATGGGCAAAGTTCATCTCGATGTAAGTCACGGCAGAACAAAGTGTGCTACACGTTATCGTGCGCTGATGCCGCGTGGTCGTCAAATGCTGAAAAGGCAAAACCAATATGTGAGCCTGCCTTTGTCAACGAGCATGTCCGGAATCAGGCAGTGCTGACTTCTCCCACAGAATCTGCTGTATCGTGAAGAGGAACGGGAGGTAAATCGATACTGCCGCGAGGCTGGTATTGGCCTTATTCCGTGGGGACCCCTTAGCGCCGGCGCCCTAGCGCGACCTTTGAGCACCCAAGGCAGCACTCAGCGCTCCGAGTCGCTAGCCAAGTCCTTCGTACCAGGCGGCAGCAATGAGCACAACAAAGCCGCCGACGAGACAATCATCAAGCGTGTCGAAGAACTGGCGGTTAAGAAAGGCTGGACCATGAGCCAGGTCGCACTTGCGTGGTTGAGCCCGCAGATCTCGTCCCCTATCGTTGGATTCTCCAGCGTTGATAGGATGAAAGAGGCCCTTGGAGCTAATGGAAAGAAGCTCGATGAGCAGGACAGGAAATACCTGGAGGAACCATACCTTCACCGCCCCATCAGTGGTCATTTCTAGGCAGGCTCCGCAACTTGCACGCGGCGTACGTGTAATTGTCAAGCACGTCTTGACTTCATCGATGTCAGCAGCTTGAAACGATGTGCATTTTTGCGCATTTAGCAACTTGATGCCTAGCCAACAACCTACACCTTGCCCCTTGCTGCGCCCCTCAAAACTCTGCACGTGATGCTGGACCGCGTTGTCGTGAATCTGCGAAAGAGTCAGACAAGGCAACTCTTTTTCCCTTCAGCGATCTGCTGGCTTTCAAAAACCATGTTCTGCTATGAATTGGACCGTCTTTTGCTCTCTTATAACCTGCGAGCACTGTTCAAGCTAAAATCGTCCCTTGAACCACTTCGAGGATGGCTTCGACCAAGCAAAGCTTCCTTGCAGCCGTAGACCAGCTCCTCGACGGCTTTGATCGTATCGTAGATCGCTTCGGTCCCAAGAGGGTCTGTCGGTCATCGGACTTGCTGCTCATGGCTATCATCTATGTAGCAGCCTTGTCCTACACTCAGGTCGGCTGTGCAATTGGCTTTGCTCGTGCCTCCGCACTATCAGCCGTGCTAGGTGTAGGAGCCCTGGCGTCCAGAAGGATCTCTGTGACCATTCCTGCCAGAACGCACGCGTCTGCGTATCCCAAGCCTCTGGTAGCCTCTGCATGTTCACAGCGCGGCACGGACATCGTGCAGCAAGAATGCGTCAGGGTCCCGACGATCTTGGTCAATGGAGAGCCTTGGATGGAAGAAGAGCTTGCAGGGCCTTTCATAAGCATCAATGTCGTCGAGCGTGGCAGGAGCACCGCGAGAGTCCACAGCCAGCTGCTGACGCCCAGCGCGTAAATTGCTGCGCGTTGATGACCGACGATGGCGATAAGTTGGCCGTCCGATCACGCCTTGAGCAGGAGCACAGAGCAATGCTCAAGTGAGCGAGTGTGTGAAGTAGCTCTTCGTTCTTCAGTATAGATCGAGTCGTGTTGTCATCATGAAAACAGTAGCGAGACCTCGCTTACCTGCAGAACAATTGGTGGCAAACTTGCATCCCAGCTCGTCTTGTTCGCGCAAGGCACTTTAGCTGATAGGCCAAGTCAGCTATAGTTTTACTCTTTTCAGCAATCTTCATCGCCTACAGAAGTGCTCCCGCCCCTCGACTATTCCGCTGATTCGCCCGCAAGGGTACAACACCCGCGTGGAAGGTCGGACAACTCAAAGTCTCGAAGGTCAGGCTAGCGAAGATGATGCCAACTATGCAATAAATCACAGCAACGAGCAGCCTTCTGGCGCGTAAAACCATAGCAATCATGGCTCGGTGAAGGCTCTCTCTTCTAGACGAGACCGCTGGCGCAGTCTATCACGTCGGCATCGCATTGCTCGACCAGCTGTTCCCCACAATACTGGCATGCGAAACAAGTCCGCTCCGAAATCAGTCTCTCCTCGACGCTATCACCTTCATTAAGACTCTACAAGGCCTCTAGACGCGTACGGCAAGCATGAAGCCTATAAACCAGCAGCCTCTCGCTTGTGGCAGCACATACCCCAGTGAAGAAGCGTTGGGTGTCGCTGTGGAGGCCTGGCAAGACGAGCTGCAAACACAGTTGGTAAAGTCGAGACATAAAGTGCACTATAGCCGCATCCTTCGCTGGAACTGTGCTGGTGGCGACACCTGCTCTCTAACAGACTGCCGTCTGGAGCTCGAGGCGTCCGAGGGGCTCAATGGAGGATGGTGAGTGGAGAGCATCGTCATACGAGGAGTGTATGTAAAGCTTCTTGTACATCCAGAGCTGATCCTGCTTGGGCGCACTTCTTTAGGAACATCATCTCCTTTGTCGACAGACACATGTCGGCCGAAACGTATGAAGCTTGGTGCGAACGCGAATATCGCGTTTTAGCTGGCTATGATGAAGGACAAGCAGATGTCCAGCAAACATCCTTGTCACATTTGCCGAACGTAAGGACTGGTCCCGAGGAGAGTTTGTTATAAGCCATTGCTTATATGCAACCGACTCTTTTCATAGTCGACAGCCTCAAGCTCGCATCTGCATGATGCAGACTTCACATTGTAAGAGCACTGTTCTCTCTCTACCTACTTCCTAGGTACTTATAGATCTGCTTGTGTTGTGCAGCCCCCGTAAATATTCGAACATGTCGGCGTCTACTGCCATGACCATTTCAATTTCAGCAGACACCTGTGTCTCGTCCACAACCGATACCTCTACCTCAGCGTCAATATTCTCGGAGTAAGTGTCGGTGGCACTGATCGTCAATGTCCCGTCATAGTCAGTCTGACACTTGCGCCAGGCGACCTCGCGAGCAATCCTCGGATACTGGATGTCCGACCTCGCCTGAGACTCTCTCCAGAATAATTCGCCTTTCTCCCGCCTCTCCCGTTCCCGACGACCAAAGTGCAAGAGTGTCACACACGCGAGGAGCAATAGGAGGGGATACTCCTACAAGAGTCGAGGCAGGTCTCTTTCAGAGTGGCCTCGATGCAAGTCCGGGGTCTCGGGATATTTTGTCGGTCCTGGCAAGTCAAGCGGTGCATAGAGCGGAAGAGACGCCTTCGCAAAAGGCCTCCACCAATGCTCAGAACAATTCTTTGTCGATAGCAGTGAACGACTCGGATAAGCCTGAGTTGGAAGGCGAAGAGCTGCCTGAAGTCCTTCTGTCTTCTCACGAGGCTCCTGGCAGCTCCTGCTCGGTAAGTAGAATGCGTCCGTTTCAGATGATGCCTGCTTACGAATCTGCATTGCCAGACACTGACAGACCTTGACTCGGAAATGGAAGCACTCATAGTGTTCGATACCGCGCCATCCCAGTCGACAAGTGAGAAGTCGAAAAGTCGTCGCAACAAGACTTCTGATCAGCGATTGGCTTCACCTACTCGGAGAAGTTCGCGTCGCAAGACCGAAGCCGAGCAGCAAAAGCACGCCTCGCCTCTCGTAGCAGAGAAAACCAATGATGCGATGTCTACACGAGCTCTTCGGAAGCGTCGGCAAAATAGTCCAGAGCGTGATAGCAAGAAGCTGCGATCATCAACTGTCAGCAAGACGCCGAAAGTAGCGCAGGTTGCAAGTCGCATCGCAGCGGACACGCAGTCGAGCAAGGGACGTGCTCCAAAAGCAGCAAAGTCCAAAGGACCACGGAGGCTGGTATACCCACCGGTCAAGATTGACATGGATTTCTACGATCGCTTCTCATCTCGACTGATGGGCACCGGCAGTGACTCTGAAGAAGAGGACAGTCTGGAGGATGGCATGCGGACACAGGTTGGTACTTGCGTCTGGCGTCAAGCGGGATAGAGCTAACTTGCATTGTGCGCAGTACAAGGCAGAGGGCTTCACTCGTGACGCATACACTGCAGGCCTTTATACAAAGGTGGAGTGGGATGACGACGGTCAGGCAGATGGGGATGACGAGCTGGAAGAGGAGGTGGAAGACGACCTAGATAGTGCTCTGATGGATATCCAGGGGAAGGACGAGAAAGCCAGCGCGACCAGCTCCGATGCTAGTGAAGACATGGAAGTCGCAGAGCAGCCAATAGAGGTTGAAGACCAGCACTCGTATGCAGACGGACCGGACAGGGACCGAACGCACTCGGCCGCCACAGCTGAGCGCTCCGCGCACGCGGAGGCAGACATTTCGGACAGTCCCAGAAGATCGTCAGCGGAGCCGACATGTCGGTCACGGAGTGCTTCCAGCTTGGTCATCGAGTATGTCGACGAGCCAATAGGCGCTGAAGACGATCCCTTCAGCATGCAAGACCGCCTTACATCTGTGAGCCTGAACGTGGAGGATCCGCCTGATGGTAGTCAGCTGCCCGATAATCACCACGGTGCAGATCTGCATGAATCGCAAGACCAAGACTTGGGAAATGACCTTGCAGGACGAGGGAACGCCGACAAGAGTGAGGAGCTCCTCGGACAAAGGGATGAGAACGAGCGGTGCGTCAAACAAGAGGAGGTCGAGGACGATGACGATGGGATTCCAGACTCTCTGCTCGACACCCTTCCAGGAGCACGCACTCCAGACCGCGGTCCTTCCCCGTTATCCATCAACAATTCTTCGAAACACATGCCAGTGTCATACCAGCCGCCCGTTGCTCAGACGCCGCAAGCGAACACCTCAGGAGCTATCCCGCCGGTCTTGGCCTTCCTGTACAAGTGAAGCCCTTCGGACGGTGGTAGTCAAGTCTCAAGTCTGCTGTCTATCGAGGATCCTCGCGGTAAAACTGGCGTTTCGAGCGGCGCAAAATATGCCTAAAAGGCTCACTAGCTCGTGCGAGCATAGGACTATTCTCCCCATCTCAATTTATTCCTCTGGAACACTCCTATCCCTTCGTATACGTAGCAAGTCTATGCACAATGGTCGCTCTCATCAGCGGAAGCATGGCCAATATACCCTTTCCGTTCAATATCTTTTCCTTCTGTTCTCTGCGCTGGCTTCTACCTCGTTTCGTGCGACGTTGATTGATGAACAAAGTCTGTACCGGAATAACAGTGTAGCTTTAGAATCTATTTTCTGTTGGAAAGAACACGTTTTGCGGTTGTCGAAGTGCCTTGATTGGCTGTGATCCTTCAGGGTGGTCTAGCCTAGGGACAGCTTGATGAACAGGAAGAGGTATTATTTAGGTGGTCTGTAGTAGAGATATCTTCATATAGATGGAAGTAGATGCCCTCTCTGAGCTTCCCTTATTTCCTAGCATTTTCCTGCATTTTCCTCGTCTGCTCTTTCAAGTCTTCCTCACGATCACTCTTTACCCCGGCCGCCGCCACCAATCCTCCCGCCACAGGGCGTGCCCAGTTTCTTCCGCTCGCCTGGGCCAGCGCAAAGGGCAGCGACGGTCAACGTTCTCACCAAACCCCAAGTCATTCTGCAAGCATGGGTCGCGTTATCCGCAATCAGAGAAAGTCTGGTGGTATCTTCAAGGGTGAGTGCTGCCGCTCCTGCTGGATGGCCGGCCGCCGTGGGCGTCGCTGCAGTGTCGATTGTGCGAGACAATCCATGCATGGCGGCCGCGGACGGTGGAGGTCTATGGACAAGTAGAGCAGGATAGCTGATGAGTATGCCTATTGTCTTGCAATCACAGCCCACCAGAAGCACCGTGTTGCGCCAGCCAAGCTCCGCAACCTCGACTTTGCCGAGAGGAACGGATATGTCCGTGGATTAGTGAAGGAAATCGTCCACGATCCAGGCAGAGGCGCTCCTCTTGCCCAGGTCGTCTTCCGCGACCCTTACCGCTACAAGCGTGCGTGACAACTAGAAGCTGTTCTTGCAGCTCGCTGCTGCACTTGTCGAAGCAGTCAAAGACTGACATTGCATGCGATCACCGTTTTGCAGTGCGCACCGAGACTTTCGTCGCTACCGAGGGCATGACCACCGGCGGCTTCGTCTACTGCGGCAAGAAGGCATCGCTCGCAGTTGGCAACGTTCTGCCTCTGTCGGCGCTCCCAGAGGGTACAATCGTGTGCAACGTCGAGGAGAAGCCCGGTGACCGAGGCGTTCTCGCCCGCGCATCTGGCAACTATGCCACAGTCGTAGGCCACGACGTCGATGGAGGCATCACCCGTCTGAAGATGCCTTCTGGCGCCAAGAAGATCGTTCGCTCAAACGCCCGTGCGACAATCGGAATCGTCGCTGGTGGTGGACGAATTGACAAGCCAATGCTCAAGGCAGGAACAGCGTACCACAAGTTCAAGGTCAAGAGGAACTGCTGGCCCAAGACGAGAGGTGTCGCCATGAACCCCGTCGACCATCCTCATGTGCGTATCCGTTTGGCCGTCTCTCTAGAGTTGCCAATCGCTTTTCTGACATGCTTTTTTGCGCTTCTCAACAGGGTGGTGGTAACCATCAACACATTGGTAAAGCCTCGACCATCTCCCGCCACGCCGTCTCTGGACAAAAAGCCGGTCTCATTGCCGCTCGCCGGACTGGTCTCCTCCGTGGTTCCGTCAAGGTCAAGGAGTAAAAATGTCCTTGACTTTGGTGAAAGCACCGTTCGCAGCGGTCATTCGGGGCATGCTGGCTTTACTATCGCCAGTGTATCCTGTCTGGTCCTCGAAACACTTCGGCTGCTGGATGCATTTGCAAGACTGGCGCGTGGGATAGCAGGAGCGTGCAAGGCAGCTCTCAAAGGCTGCATGTGGCATTTGCGTGGAGATGTTTGTCTGGCGACCTCAAAAAACCTTTCACCTCTTTCGCTCTGTACAACAAGCCAAGTCTTCGTCCGAGAGCCGACATTATCATCTCCATGCATGGCTACTGCAGTCTTGTCTTTTTATGCTTTCTGCCGCCTTTGCGTAGCTTGTTCAGCAATGCATTCGGTTACCGATAGATATTCGTGAACTTCTTGCCAGAGTGACGTGCTCGTGCAGATCATGCTATACAAAGCCAGCAGCCCTCACTGACGGCATAGCAGAACACACACACAGCTAGCTGACTTGGGCAATGACAATGAGAGCCTTTGAAAGAAGGAAAGTGATCCTCATCGCCACCACGTGCCTCTGGCGCAGCTTGGTACTGGAAATGCACGGTCATCACCTGTTCTCAACAGACCTTATAGCGGCCTTACTCGCCAGCAAGGCAAGCAGTCGTCAATTGCGCTCACGCATCGCAACCTGACAAGAAGCTCACAGGCGGCCCAGCAGATGGCTCGAGGAGGAGCTACCGCTGTACGAGGTGGCCGGACCTCGTCATCCACCTTCACGGCAGGCGGAGGTCGAGGCGCATCTACGGCCGCTGGCACTTCAGCGCAGGACGGCAACGTTCCACTATGCCAGCACAATGAACCTGCGATACGGCTAGAGTGTAGGAATGGTCAGAATGCGTAGGTGCTGCACATCATCAACGGGCTTGGTCGCCACAGCCAGCCCATCCAAGCTCGTGTGTCTCACAGAATGTATAGGCTAACATGTATGCTGTTCTGCTATGCTATCTACAGAGGACGATTCTTCTGGAAATGTAATCGACCGATAGCTACCGACAAGTGTCGGTACTTCCACTGGGAGGACGGGCAGCCCACGAGCAAGGGAGCTGCAGCTTCGCCGGTGGCATCAACATCGCGGGACTTCCGCGGGCAAGGCAACACGCTAAGCGGACCTAGCAAAGCTGCGACTCATGCATCACAGTCCTCGTCCTCGTCGACCGAGGTTTCTACTCCTGCCCCGTCGGGCTCGCCCAACAAGCGGCGTCGCGAGGCAATGGAAGCCGGTGGCGCATCAAGCTCTCGTAACAGTGGAGGCGATGATGACGACGACTACTATTCTTCTCATCCAGGACTGCAGTCGCGCAGTTTCGCTAGTGCCCGGCAGCCAGCTCGGTCGAAAGCGAACTCTTCATCGCAGCCGCCCATACATTCGCAGTCTCAGACTGCAGAAGACGCCATTCTCGATGATTGGGACGAGGACATCGAGGACTTTGACGACTTTGAAGCTGGAGGCTCAGGCAAGAAGAGGGCAAAGCAGGAGCAACTGAGCCCAAGTCGGAGATTCACTTCCTTCGCCGGACCGCCTACCACACCGACTTCGCAACGAAAGACAACCGTCAAGGCAGAGCCGCCTAGTACTCCGCCGTCTAGGCTAGCTCCTGGCCTCCCAGTAACTCCCAATACCACCTCGAACGAGTCTCAGACTTCGAATCGAAGTCAGCCGGTGACTGCGCACGGCATCAGCAAATGGCAGCAGATCCGAGATGATCCATCTTCACCTTTTCATTCGCGCGCAAATGCGTTGCTGGGCGAAGGCGATCCGGCGGCCGCAGGAGGGTCTCAGTCTTCATCCGGCACTGCAAGCTTATTGACTGAGCGTGATGCCGCCCCCGTTGCTGCCAACGCGGCGTACGAAACGCCAACCAAGACTACATTGCCTGAAGACACCACGTCTCCTTCCAAATCTGCTCGCAGCGTATCAGATCATTTGAGCAAGTTCTCCGACTTGTTGGTAAACGACCTAGAGACACTCGCCAAGCAAGTTGAATCTACAGAAAGACAGCTGAAAGCGATGAAGCAGAAGGCTGCATACCATGAAAAGCGAGAGAAGGACGCTCAGGCCGAATTGTCACGCTTCAAGGAGAAACTCAGGCTGGTTATTTCGGAAAATGATCAGCTCAAGGCCATGCTAGGGTGATCTTTACATTGCGCTGGAAGCGGGTGCAATAGCCGTCGCGGCGTATGTTGTGTATATCTAGCGCCAGTATTGGTATGTATCCCTCTTGACTGTATACCACGCTTGGTCCAGTGTATCAAGTATCTCCTGCGGCAGCGGTCCCTTTTCAAGATCAAGCAAGTTTTGCTCGAGATGTTTGAGCGAGCTCGCCCCGACAATGACACTGTCTCCGTGTTCGCGATCCATGAGCGAGTGATGAGACACCCATCGCAGTGCAACTTCGGCCATTGTCAATCCTGCTTTTTGACAAGCCTCGTCGATGAGCTTGAGAGCGGCGAAATAGTCACTTCGCCAGTAGCGCTCGCGATATCGCTTGCCTTGTACGGTCGTAGGGTCGAAGCGTGCTCCGGTACCTGCTGCATCTGCCTGAGCATCATGGTATCTTCCGCTGATGGTCATAATGTGAGTAGATCATGCGAACGACGTTCGCAGGGACAGCGCAGACGACTTACGCAAGTAATCCTCCTGCAAGAGGGTTGTCTATGAAGAAGCATGTCAGCAAATCCTAAGTCTGAACTCTACAGGAAGATTTTGGGACCCTCACATTCGTAAAAAGCGATGCCATACTTGCGCAAAGCAGGAAAGAGTTCTGGCTCTACAGCCCTCTGCACGGCGTTGTATACGCCTTGATAGGCGGATGGCACGATGTACCCATTCGCTCGGCAGATGGTAACGACTTCGGCTACTTCCCAGGCATAGAAGTTCTGATGTTTGGGCAATCCATATCAAAGCAAGAAGCGTATTTCAGTCCCTCTGATAGCTCTAGGCTGGGAGCATCTACTAACGGAGAGGCCGAATCGGGCGAATTTTCCTTTGCGGTGTTCCTCATTAACAGCTTTAAGAGTCTCTTCAAATGGCACATTTCGGTCCGGCGCGTCTGTCAATTTCTTGCGTTAGGGCACGGATCTCGACATTTTATAGTGTCGTGTTACATACGAAGATAGAAGATTTCGATCTTGTCCGTCTGCAGCGCTGCGAGCGATTCGTCGAGGTATTTGCGAATGTCTTCTGCTTTATGCGTGATAGGCGCATTTGGGAAAAGCTTTGTCTCCATGACTGCACGCAAAACGACATCACTTTCAACGATCAGAACAAGTCCAGGATCAGGCTGTACTTACTGAGACCGCGCTTTTGCCAGCCTATTTTGCCCAGATATTCTTCGCTGGTTCCGTTACTGCGCGAATGGAGAAGGACGGGGCCCGTCAAGGACGTGTACTGCAGTCGACGACATCTAAGCAGAGAACTTGGACACACCAGTATACCCGCGCAGTGTCGACTTCCTTGTGCCCATGCTGCTGGAAGACGTCGAGAATCTTCACCACTTCTCCCAGATCGTGGACTCGAGCCATCGGGGTATTGGCTTCCCTAAGTTAACGAGGATGAGGCACGAAACGAAGAGGATCAGACTCTTTCTGATGAGCATAATCATCTTGCGCTTCGTGTCGCTCACCCGAAGGTCATGGCACCTGCGACATCAACCACATCACATCAGCACGTGCGCAGCCCCGCCTTGAGGTTATCTGCAATCCCCGACCGCCCACCCATGACTACGTTGAGCTTTGACTTTGCCAACATCCTGGATGTTACTTTGCTAGCGAAACGCTGCTTCACTTGCACACGTATCTTTCGCAGCCAGAGTACAGTACGATGATACCGCTGCGTCCAGAGGCAAAGGTTGCAATCTAGACGTCAGCTATGAATGGACGAGGTCAGTAGGCTGAAAGGTAGAATGTGATATCAGTAGGAGTGAGAGAGACCAGCATGTTATTCTGCGCGTTGCTCGGCGTTGTCTGGACTTGCCGGTCAGCCGCATCTTCGGCGGGCCGTTTGCCACAAGTGCATTGCGCCATTCCTGGCCTGGAATTCGCTGAAGCAGCGCGTACTATTCGGTTCGCCTTCTAACTCGAGGTGGCTTCCACAGTCACTTGCGGCTCTGTAGGCTGATGCTGTGTTTTGCAGATCCAAGACCTTTCGTGTGCCCGATCACGTCCATCTGCAGGCCACCAAGGCCTCGTCATATCTGACTCTGGGCAACACGCAGCAGCAGCTATCGAACAGCAAACATGGAGAGCCTCATTGCATTGGTAGGTTTATGGTCGAGCTGCTTCGCGTGATGCGCTGACAAGAGACTGGCACGCACAGCGCGGACCAGACTGGGTCATCCTGGCAGGCGATAGGAACCAGGCGAGGTCCATTGTCAAGATGAAGACGGACGAGGACAAGATGCGCGTTGTGGGCAGCCATCAAGTCATTGCATTCACTGGTGAAGCTGGTGAGTCGGCTGCATTCGTCTGGCAGTCGTAGCTTGCCCTTGTGGACGCGATCAGCGAGGGTTGCGCAAGCTCGTAGACACCTGCAACCAAGGTACACAGACTGATATACAGTTGATGCTCGTTATGTTCAGGCGACACGACACACTTCGCAGAATACGTTCAAGCGAACCTCAAACTCAATGCCATCCGCAACAATGTCCCAACCTCTACGCCCGCCGCCGCTTCGTGGATCCGCAATCAACTAGCGACCTCCATCCGCTCACGCAAGCCTTACCAAGTGAATCTGCTGTTGGGAGGCTATGACCAGGCCACATCCTCCCCGCATCTCTACTGGATCGACTACCTGGGTACGGTGGGCAATGTGCCCTATGCAGCACATGGTTACGCGTCATACTTCTGCCTATCGACAATGGACCGTTATCATGACCCGACACATACGTGGGAGCAGGGCCTCGACACGCTCAAGAAGTGCATCAAGGAGCTTCAAATGCGTTTCATTATTGACATGTGCGTCTAGCCACATTATCTGCGCCATGGTGGGCCTCGTAGAGCTGACTGCTTTTTGACACACCCGCAGGGGAAGCTGGGGAGTCCGCATCATCACGAAGGATGGCATTCAGGAGCAGATCATTACAGCTGGTGATATCCCGGCACCACAAGGAGCGAGACCCATGGCAGATGTACCAATGGACAGCACGCCGGTTCAGCCAATGCAGGCATGACATGACGCGGATCTTCAGCATGTAGCACGAGACGCCCATCACTCAGGAGAAGTCTTGCCTTTCAAAGTTCTGCAATGTACGATCAGATGCTTCGTTGGCATCAGCCGTCTTTCGGCTATCTTCTCCCTCCTGGCTGATAATACAACAACACTTATGCTGACACTATAGACATGCTGTCATTATGGCTGGTACTGCTACCCAGCTGCTGAAGCACTCCACTCCCGCCTACGCGATAATGCAGTCTTCAGTCTTGAAGCCGAAGACTTCCTTCTCTACCTCTCGCTCGATCTTCTTCCAATCAGTCCGACACTGCACCATCTCCATGACATCTTCAATCCGCAGCGTGCCCTCGTACCGATCCAAATCACGAGCCATCATTCCCAAGTCCTGCGGCGAATCGATGATGAAGACATTGGCTGCCATTTTGAGAGCTGTGAAATAGGGATTGACGCCTGGCAACTTGAGTGAGGACACAAAGGAGGTGTATAGATTCAAGTCTGCTATGACTTGGAAACCGCCGGAAATGGAGACTATCGACTTTTTAAAGTGCTTTAGCAGCATGCTGGGACCGACCAGAATATCTGGTGTCAAAGGAGGTCTCGCATCGCATCGTCTTTGAGTTACGCGACTCACCCGTGTAAACGCAACCCGACCTCCTGGTGGAAGACCTCTAGAATGGCCTTATCAGTCGACCCCTTAAGCATCTGACAATGGCTCCGCAGGCAGTCGACAACCGCCTCGGCGGCTTTCGTCGGCCCTTCAAAGTCGATGACGACGTCTTTGCTTTGCCGGATGCTGATTTGACCCTTGTCGCGCTCGCTGTCTCGCAATTCGGGACAAAAATCGGTCGGGTCTTGCTGTGACTGCAAGATGTACTCGGCTTGCGTCATGAGGATATTGACGCCAGCGTTGAGACCAGAGGCGACGCTTTCGTCTAGTCGGTTCTCAAACTTCTTCTTCTCGCGGACAATGTTGGAGAGAAAGTCATTCTTGTCTACATATTTTGCCTGGCAATCAGAGTCAGCCGTTCTGCTTTCATCCACTGCGTCTGTACATTAGCAGTTGCAACCTACCAGCTCGCGGTCGTAGTACACTTGTACCATCTGAAGAATAGTATCGCCAATATGTACAAGCTCAAAGAACTGTACCAAGGGCGCCACACTTTCGTCCACCGGGTGATCCGCGGGTTTGTAAAGTCCCATTTGCTGTGTCGCCCTGAGCAAGTACAATGATAGATGAGCTTGCCATGAGAACTGCGAGTATGAGCTGTACTTACTTGTTGAAAGCTGGTGTCAGATGACTACTTGATATTGTCTGGCACAAGACTATGAAGATCTCCTCTATTACACGCTTGACGCGAGGGCCGACATTGCCAGCTGCAAAGATAGCCGTCAGGATGAATCTACCTGCATCAGCTGACGTCTCTCGTACACATAATCGAGGTTGTTGCGCTCACGATAGCCTGTAAAAGTCTGTGCGCGCTTCAGACACTCGCGATCGGCTTGAATCAGTTGCATTGCCGTCTCCATGCTGATGAGAGATTGGAAGCTTTCCCCGTTCAGACCCTCAAAAGCCATGCTCGAGCCAGTCGAGGGCGTGGCGGGGGTGCTATTCGATTCGCCAGACCGCGTGAGCTCAGGTCTGCCGGGGCCAGCTATCGCTTTTTGCTGGGCAGCAGTCGCTGAGACCCCATAGTTGCCAGACATGGCATTGAAAGCCATGGTCCCGCCTTGCGTAATAGCATTTACAGAGAATGCCACAGTCTTTGGAACGATAGTCACTGGCAGCAATAGTGCCTTTGTGAATCCAGCCAGGACATTACGCTTGACTTGCTGTGGGTTTGCAGCGTTCAAGAAGGTAGGATCTCGACTAGCCCGTTCCTCTGCGAGCTTCCGATCCCACGAGGTGCATATGTCTTCGAGATACGAGCGGCACCACTCTGGCTCCTCCTTTAAATAATCGGTCGTATGCTCCTCGAATAGCTTATAGACAATGTCGGATATTGCAGAGCGTGTCACGGCTGCTGACTTGGGTTCGATAGCAAGAACGGTATCGATGAGCCGTTGAAGCTGACCGAACGTTGCTGCGGTAGTGAGGAGGAACAGCGGATTTGTGAGGTTGTGCGCAGCGGACAAGAGATCGATGATGTAGTCCGAGATCTGCCGTAAAAGTCAGCTTGATACAGCCACAGTCGCGGGGCCAACCAAATTCGCTTACCACATCGTTAGCTATGCGATCTGTAAAGTATACAAGAGCGTCCGAATCTTTTGGAAATACACGAGCGATGACTGTGCCTTCTTTCTGCACGACTGCCAAGACATGATCCATGAAATCGTCCATTGCGGAAAAGTCGATACCATCAACCATTTGACCGTTGGTGTCGTAATTCTTCCTAGAAGTATAACGTCAGGACAGTATGGAACACGTCGAAAAGATGACACTTACGTCAAATTCCGCAAAGGATCCCAAGATTGATCGTTGAAGAGGGAAATCTTGTTTATGAAGATCTGGATGACGGACACCCCGCCGTTCAATGCATAAGAGGCATGAGCTGCCTCTCTCATCTCGCGTTGTATCCTCGCGTCGGTGGCCTTTTCGAAAGCTGCGAGCATGGACGCCTCGAAATAATCTATTGAGCCTTGTAGATTCTGATTGACTGTTGTGCGTTTTGTAGCGTATTGGGTGGGACATATTGACGGCTGCATCAAGCGAGTGAGGTTGGACAGGATGTGCGCGCGTGCAATATTTGATAACGAGGGTTGAGAGAAGACGAGTGAGGATGTGCTTTGATACTGCAGCGATACGTAGTAGGGCATGAGCGTTTGCAGATACGCAACGAAGAGATCCCGTGAGAGAGTCGGCGAAGCGGCATGTGACATTGAGCTACCGTTGACGCGATTTTGTTGAATGCTCGTACGACGAGTGAAGCCCGAGGGCTGCGATGATTGCGGAGGGCTGCTTGGGACAGGTACAGTTGGCCGTTGAGGTGTAGCGGTGGCGAGACCCATATCATCTCCATCATCAAAGAGCATGAGTAGATCTTCTTCCTGCTTTTGTTTTGCATGACTACCATTCACTTTCGAGGGTTGTAGAGGCTCAGCATTCAGGTCTATACTGGCGAATATGTCTTTGACGCCTGCTGCAGTGCCGGCACTCGAAGCGGTGCTGTGGCGGCGGTCATTGCTGTTGCTTGAGAAGTCGATAAAGTCGCCAAAGCCATCGTCGTCGGTGTCAGTCAGCTGTGAGGTGCTTGCGACTGGCGGTTTGGTGGTTTCAGAAGGCTGGGATGCCGCAGCTGGGGTGGAGGGCTTCAAGATAGAGTGGGTTGAAGGCCCGCTTGTCAGGGCTGCTGATGCACGCTTGTCTTTGACGACTCTGGCTGCTGACGAAGGGCCAGCGACCGTCGCAGCGGGTATAGCGCTGTTCCTGCGTGTCTGCTTCTGTTTATCAAGTATCTTTTGCGCAGCAGGCGGTTGCTCGCCTTTCCAATCCAGCAGCGCGAGCTTGCGCTTCCACACGCGCTCGTCTGCAGCCAGCGCTGCGGTCTTGCGACAGCATCTTGCGAGACTTGCAATGTCGGACAGCGCGAGGTGGTAGAAGAGGCACACGTAGGCGTTCTCGGGCAGCTTTCCTATGAGCGAAGCTGAGGACGTGCGCGCGGCGAGCACCGAGAGCAGCGGTCGGCCAGACTTGCCCACAAGCTGGCGTTGCGGGACGAGAGTTGTCCACTTTTGAGCATGCTTGTCCATGGCGACGGCGTCTGTGCAAGAGCTGCTGTAGACTTGCGCTCTAGTGAGTCTCGAAGCGGCTTCATGGGGTCTACACTGGTGAAAGCAGCCGCATGGTAAGAATTGGCGCTGTCACAACGGACAAAGAAGTGCGCGAGTGTGGAAGCCAATCTACGTGGCGGCGCGCGTTTTTCATTGATGCGGAAAAGCGTTCGAGAGAGCAAGTGCCCATTTAACTAGATGGGACTCAGCAGACGAAGACCGAAAAGCGGCTTTTGTCAAGGGTCCGCCCTGCGAGAGCCACGAAACCCGCATGTGGCAGGAATAGTCGGATTCAGTACGCACGTGACGAGACGGTGACGGCAGCTCGAGCAGGTCAGACTGCTCTAGCAGAGGGACAGTCGGCCCTGGAGAGACATAGACTGGTACGAATGTCTCACCCTTCATTCCAGGGCTGAAGAGCGTTGCGTTGTTCTCTCCCTTCCCCCGCCACCGCGCCCGGAGAGACGTGTAAACCAGAGTGGCACCAGCACGCTCAGTCCATCACCAACCAGCAGCAAGAACAGCAGGAAAGCGTCAGTCGCTGCCCAGAGAAGCATTGCGGCGTCGGGCATGCGGTCTCAGCGGGGCAGCGTCTCCCCGCGAGGACTGGCCGCAGCGCTGCCTCAGTCGCCAGCGCCATACTCGCTCACAGCAAACACACGCGAGGCGTATCGCGACCTGCTCATCTTTGAGGAGCGCCTGAAGCAGAACAGTCAGCGACTGGCATCGCAGAGACGCAAGTATGAAGGTGGGTTGCGTACCTTTGCTAGCTGGAGGCGAGAGGTGACTCTTGGGCTGACAATCACGCCCTCTGCTCGTGCACCTCCACATCATCACCCTCGCTACGCCCAACAGCCTTCCTCATATCGCTCATACTATCAATCGCCTTCCTCGCGTACCGCGTCATCCTCGCCCCGTCGCCCTATACCCTCGTTCAGTTCACGAACTCTGGCCTCCTCCTCGTAGGGCTCGTCACGCTCGTGCTCTTTTTCGCAACGGGAGTCTACTCGGAGAAGATTGCGTACGCCTACAAGTGCGTCATACTTCTGCACTTTACAATGACGCAGACCGTCTGGAATATGTTCGACCAGGCTGACTGCCCTTGCATTTATTTGCTCCTTGTCCCGCCGCACCTTTTTTGGTCGTGAAACACCCGATCGCTTGCTACCAACACACCGCACACTACTCGCATCCCATGTTGTGACGTGTGCACAGGTTCGTGCCGCAAGCAAACAGAGCGCTTCGGTATTACAATATATACTTGAACACCAAGAAGCCGCCTCGTTCTTGGTCGCTGAACCCATTTCGACGACAAAAGGACCCCGCTGCCACAGGGGCGGCCCTGTCGCCTGGTCCACCAGGACTGGCGCGCTCAGGCTCAAGTACCACAGTCTCGCGCCCAAGCAAGACATCATCGTCATCTACTGCTACATCAACCAGTCTGCGCTCTCGCTCTCCCTATGGCACGTCGCGCCAAGCCGCAGTGCCCCTCGCACCACTTCCTCCTGCCTCAAACCCTCGAGGCGAACTCATCTTCTCAAGCAAGGTCACGCCAGCATATCGTGAAGGATACGAGAAATACCGTTCAGATTGGGAGAAGAAGCGCCGACCGGGCAAAGAAGAGGTGTCGTGGACAAAGAAAGCTTTATCGTTGGTTGGGATTCAGAGAAATGCTAGTCCCGCAGCTAGCAGCTCACGTTCGCAAAAGGATACGTCAGCCAGCAAGAGAAGCTCTGATTCACAAGGCGGTATTTCGTACGCAGCCAGTCCTTCGGAGCAATCCGACTCGTCCCTAAACGTTACCGATAATCCTGCGCCTGCGGTGCGTGGACGAGATGCTCGAGCTCGGCCACTGGTGCGCTCCCATTCGAACACATCCATTTCGTCTTCAATGTTCTCAGCCTCACCTCCTGCTTCAAGAAGCACTTCTCCGTTGCGTGACGAGCAAGCCATTCCCGTCATGAGGAAGAGCATGCTTCCGGCCTCCTCAGGGTCAGGTCAGCCGCGATCCGATACATCCAGCCGAGCGTCCACCCCTGATCTCATCCGCGAAGACGACGAGTATCTCAGTTATTATCCGCACAATGGTCACATGCACATGTCTGCGTCTGCACAGTCGTTAGCGTTGGCACGGCGTCGACAGAATTTGACCTCAACGAGCGAATCTTCTCTCGCTAGTGCTCGGCTCTACTCGCGCGGCCAGCTCGTTGATGATGACGATGAAGATGGGTCGGTCCTTCAGAGTCCGCCGGACACTTCGCCGCCAACTCGCACCGTCGAGCTTGAGCCAGAAGACAAGCCCTTTCAATCAATTAGGCGCTATCGAACAAGCGGCTCTTCGCGCAATCTACTTCAAGATTTGCCAGAGGAGAAAGGTCTCAACTGACCTCTACGATTGTAGCCATGTCTTGCGCATCAGCTACCAAGCTCGCCGATCACGATTCTACGACAACACGACCATTTTACGACATTAGTGAGCAGGGGTATGTAGCAGCTATTCAACAGGAGTGCAGTGTCTCAGGCCAGAGAAGAGGTCGATCAAGCAATGTAGCCCGGCCGCGGTCTAGGAACCCCGCTAGTGAGCGCTGGTGACGCTGACAGGCTCCAGCGCATGCGCGAGGGATGGGCATCCGACAGGCAGGCCGGACTGACTGACTGACTGATTGGGTCGTTGGAAGATTTGCGTGGAGCTGCGAAACCAGGCCACGAACCCGTCATCAATCAGAAATATTCATGTAAACGCCTTTTATCTCTTTCTGCGCTTTCCTAGACTGCGACTGCTTGCATAGCCCGACTGCTATAGATCTTTCAATTGAACATCTTCAGATCACACTGATTCCTCAAGCCTTGTTTGCAAGTCGCGCCACCTCTTCACTGACCTGGCAAACGTTCGAAGCGTCAGCTTGCTGGACCCGTACTCGGTCCGTGCATTACCTTTGCGTTTTGCTCACATCATCCATTATTTCCTTCAATATAGACCAACCTTCTGGCGAGAGCGCAATTCCCTTTTTGCCAGGCTTCATCTCTTCCGTGTTCTTGTCTTCATAGTACTCTCGAATGTCAATCAGTGTCCGGCCTTGAAACTGGCGCACGGTGACGCGCTTCTTGCCAGGCAGCTAATCCGGGCACCGTCAGTCGATTACAACGACAGAGGTCTTGTTATCGCCATCGCAAGCGCACCTCGGCATAGTAGTCTCCCTCAGCGTTCTTCTTCAGTCCGCCTTTGGCCTTTTTTGCGGGCTTGTCGGGACCTTTAGATGGTGGAGATGTTGGAGGCATGGAGGCATAAGTATACACCGGACGCCTGCAGCAATTCTGCAAAGTTTTGGCACTCACTAGCCTTGTCATCTCCAGCATCTGCTTCAGGTTCGTCGCTCTCTGCCGCTTTGCGTTTCTACGCGAACCCAGCGACACTCAGTGTTAGACAACTTGAACAGTGGCGATCCTTTGTAAAGCGCAATCAGCCGACCTTTGCGGGCTTCTCGCTTGCTTTAGCTTTCCCTTTAGCTTTCGAATCGCTGCTCCGAGGATTAGCTGCCTTGTTCTTCTGCTTGGACTTGTTCTTGGGCGCGTCTGAATCGCTGCCACCATCCGTGAACTCGGCCTCGCTCGCGCTGCTGTTGCCCTCTGCGAGCTCCTCGTCCGAGTCGGCGATGAAGCTCTTCGTGTGGGGCTTCTGCGAGCCTTTGGCCATGTCTGAAGTCGCTGATAACTCGACTCAGAGGACACTACAGTCGGAGCACAGGTTTGCTGGAGAGTGCTCGTGTAGCCTGCGTGATCGTAGTGTGGCCACCAGCTACGAGGAAGCCGTCATAGCAGTCCAGCGGCCAGCCTGTCCTTTAGCCCGATCCCACCGTGCCAGATCAGCAACATGGCCAGCACGCCTCTGCAAGGGCTCGGACAGGCGCTGCAGCAGTCGCTCTCGCCTAATCCCGCAGAGCGCAGGCAGGCAGAGCGCACGCTCGACGAGTTCAAGCGCCAGCCTGGCTTCTGCCACCTCGCGCTGCAGCTCACCCAGGCCGACGCATACAGCGATGGCACGCCTGTTCCGCCCTCTATCCGGCAAGCCGCTGCCTTGCTCTTCAAAAACTACATCCGCTTTGGATGGGGCCAGGTGTGTCCTGCGTCTTCGTGGTGCCTTGATGCGCAGGCGTGTTTTTCGAGGGCAAAACACGAGGCACAGGCCTACGCGACGGCGACGAGCTACGCTTCAAGAGGAGCTAGCCATTGTCGACTCGAAGCTGACAGTATACTCTGCGTTCACAGGATGACGAAAACCCAGCGGAATTCCCTGTGCCAGAGGGCGACAGAACCGCTCTCAAAGCTGGCATCGTTCAGGTCATGATCCAGCTCTCAGGCGCGCCAAATCTCCAGGTCCAGGTTGGCGAAGCTATTGCGCACATGGCCGAATGGGACTTTCCTCTTCATTGGGGAGATCTTGTCAATGTGCGTTGCCTCTTGCATACCAGCATCCCGACATTATGACCTGTTCATGCTGAAGCAATTGTCCGATCATCCTTCTGTTGCAGCAACTCATCTCGAACTTCTCACAAGACAACTTCATCGTCAACAATGCCGTATTGCAAACAGCACATGCGATCTTCAGGCGGTGCGCCCATCATAGGATAGTTTCCTAACACACTCCGTCGCTTACACGTTCACTGTTACAGGTGGCGTTCACAATTCCGTACCGACGCGCTCTTCACCGAAATCAAGTATGTCTTGGAGATCTTTTGCGAGCCCTACATGGCCCTCTTCAAGGTGATGATTCCATCCCTTGCTCTTTCTTAGCTGCACATGACTAAGTGAAAGTACAATTGACAGCGCACCGACGAGCTTCTATCCACCTCAAACGCCCTTCCCTCGCCCGCCGACCCGCAAACACTCGCGCGGACTCTGCTTCTCCTTCTCCAAATATTCTACGATCTGAACTCTCAAGACCTGCCCGAGTACTTTGAAGACAACGTCGATGCGTGTATGGCTCTACTGCACAAGTATCTCACATGGTCACGGCCGGAACTCGTCACGCCAGACGACGATGACGATGAAGAAGCCGGCCCGCTCGAAAAGATCAGGGCGAGCATCTGCGAGATTGCTGAGCTGTATACTCAGCGGTACATTGAGGTCTTTGCCATGATGGATCGCTTCGTGGAGACAACCTGGACGCTGGTCACGGGTCTGGGACCATCTGTCAAGTATGATATTGTAGGTCATCCGCCGGAAAAAAAAATGCGCAGAAGAAATCTCGATTTAATGATACTCTGCTCTACAGCTCGTTAGCAAGGCGATCAGCTTTCTGTCTGTGGCCGTCCGCTTTCCCACGAAGAAGCACATGTTCGAAGGGCCTGGTATCTTGGAAAGCTTCTGCGAGCGCATCATCTTGCCGAACATGGCTCTACGACGTGGGCTATATCAGATCTTGTTGGGATGCGCGTGGGAACTCGTGCTGACCAGTTATAATGTCTCGTAGCATTCGAAGAGGAGATGTTCGAAGACGATGCTTTCGAGTACATTCGTCGAGATTTGCTGGAAACCTCCGGAGGTGAGTCAGGTTGCCAATCGGAAAGGTTAGACAATTCAATGACAAGATATTGCAGAGGCGGAGACGCGGCGTCACTCGGCATCAGAATTCACAAGAGCTCTGATGGAGCAATTCGAGACACGAGTGACGGAGATCATCAGCAAGTACATTCAGAGTTATTTGCAAGAGTACGCTTCAGACTCGCATGGAAAATGGAAGTCGAAAGATACCGCTGTGTTCCTGCTCACGTCGATAGCCACGCGAGGCTCAACTGCACAACACGGCGTCACAAGCACCAACTCGCTCATCGATGTCGTGCAGTTCTTCTCGGATCACGTCGTCCAAGATCTTCAAACGGCTTCAGCGGGTACTACCGCGCCACACCCTATCATCGTCGCAGACGCCATCAAATTCCTCTATACCTTCCGCAGTCAACTTACGAAAGAACAACTCGTTTCAGTCATTCCTATGCTCAGTCCGCACCTGCAAAGCGAGTCTTTTGTCATTCATACCTACGCAGCCATGACGATCGAACGTATTCTCTTCATCAAACAAAACAACCTTTTAATGTGAGCATTTTCGATACATGGACTGGCTGGGCTGTTGATTGTGCATGGCTCTGATCGCTTCACTTGTTTCCAGCTTCTCGCAAGCGGACATTCGGCCGTATGCGGAGGGCTTACTGGTGGCTCTCTTCACCACAATCGAGCGCGCGACCACGCCAGAAGAAATAGCAAAGAATGACCATCTCATGAAGTGTATGTTCCGGTCATATTTGCTGCATACGGCTTACACTGACATGCACAAACGCAGGCGTCATGCGCGTCATCATCACTGCACGACAAGCGATGACGCCCATCTATGGTGTCGTGCTTGAGCACCTCACCAAGATTATGGGCGAGATCAGCAAGAATCCCAGCAATCCCAAATTTAATCATTACACATTCGAAAGCATGTCTGCTCTTGTGCGCTTCGTCACCGCGGGAACTCCAGAGACATTGGCACAATTCGAAAGTACTCTATTCCCCCCTTTCCAATACATCCTTGCGCAAGACGTTAGCGGTAAGATCAGGGCATGCAGGATTCCAGGCGGAATATTCGCTGACCCTGTTTGTTTCTGCAGAGTTCTCGCCGTTTGTCTTCCAAATCCTGTCCCAATTGCTGGAGCTGCATTCGAGCCTGCCCGAGACTTATCAAGCTCTCCTGCAGCCCATTCTGATGGCCCCGCTATGGATGCAGCGAGGCAATATTCCGGCGCTCACTCGCTTGCTTCGGGCAGTGCTAGAGAAGGGATCAGCAACTATTGTGTCTGGAAACCACTTGCCTGCCATCAAAGACATCTGCCGGTTCTTGATAGAATCGAAGGCCAACGATGCTTATGGTTGCGACATCGTGGAGGCACTGTTCCAATATGTTCCAGCGTGAGTACAAAAGTGACACTTCACTTCGAATGACCTTCCAACGATTCCTCCTTCTACAGAGATGCCTTGTCCCCATATATCAAGGAGATCTTTGTCCTGCTCTTCACGCGTCTCACCTCTGTGAAGTCGGATAGATTCATGCAAGCCTTTGTGCGAGCATTTTTCTTGCCCATGGCAGTGCGGAAAGTTGGTCTGGAGCCGGATGTTTTGTACCAGCACATCGAGTCGCTGCAAGGAGGGTAGGCTGTTCAACAATTCGACGCAAGCCGATACACTGACGGTTCTGCGCTCTAGTCTATTTGTGAAGATGCTGGAGAAGATCCTTCCAGAAGTACAGAAGACACCAGTGAAAGATCGCAAGATGGTTATGGTCGGCCTGACTGTTCTGCTTACAAGAAGCGACCGCATGCTTCAACCTCCAGCCGTTGCTGCATGGTACGGAATGTTTACAGCTTGTCACAGAGTAAAGCAAGACTGAACCTCCTTCCTCAGGCCTGCAACGCTTGAGGTCCTGCTGAAACTCCTTCTCTTGCCTCGTGCATTAACGAATTCGGGCACTGAAGGAGAAGAAGAGATTACTGTTCTGGATCTCGAAGAAACGGGATATCAAGCGTCCTTTTCAAAATTGGGAGCGTCTGAAGCTCCTAGACGAGACCCCGTGTCCGATGTCGCCGACCCAGGGGTGTTCCTCGTACGAGAAGTTGTGTCATGCAGTCAGAAACACCCTGGCCAGGTGAGCCCAGTTCTAAGCTTTCCTTCTTTCGACTATGCTAAGTCGAAATTTTGATCAGATCTCGCAACTGGTCCAGAGCGTCCCACAGGATCTGGCAACGCATTTCAGGACAATACTTAGCAATGAAGGGCTCAATCTCAGCTGAAATTTGAGGTCTGCAAGGCTCAATGAGTTTGCTGTTGTATAGTAGAGTCATGCGAGACGACTTTGGTCGTAGGTCTCCCTCGCAATGAAAGACCAGACAGTCACCGCAAATCGATCGATGAATAGATTGCTTGTCCATTACAGGACACTTTTGCTACTACTTTTGCGGTCGCTGCTCGGACAACCGCACAAGAAGTTTAGACCAGCACGACTCAAATCGCTTTGACTGAGAATTTGCCGCTCAGAAGCGGAAAACCCTTTTTGCAGAGGGAACAGTGCAGTAGGAGCTAGGCTCCTTCCCCGTGTAGCTTTCCAAGCTCGCGTGAGGTGCTTCAGACTGCAGTCGCAGCTGGTGCTTCCCCTCGTCCCCGACCACCGCGACCTCGTCCTCTGAAATCGCCTCTTGGCTCTCCTGATCTGTGTTCGCTGCCACGTCGGGGTCCAGCACCCCCTGGGCCGCCCCTACTACCGCCTCGATGGGGTCTCTGACCGCCTTCGCCTCCTTCTGCACCGGACGGACGAGGTCGCCATTCACCACCTTCCCGTCTTTCTCCTCCCCGACCGCCTCTTCCTCCTCTACCGCCTCTTCCTCCTCGTCCTCGGCCGCGACTGCGAGTGTCCTGGATGAAGCCGTCGGCATCGACAATTTGACCGCCAGTCTGCTGTTGAGAAGCGAGCTCTGATGGAATGTCCGCTGTAGCTGTGAAAGGGTTCGAGGGAGCGCTCTCGTCGACATCGTCTGCCCAGTTCTTTACTGCACCAGAGACGGGTTCCTGCAATCGCGAAAACAATTTCAATCAGCCGAAGTTCTACATCGTGGCTGTTGGGTATTCTTTCAACTTACGTCGGCCCAGCCCGAGCCACTGACTGGAAGCGAACCAGAAGTCAAGCCATTGGGAGCTTCCCAGCCGCTGGCGCTCTTGTCGGCAACGGGGCTGACTCCACCTGGAGTAGCGGCATTCGAGCCAACTTCGGTGACGTGAGTGTGTACAGGGATCTCCGAAGCGACCGAGTGATACTGCTGGTTGCCAAGCTGGGTTTGCTGACCTTCCAGCTCTGAGACTTGCATGAAGTTGAGGCCAGAAGGAGGGGCGCCCGCATCGGCACCGCTGGCGAGGTCACCTTGAGCTTCCTGGCCTCGGATGGAGCCTGCTGCGCCCGGAGCATGGATGGCATCCTCAGCAGGCAACTCGTGTCCCATTTCGGTCGGACCAGCGGTGAGATCGAGAATCATTTGCTTTACGTCTGCGAAGGTCACACCGTCGACAACGGATTTATCCGAGCCAGATTGCAGGTTCTGGATGTGTGAAAGGGCGTCGTCACCGCTGGAAGCTGCGCTGCCAATCAATGGACCATTGGCGAGGTTGTAGAAGAGTGCGTGCACAGCCGCGTGCTGCTGCGGCGTCGCATTTGTCACAACAGGCGGGATGGTTGCATTTGCATACTGGCCCTGACTGGAGTTGAAGAGAGAGTACAGATGAAGGAATTGCAGCAGCAAAGAGAGGTCGTTTTGGCTGGAGAGCTATGTGAGCAAAAACGAATGAGAATGGGAGGAACGTGCATTGTCAGGTCAACAGCTAGCCAAGCCATCGTGGAGAGCATGGGATACGCTCACCTTTTGGTTCTGAACGGCGGCAGCGATCTTTTGTTGGACGAGCGCGTCATCGCCCTGCTTGCGCCTGGAAGCTCGCTTCTCTTCCTCTGCTTCTTCGGCCTGGCGTGCGTGTGCAACAAGAGAGAAACATTGCGTGTGAATGCCAGGCTTCGAACAGATCAATCTGAAACTCGAAACGACCAACGCACCTCGAGGGACTTGGATACGTCGGTCAATTCGCGCTGAATAGCTTCCAGAACAGGTCTTTGTTCAAGCGACTTCTTCTGGTCGGCGTTGAGCGGAGTCGTCTGGGATTCGTAGGCTTGCAGTTTTTGCTGTTGCGGAGAGGACCCGAAAATATGCGAAACATAGTGAGTCGATGCGCGATAGTAGAGTATGACGAGAAACCAGTCAGCGTCCGCATACACCTCCTTGCAGGGGATTGAGCTTCGCCACTTACAAGCTTCTTGTTGTTGGCTCGAAGACGCTTTTGAATGTTTCCAACGGCACTGAAGCGTTTTTGGTCTGCCTCATTGTCTGAGCGACCCCGAAATAGAGTCAACGTCTGCATGTGTCTATGTCATGAATGTGCAATAATCGACTAACCTGCATGCACGGCGGTGCCATTCAAGCCAGCAGGCCTGGGCTTGCCCGTCGCTTGTAGCTCTGCGGGCAGTTCTTCCCTGCTGGGCGCGGTCTCGAGAGTGGCCGTTGCGAGAGCGGGGTCATCAGCAGCCGCGACGTCCTGTCCGCCAGTCGTTGTCGTGCCTGTCTTCTTGCCAGCCTTGCTGCCGCGGCTGCGCTTGCTTTTGAGTGGCTGCTGGTCGTCCTTGGACTTGAGGCCTGGGATGAAGCGCTTGACGGTCTCGACGACGCCGCTGCTGCCGCCAGTCTCCTGCTGCTGTCCCTTTCCAGTGGCATTAGCAGCGCCTTTGGTTGCGCCTTTGCCTCCGGTTCCTGCAGCGTCACTGACACCTGTCGTCGCCTTGTCTGACGCTGCAACCGACTCTGGCACGACCGGGGCGGCCGTGGGCTCAGCAGCGCCAGCTGATGGGTTGGCGCTCATTCTGCTCTGCTCTGTCTCGTAGGTCAGCGATTGGACGGTCTTGGTCTCTTGCGTTGGTGGGTCGGGCAGAGACAAGAGGGCGTCAGGCGAGATAGTGCATCGACGCGACCGCGGAGAACAAAATGCAAGGAGCGTCACAGGCATGTATTACCTTTACAGTACTCTAAATCCCTTGTATACGGCAGAGCACACCTCTAGGCCAAGCTACCATGCAAGAGAGCGAGACGGTGCCTTCACAGTGACAGGCACGCATGACGCCGTAGTTCTACCCTTGTGGCGCAGTCCAGTCTGACTGCATAGCGACCAAGCTTGATGCCTTCAGAAATCGTGTTGCATTCTCAGAACACGATTGACGATGTGCGAGATTTAGTAAAATTATCAACAACAGAGGAAAAGGAGTTGCACATCCGACTTGGAGGGTCAAGAATACTGCTAAGAAAATAAGAAACGGGGCACAGAGTTCGTTGACACAGGATATAGAGCCTAGCCAAGAGTCCCTGATCATGCTCTAGCTTCTGTCGGAGCATGCGTGGGGGCTGCATAGTAACTGCTCGCAGTAGTGGCCACTGTGCGCATACTCGGAGTACGGCGTTTATAGCTCGCAGCGTCGGGGGCACTGTCAATTGGATTGATTCCAGACGAATTGACAGCGAGTGTTGATCCGCCAGGCACAGACGGAGCTGCTGTGACAAAACTGCCTTCTTTGTTGCTGAGTACTGCGGCGGACCATCTGCTGCCTATCGAGTCGGTGCTTTCACGTCTGCTGGGAGCAATAGCTCGTATAGACGCGTCTTCCGCAGCATTGAGTCGATAAGAATGCCTGTTACCCGGCTGAGACTCCACAATCGACCCTGGACCACCCGTTGAAGCGGTGTGCCCCGCATGTCCACCTCCCGTACCGGCCGCAGCGCTGATCCCGTCCCGATACCTGGAGGCTGCAGTATAGATGGAAGGAGACCTGCCGCCTGTCGAAGATGCCAAAGTGAGGACCGAAGCATTGTCGGGCGGGGGTGAAGATGCCCTCGGGTTGTTTCGAGGATCCGCAACAAAGTGTCGAGGATAATGGTAGATGCCCTCGTTATTACTATTTGGTCCGTCTTCTGTGTGAGAGTCGGCATTTCCGTCCAGACGCTCACGCAGAGAAGCTGCAGTGGCCGGCGCAGGTGATCCTGGAGGACTGGCAAGCTGCGTGGAGACCAT
This sequence comes from Cystobasidiaceae sp. HBUAS51001, assembly GCA_003351005.1. Taxonomy (NCBI): domain Eukaryota; kingdom Fungi; phylum Basidiomycota; class Cystobasidiomycetes; order Cystobasidiales; family Cystobasidiaceae; species Cystobasidiaceae sp. HBUAS51001. Next base: position 562,120 of record KZ857209.1, on the reverse strand, counting down.
CGAAGTCGGCGTGGCAGGCGGAAGTTTGGAAAATGTAATGGAGGCGGACGAGCGCATGATGCCGCTCGAGTCTGTCCTCTGTACCAATGGCATGGGAAGCTTAGTCGAAGAGGTAGTGTGCTCTCCGTTGTCGCCATTGTCTCGGACGACCCAGTCTTCCTCGCGGGGTGTCTTCTGTTCCAGCTGATGGCTGGGCGAGTGACTTGCTGCTTCACTTTCCTTAGTGGGTGCGACTAGCGAAGAGCCAGTAGCCAGAGCGCTTGAAGCACCAATGAAGCTATTTCGGAGCGGGCTCGCCTTTGGTAACTGCGCTTGCTGACGTTGGAGGCTGCCAAGTGGACCTCCGGCTGTAGCTGCGAACTCCATCGAGCTCCGAGAGGATACAGGGTTTGGTTGAACAGTTCCTTCTGCCTCGTGCAGGCTTGTCGCAATTCTATTCGAGTCAGGGTCGTGCATGCTTGCTGGTACCAGCCCTGCACCACTAACGGCAGCAGAGTCGACGGCTGGATCGTCATCAGCAAAATTCGAAGCGCCCTCATGGGCTTTGTTTTTCTCCTTCTGCTTGTCAGAATGCAGCGTCAGACCCTGTGAGGGGACATTCGCCGAGGCGTCTTGCTTCAGGTGGAGAGAAGTGGTCGGAGACCCAGGTGTTTTGCCACCACGAAAGCTGTCACTCGCTGTCGCCGCACTGGCAATGGCAGCGGCCGCCGAAGGTCCGTGCGTGCTAGCACCACCACCACTCAGCAATGTGGGTTTTGTCGACGCGCTCGTCTTGGAATGGCCAGTCCTGAATGACTTGAAAGTCCGGCTTGTCGGCGCGAGCGAGTGCAAGCTCGTGGAGCCGGTGAAAGAGGAAGCCGCGTCGATGGAACTCGGAGTGATGGGCCGTATTGAAGCGTCGGCGTCTGCGCCATCCATTTCCTCGTCGTTGTCTTCAGACCTGCTTCGACCGAGCGCAGATGGTCCAAAGTAGTCGCTCGGACTGCTGCTGCCAGTGCCTGGCCGGACGGCTGCTTGTTCTGCTGCACCAGGACCAGGACCAGGAGCTGGAGCAGGGACACCATTCGATGAACTCTGTCGTGGCTGCTGCATCTGCTGGGCCTGTTGTATCGTATTGCTCGGCGCGGTAACGGCTTTGTTGCTACCCTTGACAGCAGCCGTACTCGGAGCTTGCTGTCGGACGGGCTGCTTGGACGCGCGCTTGTCAGCACTGCTTTGAGACTGGTTCGTGCTCTGTGATGTATTGAGACGCGCGTTGTTCGCGCTCGGCTTGCTGTTCAGAGCAGCTGCGCTTGTGCTCTGCTTCTGTTGTACTGAGGTAGTGCCGGGCCCGTGTGAGGTCTGCCGGACATCTCAGCATGTACTGACGCGGGAGTTCACCTAACTGAGACGTGTGCATACCTTTTGCGTCTTCTGACTGCCATGATGACCTCCTCCGAGCCGCAATAGCAGACTCTTGATCCTGCCTCCACCAGAGCGTCCCTTTGAGCCTGTGTTGCTCATGGCTGCGGAAGTAGCTGTGGCAGGCTGCAACGCGCTATTCGAGTTTGGATTGCCCTCCATGTTCGCTGTCGTTGAAGTGTGTGTAAACTTAAGGCAAGCCTGCTGACTAGGCGCTGTGGGTGTCATCTCGAGGGTGCACGTGCTTCACGCGCGGAGGACGCGTTTGCCACAGCATGCAACCGGAAGATACGGCGAGAGACAACAGGACATGACGCGTGCACATGCATAGGTTCTCTTGTAGAGTATGGCTACAGAAGCTGATATGTACCTTTAGAAGCGGTTTCGCCTTAGATTGTTTCGAATCGACAGATCCAATGCAGGGATGCAATTTCTCTGGCAATCACGTACAATACGTGGTCTGCACACCTGTCACCCACTGACATGTCAAACAAGGTTGTATCACATCATAGTTCTGTCCAGCTCGTATCCTGTCCGTCTTGTCCAGCAACTAGACCGAGAACTAGAACAATGAAATTCGCAGACAAGCTCATCGAAAAGCCTCTGTAGAGTTGTGCAATGCCAGCATAGAACGGCGCAGGCTCGCCTTCCGCTACCTCAGGTATCTCCTGGACCTCTCCATGCACCGAGGAGCCGCTAGTCTGACCTTGCAGGCCTGAAACGACATCCTCTGGGGATAGACTGGTACGCGGTGTTGTCTTCTCGCTCGGTTGCGGTTGGCCAGGTGCTGTGCCTCGGTAGCTATTTCGTCTGGACGCGCCACCAGCACTCGAAGTATTTGAACCCCGTCTGCTCAACGAAGGCCGTCGTGGCTTTTGCTCGACGTTGTACAGATGCAACCTGCCAGTCTCTTCGGTCACGATCCTGTAGGCGGCCTCGACCACGCCATAGTAGGGCGTAGGACGCGTCTCGACACATGTCTTGAAGGTTTTCTTGCCAACGACATGGCCAGTGACTTGTGAACGTGACTGAACTTGCAATCGACGCCGGATCGTCTCTATCGGCAACGTGAAAAGGAGCGAAAAGGTCGAGATCGTAAATTCGGTCAAGCCGTAGATGATAGGATTGGTATCTGGCGCAAGATGAAGACGTCGTTCGATGAAGAGCGGGACTCCAAGGTGGAAGACTGATCGGAAAGTCGCATCGACGATAGCAGGTGCCCAGAGTGTCGAGCTGAAATACATGCTTGCAAGTCCGCCTTCCTCTTCGCGAATCTGATTGAACGCATCGATAGGACCAGAGTACTTTTTGTGCCTAGTCTGTGACGACTGAGAAACCAAGCGCGTGCGTATGAGGTCTAGTGGCGAGAGAAGGAAGCCCGTTACGACGTGGGAGAGGACTGCGACTGCGAATGGTCGCATGGGAGAAGGTATGTGTACCAGCGGAAGGTTGCTGAAGGGTGAGTCGCGCAGGAAGACAGCTGCAATGCAGGAGTAGAGAAAAGGTTGCACTGCCGAGGAGAGCGTTTCCATGACGAGCGTAGTGAGCTGGCCTTTCCAAAGGCTCCACCATCCTTCACCTTTCCAGCGGCCCACAGACTTCATCATCTCCCACACGCCGCCGGTCACAGTGAATGGCAGAATCCATTCGGGCTTGGTAGAGACTTCGAAAATGGAGCGGCGCACAATGTAGCCTGAAGCGTCGCGTACAGTGGTGACAGAGAGACTGGGTGCGCCAAGTGGCGGTCGGACTGGACGATGCTGCTGGTGATCAGCCGAAGGAGGAGAAGCATGGCCTCCACGTCTGCTGCGGCGCGAGTACGACTGCTGCTGGTGCGCAGGAGGCCTGTACGAGGAGCCGCGTGCGTTCTGCCGTCGCCGCTGCTGCTCGTCACTCCGGCTTCCGTGGCTGTTGTTGAGGTCGTGGAAGTAGGCCTGGGCGTCGTCCTCGTCCGAGAGCTCCTCGACGTCGTAAATGACGTTCTCGTCGCCGTCTGCACCATCTCCCTCGTCGTCGGTGTCCTCATTCAGGATCTGCACATCTGCTTTCGGTATCCACTGGATCTGCAGCAGGATCTTGCCGACCTCGAAAGGCATGACACAGGCCGTCGACGCATAGCCCAGCGCGGAGGCAGACGCCCAGTAGCGCAGCAGGTCAGGGAGCGAGCGAGGTCCATTGCCTGCGTCCGAGTCGTCCAGCAGGCCATGCACAGTCGCATAGCGCGATGGACCTTTGACAGTGCCGAGAGGTGCTGATGAGGAAGCCGTCGCGCTGGCTGCTGCCGCTGCTGCACCTCGAGCACCGCTGCCTGCGCCTGGTAGCGAGCTACCCGTGTCGAGCAGGAAGTCCTCGGGAGAGGGTGCGACATAGTATGGCCTGCTCGAGCTGGGATGCCGTGCTCTCGCGCCGGTGCTGTCCATGGCGTGTTCGACGTGGCAGCTCTGCACGTGTTGTGAGGTGGACAAGAAGCACGCAAGGCCGGGGAACCGCTGGCGGACTGGCAGACCGGAGACGCTTTGATGAGCACTTGTGATATCTGAAAAGAGACGCCGCCGTCTGCACCCTCCGTCTGGCCAATCTAACGCTGCATCACATTCCCCCGCACTCGCTGAGGCTGCAGTGGCAAGGACACGCTTTCACATGCAGACCAATGCGCGTATTGGCTTTGAGCTTTCATTACCATACTCCGACAATCCACAACAACACCGCCTACCATCCACGCAGCCAAGACCGCTGGCCGGAATGAACCGCAATCAGACTGAACAAGCTACTTTCACCGCGAGAAGGCTGCCAAGAACCGCCAGGGCCGACTAGATCTTGTAGACAATCTCGTCGGAATAGAAGATCTCATTCCGGTCCTGCATCTCTTGAAGGATGATGTCTGCTTCACGAGTGCCGAAGAGCTGCTCGACCGGAAGGCCCAAGTTGAGCTCTGGCAAGAGCGCATCCCTGCTGAAGGCTTCTTCCTCTGCGAACCTCTCGCGCATCGCAGTCGCCAAGCGTGTCTTGAAAAGGTTTGCCCTGTCGTTCCGAATCAGATTAGTCTGGTTCAAAACAAAGTAGACGTCCGCCGGACCTACCTTGCAGGGGAAATAATGATTTCCTCGCCAGCTGCGGCAGAAGCAGGACCAGGGCCCGCAGTCGGGCGATCATCCTGTGTCTCCTCATCATCATCCATGGTAGCATCGCCGTTCGCGCTGGTAGAAGCTTGTGTGGGCCGAGCCGGGCTACTGGTTGCTGCGATACCGGAACCAGCAGTCGTCGAGCGCAAAGTCGTGTTCATGCCGATGCCAGAATCATCTTCCCTTCGTCCTTGTCCAGTAGCGGTGGTTGCGACCGAGCTCGCTCGTGCAGATGTTCCACGCCGACTTGCCCCAGGCTTGGTCACGCTAGCGGGCATGGGCATTCTCTTCTCGCCGCCTGCCAGAGCGGCCTCTTCCTCCTCATCGGTCTCTTCGTCTCCATCCTCCTCGCCATCGTCCTCTGTCTCGCCTTCAGTGTCTGAGCCGTCCGCGCGGGACCCACTTCGCGAGGCATTGCCATTCAATCTGCGCTTCTTGTTCTTGTTCTTCTTCTTTGCGCGAACAACTTCCTTGTACAATGCAAATCGCAAGATCTCTTCGGCTGCGATTGCGTCGTTTTCGGTGACGTTTGGCGACAAGCGTGCTTTGGCGTGTGCTGTAGACAGACGGATCAAAGTTTCGAGCGTACGTGCTGTGAGCGGTGAGGTCTGACAACGTGCAATGTCAGCCTCTATATCTCAAGCATCGTACCATTCCTTCTCACCCTCTTCTGGTTGCTGGCAAGGTCATCATTCCGCAAGCTAGTGTATACTGAGACGATATAGTCGGCCGCGTTCTTGGTAAGGACAGGCTTGCATCTGTTCTTGGCGTACTGAATGTACTTTTTGATGAAAGCAATCGAAAGCACCTCTTTGCGCTTGTTTGCACCTCGCCCAGAGGAAGTTGTGACACCTCCATGCAAGAGCGGGTTGAACTTTTCAAAGACTGACGTGTCTTGACGAGCGAGCGACTCTTCGGCCGTATCGCCGCCGACCGTGAGATTCTGCTCAAGCACATCTACTGCAGGCGTGCCTTCTTCGATGCCTGGTTGCAAGTAGCGATGCATGCGCAGAACGTGTTCGGAGATCATGCGGTCTCGCTGCTCATCGCTATCGTCGGTGACGACAAAGAGCAGATCGAAACGCGACAATAAGGAATCTGGCAAGGCAATGTTGCGGTGTGGATCCTTGTGAACGTCGTACTGCGAGAGACAAGTGTTCAATTAGAGATTCCACAGTTTTCACAGTCACGGCTTACCTGGCCGTAGATGGGATTAGCAGCAGCGACGACCGAGCATCGTGCATTCAATGAAGTGTGAATGCCGGCTTTGGCAATTGTGACTGTCTGCTGTTCCATGACTTCGTGAATCGCGACTCTGTCGACATCCGACATCTTGTCAAACTCATCGATGCAGACCACTCCTCGGTCTGCGAGCACCATTGCTCCGGCTTCGAGGCGGCGCTCGCCGGTTTCCTTGTCTGTGGTCACAGCAGCAGTGAGACCGACGCCTGACGAGCCTCTGCCGGTGGTCGCGATGGCGAGAGGTGCGGTGTTCAGCACAAAGCGCAGCATCTGCGACTTTGCAGTCGATGGATCTCCAACCATCAGGATGTTGATGTCACCACGAATATGCGTCCCGTTTGTCAGGTTCTTCTCCATTCCTCCGAGCAACAAAAGCAAGACTGCTTGCTTGATGTGGTCGTGTCCGTATATAGAAGGAGCGAGAGACTGGGATAGCAGATTGAAGACGTTCTTCTTCTTACTAATCTTATTGATGTTGCGGATATCGCCATCAGTGATGACTGCTTGCGCAATACCAGCTCCAGCTTTTGATGAGAGCAAGACGATATTATTCGAAGTAATGAGAGTCCTGAGAAGGAGGACAAGACGCGTCAGATCAACATACAAGCAGTCATGGACGTGGCTGAAGGTGGCCCACTTGAAGGACGCGCTGGCAGTGTTGCCTTGGCCTCCAACACTTCTGTAGCATCCGACAATTTGGACCCTATCCCCTGGCTTGCACTTATCCACGAGGTCGTCGTCCATGACAATCTCGACAGACCGAGGCAGCTGACCAGCCGGCGCTCGTTCTGGCATTTCCTGGATGGTAACCTTCTGATGATCCATGTACGTAGAAAGACCGAATTCAGTCTCCAGCGGATTCCCTTCTGCATCTTCCTTGGGATAAGTGGCGGACGAGGTAGTTGTACCCGACGTGCTCGAGGAGGCGAGCGCGTCTGTATACTGGCGCGAGTGGAAAAGCTTGGTATTGGGGCACCAATGGACCGTCTTGACGATCTTCGGACGAACAAGACTGCCTGTATTGCGCGAAAGACGCGCATAGAGCGCTCACGCCTGTCAGTCGTGCTTTGGCGGAACAGCTCAAGCGACCCTCGCTCACAGCGCGTGACGATACCCTCGATGGAGATCATCTTGCCAAGCATAGCTGCGCGGAGCGTGCGTGGGTTCACATGGTGGTCGCCAAAACTGCCACGCAGGCCGACGTAGAATGCCTCGTCTGTTAGGTCGCCATGTCTGCCGACGTCCTGTACAGAGATCACGACTTCCTTGAGCGCGTGGTCGAATGCAGGTAGGAAGTTGAGCGGCTCGCGGAGGACACTGAACAAGCAATAGACTCCATAAGCTCTTTACTCCTTGCACTAAGACTGCTCCTGCACGCACCCGTCGCTGAGCTCGCGCTTGTAGTCGCGAAGGTGGTCGATATTGATGATCAGGCGTCGCTCGCCCTGGCGCAGCATGCGCTTGATGGCAGCATTGTTTTCATCGAGGTCAAGGTATTCAACGAACTCTGCGAAAGAAGCTGGAAGTCAGCTGCCGTCCATCCACATCACATTTTCGGGCCACCCACCTCGAGCTCGTTCTGCGAGCAGGTCGCGTAGAGAGGCAGGACGTTAGCAAAATTACATTACAAGCTGTGAAAGGCCGCGACACACCCTTGATAAGGTCGTCTGCGAACACCGGGAGGGCTTGATCCGCCATGCTGCTTGTGGTCTGCTCGTGCTCACAGTCAGAGAACAGACCGTCGTGGTGGCCAACTTTACGCGTCGAGGTGCCCGATCGCGTCATGCTCCAGGGCTGCGTCCTAGACTTGCTGGATAGTCATACAAGCTAACAAGCCAGTCGGCGATGCACTATACAGGTTCATGGTACAGGTTCTACGCGAAACATCATTAAAAAGGCAGCGATTGCCGTTCATCATTACCACTTTCTATTCTTGAGGTCGCTAGGCCGCTTGAAGAAGTACTGCTTCTTCTGTCTCTGCGTGCTCCTGACGCTCTTCACGAATGGCTGAAGACTTGCTTTTCGGTCAACGTCCTTGTCCAGCTCTGGCCGGTAGAACCAATCTGGCTCTAGCTTCTTGCCAGCGGCATCCTTCAGGCCTTCGTTCTCAATAGCACCAAATGGTCCGCTGCGCAACGTAGATTGCACAGATGCGCGCCAGGCTTCTTCACTTCCGTATTGCAGCAGCGACGGCTGAGTCTCGAGCAGCGAGTGAATGCATTCGCTGGTGGTGAGCGTGGCGCGGGGCTGGAAGACGATGCCCGAGGCCAATATGCCAACAAGATCCAGCGACAGCGTCCGTATAGCCATTTTAACGCGGTCTTCCGATTCCTGTAATTGTGCTGAATCGACAAAGCGTGAGCTAGGGCGTGTAACCTGTCGATAGTGAACTGGATACACTCACCAGCTCGCTTGCTTTCTGCCGTCTCCTCATCTTCACTTTCACTACTCGATTCTGGTGGATATCCGTCATCTTCCTGGTGTGCATATGGAGAGGGCGCAGGCGATGACCGAGCTTCTGAACTGAGTCGTGCCCGCTTGACAAGGCTATTCTGCGGTTGCCGCCCTGCCGAAGGGGGTGAAGCAATGTCTGAAAGCATGGACTCCACAGACTCGCTGCGCCCCCGCTTAGCGGGTCTGATGACACGTTCCTCCTGTTCCAATATTTTGTCTTCCTCGTCTTCGTCGTCTAGATCCAGATCCAGTCCCAGACCGAGCGTTGCTTCAGACGTTGGTGCAGATGGCAATGCTTGTTCTGTTTCTGACACGTGCACGCTTCTCATCGAGGGAGTGCAGGAAACGTTGATGTCGAAGCTTGTGAAGAAGCCCAATAGAACGGATCCTTCCTGTGGAACATCGACTGTTCGAGTTCCCTTAGGGATCTTTTGCCCGTGTAGCTGCATGCCATTCTGCCCAAGCACTTCGAGGAATAAGCGCAACTCGCCACTACTTTCTCTTTGCAGCGTGAGCGAACAATGATGCCTGGACGCGTGTTTCGCGGCTTTCGGTATCGTAACTAATGCGTGTCGTCTCGCTGTAATGTCTTGCTCTGCCTGTATGCTCGCTTCGAGCTTCTTGAGCTTTCGCCCTATATGTACTTTCTGGTCGATCGACATGTTTATCGTCTGTCCAGAGGCTTCTAGATTGATGTGCTCGATGGTGCAGCCACAGCTCGCTGGAGTGTCTGCACCTTTGACATCTATGCGGTACTTTACAGCGTCTCTTGGTGTCGGCGGAGGAGGTGAAGAAGCTATACTTGAGGCTCTTGTTGATGCGAAGCCCGGAGAGCTTGTCGCCAGCGCAAAGACACTCGAAGAGCGGACAGGTGAGCTGGACAGTGCCAATCCTGCGGGGTTGGCTTTGTTCACAGATCCTAGCTTGATGCAGTCTGGAGTATGGGAAATCAGCTTTCTGCGCTTCCGTTCACTTTCCTCAGCTGGCAGTCTTTTGTCGTGCGTACCTATCTGGCTGGTCTTGGCACCAGCACTGGGTGCCGCAGACTGGACGTTGGCACTGACAGCCTGCAGCGGCTGTCGCATCTTGATGTCGTGCACGCTCATTGCTTGCAGTTGTACGTGAGCGAGTCTTTGCCGAAAGGAAGACAGCTGGTTTTACTGCAAAACAAACAATTTACACGACACGTGCCCGAAGTGGCAAACAACGTGTCAGCCAGCGTCAAATGCCAATGAAGGAATCACGATAACTGATGGTCTGCTTCTGCATTACTGAAAAGACACTCTCTATCTTGAGCTGATCAAGTTGCCAGACTATGATACAGTACAGGCGGGAAGGGATATGGCCAGCATCCTCTGCATCTGCTTCTCGTGGGGACAGATAGATACACGGCGTGATGGAAGAGAAAAGCCGAATGTTCCCCAATGGGGAACATACTACTTCATAGTTTATGCAGCATTCTTTGTTGTTGCTTTGCTGAGCAAGTGGGCCTTCTCGATGGCCGCTTTCGAATTTTCAGCGAGCTTCTTCTTGTACATCGTAATGTCGATGCCCTGCTTTGTCAAATTGACAATCTTCCTGTCTTTGACTTCCCAGAGCTCTTCTGCGATAAGCGACAGCAGTCTGAAGTCGTGGGACACGACCACAACTCCGCCTTCGAATTTCTTGATGGCGGTGGCGAGTGCATCGATGGATTGCATATCTGTGTGAACAAACAGGTCAGCCCAAGATCGAAAAGCTTTACAAGGGCAGCAGGCAGTTAGGGCACCTAAATGATTGGTGGGCTGTTTAGAGAGCTCATGTTAGTCAACTTAATGAAACAGGCTTCAAATTCGGCTCACCTCGTCGAGCAGCAGAATGTGAGGATATTCCATGCTGAGCTGCGAGAAGACGACTCGGTTGCGCAAGCCATCGGACAGCTGGCTGATTGGGCTCGTTTGATGAGCACCAGACAGACCAAATCGGCCAATCTGTTGACGCCAGAACTGGAGGTCCTTTTCAGGGAATTTCTGCTTGTATAGCGAGTCAAAGTACTCGAGTGGCGATTTGTTGTAAGGAAGCTGATCGGCAGAGTGCTGAGAGTATTTGGCGAGCTTGAGGGCAGGGTGCCGACTGACGTCTCCACGAACAGGCATGAGTGCGCCAGTCATGAGGTTGAGCAGAGTTGACTTTCCGGTACCGTTGGCTCCCACGATGGCAATACGTGAGTCCATGTCAACACCGATGGAGAGATCCTTGTAAAGAGCATCTTTCATGTCACCAGAGTATGAGAAAGCAACGTCGTTGAAAGCGATGATAGGAGGAGGAAGTTTTGCGACCGACTCGAAATCGAAGCGGACGGCTCGGGGTTGCATAACGGGCTGGATGAGACCGGCAGCCTCCATCTTGTCGATAATCTTCTGCTTGGACTTGGCTTGCTTGACCAAATTGGCGTAAGTACCGGCGGATGCGATGAACTTCTTGATGTGTTGGATTTCTGTTTTGTGAAGCGATTAGCATTGTGGAAACGTCTTGCCGCCAAGTTCAATTACCTACCTTCCTGCTGTTTAGCGTATGCCTTCATTTGATTGACCTCGTTATCGCTCTTCGTGCGAACGTAAGTCGAGTAGTTACCACCATAGTAGATGAGCTTCTTGTCCAGCGTCAAGTCCATAATGTTGGTGCAGACCGAGTCCATGAAATCCTGCGAGTGCGAGGTGATGATGAGAATGTGATTGTAGGTCGACAGGTATGCTTCAAGCCAGACAACGGCCTCGAGGTCGAGGTGATTGGTCGGTTCATCGAGCAACAAGAGATGGGGCTTCACGAAGAGCGCACGCGCCAATGCGACACGCATACGCCATCCACCAGACATGTCCTTGGTAGGCTTCTTCATCATAGCCTGGTCGAAACCGAGACCGTGCAGAATGGCACCGGCTTTCGCTTCAAAAGTCGACGGGTCCAGATCCTCGAGTTCCTCGTACTTGAGCTCGAGTCCGACCTCGTCGATCTCGTCGGCGACAGACATGTCCTCAATCTCCTTTTCGAGACGTGCGACCTTTTCTTTCGCACTGTTGATGATGAAATCGAGGGCGGTGACGTCTGAAGGGTCTGCCTCACCGGCGACAAGGTAGATCTGCGACAGCCGTATCAGCGAAAGCATGCTCCAGCCTGGTCCGACGAGAGAAGACCTACATCAATGTGTTCTGGAATTTCGACATCCCGCTCGGCAAGTGAGCGCAGGAAGGTGGTCTGGATCACAATTATCAGCGATAAGATTGTTAAACACGGCGCGTGCCGCAACGCACCTTTCCAGATCCATTCTCTCCTAGCAGACCATATCTTTGGCCGTAGTTCAAAGCCAAGCTCGCATTTTCAATGAGCAATCGGCCATGGAAGGACAAAGTATACGAATCGACGTGCACATCTCGACTCTTTGGGTCGGACGAAAGCACACCTGAACCAGAGCGGTCCACGGTGAGTTTTGTCTTGCCAAGAGCTTCCTTGAGATCTTCGACGGATGCGTTGGCTGAAAGCGAGGTGAGCGGCGTGTTGGTGCCAGTGCCGTTGGTCGAGCCGGCCTCGGAGGTCGCGATGCTGCTTCCGCCCTTCTTTGCGGCCTGAAGATGAGAGTCAAAGAAATGAAAGCATTTCAGCAAATTTCTCTCCATTATGTCGTGCTGGCCCAGCCATGGCCCTGTCCCGAAGTTTTTGGACAAGGGAAATGAAAGCTCGTGGCCGTCATGCATGCTCAACCCACCTTTTCCGCCATGCGCTTCTGCTTGGATGCTGGATGCCGTAGACGTTAGCTCCATATGCACTGCTTCTAACATAATGAGCGTACCTGAGGGAGCCATTGTGTACTATCTGTCGTATTCGAGGGATTGCTTGTGAAAGGCCTGCGTCTGAATTGGCCGAACTTTCGAGGTCGGGTCCAAGGGTGAGCCTGATCACGCGGGTAACAGGCGAGCTCGAGTTGACGAGCAGGTGGTAGAACCAGAGAGAGAGGCAGCTGCAGACCAGCTGGTGCAGACGTGTTGGATTGACTGAACTCTTGCTCGCCAATGCAATTTTTGCTGCTACGTGATCGACGAGGTTCGTAGCCTGAGGCCAGCGTCATTGTCTGCCTGCCCACCACAGCAAGCACAGCTTTTCAGTGTCAGTCTGTATACAGTAGGCTACGCGCATGCTTCAGGCACTTGCGCGGCTGCGCCCGTTGACTTCCAGTTCGGCGGTCTTCTGTGCCCGATGTCGCGCCCTGCACGCCTCTGGAAACCAGCAATGGCGAACGCGTGAAGAGCGCAGGGAAGCGTTACACCGCAAGGATGGCAGCTTCGAATCCACAGATGGTTCTCGTAGACGAGAGAAACCGTCTGCTTCACGCCAAAAAGTGCAATATGCAAGACCGTCGTACCCTCGCCGCACGCAGGCGCCTGGCAGTGGTAGCAGCGAACGACGGCCTCCACCTGAACAGCACTGTGCGCCGCGAAATGCTATACTGACCATTAGATACCTACTCTTACGAATTTACTGTCAGACAAACCTGAAAGAAACCCTTTCCAGAAGACTCGGACGCGGCCAGACAGAAGAAACAGCCTGGGTGTCTTTTCCGAATCCAGCAAGGGTGCTTCAAAGACAGAGTACCCAGCTGGCTTTGAGCGACCAAAGCAGCAGTCAGGCCTTAGCAACTTAGACCGTTTAAAGCAAGAGTCAAGGGACAAGACCAAGTCTTCTATCGTGAGTCCTGCGCACGCCCTCTGTTGCAGGTCTGAACTTAGGCCACTTTACGTGTGCTGCTAAATCCAGAACCTCGCGAAAGAATTGCCGCCATTAACAGATGAAGACTACAAGACAATGTATCAAGAACTTCTGACATACGATTCAGCGCCTCCTTCTCCCTCCCAGCGGCGACTTGCCTTGTCTCCGCCCTCGACCATAGCCATGCTAGGTCCAGCTTCGCAAGCTGCAAGAGATCGAATAGCAGAGCTTCGGGAACGTTTGAGCAGACGACTTTCTCTGGCTGTGGAAGAAACAAAAAATAGGGCCTATCGAGGAACTCCCAAGGAGGACGAGAGTCTGCACTCGCTTTTGTCAAAGATGCGGCCGCCACAGCCGACTTCGTTTGAAGATTATAGCCTACCGCAAGTATCGACACAACCGCTTCTCTCGAATGACCAAGACCAACCCCTTGTCGATAATACTTCTGTATGGGAGCAGTCATCCTCCGATGTCCCGACAGCACGTCGACCGCACGCCCAAGACCGACGAGAGGCTTTGTATGCAATGTCTCGGCTATTGCAGCCTACTCCAGGGACAGAGCACGTTCCGCGCAAACTCTTCATAGGCTCAGAAGATGCGGAGGACCGGATGGATATTGCCTCGAAGCAGGAATGGGCGGCTCTTGTGCTTGAAGCTGCAAATGACAGAAATCTTGCAGAGACTATCTCTGCTTTGGACCTAATGAGGGTGAGAACGACGACCAGATTGCCGAGAGCGCTTCGCTGACGTTGTACTTCCTTCAAGCGGGCTGGAGTTGCGGTCTCGGAAGACCTACTGGTCTCTGTGACTCGTCTTGTCTCACGCGACGATAGACTGACTCCCATCTTCTTGCGCTACTTTGAGCAGGGTGAGTAAAGTTTCAATATCGACCCAGTCCGAGTCATCGGGCTGACCTGGGATGGCTTATGCTTCAAGACAAGATCACCCTACCTCCATCTGTGCATCACGAAGTCGTCCTCGGCGTGCTAAAGCAAGCAGACTCGCGGACGCCTAGTACAAAAGCCGAGCGATATCTACGAGGACTCGAGGTCGCAAACACGCCTGCGCCGCCACAGACCTATGCCGCTGTCATCCGGCATATCTTTAAACAGCGGCATCAGACCGGTCTTCGTGGCCTTGCATGGGACCTTTACGGACACATGCGGCTCGTTGCGCACCCAACCCCATCTATTGAGGTCTTCGACGCCATGATCTACGGCTGCTCGCTCGACGACCGCGTAGCGCCGGAGCGCGCACTCGACCTGTTCGCAGAACTCGCCGAATTAGGTCTCGAGCCTTCATACGAGACCTACCTCGGCCTGATCCGTACGTGTGCAAAAGACAAGTCCGAAGGTTCGCCATACTACCACGAAGCGCTGCGTCTTCTCAAAGAATTGCTAGGTCGAGGCTTTGAGCCAGAATGCGACATATTCATATGCATTCTTGAAGGTGCAAGAAGACGCGGAGAACTCGGCAGAGCCAAATGGATCATTGCAAACATGTTGCAGATTGCAGCTCGCGCCCCAGAACCTAGTAAAGCGCCGATTGCACCCAATGTAACGGTGTTCCAAAACTTGTTCCTCGCGGCTGCGACTTATAAGCCCAAGTTTGCTGGGCGTGGTGCAAGCAAAATTAGCAATATCACCGAGGTTCTAGCAAGAGAGCAAGAATCCAATGGTACCATCACGTCAGACCCTCAAGATGGACCAGCAGCTTCTACGCCTGCGACGCGTGACACGCCAGATGTTACTCAGACCGGCAACGAGACTGCATCGCTAGGCATAGACACGGGTGCCGAGAGGACAGAGAAGGAGGGAGACAACGGGACGCAGAAGGAGCAAGGGAATGTTGCGAGCCCTGTGACACCACAAGTCCACACTTTGCACCCCTTGCTTCGCGTGGGTGCTCCACAGACCGCCAGACAGCTCTTGCAAGACATGCAGTGCATCATGGGCACCATCTTGGCAGTCAACGACTTTGAGACGTCGTTCTTGCACTCAGCAGCCGACCAAAGAGCATCCTCGGGGACTTGGGTAAATGCTGCTGGGTCTCTCGACCATCTAGAGACAGCCTCAGCGAGCGTCAGCACTTCTCGCCATATGGTCAGCTTCGCCGAGGGTCTCGATACAGCCACGCGGGAGGCATTGCGCGCCGTCAAGCTCACCAATGCGCTCTTCAATGCCTACTTGAGCATCCTGAGTGCGCACGGCAAATCAGAAGACGTCGTTCAGTTCTTCCGCTCCGCCTATAACCGTACGGATCTAAATGTGCCGCGAAGCAATAAGACTTGGGAGATAGTCTTTGATGCGCTAGACTCGAAGCGCACTTTGAAATCAGGGGAGCGCGCATCGCAGCGACAGGAACAAGCTCAGATTGCACGCGAGCTCTTCGACCAGTGGAGGATTTGGATAGCGGGTTTGTCGAGGTATCGCGAAGAACATCACGAGCGTTTCCGAACTTCGAGACCGGGAGCATCGCCTCTACCGCCCAAGCACTCGCCGCCCTGGCTCGACCGACACATGGAAGTCATGTATGCAAGAGCAATGGGCGCCCAGGTCCGAGCTGGCGAACTAGATCGTGCAATGGAACTGGTTCGCGAATTTGCAGAACGATTCCCAGCGGACAATATCATCCAAGTCGCACAATCATGGAAAGATGGAAAAGATGGCACTCTGCCTTCTGCAATGCTCAAGGACAAACAAGGCCCCGCGTATCTCGTGAAGCTGTCTTCAGCGCTATACCCCGAGACTTCAGATGGTTCGTTTGGCAAAAGCAGTGCCAAAAGTCTGACGGGCGGTCCTGCGCCTAGCGCTCCCTTTGGCAAAGGGAGAGCAACGAGCAGTAACAGCTTACTGGGCGTCCCACCGCTTGTGAGCTATCAGATGGTATATCCTCTCTTTCACCGTCTTCGAGAATTAGAGGATAAACGCGCAGAAGAGATCTTGGATATCTTGCTTGAATATAGAGATGCGCTCAACGAACTCGCAGAGGCTCGCTTGAGGGCGGAAAGGAAGGAAGTGCTCTCGGGCAAAGATGGTAGAAGTACGCGCAGGGAGATCATTGGACAACCAGGCTCTACCCCACGCCAGATGCCCTATGCGAAAATGTCAGGCTTGCTGACTGAAGATAGCCAAGTGCAGTCAGATCAAGCTCTGTTGGGAGCTGGTGCAGCAGAAGCGAGCAAACCAAGTGACGCCGCTACTTGATGGCGAGAATTGATTCCAAAAATTGGAGGAAGAGGTTGCAGCTGGCATATAGTGCAGTTCTGTAGTCAGCACAAATGTCGTTGTAGTAACAGCCAGGATCGCGCAGGTCGTCAAAGCAATACAGCCCCCGGAAGCAGATTCAGCTGCGTGTTATGTGCGAGTAGCCATCAGACAAGTTTGTGGGCGGAAAAGCTTCACGTGAGAAAGAATTCGAAGAGGTAGGTGTGTTCTTTGCTATTTCAGGCGTAACACGGATTCCAGAAGGACTCGCGGCCCCATCTAGGATACAAGAGAGACGTATTATCGAGCAATAGCGAAGCGTGCGAAGACATCTGGAAAGACACACGAAAGTGTCAGTACGGTGTTTTCTTCAGGGCTTGCTGGCTGGCTGACGCCACTGTGCGGCAAAAGTCTGTACTCACCGAGACTAGAAGAAGCAACAACAGGTTCGCAGGCTCCAATGCGAAATGGGCATACAAGTACACTAGTAGGTTGCGTGGGTCACCGGACTTGCCTTTCGAGCAAGTCCTTTGCCTCGTTGATCTTGCTGGACAGGTACGGAGATCCGCCTCTGTCTGGATGGTTTGCCAGCATGACGCGGCGGTGGGCATCTTTGAGCTTTGCGCGTGTGAGGTCTCGCTCTCTGCGGGCATTCCAAAAAGGCGTCAAGCTGTGGGTAGTAGAATGGAAACAATGTCTTGAAAAAACGCACCTCAATCCCAAGATGCTGCTCGCTTCTCTGCGGTCCATCTTTGCCTGAAAACCACCAAGGACCCACTCTTGACCCGGCGGCGGCTTTGCGAATTTGACACGCCCAGCTGCTCCACTCGCTGGCCCTGTGCTGCCTGCAATGCGCTGCATGAGGGGACTAAGGCGCGCTCCATTGCGAGCTGCAGAGCGTAGGCCGCTGCGTAGGACTATGCCTGATGCGAGCACTGCGACTGTCCCTGCGAGGATGGTGGCCATGCTGGGGGAGACCTGGCGTGGGAGTGACCTTTGCGTACGAGTAGTATAGCTTGTGTGTGTTCACTACGAGTCCCTTGTTGGCTGCAATAGTCGCTGCAAAGTCAACCGCCTCGCTGTGACTTTTGCCGCCTTTCTCGATCTTCCTCTCTGTTCTACGTTTTTGTCCAGCAATGCGGCTTCCTGCTCGACCCGACTCTTGACAGCCAGCAACACTGTCGCAAACAGCACAAGATCACAGCGACAACCTCTTCTTCATTGTGAACATATACTCGCCGCACGACACCGTTCAACTACATACACCTCGCCGTCGACGCATCCCTGCCAGCGCGCGCGTTGCGCCGGCAGGACTGGACTGGGGAGGTCTGCCGGACACCTGGCACACCGCTGCAAGCAAGAGCTCGCCAGCAGAATCACGCCAGTAGATCGTTTGGCTGTCCTACGCTCGAGGCTGTCAGCCTGTCATTAGCCTCTGCGCAGACTGCCTGTCACTTAGCCGGTCAGTCGCAATTGTACAACGTGAACGAGGTCGAAAAAGACCTGCACGCATTCCGGACACAAGCTGACTTTTCGACACTCTGCCCGTTCCACACTCTTGTGCACAACGAATATAGCCCAAAATGTCCACGCTCAACCCCGAGTCGGCTTCGTTCGACTTTGTACCCCCGGCAGCGCGGGCAAGTCCATTGCAGCATTCATCTCCAACCCTGCATGACAATAGCAGCCATCACTCCAACGACAATCATTCAACGCACCATGCGCAGTATAATCACTATGCAGGTGCAAATGGCACGCCCATCGCCGCTAGCAAGATTCCCCGCTCCTCCTCGTTGCACAATGTAGACCCTTCCTCGGCCTCGTCGTCGTCACACAAATTCGCAGCTCCAACAGCGTCTTCGGGCTCTGTCTCGCAGGAGCACTCGAGGGAGCGGACTACATCTTCGAATGCCTCAAATAGAGGCAGAGGCTCCTATTCTTCTCAGCGTGCGTTCTAATTTTCCTCCTTCATGCATACGTCAATTTGAAACCTTGCTAATCCCTACGCTTCTGACCCTTGGTTGGCCGTCATACAGGAGGACGCGGCACCTCTAGCCGAGGTCGAGGAGGCAGTCGCGCCGGTCACAGCGGTACAAGCGAAGATGGACGCAGTCGTGGACATAGTAAAAGCGCTTCAACAAGCGGCATTCCGGTCAAGAAAGCAGGAGGCGCAGCTTCTTCTTCGCCACCTGCCCACGAGCCACAGCCGCCCGTCTCGCTCGACTCTGTAGATGAGTTCCCAGCGCTGGGTGGAGGCGCACCAAGCGGCGGCAGCTCTGCAACATCACCATCCATCCCTACTTCTGCATCCTTCTCGACGTGGAGTGGACCGTCACTTGCTTCTATCGCTCGTAGGGCTTCAGAGCAGGACCCCAAAACCGCCACAGACAGCGGAACGACCCTCGCGTCTGCTGGAGACAGCGAGCACTCTTCAACTGCTTCTCATTCACCTAAATTGTCAAAGTCTGCGACTTTGCCGAACTTGGCAGCTAGCGAAGGCAAGAAGACGCTCTCTTTTGCACGCGTCGTCGCTCCTGCTCCATCATCGACGTCCACCAATTCCACCGCCGCACCATCGTCTTCAACCTCACCTAACACACAAACTTCGCCTACCATGTCCTCGCACACTCCTCGATCGGCTTCTGCTTCCTCCACTTCGGTCTCTGCTAGCTCTACTCCCGCTAGCTCCATACACTCTACGAATCCAGCGACTGCAGCAGCTGGAAATGCCAATGCTCAGCTCGCTACAGAGTCTGGTATTGCACCGCACATGGTCAAAGCTGGCTCTGCGCAGTCATCCTCAAATTCACCCGGAAGCACTAGTGCGAATGCGGAACAAGCAGGATCTACAGGCATGAAGAAGCAGACGAGCACGAGCGGGGATACATCGACCACTGCTGGACCTGGAAACGGCAACAAGAAGAAGAAGAAGCGCTCTTCGAAAGACCAACAAAATGCAAATGGCCCGCATGCAGACAGACATGACGGTCATCATGCTCACCGGCAGCAACAGCCCTCGTATCCCTATTACGACCCACATGCGTATGGAAATGGTTATAATCAGCGAGATCCATTCGACGTCGTGCATCCGGATCATACCGAGCGACCTTATTTCGAACCGAATGGAGGAGCAGAAGGCCAGTGGCAGCAGCATTCCCAGCAGTCGCAGAGCCAAGACCAGGAAGGCGGCCCCGCAGCTCCAAATACGGGCTTGACGCCTCTACAGCTTGCTTTCCTCGCGGCTAATGGCCTGTCGGTCGAAGGCATGCCAAATGTTCCGGATGACGTGAATGTCCCATCCGCAGAAGCTATGCAGAGCTACTATGACTACCAACAGCAGCAACAGCTCGCTGAACGGTCACAAAAGTCTGCTGGTGTTGGTGCGAAGAAGGATGGTCAGAAGAAGGGAGGCCACAAGCGGGATCAAAGTCGTGGACAGCCGGGGCATCCTTTTGGCGCTCCACAGCATCATCAAGCTGGCGCCAATGGCATGGCTCAAGGGTTTCATAGCGCCCAGTATCCTGGACAGCAATATCAGTATGATACAGGCTATTATCACGAGCAACAACAGCAGCAGCAACACCAACGGCGTTCGTCCAACGCTGCCACAGAGGACGGAGAGCAGCAGCAGCAGCACCCTCCACATCTTTCTCCTACTTCTGCATTCCACTTTTCGGCCGCTGCGCCGACTTTCACGCCACATTTGATCAACACTCGAGCAAAGACATTTGTCCCCAAGTCGCCTGTTCTCAATACCGACGCACCGGTTTTCGAGCCGCACGCGTCGGAGCCGTCTGCCTCGTCAGAGTCGGAGGAAAAGCCTGAGCAGACGATCGCTGTCGTTGATCAGAATAAATCCACTCTCGATGGAGAGCAGCTACAGGATGCTAAAGAGTCCGAAAGCCAAGCGGAGGAGACACCAAGACCTGCGATGGAGACACTGCCTGGAGCAGACGAGGCGGAGGCAAAGGCAGAAGCAGGAGAGCCAGAACGGGCGCAATCACCTCCTCACTCGACATTCTCGCTTCTACCGCCTGTCACGGTCGATGACGTGCTCGACAAAGCCAAGTCTATGGCCGAGACAGTCGTTGAAACAGTTCATGATGCTGCAGACTCGGTCGTCGAGTCTGCCAAAGACGCCACTGCCGCGGCTTCTGAAACGCACGAGGAAGTCAGCAATTCTGTAGCTACTGAGGACAAGGATGCAGCAGGAGAAGAGGGTGCGAAAGATGGCACCACTCACGAAGAAACGAAAGCCAATTTGGACGAGTTGGCGATTCCTTCCGACGATGACCTGGCACAAGCTGCTCAAGAGTCTCAAGCTACGCCAAGCGAAGAACCTCCTACGAGTCAGGACGCCGTTGCCAACCTGGATGAGCTTGATCTGCCGCAGCCAAAAGACTTGGCAGACCGGGACAACGATCAAAGGTTGCACAACAAAGAGTCGACTGGATCGACTCTCTCCGAAGCCACGACCACTCGAGATTTCTCGATCCATTCACTTTCGCCCAGCG
This sequence comes from Cystobasidiaceae sp. HBUAS51001, assembly GCA_003351005.1. Classification (NCBI taxonomy): domain Eukaryota; kingdom Fungi; phylum Basidiomycota; class Cystobasidiomycetes; order Cystobasidiales; family Cystobasidiaceae; species Cystobasidiaceae sp. HBUAS51001. The sequence continues at coordinate 541,444 of KZ857209.1, read as the reverse complement.
AAATTGAAGATAATCTGGCCAATGCCAATGCCTCGCTTGCTGGTAATACGGATCTTGCAAATGGGATGGCGGATTCCGTATCCGATGCTGCAGCGTCGAAGTCTCCTTTCGAGATAGTCTCGTCGTCAGACTTGCGCTGCACGCCTTCTTCACCCTCAAGGGATACCGGCCTCGGCAGTGCGGAAGGTCAAAATGACAGCATCGACAATTTCTCTGGGTCAGCGAGCGTTGCCGCTCCTAAATCGTCATACGCCGGCGTCCCGTTAGAGATAGTATCGACATCCGACGACCAGTGCATCGTAATCAGCGATGATGCTAGCTCCCAAGTCTCGACAAACGAGAACGCACTGAACGGCTTCGTACGTTCGTCAGCCCCTTCGCCTCCCTCAGCCTTCGGAAATTCAGAAGCAGACGACAAACCTGCAAAAGCGCCCTTGACCATTTCCACTCCACCCGTGGTGATCTCACCCTCAACGCCAGTGTCTCCGACTACACCTGGCCTGGCGATGTTCATGAACTCGCAGCCCACATCGAATTCATTCTTGCAATCCACGTCGACGCAACCGCCACAGCTCGTCCGGCACGCCAGCGAGGCTGAAAAACAAGAAGCGATCCGCCTCGTACATGAGCTACGCTCAGAACCCAATACACCCATGGTCGAGTCGGACGGATTTGGAGATGACTATACCAGCGCCAGCCAAGCGAATGGTGGTGCGACTGCTGATCCGGACTCGGACACGCCCGCCGATTTCAAATTCGACTTGTCCGGTCGGTTCTCGGAGCTGAACAGCTCCAAACGCAAGCGAGGGAAAGCCGATGACGAAGATGATAACGACGACGATGACGATAAAGAGAGGAAAGACGAAAAGAAGGATCAGAATAATGAAGCTCCCTCTCTCACAATGGCCATCTTTTCTGGTGGCCTCCTACCACGCAAACAACTCATTGTATCGATCTTCGCCAGCTTGGGCATTAATCTCATTTTGCCGTTCGTCAACGGTGTCATGCTCGGTGAGTGTGTACCCCAGACAGCTCGAATGACTCGTAACTAAATGTCTCCTCCTTGACCACAGGCTTTGGCGAGATCATCGCTCGTGACTGGCTCGGTCCGCTCGTCGGATTGGTCAGCCGCAATCGCTCTACAGAGACAGCGTCCAACAAGACTTTCTCATCATCGGGTCTAGGACTCCGCAACGCCGGCGCGAGCATGCGTGGCGGCGCACAGGACGTGCCAGGTCATGCTGCTGCCAAGACCGCCGTAGAGACAGTCACAGAAAGGGCTGTCGAGGGTGCAAGCACCCTATAAGCAAACGTCGACCCAAGTCGAAAACCGTTCACGCATACACGCAAGCTACTCTTCGTCAGTTATCTCCAATTAAATAGATGTGACACGCTACGCCTTCCATTCTTTCCATCCAATATTCCAAAAAGACACAGCGGAATAAGCCCTTAAAGCTCGTATTTCACTCCAAAGCAACCCCATGTACGCTCTCTCTGCAGCCTCGTTCGTCTGCGTCTTCTTGTTACCACTTGTACCGCTCATGAGGATGTCAAAACTCCCCTATCGATTTCGTATCGCAATGCAAGCATGTCAGGAAGGAGATTCTTAAGTGACGGTGGCTGATTACATTTCTGTTGCTGATCAGGAGGATCTCCGCCATGCTTTTGTATAACGTAACCCATGTATCCCTGGCTACAATGAAGGGCTGTTGTGTGCGAAGAAACTTGCTATTGCGTCCGTAAAACATTGGTGGGATGTACATCGTGAACTTCGTCGGCAACGTAAAGACATCAAAAAGGCGGGCAATTGGAGAATATCTAGATCATCGATTAAAGCGAGTCCAGCATGAGCGTTTGCAGACTAAAAGTCCGGCTTGTCAAACAGCGATGCTGATTCCGGAGTTTCAGGCATCCTGGCTATCATCTGCTCGACCTGACGTCCGGCATATGCTTCAGCTCATAGTCTTTGCCCGTGGAATGCAAGTCCGCATCTGGCACTACCCACCTCGTTGCGAAGCTCGGCACAAATATAGTCTAGAGGCAGGTCTGATGCATCGTGTCTGAGTGTATTGGAAGGTCAGCATCTGCATAAGCAGTCCACGGGCGCACGAGACAACGCGAACCCGAAAGGCGCCTCGATCTCGCTAGCAATACCCTACGCGAAAGATCCAGATGTTATTAGACTGAACTGGAACTGCTTGGCAAACCCACATGGGCATACCTCGATCCCAATGAGAATCCAAGCAATGAAAGTTACGAAAGGAATCTGGAGAGCAAAGTATCAATTAGCCTTGACGATTGCGTTTTCATGCGCCGACCCACTGACCATCTTCCATGTCATAGCTGTGCCGAAGAAGCATTGATGAGGAGGCTATAAGACTGCGTAATCGCGCAAGTTGCGACAATGTGCACCTACTTTCGACCAAGACTAAAGGCAGTATGAAGAGGTACAGCGTTACCGTTTGCTTCAAGTGCACGCCATACCTAAACCAAAAAGCGGTTATACGAGTAGTCAGAAAGCTTTCTCTACATGTGGGCGTCTGTAGTGATAACATTGACTCACACTAAAGGCAATGGTAAAGTGAGGAGCCGTTCCATGCCGGTGAATTCGTTCGTCAGGCTTGAAATGGCTTGGGTCATGTTGTTGTAGCTAGAAGTCATTCCACAAATGACGTGCAATCTCTCAGCATCGAGGCATGTTCGACAAGAACAGCTATGGCCGAAATCTATATTACCCTGCTGGACCAATGCTTTCGAGCAGACCTTGAGCTTTGCATTCTAAGATTCCTTTTCAATTCAGCGAGACGAGCAACGTTCCATCGATTCATCTCACTTACTCGCAAAGTAGAGTTGCAGTCTATGTGCAATGACAATCGGCAACGGCAGGCTGGGCTTTCCGTGCAGTTTGTGAACCATGACAGTCTCGTCGTGAATTTGTTCAGCCAGCAGAGGTGCGCGTGGATCAGTGACCGCCTCAAGGCCGGGCGAAGCTGCTTGGGATTGGACTGTGCCGGCTGTAGAAGTCACACTGCGCAGTGATGACATGCTTGGCTGATGCACTGCGTGCCTCTTTGCTCGCAGAAAGCCGGGACTGGGAATTCACGCAACGAAACAGCTTTCTCAGCCCTAGATAAGTTCAAGCGAGCAAAGAGACGAGCTCACTCAATAGCACCATATCCATAGCCCCGCTTCTTGAAATTTTCAAGGAACGACATGGGCAGAAGCGCATTGAGGTCTTCGTACTGGTCAATGTCGAATTCAGCGCCCACGTGATGTTTCGCAGCGACTACCATAGCGACCATCATCCTCAATGCAGCGATCTTCTCCAGCTTATCTGCTTTGGTGTAGTCTTTAGCCTGCCATGGCACGCGATGACCTTGAGAATTGAGCCTCCCTTTATCGTAGAGCGCGCCGCCGACGGAACACCATGTGATGCGGGCGAGGTTGCGCACCCCATTCGACATGTTGCTGAAAAGTTGTCGTCCTTCTGTCCATCTTGCGTACGCGGTGGAGTTTCGAAAGACGAGCAGCAGACCGACTACTACGGAGAGCAGAGGTACGACGTTGTTTGTGAGCCCCAGGTCGGCGTCGTACCTACACAGACAGGCGGAGGTCGTTTTGTGCGTTAGCTTGCTGCGGAGAGGATGTGGACAGTCCGTCGTCCAGATGAATAATGTGCACTCCCAATCTGACGTCAGCTCACAGAAGGTCAAGAACCGCGACTATGATATGTAAGTAACGAGCTTGTCAGTCTGCTTGCACGTGTGAATGGGGATTCGAGTGGCAAACCACACGCACCTGCAGTCGCCCAGAGCGTGATGACCAGGACAGGTTTCCAGACGCGAGGCAGTGTCGATGGGCCTAGTCGCCATACATCTGCGAACCAGCTGACGGTGGACAGCTTGGCGCGACCGTCCTCTTGCTCCTCTGCCTGCAGTAGCGCCTGGAGGGCGGAGAATGTCTGCGATAGCCCCGAGACGAGCGTGGCCATGGTGGTGATTCAGTCGCCCTGGGGCGACAGAGGGATATTGAGCGTGTAGTGCTGGGTGATGCACAGCCAGCACGAGTCCAAGACGCGCCCTCTTATCTGCACCTTTGTGTGCTGCTGTCTGTCCGATCACCCTACTGTGGATGGACGGTGCCTCTCACACGCCTTGTCCACTGCCAGTCAATCCAAGCGACAGGCACTGCCGTTCAATACTGTGCTTAGGACATCGACGTGTGTCACATCTGCGCTGGCCGGTTGGCTCGGGTGAGGGAGCGCCATGAGCGCCGCGAGCAGTGCTCGCCATTGTGCACGCCGGCTTGTAGTCCGGCAAGGCAGCACCCTCTCTGCAGGCAGTATATCGACAAGCACGACAGCAAGGCCGACTTCGAGCACTTCTATAAGCTTGAGAGCGTGTACATCATCAGCTGTGCATGCTCCTCCTCGCAGAGACTCTGTTCGGCTACGGAATAGGCAGCAGGCTAGGCACAGCTACGCCCGCCGAGCGAGCTTGATCGTCCATGGAAGAAGCGAGCCAATTTATCACCATCATCAACAAGAGAGCATACCGCCCTTCTGCCATAGCTTTTCCACATCAGCATGTATCGCATCAACGTCGCAGGGTCCGTCACGCGCTTCAAACGCCGTCCAAGGCCCCCGAGCTCTCTATTCCCAGAGAGTCGAACAAGGTCTCTTGCGTGAAGATCCCTTACAGATGGCAATAGTAGAGTCGGAGCTAGAACGACTGTACCATGAAATAATCAGCTACACGCCTCCACCGGTGCCGGACCCTTTGGACGACATAAAGGACGAACCGTCTAGCGGCGGTTTCTTCAGTCGGCTATTTGGAAAGTCGAGCGAAGATGGACCACCAGTACCTGCGATGCCTGACAACGTGCCAAGATCTCTCTACATGTTTGGCGATGTTGGATGTGGCAAGAGCATGTTGATGGATCTAGTGAGGTCGTTCTTTGTTCTCCTGCACTGTGCACCGTGGAAACTGACTTCCCAAATCACCGCATAGCTATACGAAGCCCTGCCAGAATCAGTCGGCAAGCGGCGCGTTCATTTCCACGCCTTTATGATTGACGTGCACAAGAAGCTACATCGTTTCGCATCCGAGGCCGGTCCATCTGGTATCACGCAAAAGGGCGATGCAATCGTACCAGTCGCCAGGGAACTGGCGAAACAAGGCAGGGTACTCTGCTTTGACGAGTTTCAGGTCACGGACATTGCAGACGCAATGATACTGCGCCGGCTGCTCGAGAGTATGATTGGATATGGCTTTGTCATTATCACGACATCAAAGTAGGTCGATGTCCAGCCTCACTTGCTGTTCATCCGGCCGCACCACCGCTGATGAGAAATCCCTCTTGTCCTTCAAAGTCGCGCGCCCAAAGATCTTTACAAGAATGGCATCCAGCGCAAGTCCTTTCTACCATGTATAGACCTCATCTACAATCGTTTCGAGATTCGAGACTTGGATTCCGAAACCGACTATCGCAAGATTCCACGTGCGCTCTCCAAAGTCTACTATCATCCAAACACGCCCGAGAACCTGCTAGAATTCGCCAAGCTCTTTGAAGGTTTCTCAGGCGACCAGCCTATAGAGCATGATACCAATCTTAAAGTGTGGGGTCGGGATCTTCGTGTGCCCAAAAGCTCAAAAGGACGGCCAGAGACACCAGGAAACGAAAAGGCGAATGGATCCATTGCAATGTTCACTTTTGAAGAGCTCTGTGGACACCCGCTGAGTGCGGCGGACTACCTCGAGATTGTCAAACATTACGATACAGTCTTCATTTCCAACATCCCCAGTCTTGGCCTGAGCGAAAAGGACAAGGTGGGCTGTCCCCTCCGTGCTGGCGCTGGCTGAAGAATGATGCTGACCCCGATTTGATGGCCGAATATGTAGGCCCGAAGATTCATCACCTTCATAGACGCGGCATACGACAGCAAGACCAAGCTATTGACCTTGTCCCATGACCCGATAACGCAGATCTTCTCGGACAAGCCGACAGCGAAGAATACTGACGAGGGATACTCGGCGCACCAGCGCGCCATGATGGATGATCTAGGGCTTGACGCAGCGACGATAGGTGCTTCTAGCATATTCACCGGTGATGAGGAGATCTTTGCATTTGCGCGGGCAGTATCGAGGTTGTCGGAGATGGGAACCCGGCAGTGGGCGGAACGAGTACGAGATGCATAGTGCATGCGTCCTCGTGCGTTTTTCGTCCGGACAGTGTAGTGACCCGTAGTGTAGATGTACCCTTGAGAGCCAAAGCAGTGCCGCAATAGAAAGCCTAGCATATAGTGCGAGGTCGATCAAGCGGATCAAACTGCAGGAGCAGCTTCTATAGGCTGTCCGTTGGGAGCAACGGCTGCCTTCTCTTCACCAGCCTCGTTGATACCCATGAGCTCGTTATCAATAGGGTCTCTCCAAGTCCTCCAGTGCTCAATCTGCGTCCTCGCTAGTTCCGCCACGACCTCGTCGGTCTTGATGGCCTCTCGAAATGTCTCGCTCTCCGTGAGCAGCTCGAGGTGGTGCAGAGCTTGTGGATAGTGTATGAATTTTGCATAACGCGCTTCTCGAAAGTAGGACAGGTGCTTGAGGTAGTTTAGAAAAGGCTCGGAAGACAGGATGGCCTGCTGGGCGAGAGCTGGAAATGCGAGGAACAGCCAAAGCGAAGTCTGCGTGAGCGACGAAGCAGCTTGAGCCGCTCTCATTATGAGCATGCACACGTACTCTGAAGGTAGAAGGGATTGGCGAGGCATTGCACGAACTGTAGCATGAGCCTTGAGCATCAGCCAGACGGACCAACTGGATGGGATCACGCTCTGAATGGCTGCACTGAACGCACCTCGAGGTCCGTCTCGAATCGCTCCCTGACAGCCTCCTTGTATGCAAGAGAGACAGAGGCAGCGTCCATTGTGTACGACGCGCGGAGACTCAAGCCTGCAGTAGGCGCATTGTCAAGGTCCGGCCTCGGTTTGCCCTTCTGGTCGCACACGAACACGTGAACTCGCGCCACAGGACAGCATACGAAAGCAAAGCATAGCACACCTCGCGTTACAGCGTACAGACCCTCGATACCAACGTTGTCCACCAACCCTACTTAATTGTGAAAATCTAAGACCGAGGTTATCAAATACTCGCACTTTTTCAGCCAGTCGTGTTGGCCGCCAGGGTTCCTTGTCCACGCTCGGGATCAGCCTGCAAGTAGAGAGTCAGTAAATGCAGCACGATGCCACAATCTTGATAGACATACAATTCGGATGATTTTGACGCCAGACGTGCCGACGTGGCCTTGGATAGCCTGCGGCGAGATGAGGATCATCTGAGTATTGTTCGATGTCCTTCCAGCGTCGATGAGCTGCCGGTCAAGCAAGTTATATTGGGGCATTGAGCACAAGCGCGGAATAAAGGTATGTGCTATAACAAAGGCTCACCATATTCGTTGAGACATTGCGATTGACGGCGTCCATGAAGACGTCGTACTCGTCAAGTCCTCTGATGGGGCATCCAGCAGAAGACCAAAGCGAGAGAAGCAGGCAGATGGTCGAGAATGACTTTTCTCCTCCCGACAAGGTGGAAGAATCTTTGGTTCGTTGACTCCTCATCGTAAGTTTATCGACATTGTCGTCGCTGGGGACCACTCGCAGCTCGAGCTTGCTGCTATCATGCCTGAATTTGAGATCGCCAGTGTCTGTGGTAAATCGGTCAGCAGGGCCAGAGACTAGTTCAGCAGAAACAAGATGGCGTACATCCTCGCTGCGAGAGGAAGCGAATAAAAAACATGCGACATCGGAGAGCAATGTGCTGTCGGAAGACCGCCCAGCGATCCATTCGGATTTCATAAGCTTTTTGCATTGCCTGGTGGAGAAGCATTGGGTCAGTCTAGAGGTTGCACAACACGCGTCATCCGACACTCACGGCGGCGCAAGCCTTGATATCGTCGATACCTCGCTTGTTGTCCTCAAACTTCTTCTTGGCATTCATGTAACGTGCATGTACCTCTTCACTGGTACCGCCGAATCTCGCTTCCTGCTGTCGGAGAGCTTTCTCCAGTGATGCTATATTTTGCTCGTACTTCTTGATGCTTTTCCCGCTAGAGAGATCGACCGCTTCTTTTGCGCACAAGCTGTTCGCAGCATCCATGACGTCTTGGAGGCGTTCTTGCCAGTCTTGCACGAGCTTGTTGCTAGCTTCTACCTTCTGCTGCTGGACCTGCTGTTTCTTGATGATCTGCTCGACCTCATGGCCCCTGGTTGTCTGCTCGATTACCAAAGCATGCAACACCTCCCTACGCGAGCGCATGATTTCCTCTCGCTGGTTCAGTATGTTTGCAATCTCTTCTTGCCGTTCCACATATGGTTTGCCGGAAGCCAGCACTTCTTCTAGCTGCTGTTGCGAGGCAGCACCTTGTGCTCTGATGCCCTCGATCTCATCCAGAGCCGCCTGAAGGTCCCTCATTAGCGATCTCGATGGCTTCACAAAAGCAGCCATACAGGGACACATACCGTTCGCATCTGGGTGATCGCCTGAAGATTTGGAGGCTCATATTCCCTAGATTCCTCAATCAATTTCTCCTGTTCACTATCTAGCCTGCGGGACCGTGCTGAAGCTCGCTGCGCATCGTTCTACACGACGTGGCACTTAATCAATATGAGCGATCAAAAGTGCGTATAGCTGCCCAGCTTACCTCCGCTTGCCTCTTTTGCGTGGTGTACTCTGCCAGCTCCCTATCAAGGTTCGCACGGACATGGTTCGCTTCTTGCAGCTTCATCTCTGCTTGTCTTTTCTCCTCCAGTGCGCGACTTGAAGACATTACCGTCAGATGTCACATCCTTCGTATACTCGCTCTAGTGTGCAGGTGACTCACTTCCTCTCGGCTGCCACATCCTTTGTCATCCTTGGGGCACCTCTATACACCGGCAGTGCTTGCATCCGTCGGCCTCCCTGACTGTAAACAGATCAGGTATCAGGGACGAGTTGCTCAATTACGAGGTGCATGATGTGTCGACCTACATGCCACCAATGGTGTACGAATCACGCGAGTAGCATGTAGTGATGAAGGTCTCTCGGGGGTCGTTTTTAACCATGATCTCATCACCTTCGCGGCGCTCTACCACGAGGATGGAAGACTCAATATGCGCGGTACCTATCAGGGCCTGTCGGACGAACGGATGCTCAATAGTGATCACGTCCATGATTGTCGTGAACCTTTGCGGGTCAGGAAGCTTGCCAACCAAGTCGCGTTCGACTGTCTCATCCGGTTTTACAGTAGAGACGTTGTGGCGACTGAGAGAAAGAATTTCAGTCAGGCTATATTATTCAGATCCTTGTGCTACACTCACGCTCCTCTGAACTTCTGGATCAGACTATTCAGCCGCCGTCTGTCGTCGTCGTTCGTGCACAAGAAGCCATTGAGCCTATCTCCAAATACATTTTCGAGGGTCCTCGAAAATTGCTGTCCCTGTTCCTTGAGCTTCACGAAAGTGCCGATTGGACCAATCTGCAGCAGAAGGAAGCGGTAGGCAAATTGAGTCGTGTCGTGCTTAGTGAGGGCCTGCCGCGGCTTACCGGCTTTTGTTGCCACCCTGTCTCTCGCTGGATTGCTGCGCAAATTGCTGCTGCATGTGGTCCGTATGCATTCAGGGGGTCTTGCTGTCGCGCATCTAAATTGCGTATATAACTGTCTAGGCGTTCGAATGTCTCTTGAGCCCCTCTTTGCTCTCCTCGCGCTTGCTCAAGTCGTAGACGACCCTCTTCGAACTTTCGGGTCATATCAGCCATCTTTGCTCGCGCGGCATTGATGATCGCAGTGACTTCCTCCTTCTCCTGCTCGACTTGTCGCAGTCGCGTACGGGCTTGTTCGACCCTGGCCCTCGCTGGACCTTCCATCTGCTGCTGAGCTTCGGCAGTCTCTAGATCGTATCGCTTAACGTTTTCCCTCAGAGTTGCGATTGTTTCGTTCATTTCTCGTTGCTCATTCTACACCAAGAGATTCGTTAGCCTGATTGGCGTTGCCGAGTTTGGATCCTTAGCAGTATTTACCTTAATGCGCTTCATTTCAGTGGTGATCTCCTTGATCTTGGCAGACAGAGTGGTCCTCTCTTGTGCAAGTTCGTCGCTCGCATCGTTCTCTTGACTTGCCTCGGCTTGCTCACGTTTCGTTTTAGCATCTTCGAAAGCCTTCTGAGCGGTACGTAGGCGTTTTCCAATCTTGGACATGTAGTCTTGCTCCGAGAGTTGTTTCGTGACATTCTCGTGGCAACTCTAGATTCCAGAATAGATCAGCGCTATCGCTAGGATGCGCTACGCCAAGCAAGACGTTGTAATGGTAGCGCACCTTCTCCACCTCGACAACATGTGTCCATGCAAGCTCATTCTTCATCCTCCTAATGGTTTGCTCGACATTCTTGGCCTGCTCAATCTCCTTCCACGATGCGCGGGCTTCCTGCATCTTGGTCTTGAGATCCTCCAGTCTGTCTTTCTTGGTCTTGTTGATCGCCTTGAGATTCTGAATTTGGTCCCAGAGGACGCCATATTCGTCCATGAGCTGCTCGAGATAAGTACCCTTGAGGAAAAACTTGTATTTGTCCTGAGGTTTGCTAGAGTGCAGGAACAGCTTTGCCATGTCTTGATGCAGAATCTGAAGAGTGTCTCTGCAGATGAGCGGACAACCAAGCACACGGTAAGGCACGTGCGCAACGTACATTCACTGGGTTCTCGACCTGGATCTGAAAATGGTCACAAATTGCAGAAAGGTCTTGACGCGAGGTGGAGACCGTTTTTCTGGAAGAATTCTGCAGCTTGTAGGAAGTGCCGCCTGCTTCCGCGGAGATTCTGCGCGTGATCCAGATAGTCTCGCCATACAGGTCTTGCCTGTAGGCTTCCGCGCCTTTGTTACGCAACGAGACCGTGACTTCGGCGTACGGAGCGCCCTCCTTGACATAACCCTTGATGTTCTTTGCTCGATTCTGTGGCATGTAATATAAGCATTACTCTTGCGCTATGTTGTGGCCACGCGGTCTTACCGTAGCTGCAGCTTTACCACCAAAAGCAAACGTGATACCGGTCAAGACCACACTTTTGCCGCCTGAGCACGAGCCAGAAGGACTTAGTGTCGCAACGACTTGTGTTTGGTGTGCAAGGACACCTACTTCCGTTGTGACCAATGATGAAGTTGATCTGAGGGTTCAGGTGAACCTCTAGATTTGCGTGGCACATGAAGTTCTTCAAGCTATAGAGTGCCGAGCGGACATGAGGACTCGGATGACGAGCTTTGCAGAAGCCAGTCTGACACTTACTGTACAGTCTTAAGGACACCTGCTTCTGCAATAACCTGTACATGATAGCCAGCTCGGTCAACCAGGCCAGTCTGTTTACGCGTAGAATCACGTTTCAACAATGCGCGTGACTCACGCCTTTCCCATCCTTGCCTTTGAGAGCTTGTTCGCGAATGCGGTCTTGATCGTCGCCCTCTTCCTCGCCTTCAGCATCTTCGTCGTACTCTTGGTCCTGGTCGTCATCCTCCTGCATTTCGACGTTGCCGTTGCCGTTTGCCAGAGCGCTGCCTTTGCGCGAGGTAGCCTGCTTTCGAGAGGGCGGAGGCCCCGGTGCAGGCGTGCCCAACTCGTCTACCCCGTCCTCTTCAGACTCGTCAGAGTCCTCTGCTGGGACGAAATGCGTTGGTTCGGCCGCGCTCCTGCCCGGAGACGAGGTGGTGGCATGGCCGTTGCCATTGCCATTGAGACGCGGCCGCTGGAAACGCACAAAGAAGCATGAAAACCGTGTCAGCTGGCCAAGAGAGAGGTGTACAGATGCTCCAGCCCACCTTGGAAGCAGACGACTGCCGCTGGTTGCTTGATGCGATGATTTCCTCTTCCACTTCGTCGTCGCTGATCTGACGCTTTGTCTGCGCCATTGTCAGGCTCAGCAGAAGCGCAGGGGCTGCTGGCTGGCCGCCACTGCGCGAACCCGTGCGTGCGTAGGGCTTCTATATGCCACAGCGTCGCTGCACTTGCGCTGCGTATTTGTGCTCGTGCTGGGTTGGATCAGAGGTGAGCTCCGAGCGCGTCGAACAACATTTGACCCTGTACCGTGGAAGGCTCCAGGCAGGTCACGTTGCAAGATGGGCCGGCAGGATGCGTAGACGACAACAAAGCAGGCACAGTGCATTACATGTGGGCATATCGTATCCTATCGTGTGTGTGGTGATTCTACACGGCTGATGCTGTACATGGACGACGTGTGTTTACTCGAAAGTATGCTACAGGCGATGATCGAAGAGTGCATGCCTCGATAAAGCTGCACTTCAAGACACTTCTCAATCTTCCCTTCTCAATCTTCCTCGTTATCTTGCGGGACAGCCTCATATTGTGCTGCATGCTGTTTCCTGCGGTCCCACAGTTTCCAGCCGAGCAGAGCGATACAAGTTGTGCCCGCCAAACACAGGACCACGAGCTGCAGAGGTCGTCAGCTACCAACATTCGAACCTCTATACGTAAAGGCTACTCACAAGCACAATCCAGCCCCATTGCTGGAACCAGCCTGGTGCATACGGCTCTAGCACCGCATCAATCAGCAGAACGCCGCCGCCAAAGACCATCTTTGTCGACCGCTCCGTGCGGACCTCGTCCGTCATGATAGAGACCTCGTCCTTGCCAACATCGTCGTGGTTGCTAAAACGAGGTGTGTTTCTGCCAAAGTTGATGATTCTCGCAGCATCATGCGTGCCATCGGTGCCTCTAGCGCCTTTGATCCCAACAAGCCAGTCGCTCTCGCCAGCTTTCCTGAATGTCAAATCGCCGTATTTGGATGTACCTCCTTCAGACTTGCTCAGAAGAGAGGCAAAAGAGCGATCGTCTTCTAGTGCTATAGGCTTGCCGTCACTGGGAAATCTGGTAGGGTCAGAAATAGATCCTTTGCTTGGCGGGGGTGAAGGCAGGATGTGTTGCTGCACGAGCGCTATCAAGGCGGCCTCATCGTCGAGGTAGTGTGTTAGGTTGATGCGCGTGAACGCCTTGTCCGTTGGACACAGCACAGTGTACGAGTCGCGCTGGAAGAAGCGCTTTCTGATCTTGCTCTTATCGCTCTTGCTTAAGTTGATGTACGGCGAAGACGACCAGAATGCGGCAGGTGCTGAGCGTCCTTCAGCTACCCATGACATATTCGCCTGCCTGAGCAAGTCCAGGAAAGTCGTGGCCTTGGCCCCCCGCATCAGCTTTTCAGCTGTGATGTTCAAGCTTGCTGGCAGCTCGACCTGATCCAGGACATGCAAGACACCAGTCGAGGTCAACAGATCACCTTCCGCGACACGCGCGTCTCGTGTATCGCCATTTACTGGGAACCCGCCGATGCGTGGTCCCCTGACCTTGACATGAGACGAGTTCTTCGACTGCTCGAGGAAGATGTCTGTGCCTTCCAGAGTTGGATAATGTTCGCTGTCATAGGCGATGTCGTCGAGGTAGACGATGCCCTTGACGGAGTGATACGACAAGAGCCGCGCCAGTTCCTCCTGAGCGCTATTCAGGAGAAAGTAGTTCATGGCCAGGCCCAAATAGTCGAACGCCGCATTGGTTGGCGCCAGGAAAGTTGTGGCAGGACTATGCTTGCTTAATTCCTTGTCCAATCCTGAGGCGTATACGGACGCGACAAATGTCGACAAGCCTTTATCAAGCGCCGTACTGACGAAAGAGGACGGCGGCTCGACAATTCTGGAGACAAGGTAAATGATGGAACCGCCTGCTTCGATGGGATCCGAGATGACGCTGGCCGTTCCAAAGCCAATATCGCCATCATGCTTTTTTGTGACCGATACTGGCATTCGCTGATGCTGACCGTCAAGATCTTCGGTCTGCAGCATGGTCTTGAGCAGTGCTCCATCTTTGAGCTGCTTCTTCGTCCAACGGCCCTCTAGGATATGATACTGCAGTGTCTCCTTGAGCTCCTTGCTCCCTTCAGGTGGCAATGTTTGCCATGGCTGGCTCGTGTACCGCTCAAGAGTGTCGTCCTTTGTCGCCAAAATGGTGTATGATGCATTGTTGGCGGGATTGTGCGGGGATGACTGAAGAAGGTGTGACAGCTCTGCATTGCGGAACAGAGAAACAAAGCGAGTGGCGTTGAGCGCCAGAAGATACTTTTCCGGCGTGAGCGCCAGAGATCCGTGAGGCAGTAAGAGGGAATTGATGATATGCATAACACCGTTGCTGGCCAGGATATTGGGTTGCGTAATAACAGAACCATTGACTGTCGGCTTGCCATCAGGATTGGTATCGATTGTGACGCTATTTCCGGACACCAGTGCGACTGACAGCATGTGTCAGCCAATTTCAAGCAATTCTGCTAGGTTTGAGCTTACTGTCTTTTTGCGAAAGCAGACGGTTCAGATAGCCTATCTTCTGCCGATGGCCACCATCGAAGGTACTCTCATGATTGCTTGCAATTTCCAAAATGTCGTCTCCGGCAAAGCCTGAAGTCAGATACTTCCACTCCAGGGGGTCCAGCACATCAAACGCATCATCTCGCGGCGCGAACAAGGTGAGGTGCGAGCGTTCGGTAAGGTTGTTCCACAGTTCGGGTGTAAGGAGACTCGCTATCTTGGCAAGACGGGGACCATCGTAGGGTTTTTCCTTGTCATTTTGTCCTCCTTCGTCCGATGCGTCATTTGAAGGACCGCTTCGGTACCGCAACTGGTGCGCAAGTGACTTCGGTGGGTGGAGTAGCCTGTCTACTACGACAAGCTTGCCATTTCGTGCACTACCCCCGCGCGAGGGCATAATGCTAGCTCCTCCTTCGCCTAGCTCATCGGCGCCAATGCGCACTTCGCTGTCCTTTTTGCCACTGCCATCTTTCGTAGAGACCACAACAGCCAGCTTCTGCCCCTCGCCGCCCAGCAGCGTGTCGGCTGGCTCGGGATATGGGACATGACCGGGTCGCCCATGCTCTTCGTGGGTTGTGGGAAAGAAGAGTGTGGTTTCGTATGAAGCTATGGGCAAGCCGGGAGTGTCTGCATTCGATGCCGCCACTGCAGGTGGAGTCCAGCTGTAATTCAGCATGTGGTAGAAGAGACGTTCTCGCAGGCGGTAATTCAAATTGTCATGTGGAGGATCTGCGGTGTCGGTTTCGCCTTCCTCGTTAACCTCCAGCTCGTCGGGCAGCATCTCGAGGAGCCATGATTGAGAGCTTATGGCGGCATTTGTGGGCGCAAAGACTGTAGCATTGCGCAGGCGGTTGAGTGTTGGCACCAAGCGTGCGTGCTGAACCAGGCGTAGGAAAAGCGATAGGTCTTTATCCTGCGACACAAGGTCCACGAGGGTCGTGGAAGCCGGGTCGACGATGACTCCTGCATCATCACCGCTGCTTGCCCCCGCGAGGGGGACTTGACCCGCCTGCACGTCTTGTACAGAGCATGCTAGGGCGGCTAAGGCGGCCAAGCCACACACAGCAGGTAGTATGGCCATTCTTGAAGGGCGCGCCTTGCGCTTGCGCCGTATCCGGTACTCCATACTGTTACGTGGTCAATTGATCGCCTGGCAAGCCTGCAAGCCGCCACCGGAGATGATGATGGTCTTGCTTCTGCGCCCACTCACCACAGTTAGGTCGACCCACACTCTTTGATTCTGACTGGCTTGAAGTACCACATGCGCCTCTGCGCTGTCTGCCGGGCAGCTGACAGCCGCTCCACGATCATCTATGGCATAGGCAACCATCAGTTCCCAAATACAAAGCACAGCGTGCGTCAAGAGACACTTTCAGAGTTGCAATGCCAGCGGCATTGTCAGCTGCATTACTGACGATACTGCTATGTCTAATCGCTCTGACAGCTCGGTCAACTGCTGGTCGAAGCGCTGGCTGCTCGAGCTGCGCGCGCTGCTGGCCGTACTGCAACGCCACAATTTGCCTTCGACAAGGCGCTTCACGCATGGACATTCACGCTGGACGTGCCTGCGACCCCTCATTCTTCGCCTAGCTCTACTGACTCATCACGTTTGACTTTCATGAAAGTGAGGCGTCTTCATCCGGCCACTCGCACCTGCAGAGGCTGACTTTCCTCCTTCAGAGCAAATACCCGATGAACTGGTCAGGCTATTCCATCGCGCAACTGATCAAGAAGGATGCATCAGCGGCTAGAGCAATACGCAACCAGATGCTGTTTGTCGCACATGACGAGCTGTCCTTGCCTGCCGCAAAGTATGGCTTTCGATTCGGCGGCTCTGCCAAAGGTCACAACGGTCTGCGCGACATTGTAGCCAAGCTCAAGTCAGATGACTATCATCGGATACGCATTGGCATCGGTCGTCCAGACGGCGACAGCGACAAGAAAAGAATGTCGAATATGTCGATTGCAGACTGGTGCCTGAGTGCAGCGACCCGCGAAGAGATGGACATGTGCACGAATCCAGAAAGCCCGCTGGTGAAGGCGGCGTGGCATTACATTGAACAACAACGGACACTCAAGGTGACACAATAGATGAAGGCGCACTGTCCTCTTGATTATTGCTTAAGCCGTTAGGCACAATTGTCGTTATATTCGTCATTGTGTCATTATATACCAGACTAGGCTGTGGCTCCGGGCTTGTGGTGCCGTTGCTGAGCGTGCTCATCTGCAAGTTTAGAGCTGGCCACAGCTTCTCCAGAGTAACCTCGTCCATCAAGCCGGAACACCGTCGGCCGATGTCTGCGCTTTGAGCACTGGATGCGCCACCGGCAGCTTCGGGAACGCTTTGTGCCACTCTTTCCAGGAACTTCAAGGCTGGCAAGGCTAAAGAGTCTATCCTGAACGCGTTGGGTGGCACGAGCATCCTGTGCGTGCGGCCAACTAGGTTCGAAGGGCCACTTGCCGCCCCATCTAGCGAAGCGGAGTCGAGCTTGGATGCAAAGGCGGTGGAATTGCTTGAAAGTCCGACCGCCGCAGAGCTACCTTCTGCCAGAGAGGATACTAGTCCCGGCACTGCTACCTTCAAAGCGCGGTTAAGAGAGTCTTCGTGTGCTCTGATACGCTTCGAGGTAGCTTTCGAATCGGACTCGCCGAACTTGAATAAGCTCTTGCGCGGATCTCGGACAGCTCGCCCTTGCCGAAGAACATCGTTGACGGAAGCAATCGGCGAGCGGGATGTGACATTCCCGTCATGCTCGTCTACGAGATAGTCATGCAAGAGGACTTGCACCTGCGAATGGGGAGGATCTGAGCACCAGTCCGTATTTGGACTGCTGAGTATCAGATCAAACGCACCTCTATCTGAATTGGTCTCCATACGTCATTCAGTGTGAATATTAAGCCCCCACTCCTGGACACAAGCGCGCTTTCTTGGAAGTCTCGGCTTTTGACTATCCGCTGCACGACCTCATGAAACACCCTGAATCCTTGCAAGACAGCATCGAGCTTGCTGAACAAGGTCCAAAAGAAGTCAAGCAGGAGATCGGTATTCATATCCAGCATTCCGGACGTGGTAGAAGCGTCCTCAGTCGGTAATGTAGACGAGCTCATCGAGGACCTGACGAGTAGAGAGTACGCTGTGCTGTTTTGTGACGCATTCGTTCCATTCAAAAACAGCTTCGGCGAATTTGCAAATCCAGCCGTGCGCATTGATGAGCGTCGTATCGGATCATTTCTGCAATTTGCAAGTGTCAGCGATGGTTCGCTTGTCCAGATTAGAAGCGCTTCGCAGTCGTACCGTTCATCTACCTCCGCAACAGTGCCTTCTACCAGATTGTAGATCTCCAGAGGATTTCGCTGCAGCACACTGTCGATGGCCACTCCAAGCTTGCCAAGAAATGCCAACGATTCCAAGATGCTTTCGATATATGCAAATGAGTCTTGCTCCGGATCCTGTTTGGCTTTGCCCCCCATTCCATTGCGCAAAGCGGAGCGTCCAGTGCCATTCGTCCCATTGCCTCCAGCAGCGACACTGTGCACTGACGCCAGCGAGCCACTTTTCGGTATGCCGTTGCTGCTCACTCCCTCTGAGATGTGCTCGGGCGCTTTGCTAGTGCTCGCCTCTGGTGCATCAGCTTCCTCGATGGTCTCGTCTATGTTCTTTGTGAATGTTCCCTTCTGCGACAATTGCCGCAAGAACGCAGCCATCCTGGTTGACCGGTTGTTTCCCTTTTCCTCTGCGTGCGAAGAAGATGAACTGTCATCGAGATCAAATATGGACCGTGAGACGATTTCTTGCAAGATGACGGGTACTACATGAGGGTTTAGCCAAGAAACGCGGCAAACAAGGACGGAAAGGGCTCACATTCGCTTTGATGTGGCGAGTAAGGCTTCCAGCGTGATTCGGTGTATAGGGATTTGAGGTATAGATGGCTGTGCAGCTCCTCGGTGAGATATTCGAACATAAGCTGCAGGACAACAGAGGCAATTTAGCCTCATCGCGCAGAGCTTTCTGAGACGGCTGCACAAACATTTTCTTGCGATTGAAGATACGACCGCAGGTCTGCAGTTGCAGTTACTTCGAGCATATCTCCTCGGTTGATCATTTTGAGGCTCCGCATCAGCAACGATGCAGCTTGCAAAAATTGCTTGTCGCTGATGAGGGCTTCCAGGCGGTCTGGAATACCCTTTAGCGTCTCAATCGTAACTAGAATTCGATCCATCTCGGCTAGCTCCGTCCGCCTTGCTTCTAGTACAGCCAGGTCATTGCGCCTCTTCCCGAGTGTTTCTCTGACGCCCTCGAGGACTTTTCGCAAGTCTGTCGTATTCTTCTGTGCATGAGTGAGATTCGTGACAAGGCCATTGTATGACGAGGCCGAGGAGTCAAAGGCGCGGTAATGTGTCTTTATGGAGGACTCGAGTGACCGTGAGAGGGCTGCTTTGTGCGCCAGGAAGGACCTATACCGCTCAGGCGGGGTGTCCGGATCGACGAGACTCAAGGCAAGCGTGACAGGGTCAAAGGTGTCTTGGGCTTCTTGTTCCTCGCCGGTATCCTCGCCGTCTGGTGGCGGCAACAATTCTGGCCAGTCTGTAATCACTTGGCCCAGGACCCGTTCCATCTCGCGAAAGGCAGGCGTCGAGGGCACACCAGCCTGCGGCTGCATCGTAGCTCGAAATCTTGCAGATTCGCCTTGGACACCGACTGCCCCGCGACGTGATCGTGATGCTCCAGCAGCTCCATCTGCTTTCGCGGCAGAAGAAGCAGCACCCGCTCTATCGGCGGATCTGCTGCTTGCATTGGTGCCTGATCTATCTCTTGCATTGTTGCGGCCTTTGGCTTGCCCAGCTGTGGAGAAGGCTGCGACGGCCTTCTCCAATGCAGGCGAGCCAGATCCCTTGCGTGGTGCGCTCGAGGTGGACGCCTTTGGCACTATGAGCGGCTCTCCGCCAAAGAAGTCGGCTTCGTCTGCGTCTGGCGATGCAGAGCGAAAGGAGAGGCTGCTCCCAGGACGCAATCCACTCGAGGCCTCGCGCTCGCGCTCTTCCCGCTGTATGGCCTGCGCCAGCCGACCTGCTCGCGTGGCACCAGTACTTGCGCTGCTGTCGTTTGACCCGGCTTGACGCATGTTCGGCGGTCGTGGTGCTTCGAGCTGCTGTCGGTGTGTTCCCTGCTCGGCTGGTGCTCCTCCACTGTCTCGACCTGGCCGCCGCACGCTTCTTGCAGGGCGTGCAGGCATGCCTGGCGTGCTGCCGCTGCCATTGCCATTGCCACGACCATTGCTCCCGCTGGCCAGGCTGTACTCTTGCAGGTTGTTGATACCCTGCCACTGCCGGTCGTGCCCTGCCATGTGCGCTCGAGCACTTTGCGCCCGCGAGAGCCAGAGGTGTGTCCTTGTGTGTTGTAGTCAGGTGCGAAAGCGTGATCAGCTCGACAGCGACGAAGTGTTGAGGACCGCCACGCTCTCGAGACTGGTCCAAATCACTTGCGTGGGCGAGTGAGAACAGAGAGCTTTTCACCATGCAGGCCGCAGTGGCCAGCACATCGGCTGGATGGGCGCGCCCAGCAACACTGCTGTGCCATTCATGCACGGCGAAGCTTCGAAGTCGGCCAGGCAGGCAGACGACAGCAAGAAGCATACGCCTGGACCGTTAGCTGTTATTGCTGGCTATGTGACATATGGAGATGCTGATACGATGTTACGAATCCAGGCTCTTTCTCATCAGCACCCCTGCCACCGCCGCTTCGCCATCCAACGCAGTCTGAGAATGGAGGCTCCGCTCAAACAGCCACCTTGCCAGCTAGCGACCTCAAGACATACGGACAGCCATTGCCGTCCACGCACCCACACTTGCTGAAGCACGGCGAGCTCACCGAAGGAATTTCGTCCGCCGAGTACGAGAGCCGTCGTCGCAGGCTGATGGACGAGCTTCCTGAAAAAAGCATAGTCGTTCTGGCCGGCGGAAGGCTGCAATACAGCAGCCAAAGCATATTGTGAGGGTCCAGCCTAGCTCACTATCCGCTACTTCCACCGTGCGAGCTCAGCCTACACCCTCAATATAGCTACAAGTTCAGGCAGATTACCGACTTCTTCTATCTCACGGGTTGGCTCGAGCAGGACGCGGCGGTGATTCTAGGTTGGTCACCGCAGTGCATGCTTATTGTCGCGCTGGATGATAGTAATGCAACATTCGTTCGCAGAAAAGTCCTCTTCCAGCCCGCGTGGCTATACAATGACATTCTTTTGCCGTTCACGTGATCCTGAACAAGAGCTCTGGGAAGGATCGCGTAATGGCCCTGCTGGAGCTGTTGACTTGTTCGGCGCTGATCAGGTAAGTTGACCTAAGTCTTAATATGCTCTTATCCATCTGACTATCTAACAACATTCTTCAGGCTATGGATATTGCGCACTTCAACACGCATCTACGGCAATACCTTACTACCTCCAACACCAATGGGCCGATCTATGTTGACATACCAGGCTCAGCGACTGTCGGCGGTCGCGGCTCTGGTCCCAAAGGTGGTCGAACAGCCAAGTCTATTGTCAATTTTCTTACAGGCGCGGGAAGCGGAGTACGCAGAACTGCTTTGGACCTCGGCTTGACGACGAAGAAGAGCGACTATGACGCGCTGATCTCCTTGCTCAACGGCACGGGCGGAAGAGATGTACATAGCTTGAAGGAGATCACGGAAAGGATGCGCATCATCAAAAGCGATGCGGAAATTGCACTCATGCACAGAGCTGCCGAGATAAGCTCAAATGGACATGCTAAGGTGAGTCTTGAACGCATGAAACTGCAATGTCTTGATTCTGGACTAAACTCTACTCGCACAGATAATGCGCAAGGCTCAAGCGGGCGTCAACGAGCACGAGCTGGTCACCGAATTCGAATATCATTGCGCCCTCGCTGGATCCCAGCGTCCCGCATATCAACCCGTTTGCGCGAGCGGGCCAATGACAATGTACCTGCACTATACAGCCAATAATCAACTACTACAGCCCTCTTCGCTGGTCCTGGTCGATGCTGGCTGCGAATATGGCGGCTACGCCTCAGACATCACACGCACTTTTCCTGTATCAGGAAGCTTCACACAACCAGAAAAGGATCTCTACACGGTCGTATTGCAAAGTTTAAAGGCGTGCGTTAAGATGTGCACCGAGAAAGACAACGTCAACCTGTATGATCTGCACGAAAAGAGCCGCAAGGTGCTCTTGCAGGAATTGAAGCAGATTGGTATGGATTTCACCACCAATGACAGTCTCTTTGGTCGGATCTACCCGCATTTCATAGGACATCCCCTTGGTCTGGATCTTCATGATTGTCCAAGCTTCCAACGCTCAACGCGGCTGGAGAGTGGCAATGTCATTACCGTCGAGCCGGGCATCTTGTGCGTCATCCTGTATCTTGCGGGCAGAGAAGATATACTGACAGGCGTATGCTTGTATACAGCATGCCTGAGCACCCTGCTGTCCCGAAGCATTATCAGAATATTGCGATACGCCTAGAAGACGAGGTTGTAGTTGGCAAAGACTATGCGACCGTACTGTCGGCGAATGCTCCGATAGAAATAGTGGATGTGGAAGCATGTTGTCAAGGTCTTTTGGAGCCAAAACGTTGATTGACGTAACGCAAGGGCGGCATGCAAAGAGAGCGCCGCTCGTCACGGTCACTCGCTTTTGCCACCTCGAATCTGTCTGCTCTCTGGCGCGCCGTTCTTTGCTCTTCTGATTGTCAAACGTGTACTTCAAGATGGGTGCACCAGCTACGTCAAAGGCACAGCAGCCGCTCTTCGACGACATGGACCGCGCGAAAGAGCTAGTTGACACTAAGACCGCGGAGTGCGTCGCTGCTCCTGGCTCTCACGGTGGTCTGTCCGGCTGACGCGCATCACCGTCATCAACCCTGCATGCCACGCGTTGCGCTCGCCAGAATCGACGCGCAGATCCTGAAGCCTGCATCTGATGCGTTCAGAAAGGCGTCGTCTGCCTATCCACTCGCTACGGTGAGTCCGCTGCCTCGCGCGCCGCAACAAGACCTGCGCCGCCACACATAGTATCAGGCTGATCTTCCCATGCACTCGTAACAGCTCTTCGTGACAGCGTTTGCAGCGCTGTCCGTCTTTCCTGTCATGGCATTTGTCGGCTTCTCTATCTGCGCTGGATCAGTCATTCTCGCGACAAGCCTGGTGTTCCTCTTTGCATGGCTTGGGGTCATTATTGGCAGCGCCGGTGCGCATACATTAATATGTACTGGCAGGGTAGAGTAAGCTGACATGCTCTTGCGCCTCTCGGCTCTGCCACAGCTATCGTGCTGGCTGGAACGCTGGCTATCACGTTCAGCCTGAGTCTAATGGCGACGGGAACGGTGGCGTCCGGCGTTGTGCTGTACCGCCTGGTCTTTCACATTCGTCAGACCGCCTCTGTAAAAGCCGGTATTGAGGTATGTATCCCGTCCTCTCTGCAGGGAGCGATAGTCGGCTGACGCTATCTGCGATTCAGTCCTGCTATGCGGAAATCAAAAACTACCTCACAGCCGACCGCTCGGTCGCCAGCCAGCCCAGCGAGGACATCAAGACCTACTTTCCAACACTGCCTGGGACGATGAAAGAGTCCAAGCTCAGCAATGGACATCATGACACTATGGACTACGTCAAGGCTGAGGCGTAGTGACGCAAGTCGAGCAGTGACGAAAGGAGACGAGGCTTGGAGGTTTCAAAGACCACACGCGCAAGGGCTTTCATTGAACCGAGCATTCCGATACGGCAGAGTCGACCCTGTACTACTACACACATAGACGTCTTGCTACCGCTCAAACCGCGAGAATTTGTTCGTCCGCGCTGGCGGTTTCCTGAACAGTCTCCACAGCATTACAGATGTCGCCGCTGAAAGGGCGTACCTGAACATTGCACGCAGTCAGCATCGACCGAGACCAAGAAGGAGTACAATGACAGCGATAGCTCACCACGTGACTGCGTATGTTGCATGCATGTTCCGAAGTTCAATCGTCGCTGCTCGGCCAAGAGGAATGCCGTGATTGAGCATTGCTTTCATCTCGCCAGCGTTTCCCTCTGTCATACGATAATGGAAGGTCAGAAGATTGTCAGGACCTAGCAACCTTTGCCTATGGTCGCTACACAACCCACCAAAGATCTGGTCGACCAGCACTGGCTGGGTGCCAGCTAGTGTTGCCATCTCTGCAATGTCGGCAAATTGAAACTCGCGGAGCTCGGGCTTGTTGACGGGCGAGAACATATTCCGCTTCTCTTGGTCTCTTAGCATGCCGACGATGGACTGAGTCTCCTGGGTCTGCGCGCGGGTGAAATCGTTAGCCGATGTTTAGCTTGCCGCACAAGCGAGCTCACGAGAGATTCCGGTCGTGTAGCTTGGTCCTTCTTTGTCATCGATACATGCCCCCGATTGACCAGTATCGTCTGCGAAGGGTCGCTCTCGTCGCGCACTAGAGGTGTTACAACAGAGTACCCCAAGACAGACTCCCGCACTCTAGGTCCAAGCAAGACTTCTTTTGAATGGTCGAATCGCCCTTGCACTTCTACTTTTCGGTAGGCAAACTGGTCGACAACCATCGGACTATTCAGTTTGGCGGATACGTCAGCTCGGATTATAGCTGCCCACCTCTGGGATAGCGGATGGGCTAGACATGGGAGACCACGGTTTAGCACTTTGTGATTGTTGATCATCAGGGGCGACAATAGAGGCTCACTCTATCCTGCCAGGCAGTCTCATCGGATGCTTTGAGAGCTTCTCGTCGAGCTCATCTATCAAATTGACCTTCCACTGGAGCCGCTTGACTTGCCATGTTCCCAGACCAAAAGTGACGATCGGCTGGAGCTTACAAGTCAGCTAGCTGTCACAGCAGCAGCGGTGCCACGTCAAAGTGAAACTTGCAATGAGGGTTAGTACCAGAGTCGTCCCTGTGACGTCGTAGCGCGGTCGCCCGCCTTCGCTTTCGCCGCTGCTGCTGCTCGTGTAGCTTCGCCAGGACCATCGAGGTTTCCGTGCGTGTCCGGCGCAGTTTCGCGCTGCCAGCCGCGACACTGGAGAGCCAAAGCAGGTCGAGCTGAGCAAGCTCAATACACGAGGATGTGCCATGTCAAGGCGTCAGTGGAGTTCCGTGTGGTGGAAGTCAGCCAGGCGGAGAGCTTGTCGATGGTGCACTGCGCAGACGACCTGTCTGTGGCGAGGTCATCCACCCGGCGACCGGTCTCAAGGTCCGACTGCAGCGCAAAAGCTGTATCGATGCATCCTTATCAATGCAGTTAGTATGTGACTTCATAGTCAAGCAGAGGTCGTGCGCTGTGTCGGTGCTACAGGCAGATTCTTGAGTAGCAGTTCTCGATCACGTACGTGCTGGAGACTGATGCAGGCCCTTCCAGCAGCAGTGCAACAGTAGTGACCTTGGATCCCGCCAGACCTCTCTGTATCTTCAATGTCTCGGATACGCCGCCAGCTGCCTGCCCTCTGCTTCGACGTCGAGACCGCTTGCCTATTCCGGCCAGCGCAGCCGCACAATTACAATCACGACCGAATGCAGGCAGGTCACAGCTTCCGTCCGATAAGCACCTAAGCCAGTCATAAGCTTTGGCCAAAGGATCTGGCCTCTGCCTTTATTATGATCATTGTTGACAAGGGCGCACTCAGTCTGCTCGCGTGGCAGACCCCATTCTGCTGCCGCGAACATCATGGCCGCATTCGTACAAGGCCCTCGCACCACGCAGGCTTACAGCGTACCGCATAGGGTCGTTGGGATGCACTCGCGGTCTTTAAGCCCTCGGAGAACGCCTTGGCCAATCAATAACCCAATTCCCATTTCAATTATCTACGCTTTCGTTCGAACATCCCCAAGCGCTGCAACGAGTCCAGCACATTCAACGGGCGCTACCCTCGGCAATGGCAGGCGACATTGAACAGACGATTTATTCAAAAGCGAACATTCTCGCAAGAGACCGCATGAGGCCTGACGTCTGCTTCCGCTACCCAATGCCCACCCGCCTTTGCGTCCACCTTTTGTGCTCTCCCTCTGTGCTTCTCTTCTCTTCTCTACTCTCACGCACCACACTCCCTTGAGACTGACTACAAAGAGAGCTTCCACGCCCTCAGACCACCCACTCGCTTCTTGCAGTTCATCTGCTACCACCCTCTCTTTACATTCTCATTGCGGGCAGACCCGCTCGTAGCACTGGGAACCCTGCAGCTTTGGCCGCTAGGGCAGTCAAATCGCCTCTCGCCTGCTGCATCAACACAGCAAACCATCCGAAGCATCGGTCTACCAAGATGAAGTTCGACACAGGCCGTCGACGTTCGTCCGCTGGCTTCATCTTCGCCCTTGGTGCAGCTGCAGTGGCAACCGCCCCCGCTCCCGCACAGGCAGCTCCTACTCCCGGTCTGTTTGAAGGATACTCGTTTGGCCGACGAGGATCAGAGTCCAATTTGGCGGTCCCGCACTCTAAGGAAAGAGATGTTGATGCATCGACGCCGCAAAGGCGACAATCAGACTTTAGTGGCCGCCGCTCTACCGCCGGTCTGAAGAAGCGTAGCTGGGCCCGCATCCTCCACGCACGCCAGGGTGGCTGTCTAGACTCGTCGGCCAATGAAGATGACATCAATACTCTGCTGTGGGATGGTGGTGCTGGTACCAGAGTTGCGCTGTGTCCAGGCGCCGTCATCAAAATCAACGGACCAATCTCATTTAGCAACCCAGACCAAGAGATCTACACTGTAGGATACCCCACGGACGACACACGGGCCAAGATTGTCATTGATGGCGAAGAGTGAGTTTACTTGGACGTGAAATCGTGAGCTGCATCCCAATATGGAGGCTGACTAGGCTGTACATTGTACAGCAACGAGGTGGCCATCTGGAACAATTGCGACCAGTGCACCAGGACAGCTATCCGAAATATTGAAGTCGATGGCTCTCGCCCGGAACTTGGACGTTATGGCTATTCGGGCCTTATCGAAATGGGCGGCAACGCCAAAGGCCAGATTGTGGACAGCTGCTATATTCACAACCCTCGCGGCTGGACTGCCATTCACGTTGGAGGTGCGGCTCTCCTTCTTGCGAGATCTTCCAAAGGAATGATAAATTTGACGTTTGCCATTTTCTCCTATTTGCAGAGGGCTGGCAAGACTCTTGCAGTGGTCAATACGTTACAAATAACGAGATTGGACCTGCTGGTACTTCGCCAAACACTGCGCAGCAGTTTAACGTCGTCATGCAGAAGTTCCGAGAGTTTATGAAAACCCCTAAGCGACTCTTACAAGAGCGCCAAACGCAGGCAGCTGGTCAGTGGGCAGATGGCATTTCCATTGCATGCAGAGACTCCGTTGTCACAGGTAACACGATCACCGGTGCCACTGAGTAAGTCTTCGACATATTTGAAATGCTTGCAGCAGATCTCCTGAACTTATTCTCCTTCGCAGTGGCGGTATTGTCCTGTTTGGATCTCCTGGTACCCTTGTATCTGGCAATACGTGAGCTGAAAATATCCTCCATGATCACTGGCTTCTGCTAAACTGGCATGTCTTATAGCATTATTGCTCAAGGCAACACCCTTCTTGGAGGCATCAACCTGGTCGACCACGGCCCATTTAATGGCGACTATACAGGAGTCCAAGTCACCAACAACACTATCATTGCAAAAGACGCAATGATCAAAGTCGGTATAGCAGTAGGATTGCTGTCTTGGGGCGACTACAACAGTACCGACTATCGAACAAACGGAGGTTCTATCACAGACAACACCTTCGTGGCCGATGGTGGAGACGGGTACTTTGGTTACGGAACGTGAGCGCTCGTTGACCTTGACTCAATATTCGGGATTTGATCTGACATCTGCGGCTCTTTACTAGGTCTGTTGGCGGAAACAATGGCGCCGTTGTCTCTGGCAACAACTACGATCAGGCTTTGTTTGGCGGCACTCAATCCTACGCTTGTCCACCGGGCAACACACCGCCGCCCCAAGCAGCAATTTGGAATCCTTACACCACGAGTAACGGATCGTATCAATCTGGCGTCACCAGTCTTTACGACTTTGACTTCCTCATTGTAAGCTTTGTGCCTCGCCGAATGAGCCTCCGTTTGGGGAGCGCAGCTGATGAAAACCTCTTTCCAGTGCATGATGCCTTGCCAATACAGCAACACTTGCAAGGAGACCATGACTTTGATGCCGGTCAGCTCTGTACCAGACTCCCGCACTACAAGTGTGACCTCGAGTGTGACTTCGACTTTGCCAATCACCACGGGCAATAGCACGGCAACGATGACTGGTGGGACTACCACGAGAACTAGTGGCACCGTAGCTAGTACCACGCGGCTTACCACCACCGGCACAGCTTTAAACTCTACAACAATAGCCAGCACTTCGGGCACCTCTAGAGTGACCGGCACTGGCTCGACAACGGGCACATTAAATTCTACCACAATAGCTAGCACATCCAAGACTGGTACACTCAATTCGACAAGTCTAGCAACAACTGCGACGACAAGCGGATCCAGCGTAATCAGCTCCACCAGCCTTGCATCCGGCTCAACTCTTGCGGGCGGCGCCAACTCTACAATTCTCATCGCTACGAGTACAGGCGGTGCGAATAGTACGAGCGCGGCGTCGACCAATTTATCGAGTTCCACAAAGACTACGGGCGAGTCAGTATCGACGCAGGTTTCGTCCACCACGCTCAGCAAGACGTCGACTGTCCAGAGCTCGTCAGTTGGCACTACTTCTTCCAAAGCCACCACATCCAAAGCTTCGTCATCGAAGGTCTCCAGCACTACATCGAAGAAGTCAAGTACCACCTCGAAGAAGCCAAGTACCACCTCCAAGAAATCATCAAGCGCGGCTCAAACATCACCACTGGTAAGCTTGGCTCCCGTCCGAGGCCAGGTTCTTGCAAAGCCAACTTCGACTACGCAGAAGCCTGCCACTACTACGAAGAAGCCAACGTCGAGCACGACTTCGAAGAAGACATCGACAACGACGAAGAAGCCGACAACCACTACAACCAAGAAGGCTACTAAGAGGACCAGTTCAAGTATCAAAAAGACCACTTCCACGACGTCCAAGAAGTCCACTTCCACTACAACCAAGAAAATTACCCCAACAACGTCGAAGAAGCCTACTCCCACGACTTCAAAGAAGACTACTTCCACGAAGAAGACCACATCCACAAAGAAGACCACATCCACGAAGAAGCCGACCACCACATCTGCCGCAAAGACCTCTTCGGCCAAGTCGACATCTACTCACAAGACTAGCACAAAGGCAGTACTAGGTCTTTTCCGGGGTGGCAAGCGCGCAGCTGAGGCCGAGACAGTTGAAGGGGCTTCAACGCCCCGACCTCGTAAGAGAGCTTTGGACGAAGTGGAGGAGATGGAGCGCCGCCTGGCTGAAGGCCCATCTGCGGAAGAAGTTGCCGAGCTTGAACGTCGACTTCAAGTCTATCGAGACTGGATTCTGCCAGGTGCAGTGCGCACACCCCGTCCGCAAGCGCCTCGCAATGTGTACGACGATGAAGGTTTCGACAAGCGCGATGTTCTTGCCGAGGAGGAATACTGGTATGACATGGCTATGTAAGCCCTGATAAGGCCCTGTAACGCTAGCGGCGCTGTGGCCTCAGTGTCTGGGTATTGGTCGTAGATGCCAGGCTGTACCATTAGACAACTTTTCGCTCTTCTATACTCGCCCTGCGAGCCCGTTTTCGATGACATGTAGGCAATCAGCCATTTCGTAAAGCAATGCAAAGAGCCTTGTTCGGCAGACACAAGCCTTTGTAGCGAAGCAGCACTAGGAGATTTTGCATTGCTGTAGAGCTCTGGTTGTCGTACGAACGAAAATCGCGAAACACACACGAATGAAGGTATGATAAGATCGGACTAGCCGGCGTGATTAGAAGGAGAGATACTGAAAAGAGATAGAGGTGAATATGCTGCAAATGTTCCTGCATGCCCAGCCGGCAGATATGGCATTTTGGCGCACGAATGTAAGTCGAGCGTATAGTTGATTGGTAAAGACACTTGAAGTGAGGGACTACGCCGAAACTTGATGCTTGAGCGACTTTGCCGTCTTTGTGCCGTTCTTGCGGCCAGCATAGCCTGGTCGGAAGGGAGCATGGCGACGGGCAAATGGGGCCCGAGGGGAAATGAAGCCCTCCTTCTGCCTCAGCATCGCCATGACGTCTGACCAGGCCTTCTTGGCCATCGGATCCCCGCGGCACATTTTGAAGTTGAACAGAGCAAGCTTGTAGCTTTCCTCGACTTCAGCAATGGTGCAGCGATCTAGGACATAATCGACAGTTTCGGCATCGCCTGACGAGGTGGCCAGCATGATGAGGCTTTTTGAGACATTGGTGCCATCCACGGGATCGAAGATCTTGAGATTTGCTGCATTCTCCTTTCCATCAAAAGTGAAAGGTGGAAATGTCTCGAAGAAATAGTCTAGTAATGGTTTGTCTCCGTTGGCAAGAGCTTTGTGGAAAGCAGTGAAACCGTCTTCGTCGCGCTCATCTGGGCGGGCGCCTGTGAGGCCAATTCAATGCCATTGTCCAAATTGGCAAATACGGATCGAGCACTGACCTTGCTCGCATAGCCAGCCCACCAGTTCCGGATCTGATGCTTGCGTGGCCAGATGAAGAAGGGTTGTTCCGCGCAACTTGTCCTCTCCAGTGGCGTCAGCAGGCTGCTTTACGTCTGAAACACGTTCCCAGCCAGTTACATTCGTTCCGCTAGCTTGAAACAGCTCCTTGAAACCAGAGACTGCTTCGTAGTAGGCTTCTTCATTGTGAGTTTTAGCACAGGCTTCTAGCCGATCGAAGACATGGCTTCGCGCCTTTTGCGCCTGCAGAGCTCGGGCTTCGGCGAGGAATTTTGCCTGAGCAGCTTGGTCCTGTCGCGCAGCACGCTTTCGTGCGTTCTTCTGTGCTCGCCTGGCGGCAGCCTCTTTCTGCTCTGTGAGAAATAAAGGAAGCAAGCAACAAGGGTCAGATAACGAAGGGGTCCCCTCGTTTCCGATCGCCCGCGTCGCGGACGTAGCCGAGGGCTTCATCCACCATCCTCACCTTGCTCTTTTGCCTTCAAGGCAGCTGCTTTCTTGGCTTTAACTTCATTTTCCCTTCTTTCCTGGGCAAGCTCTTGTTCGTGAAGGAGCCTCTTGACACGAAGCTTCCTCTCGGCGTCGGTCTCCGGTCTCTTCTTTCCTTCCAGGCGATGCTGCAGCTCACGCTTCCTGAGGGCCTCGATGTCTTCAGGAGAGGCAGAGTGCTGCAGTTCCGTGAAGCGCTGGATCCTAAAAGACAAGTGTCAGACTAATGCAACATGAAGCTTGGAGAAGACCTACATCGGCGGGACTATTCCGTGTTTGCAGATACCGTGGTGATCAGGAGGGCAATGATGAGCGTGAATCGGCAGAGGATTGCTCTTTCCGTCCACTGCTGGCGTTCTAGGCCCCCAATCACTGCTTTCATCGCCCTCTTCGCTGGATTCGTCTGATTCGTCGTCATTTTCCTCGCCCTCCTCATGGTCTTCGTCGGCATTTTCTTCAATCGTTTCGTCATCAGACCTGACGAAGCATACGCATTGTTAGCATCTTCAGCTACGGCTAAAGAGGGCACACTACTGACTCAGCATCATAAGCAGAGTCTCTAACTTGGCTCTCTGCATCTGAACCCTCGCATGAGGAGCCCCCGCTGGCATAGCCTCCTGGACGTGGTTCCTGGGATGAGTGCATCTGGGTCAAAATGTGGTTCTTGAAGGCTTCCATCAGATCAAAATGCAGACGAAGATCTGGATCGTTCTCGTCCATCATTTTTTCTTCCTGAATGTGCTTGCAGATAGTCTGGTAGGCCTCTGATGCCACTTTAAACCTCTCTTCGCCGCCAACGCACTTATCCGGGTGCCACTGAAGGGCCTGCTTCCTGAACTGGGCCTTGACGAGTTGGAGATCCAGAGTCGGGCTGGCGCAGACTAGGTCAGCAGAAGCAAGCATACCTCCAACACTGCCACTCACTCCATCTTGAGCACCTCGAAAGCCTTTGAGAGGTCCTGCTCGTACATCACCATGTTGTCCGAGCGCCTGCTCTTTGCAGTCGTTCGAGCCGTCAAAGCAGAGCGGCTCGGGGGCTTGTCAGTGCCGCGGCTGGCGCCGTCGTTCTTGCTTGATTCGAGCGGATAATGAGAATGGTAGTTGACGCTAGTCGAGCATTGGCAAACAGGTCAGTCAGACACGGTCACAGTGGTCGGTGGCGAGGTCGCCACACAAAAGTGCAGTAAAACTGGAAGCGCGTACATTCCATCCAAACGCTGCACAATACAAATCTACAACGTAAGAAAGCCATGAGACAGCCTTCCTAAACGAGTGCTGCTCCACGTGAGTCACTACGGTAACGACATGCGCGAAACAGCTAACGCATTGCATGAACCAGGAAAGACTATATAATTCCCTAAGCGACGTCCAGCAGCGGCTTCAGCTTCTTTGCAATGAAGGCCCAGTCATCCTTGTCAACCTGTTCCCGGAAGTGTGTCTTGAGTGCGTCGATGCTTGCCCGTGAAACGAGGGAGATGAGCTCGTCGTGTTCGTTGAAATGCCTACCGAACAGTTTCGCGCTCTCGTACACTGCGTGCTCGATTTTGACAGCAACACCGGCGCCGACTTGTGTCTTTTTCACAACTTCCATGGCTTTGTGGTTAATTTCCAGCGAAGTACTGCGGAGAGGCAGGGACGAAGCCACCATCAGGAAAAATGGGTCTCGAGGCTCAATAAGACCACTCACACTTTGCCCAGCTTGACAATAGTCTTCTGCTTTGTCTCAGGGTCGACCTTGACCACACAGAGCGGTGTGCCGACGCGCAGACTGCTGCCCTCAATGATCTGAGTGTACGCAAGGCATGTGACATGTGACGCATCAGCGAGGAGTCCAGTCAGTCGACCAACGAGGCGGGCTGCTCACATCACAACCAAGGATGATCGGGTCGCGCTTGGCGAAGCATTTTAGAACCTTCAGCCGACAAGGCCACACTGCTGTCGGTGCAGCATCCTTCCTCTTGGCTTCCAATATGGCCTGGTTGTGCTTTGTGAACTCGTCGAAAAGGTGGTAGATGATATCTGCCTTGAAGATCTTGATGTTATTCTCTTCTGCTAGACGCTCAGCTTCCTTATCCACTGGAACATCGAAGGCTAGAATCACGGCTAGCTCAGGTGATCTGTCGAGCATCGCTGCACACCGCGTGACATCCTTCTTGTGTACCGGACCGATATTTATGTTGGAAACTGGGATCTTACTCTGCTTCAGGAACTCTAGCAGTGCTTCAAGCGAGCCAAGAGTTGAAGCCTGAACATAAACACCCCGTCCAGACTTGTCCACCGACGATGCAAGACTCTGGAGATCCGCCATCACAGCTTCGCGGAGCTCGTCTTCGTCGTCATCTTCTCCACACACCAGTAGTCGTGAGCCTGCAATGGCTTTCTCCAGCTCCGGTGCCACAATCTTGATACCCATGGCAGCCTTTATTTGCTGGTGGTGGACGTATTGACCCTGAGGAGCAATGCCAATCAGATGGATGACATTGTAGAAGAGATGAAGTTTCACTTACCCGAATGCGCAACTCTTTCATAGGTTGAGGAGTGAGTAGCGCTCGTACTTGCGTGACGATCGGACCATTCAAGCCACAGACCACTATCTTGTCACCTTCGTTTAGAACACCGTTGACCAGCACGACATCCAGGGTGGTTCCTAAGCCTTCGATGACCTTCACTTCCAAGACTGTGCATTCCAGCTCGGTGATATACATGAGCTGCCCACTCATGCGCTCTTGCGTGAGCTTGGTGATCAGCATAAGCATATCTGCGATACCTTCGCCCGTGTGTGCTGACGTAGGGACTACGGAAACATATTTCGCAAAGTTCGTGTTCTCGTAGTATGGCACCGCGTTCAGACCTTGCTCTGAGAAGGCCAGAAGGGCTTCTGTGAGGCGCTTCTGGAACTCGGCCTGAACGGATCGAGACTGCTTTGCGAGTGACTCGCGGAAAGCACCATTGGGGGTCGCTTGCCATCCATACAGACGATCGATCTAAGCGAATGAAAGGGCGACAGTCAGAGCTCAGCCAGCAAGAGCGACAGTAGAGCATCTCACCTTGTTCAGGGCAACGATAAATGGTGTCTTGCCCGTCCGCAACAGCCGAATGGACTCAAGCGTTTGCGGTTCCAGACCGTGCATGATGTCCACGACTAAGATTGCAATATTGCAGAGAGAGGAGCCTCTTGTACGGAGATTGGTGAAAGACTCGTGGCCTGGGGTATCGATAACAAGGAGGCCGGGAAGCTTGTATTCTTTGATGTCAGCATCGCCAAGCACTGCCGTCTTGGATTGAATAGCCTCTGTCGGAAAGTATGTTGCACCGATCTGTTGCGTAATACCACCAGCCTCGCCCTCCTGAACATTCGATTGTCGAATTTTGTCGAGCAATTTGGTCTTGCCAGTATCGACGTGACCAAGAATACAGCAGATAGGGCTTCGAAGGTCGTCCTTCGAACCAGCCGCGATGGCATCTTTCCGCTTCTGCTCTCTGCGTGCCGCAGCCTCGGCTTTGCGCTGAGCAGCAGCTTTCTTTGCAGTAGAAATGCGTTCTTCTTCGGAATCCTCAGAGTCAGAGTCAGAGTCGCTGTCCTCATCCTCATCGGACGACTCTTCATCCTCGTCATCTTCATCTTCATCCTCGTCATCTTCATCTTCATCCTCCTCCTCGTCTTCTTCCGAGGCACTGTCCTCGCTCTCTTTCGCCTGGACTGGTGCCTTGACTGGTGCGTTTGTCGCCTTGTCTGTCTGCTTGGCAGGCGCCGTAGAGCTGAGAGCAGGCTTTGAGGGCGTCGGTTTGGAAGCGGTCGATGGCTTGGCAGACCCATTCTCCTGCACCTTGTCCTTCGATGCTGTGGCTGTCTGTGCAGAAGGAGACTTCTGATCTACCGCACGGTTTGACTTAGCTACGGGCGCGGGTTTCTTATCCTCTTCCTTTTCTGACGCGCTCTCCGCATCCCAATCGTCGAGGTCATCTTCGGCCTCCGCATCCGCCATTGCCTTGGAATTATCGCCGGCAATTGGTACGGTCGAGTCGGCCGTGGCAGCTTGTGCAGCTTCTGGCTCGTGTTCGGCCTCCCGCGTTGGATCCTCCTGTATAGTCTCTTCGGGTTCCGTGGGAGTAGCTGAGATAATAGCAGGTACTTCAAGACCGCCCGAGCCTGCCTTCTTCGCCTGAGCTTTCTTTTTACCATAGGTCGGCTTCTTTGTCTTTGGCACGGTTGTCTCCGCTTCGGTAGGAGAAGTAAGCCCATCAACCTTGATTTGCCCACTTGCTATCATAGCCTCGCGGCGAGCTGCGGCTGCTGCTGCATCGGCCTTCTGCTTCGGTGTAAGGTATTTACCCTCCTTCTTAAGCTGCTCCTTCTTAGCCTTTTCCTTTTCTTTTTTGCGCTTCTTTTCTTCTTCCTTTTGCCTTTCCAGCTCAGCTTGCCGTGCCTCTTCGTCTTCAATACGCTTTCGCTCTTCCTCTTCGCGTTTACGTGCTTCTTCCTCGGCAGCTTTCTGCTTCGCCATCGCGGCTTGTAGAGCAGCAATGTGTGCCGGCACTTTACGGCCAGCTGCAGGCTTGGCTGCTGCCGCAGCGGCAGCATCTTCTTGCTTTGCAGCAGCCCCCTTCTTCTTTTTCTTCTTGTTTTTGGAAGCGGCAGGGTCGCCAGCGCCCTCGCCCTCTTCTGCATCGTCTGCATCCTCATCTGCTGCAGTCGCTTGCGACGTCTCCACAGTGGGGCTAGCAGCAACATCATCTGTCGCCTCAGGTGCCTGTCCAGCGCCAGTCGCCTTCTTTGCGGCCGCTTGCGCTTTCTTCTTTGCCTGTTAAAAGATCATCAATATGGGCGTGATCCTTGGCCATTACCAGTCTGAATTTACCTTTTCCTTCTCCTTCTTGAGACGTTCCTTCTCCTTCTTTGACAGCAGTCGAGGCTCTCCATCATCGGCCGCATCTTCTTTCTCGTCTGCGACAGCTTGCGGCGCATCAGCCTGCGGTTTCGCCGGCTCAGGCTCAGATTTCGCAGCAGAGTTGGCATTCTGCACAGACAAGTTCTTGATTTGCTGATCCAGGAAGTCATCATCGTCGATGCCAGGCTGCTGCTGATTCTTGCCCTTTTTGCCCTTCTTGCCTTTTGCTTTGGACTTTGATGGTCCGAATTCCTCGTCCATAAGCTGATCGGCCGTCATTTCGGTGGGCGCCTTGCTGGCCAGGTCCACAGCGTCCTCAGCAGCTGCCTCTCCTCCTTCTCCTGCCTCGTCGTCATCGAGAGACGCTGTTTTGGCCTTTTTCTTGTCCTTTTTCGACTTTTTGCGACTCTCGCTGGAGCGAATTGCTGCCATCAGACCGCCGCCATCATCATCCTCGTCGTCGTCACCAGCGCCATCGTCGACGAAGGACGAGAAGTTGAATCTAGAGGCAGCTGACTTCTGCTGAGGTTCATCCTCCTCATCGGACCCTGCACCGTTCTGGGCTGGCGCAGCTGCCGGAGCCTTGGACTCATCGTCCGACCTGCAGGACGCGAACCAGAGTGATACAGTCGAGTTTGCAAAGTCAGTCCACGGGCGCTGGCGGCTCTAGCAAGTACCTCATTTCACCACCTACCAATCGCCTGGCTGTGGTTTGCCCTTCTTCTTGTCCTTTTTCCCCATTGTTGGAGATGTTGCACGCTAGAAGGCAAAGAAGCTGTGGCGTTGTGCTGGTCGAGGCCGCCTCCAGGTGTGGCGACACGAGAAGAGCGACTGTTCCGCATCCCGCTCAGCAGGTGATATTGGGGTGCCCCACCTACTGCCATGTGCCTGTGAGGTCTCAATCCAAGGCGAATCACACTACATTACGGACGACAAACGTCTATTCTACCTGGCTGACATCTTACACGTAGACGAGATACAAGAACGGGTTTAAACAAGATACGTACTATCAGAAAAGGACGCTAGACTACAGCTTGAATTATTGCTTCTGGGGCTGTGCTGATTAGCAGGCATTCGCCGAGACCGACTGTTTTCGGATCTTGCAGTGGACTGCTGCTTGTTCAGCCCTGCTTGTCATCGAGACGAATTTCCACCGAGCCCAAGCTGGAAGCAATACAGTGGTGATCAGCACTGTTGAATATGCGACGAAACTGAATGATGGGGACAACTCACCCCTAGTCCAGGATTTCTGCTCTCCTGCGCACGCACAGGGTGAATATGTCCCTGATCAATATTGCTTGGTGGTAGCGAGCTCTGTTGATAATCTTCACCAAATTCGATGGCTTGCATATGAGACATCATCTTGGAAAGATCAGCGTCCGCACTGAGTCTGAAATTCATCTTCGCCACGTTTGCCTTTGAAGGTCGACCGTCTCTGCCCGATGAAGAGACAAGACTAGGCTCGGCGTACGCCGGGGTCGCTGGCGCTGAAGTCGTCTGTCCGCCGTCGTGACCCATGAAGCGGCCTTGTCGCAGACTGGACATGTCGGGGGTTCGCTGCACAGACCCGACTTTATCCTTATCCGCACCGGAACGCGGCTGTGTGCTACCCAATGCGGGTAGCGATGTCGATGCCACCATTGCAGATGACGAACCAAATTGTGGAGGATTCAGAGAGGCACCCATGAGCCCGCGGTCGCCCGGACTGGTGGCTCCGGCAGGCATCTGGAACTTGGGCGGGTATGAAGGCATGAATGAAGGCAAGCGCATCGGTCGCGGTGGTGGAGACGGTAGATGTGTATGGGTGGGTGGGCTTGGGAAGACTTCACCTGGGGCAGGTGAGCCCGGAGTGGCAGCCGCCGCCGGCATGAGGGGAAAGGGCATGGGCGGGGCATACTGTGGGTTTGATGAGCGGCTTTCACCCCTCGCAAGTGCGGCGAGGCCTGCCAATGATGATTTGCGCGGGATTCGAGGCTGTGTAGCTGGTCCTGCTGGCCGTTGAGCCTCGAGAGGAAGAGGCCCAGTCTGAGAGTTAGCCGGAGACATGGGCAAGGCCACTTCAGCAGCCACTTCTGCAGCGGAAAGAATATCAGTTCCAGCACACAGCATGATATGGAGCGGATTGCTCACTCTGCATCTGATCAGCTGCATGTTCGTCCTTGTGCCAGAATTTCAGGCCTTTGAGGCCAGCCATTGGCGATTTGGCAGGCTCAGGCAAGCTTGGACTACCTGAGTCGTTGGACTCTTGCGCTCGAGGACTGCTGCTACCCTCTTTGATGTTATTCTTGCCGGACCAGCCTTTCAATTTCAATCCGCTGAATTTGCTAGCCATTGTAGACTTGGAGAGTGCAGGTGAGGGCTCGGGTGCAGCGTTGATTCCAAATGTCACCTTTTGCGGCGGCGATAATGTCGTGTCGGCTGCATCGTACGGCAGAGCAGTTGAGGCAACGGAAGCTTGGGCAGGTGACATAATCTTTCCGGGCAGTCCTTCGTCGCTGAAGTTCTTGGCCATAGGCGTGCCCGGATAATCGTGCGGCGAGCTGGGCCTTTGAAGGTCGTTATCCCGAGGCGACTTTGGTGCACTTTCCGTTCTATCACCGCGAATCTTGAGGGGCAACGGAGGTGCAATGGTCTGCTCGTTACAAGAGTCTTCTCTTACGCCTGTAGATGGAGCCGGGGAGGATGGAGTGGCAGTCACATTTGAGCGAGCTGCGCCAGTTTCGGCCCCTTCAGATGACGTGCGTTCATCATCGTGGTCTTCCGACAAGTCCTCGGCGATTGCAACGCCAGGTGTTATTGGAGTAGAGGGCGCCCTGCTTTCCGCTGAAGAATCTTTGCCATACCCTGGCAACGTCTCTAAAGGCTGATTTCGGTCAAAGAGGCTTTGGAAATCTTGTGCCTACAGGTGGGGTCAGCTACTGTGCTCAATGCGGGCAAGACTGTGCCAACTTACGCTGCCGCCCTGCCCGGGCCTAAGGGCACGAGGGGAAAGCTCAGCCAGTGCGCGCTCAATCTCGTCCAGATTGTCCATCATCTCAACGCTGCTCGAACGGCTTCGAGCGACCTCGGATTTTAGGCTTGCCAAGGAAGCTCTGCTACTGGATCGATCCGCTCTGAGCTGCGTGAGGAAATGAGGTAGCTCGCCAACAGGCATTCCCATGTTGCTTCCTTGCTCATCACTGTTGAGCGAGCTGATCAGACTGGTCTTCCTCGAGTCGAAGCCTCCGAGTGCTGACAGTTGGGTCTCCCAATCGACAGGGAGTCGGCCAGCTCGGTTTTGCGCTCGAGATAGAGTTCCATAATCACTCTCCGGCTCTGTAATAGACGGTTGACTGAGCAGGGATGCTATAGATTGCTCCGAGGCCGAGGGTGCCATTGCAGCTAAGCTCGTTTCCGACTCAGAATCCGGAAGGGCCACGCCCGCTGCAAGGACCGTGGAATTCGAGGCACCTTCCGACAAAGAATGGGAAGACGAAGCGGAGACAGACGACGGAAGCGGGATGTCTGCAGCAGAGACTGCAGATGCAGGGCGTTCGAGATCGGCCCCGTCGACCAAGGAAGCTCGCCTTAGGGAAGGCTCGCCGAGATTGATAGGAGAAGAAAGGCCAATGTGACGAGCAGCGGGGCCAGCCTTCAACATATCTGCGACCTCCTTGAGATCGTCTTCAGGTTTGCCGAGTGGAGAGTTGAGTGTATCCGCGGCATCATCATCGTATTCGAAAGGGTCGAGTGATGATGAAGCCGAAGGAGGAATGATATGACCTGAATGACTTGCCATCGCCGCGGAGATTCCTAAACCTTGCGCAGGTCCGCCAGACGGTGATTCTCGTCCACTGTCTTCCTCCTCGTCAGGGTCCTGTGCAGCTTTGATTTGTGCCCACGTGCTAGCATCGCTGGGAAAGACGTCTTTCAATGGGTCATTTTGGGGGGCATCACCGGTTGCCTCGCTCAATGAGAAGCCCCGATGTTCCGTTTCCATTGCTTGTTCGGTGACATTGCTGCTGTCCGATGAGGCGATGGGCCCCGTGACGCCCGGGGAGCGCTGTCCAAGAACCTCTGCAACATGCTCTGGCTCTCTCAGCTCATAGTCTTGATCCATATTCCCATCTTCAAGTCGCTGATATGGGTTCTCGTGCTGATCTATGCTGATAGCCTCAAGAGAGCCTGAAGAGGGCCTCGACGACGATGCGGACGAGACCGGGCGCTGTGGGAGTGATGCGTCCGCCTGTGTGTCAACAACATGCTCTGCTGTTTCGGTCTCGTAGGCGGAAGAGACCGTAGAGCCCCGCCGGGAATCGTAGACTGAAGAGTCTGAAGCAGCCAGGGATGCTCGATGTGCATGCGCCTGATCGACGGCTGGCGTCGATTCCCTTTGGATAGCTGCATCTTCTGGTGCAGTCGTGAAGCGTTCGAAATGCGGACGGCCAGGTACGATATCTCGAATGCCAGAGGTCGACAGATCGCCATCAGTGCGACTAGCTGGGGGAGAGCGCGGGGTCGAGATGGGCGAGCTAGTTGAAGGCGAAGGCGAAGGCGACCGCGTCTTGAAGGCCTGCGACGTTCGGACGCGCGGCGTTGCGTTCATGGCGTCGACGTTCGCTTCATGACCGAAACTACTGCTGCTGGATCGCTCACTTGTGACGTGATTGTATCGCGAGAGGCTGCTACGAGGTAGCAAAGCGCTGCTGTGATTTTCTTCCCGTTTCGCTTCTTCGGACTCTGATACATCTGATGCGGTGGAACCTTGGCTCGAGCGGGACGATGGCTGCTGTCGGGCAGAAATCTGCGCCGCAGCTTGCAACGAGGGGTGGGAAACGTGCTCGGCTTGTGTCACGCCGTCCACAACATTAGTCTCGACAGGTAAAAGCAATGGCAGGACCTGTTGTTGTGGCGTGGCTTCAAGCTCCGAAGGTGCCACGTCTTCCGTGACCGGGAAGTCTTCGGTCGCTCCCGCTGGCCGCTCTAATTCGTGGATGATGGGACCCTGATGGCCAACACTGGGTGCCATGCTAGCCTCTGAGTAGGCTCGGTCTCGCGATTCGAGCATGTCCGCTTGGTCGCTTCCGCTCAAAATGGCTTGGTCGTCTGCGACAGGCTCGCGGGCGGAGGTAGCCATGAGACTCTCGTCATCGGTAGCTGCGGGGTTCGATTCGGTTCGGCTGACACCCTCGTCTTGCGGTGTATGCAAAGTCGATGACACCACATTCGAGGAGCGAAGCAGAGTTCCCAAGTTGGACGACGTTGGGCGATCCTTTGCCAGGCTGGCCATACTGAGCTGACGTGTTGTACTCTTTGGCGTGGCAGCCAGTGGCGACACAAAAGCGCTGCTGGCGTAGCTATGGCTATTGTCAGGGCCCGAAATAGCGTTTATGGCTGGAGCGTGCCCTATCGGTGAACCATTTGCACTTTCCATCCAGCCATCGAACCATTTGCCCGCCCCTCGACGATTGTCAATGTCAAATTCAATCTTGCCGACAATGACAGCCTCGCCGTAGATTGGTCCTGTGGCGCTCGGGTTGCTTGAAGAGCCAGAGATGCCTTCAATGCTGGAATTACTCGGGGCATACGAACGATTTGTGCGGACTGAATGCCGTGATGTGTTGGCGTGCTGGAGCTGCTGTCTGTGCTGAAGCATAGACGAACGACCAAATTGACCGCCTCCTCGCGGATAGTTGCGCATTCTGCCTCGAGCTGCAGAGGCCGACGATGAAGGCCGGACGGACGGAGATGAGGGACCTGATGCCGCGAAGCCATCGTGCTGGTTTGGCAGAGAGACCTCGGAAGACTTGGGAAAGCGCAAGGATGTCGAATTGGGCGATACAATGTGGCTGGTATTGCTTGATCCCATGCTGTGTTGAGGCAAGAGTTCCTCTGACGCGAGGGCAGAACTGTTGTCTGCCAGCGAGGACACGTCGGAAGGATGCTCGCTGGGCGGCGAATGCATTCTACCTGCGCCAGGGGACTGCAGAGCACCTTGCTGATGATACAGGTGGCGCATGGCAGGCGGGAGGGAAGCCATGTGCGGCATGCCGTGAGGATCCGCATAGCCATGTGTGCCTTCGTACGACTGCTCTTCTTCGTCATCCAGGGACTCGTGATCTGCTTCTGCTTCTGAGAAAGACTGTCCATCATAGTCTTCATGTTGCGAGAGCAATGACGGCTGTGGTTGCTGCCGCTGCTGGTGCTGTTGCTGTGCGACGAGCTGTTGCTGGTGAAAGAGCTGGCCCCAGAGCAGCTGCCAGGCCTCGTCGCCAATCCTCGGACCGCCAACAAGCGCGTCATTCAGTGGGTTTGGAGGGAGTTCGTTGCTGCTCTGGTTCAGCTCGACCAGATAGAGGACAATGCCGCCAGTGGAAGGCAGGCCATACTCTCGAGCGATGGCGCCAACCTGTCCTGCCAGGGTAGCGTGCAGAGGGACCAGAGTGCCACGGCTGTGTGACAGAGAAGACTCATCAGTCTGAAACTACAACAAGCACCAAGCACAAAACAGTGCCTACCGAAATTTGTTTGGGGGACCATAGCCGCTGCAAAAGGTGGAAGTTCGTGGATGCGGCGGATCGTGAGGGAGCTGCGGTGGTGGAAGCACGGTGACGAGGTAGCGCGAAGGCAGCGCTGGAGCTGCTGCCGTGATCATGGATGGTGTGTGTGCATGGCCATGCGCGAAATGATGCTGCTGCTGGTGCGTTGGCCTGGTAGCATATTGCACGCCGTTTCTGCTGCTCGAGTTGTCGGCGGGCAAGGGGGCCACGCCTTGCTGATGCGCGAAGCCTGCCGGAGCTGGTGCATTGGCATGTCCACTCGACGATAAAGACAGTGGGCCGCCAGAGGGCGCCATGAAGCGCTTGCTCGACGTGTTTTGCGCGCTCCTCGACGCGCTGTTGACCTCGTCTGGCTGAAACGCGCCGCTAGCCATGGTCGCGATAGGCGTCGAATACGAGCGATCCGTAGCTCTCACTTCTTTAAGCGGGTGAGACAGTGTACGTGCTGCCCTTCTTCAACGCATGCCCTTGCGCTGTTCTCTCTTGAAACTGCTGCTGGTGTCGATCTTGTCGTTTCGCCCTGATTTTGAACCGCTGATGCAACTGCGCCAACTGCCTTGTTGACTTTACTGCTGCTGGCCAACTGCGGACTGCTGCCCAATACTGCCACTGCCACTTCCACTTCGACTCCGTCCACGCTTGCTCTTGATGCTGGCCCGACCTCCGTGCTGTTTACACGTTTGACGAGTTTTGCGAGTCGCGTCGCCAGAACGGGAGGGCGCTGGCTTTGATCTACGTACTGCAGAACCTCGGGCGACCGACGAGCTGCAGAGACTAGTCTGTGTACAAGCCGCTGCTCGAGGTTACTTCTGTAATGTGGTCGTCGAATGGAGCAAGGCTGACCTGGATTCGCGTAACTCATTGACAGGTCCTCTGTCTACTGAACAACATGCTCTCTCCCGCCTTCGACGTCCCTTGTTTTAGGCTTCGCAGGTCTCAAAGCGCTCACTCCACGGCGTCTTGAAGGACCCGCAACTCGCTGCAAGGCCAGTCTGGCATGCTCCAAGCCTATAATATCCGACTCGGATCTGATTGCATGCCTGTGGCTCCGCCACGACCAACCCTGGAATCAGTGTGAGCAGCACCTCGGTGACATTTCAGTACACTGCACTGCGCACTGCGTCGCTGTCATAAGGATGCATTGCTCAGTATACGCAGGCGCGACATGCAAACACGCCATCGCAGGTTCGCAGGCTTTGATGCTCTTACGTCTGTCGGAAGTTTCAAAATGGAGCACGTTTCCGTGATGGATTGCGCCTCACGAGCAAAATGACTTGCACTGACCGACGACTATCGCATTGTTGCGTGGTCAGTCAAGCTTACTAGCGTGAATCTGCCCTTTCACAACCGAAGAAGCTCAGCTAGGGAGTTCCAGCAGCTGCATAACTACTAAAACTAGTACACTGTAACAGCGGTATGCTCAGCTGTAAAATACACTTGAGCTGTCTACGCGCGAGTGGCAAAAACAAGAACGCGTCTGAGTGTCGATCTTCTTCAGCAGGCATGTCACAGACCGATACAGAATCCCCTCTCAATAATGGGCACATACTACTGTAATCACACTGGACATCATCGGTCTACTAGTATAGGACCTCCACGTAAAGTGGACGACTGGCTCGTCGCTCTCGACTTCCATGGGATCCTCGCCGCCTTCAACTCAGCTCTCCGGCTCTTCTGGGTCGTTCTACTGGAGGGGTGCTGGATCAGTTTCGTACACTCTGCTTCGACAACGAAGCAGCTATGCATTAGCTAGACTATTCTCCGTCTGCGATTGCGCGCTGTATGCGCACTGTGTCGCAGAGCGCTCTCGACCTCTCCGCTGGTGTTTAGGTCGGATCGACTGCGGCGGCTCTCTGGCTAAAGTC
Organism: Cystobasidiaceae sp. HBUAS51001; assembly: GCA_003351005.1. NCBI lineage: Eukaryota > Fungi > Basidiomycota > Cystobasidiomycetes > Cystobasidiales > Cystobasidiaceae > Cystobasidiaceae sp. HBUAS51001. The sequence goes on along the minus strand of KZ857209.1, from coordinate 497,685 downwards.
CAGGCTATCTCGTTCAAAGGACTGTTAAAGCAAACGGTGGTCGGACAGCCATGTCAATAGCTGTTACTCTTAGCTCTGGTCACACGGGTCAGCACATCAGCTTGCTCTGCATCGTGCTAAACAGGTCTCGGCTTGAAGGGCGGGAACGTCCTAAAAGCCTTGGGGGCCCCTGGCAAATTAGTGGCTCTACGCATATAGATCAAGAGCTGCTCTGATAGAGCTTGTAACTCTGAAGCTCATCAACATGCCTCTAGAATTGTATTCATACAAGGAGGCGAGTGGCTTTGTGGTCCGTATCAGACCGTTGCACTTGCGCTGACGACAATACTACAGGGCGCGCGGTCGACGCCCAAGTTACGACGCAATCAATCCAGCTACAAACTCGCCAAGAATCCCTCGATTGATTCGTTCACCTCTTTGCGCCCTTCCAACTCTCCAGTCTTGCTTTCTCCGCAATCGCCTGCCAGCTTTGGTTCGCCAACGTCCCCTGATTCACGTGGGATGGGCAAGTATACGCGCTGGTATGACGCCATGAAAGATTCTGACGGTTTCGAGGAGCATGCGCCGCCAAGTCCAGCGTATACGCCCTGTCCTGATCCATTGGTGGAGAACGCTATCAGCTCCCCTCCACCACCTCCACCTCCAAAGCGTTCGCAGCCTGTAAAGACAGGTGAACCAAACAAGATTGCGCATAAGTCATTGACTAAAGTAAAAGACCATGTCGACTCTGCAATGCCTTCGCCGCCGCCCAAGGCCTGGACGCCTTTCAAAGAGCTCGAAGAACCCATTTGCCCTCCAGTAGATCCGGGAGTTCCATCCGTCGCACCGTCAAAAGCGCCCAATGAGCACGAGAAAGATGTCAAGGAGCTATTCAACGGTATCAAAGTCAAGAGGAGCAAAGCAAAGGGCAGGAAGGCTCCACGTGGAACAGGCGACAAAGGTGCGAAAGCCGAAGGACCTGGTCTCGGTCTCAAGCTGGATAGCAAAGCAGCGGCTATGCACGTGCGACAATTGGATCTACTTCCCAGTCAGGTAGCCGTCTTCAAGTTGATGGAGTCGGAAGAGACGATTGCCAACAGCGTTACATGTGTCAGCATATACGACTGGCAAGGTAACGATGTCTCGCTAAATGAAGAAAAATTGGACATGAGAGTTGTAGAGAGAGACTACGAAAAGCAAGATCCTCTCGAAGCCGAGCGACAAGGCAAGGTCACAAGTCGAAAAGGCTCATGGAATCGCTTTAGAAGCTGGGGTGGGAAAGTCAGACGGCCATGGAGCAAAGACCACAAAGCTTTCGAGGCATACCACGTTGATATCTGGACCAAGAAGCTCACCGTGACGTAGGCAATGTCCTGCAGCCAGCGCTCGTCCAGGTAGCCTTGCTTGTTATATCTACCAGGCACGTCGACCGTGACTATTCCACCTGCGAGGTATTCCAAGAGCTCTGGGTAGCTTGTCGCAGGCTTTGCATCATGTTCCGGAGACAAGTTAGAAATGCTATAGACGTACTTTTCTCGACAGCAACCCGTGCAAAAGAATTAGACTCAGCAATATTGTTATTGATGACTCGTTGCTCGCGGCCGAGGAGCGCTCTTTCCGCTGACCCTAGCTTGCCTGTGCTCCAGTCGAGGAGCCGGCGCTGGGCGCCTGGAATCTTGCCAAAGGGATAGAGCAAGGATAGGACTAACGCTGGTGTTGACTATTCGATGGCACCGCAAGCAAGCACGAGCTCGGCAAAGGTGAGCCTGATGATGATCTTGCACGATCACTGCGATGAAGCATCGAGACTGCGCAGTGCACAAATGCATATCAATTCTGCAGCGAGAGAGACGTTCAGATCTGTACCTTCTTGAAACCGCCAACGACAGAACGCTGATGCCCCATCCTTCGTTGCCTGCAGCTTTCAGTGCCACAATTCCTCAAATATCTCGTCTCCAATGTCGGCCTCACCACGGCACAGGCGATGGGCGCGACGTCAGCGTTGGTGAAAGCAGGCTACAACAAGGCCGACGTGCCAAACCCCTTCACCGGCACGAGCGAGCCAGCCTTGGTAGCGTGTGGCGTTCTCGACCCCGATGTGCGCAAGACTCTTGTAGCATGGGGACGCACAAGCAAGCAGCGGACGGTCGTAACGGATGCTGGTGGACAGACGCACAGAAAGAGGAAGAGCAGGGAAAGCGATCTGGATAAACCATTGCCTGTCAAGGCCGAAGACAAGCCGGCAATTAGCTTGGAGTTTGAAGAAGTCATGGAAGACTACGTGGGACAGTCTCTAGCCATGCTGGTATTGATGACAGCTGACCCACTACCCTCCTCCTTACAGCTGCTTCACGACAGAAGCCTGGTGATCAACAGAGCGCCCGTCATGACGGCTTGGGCGACTGTGGTAGCCGAGAGGCTCGGCTTTACGCGTCAGGAAGCTCTCAGCATAGGTCAGTGTGCTTTTGCGTCGAAGCAACAGCATGTACATCTTTCATTGAGTAATCGAACCCTCAGCACATACATACACCAACATGAATGCTACCGCAAAGGGCGTCTCTCTCGGCATATACTCACCCGAAAAGGGCAAGCAACGCACTGAAGTCGGGCCATCTCAGCCGTACGTCACGCTTTAATTGCTCAAGATGTGACATCTGCTCATGCTGGTAGTCTACAGCTATGTAGATTTACTCGGACGTAAAATACCAATGCTGGCTCTTCAGACTGGCGAATGGCGAGGGATAGCCAACGGGGCTATTGCCGAGCCAGAGCAAGCATTTGGCTATGTAAGTCATGCTCAAAGTCTGAATACCTTGAGCTGACACAGCCGGATCAGATTCAGCGCTCTTTTCGACAACACATGTCAGCAGCAATGGGAGCCTTCAAATTGCTCGCGGATACGATAGAGCCCGATGAGTTGAACAAGGTAAATCGAGTGTTCGAAGTCATGCACATTCAGGAACTAATCATGCCAATTTCAATCAGGTCGGGTTCAACCTATATGCTGATTTCAGACCAGATGTCAGAGGTTGGGGTGAACGTGGACAACTGCATCTGGGCAAGGTGCTCGACCTGCGACGCAATGCAGAGGGAGTCGTAGCCGCACAAGAGATCAAGCCAGCCGAGGACGAAGATCTCAAAAAGCTGGGAGCTGGAGATAATGCAACAGCGGATTCGGATATCTCGGGGGCCGCGAGTGCCAAGCAAAGCAATGCTGCTGCAGCTGCAGGACACCTGACTAGCCAATCACAAACGGTGAAACAAGAAGAGCCAGAGGCAATAGAGCGTCAAGCACCAGATGAACAATTGTCTCCACCGCTTAAAAAGGTCAAGCGGGAAGCAGATACGGGCGACGAGTTTGACGATGGCGGCATTGATGACAGCGATCTTGCAGGCTTGAGCTAAGGCGAGTGTTCCGAAGCATGTCGTTGTATGTCCTGTACAGTATCAGGAACGCTGTACGGTCAAGCTTGTCAACTTGGACTTGCTGCCACCTCGGTCGCTTGCCCCAGGCGTTACTGCGCGCGGGAAGGGAAACGGAAGGATATGATACAAGTGCGCGACACCAGGCGCAAGCGAAACAGGGTATAAGCATGCACCGACAGACACAGCATACAAGACGTGGAGCGACAGACATAGCACACAGGACCAAGAAGCGGCTAACGTTGTCAGCCAGCTGTGTAGATGACCCAGACCTATGCGCTCACCGAAAACGTATGCTCGTGAGAGCGGTGTACTCTCTGACAGTACACGAAAGAAGCTGATGGCTCTGTAGATATGTGGAGTAGTCAGAGAAGAGCGAAAAATATGCAAGCTTGGCCAGAATACTCACCCTCGAGAGAGAAAACAAAATGAAGAGACACCTTATTGAAAGGCAGGCAAGTGATTTTGACCCGTTCTGTAGGAAAGGCAAAGGTCAGTCAGATTCAATTGGGAGCTGGTAACTATGTATGCAAGACTTACCTGGGCGGTGCAGTAGGCAAGTACTGACCTGAACACTGGACGACCCTCCCTTGGGTACGGACGAACCTGGGCCAAGGCGAGGCGGGATCAACGGCGCCTGTATGGAAGCAGAGTAAGAGGCGTCAGTATGTAGTCAAGGGACAAGAGCTCAAGCACAAGAGTAAAGCGAGCTCTGGACTCACAATGCCTCCTCCGAAGGGCTGCACGGTCTCTTGTGGAGGTAGAAGTGTTTGCCGTGGGTTGGGATGAGCCAGGCGAGGGGATAAATGTCGAATCTGCGCGGGATGTTGGGACTGCAGGTGAGGGTGGCCGAGAGAGGGAGGAAGGGAAAGGGAGGCTGCCCTGCAGAAAAGAAGAGAGGCAAGAGGCAAGAGGGCAGAAAGGTCAGCTTTTATAGGGCGCGATCAGGAGTTCTGGCCCTGCCACAGGTGCATCAGAGTCCCCTGCTGTCGTCAGCGCATCCTGGATCGAGAGCTGCGCCCATCGAGGCTAGTCGGAAGCTACGCCAGCCAGCCGTGTTCCCCGGTCTGCAAGCATCCCGAAGTCCTGTCGTCAAGACGACAAGAAGCACGTGCCAGGCCTGTGCGCGCTGCCTGGGTTCAAAGCTTTGCGTGGCCATCTCCAGAGGCGCCTCAGACCCAGCAGGAGCAGCGGATCGAGCAGTCCGGTCTGTCATCTCTGTAGACGCTTCGTCCGGGAGGGTCCTGGAGCCTCGAATCTACGTGCAAGCTGTCCTGCAAGAATGTTCGGTTTCACTTTGAACCCTTTCCCTTCCCGCCGACCATGGGCGTGATCGTGGTAAAAATCGGACCTTGCACAGAAAGTAACAGGCCGTGTCGGCCGCTGAGAGGCTGACAGCAGAGTCTACGCGACTCTGGCGACACTGACGGCTCCTCGGCGCGTACTGGTCAATTTCACTCGCTCGTTTAACCGTCCGACCTGGGCGCGCTGCCACCACCGCCGCCGTCACCTCGAGTGGCAGACGACGAGTCGCAGCATTCGACACAGCGCCATGGCGGGCACAAGCGTGGCCAAAGCGCCTGCAACGCCGTCCAGCTCGCCAAAGAAGAAGCACGAGACGCCCAAACTGCAACAGAAGCTGGAAAGCGCCCTCCGACTGCCACTCGCAAACGGGCACGTCAACACGAATGGCGATCACGCCGCTCGCGAGACCGACGAGGAGGGAGCCGACGAGGACGACATTAACGACTATGGTGAAGGCACCTCGAGCTCTCCGCTTCGTAGTGGCGTGGCCAACGGCTTCTCGTCCAAGATGGGGGCCGCAGTCGCCGGGCAGCTCGACATTGCGACTCTGCTCAAAAACCCCCTCGTCTTTGTGCCAGCCAAGCACGCCGACGAAGCGAACCAGAAGCTGCCATATGAGCCACTCCCTTCTGCTCCTCCTCAGGTAGAGCATCACCATCTGCTAGCGCGCGGCTAGGCTAATTATGTGACTATTCAGGCAAATGGTCTATCAAGCCTCGGTGCCAAAGGAAAAGGACCAGCTGGTCTAAATGGCACAGATGCGTCCAGCCCGAATGCTTCATCGTCGACCATCAAAGCCGGCACCCCATCTGCCTTCACCAGCTCAACGGCCGCTACCGCCGGAAGTTCTACAGCGCCATCGTCAGCCTCGACCTCTGTTTCCTCTGTCCCTCTTCCTCTGAAATGGCCTCAAGCGTTCCCCGTCGGTCCAGGCTATGAGAACCTTGGAAACACCTGCTTCCTCAACTCTACCTTACAAGCTCTAACGCATACTGCCCCTTTGGTCGCCTGCTTGATGGGTGAGATGCAACATAGCGCTGCATCGTGTAAGTAGTGCTTTGTATTTGCTGTTCGTCTAGCTAGCAATTCTGAACAAACTGTGGTCACAGGTAAATTGACCTCGAACAATCGCTTTTGCGTCCTGTGTGCGATGCAACGACATGTCAAAACCTGCTTTGCCAAGGGAAGGACAAAGAGCGCTATCGAGCCTGCAGCAATCGTGCGGAAACTTCCACGTAAGTAGCCTCGTCTATCCGTGAGGTTGTGTACAGATGTGTTCCAGTATATTGACTGTGACTTGTTTCGTGCCGCAGTATTCGCCAAAGGCATGAGAGTCGGTCGGCAAGAAGACGCGCACGAATTCCTGCGCTTCTTTGTCGATGGCATGCAGAACTCGGCCGCTGCTAACATGACTCCACCCGCCAAGACTGAAGAGCAAAAGGAGAAGACATTCATCAATCGTATTCTAGGCGGCAAATTGCGGTCACGCGTCAGTTGTTCGGCTTGCAAGCACAATAGCGATACCTTTGACAGCTTTATGGACATTTCTCTCGACGTGTCGGATGCGGTTTCCATCAAGGCGGCATTCCAGAATTTCGTAAAGGTAGATCAGCTGCACGGAGCCAACAAGTACAAGTGCGAGAAGTGAGTAATATCGTACAACGGCATTATTGTCAGGATTCTGCAAGCTGACATTGTACGTTCTCCCAGGTGCAAAAAGCTGGTGAATGCTAGAAAACAGTTCACGATCAACAAGGCTCCACAGATTCTACACATCCACTTGAAGCGGTTCACGCCCACTGGTAGAAAAATTGTCGGTCACGTCAATTATAGCGAGCAATTGTCATTGCAAGGCTTCATGAGCGAAGAATCGGAGCAGGTAAGCATGACATCGAGTCTGTTGACCAGTAGTCTGCTAACCTCGAGGACGTACAGAACCCTACATATCGCCTTTATGGCGTTGTTTGCCATTCTGGCCAGGGGCCGCACTCGGGGCATTATTTTGCACACGTACGTTCCGGGAATAACAAGTGGTACTGCATGAACGACTCAAGCACCAGAGAAATTACTACAAACGAAGCTTGTGCTCAACGGAACGCCTATCTTCTGTTCTATGAGCGCACAAATCGCCTCGGAGACGCTGTGGGCCAATTCAAAATTCCAGGCTCGGTGCCCTCGCCAGTCTCGCACACTGTCAATGGAGTGCCGAGTGTGAACGGAAAGAGAAAAGAGCGCGACGAGGACGACGACGGGAGTCATGCTTCGGATTTGTTCCCAGCGCAGCGAGTCAAGACGCAGTTCGGCCCAGTCAAAGCAGCCTCAAGTCCAGGTCTGTCCCACAGACCACCACAGCCGAGACATCTCGTCTCCCATCCCAATGGACGAACGTCTCCTTCGTCGCCTGGACGGCAACACCAACCTAAATTTTCGTCCGGCAAGACTGCGCTGCATCACAAGCAGAGGCACACTTTCGGGCCTATTGCTGCCAACAATTTTCACGGAGGTAATCGTCAACAGAATAGACCGAAAATGATCAACAGTATGGTTGCACGGCCACGATGATATGTCCATAGACTTTCGTAGATGGTGGAATGCATTTTTTGCACTTGGTAGAGCAGCTGTTCCATAGCATTCCTGTCGCATTCCAGCTTTTCTACTGCATCTGCAAGAGTAATCATTTCGTTCGTTTGACTGCAACAGATAGCTTTCCCGCGGCCATGGCGTCGAAAGAGCCGGCCTGCTCAAGCTACATGTGCTCCCGCAGACAATTCAGAAGATCAGAGTACACTTGCCGCTCGGATGGCCGACTTGCGTCTACTGCTAGCTTTTCCAATGCGAGCAGATTCTCGTACTTTTGGCCCTGCAAAGCCTGGCTGGCCTTTTCGAAGCAATCTCGCTGCTCTGGGAGTGGTGCGTCGGTCGACTCGATATGAAGATTCGTGATGAGGCCGCGATGAGCGGTGATATGTATAGTCTGCAGCTACAGACTCAGCGTGATGGTCATAATCGTGATATTTAGACCCTGACGTACAGCCGAATACCCACAAATCACGCCAGCAATCTTGACAGTAAACTCTGGAGTCTGACCCCACTGCCAATCCCAGGTCTGGAGCTCTTCATAGCTCTTACGGAGATAGTCATTTCGTTGCAGCTCCTTCTCGTCGACAGTTATCACCTTGCGCGAGCTCTCGTACACATGCGCAAATTGCGTCGCGACAGCATCGAAGAAGGACTGGTGGTCGAGCTCTGAACTCCAATGGCGCAAATTGCGCACAGGTGAAGGTACCGATTCGACGCCTTTTGAGACCATGTTTGCGGCCTGCGGTCGCAAGAGCCTCAGCTTGCCCACAATGTACGAGCGGTGAGGTTGCCTGACATACTTTCTCGTTGGACAGGACGCCTTTTAGATCTTGTAGCTTCGCATCGATAAGCATTGTCCCATGATGATACGCTCGCGCGTTGACGAGCTTGAATGCCGAGCCTGACACGTGAGCGACCGACGAGACGTGTCAGCTTCGAGGCGAAAGTACAAGCCGTACAGGAAACTCATCTTATACCCGTCCATGCAAATGTCGTTCCTGTCATTGACGTACGTATTGATGTCGAGGTTGTTCAGCGCGTCAGAAACGAGAAGCGCGTTCGTTTTGCGCTCGAATTGCGTTCTGGGCATGAAGACACAGTAATTTGAGTTACCTAGGTCCTACTCTAGCAGACTCAGATCAGTCCTAATTGCATGTCCACGGGGAGGCGAAACCGAAACTTGCATGGTATACGGTTCCGCCGCCACTGCGCCTCCGCACGAAGGGCACATCCAGCTCCCGTAGCTTGCGCAGATTGATCTCTTTCCATGGATTCTGTGGGGGAAACGAGTCAACAGAGTCTTCAAAGTGCAGTGATATAATGTAGATACCTGATTTCTCCCGATAACCACGCAAGGTGAATTGCGATAGATGTACAGAACGATGCGAGAGGCGGGTGTGTTTCGGAAGATCCTGGACGCGACGCCAAAGCAAGATTAGCAGCATAGCCCGACGATATCAGTAGCTTGATAAAGCACCAATCTTCAAAGGCCAGGTTGAACCATGGATTCGTCGAAGCCGAGTGGTAGATGGCGGTCTACGAACAGGATGATCGACACAGTGGCATGCATCAGTATTGACAGGCTGCAATGTTGGCACCCAGCTGTAACACACATCGGATGTCTCAGCTGAATAGAGTCGCCGTGAACAGAGCTGGCCTGCCCATGCTGTCCTCTTTGCAGGCTGGGCGAGGAGCGCGCGACCGAGCATGTATTGGCGGTCGAGTTGGGCACAAGACAAGATGGCTCAAAGCAGTGAATAACACGATACTATGTTGCCTCACTGGTGCACAAAGAGCTCGTCGACTCTCCAGCAACCTCGTTACACAAAACCCGCATCTATCGCCAACAGCTCGTCTTGAGCTCAGTACCCTGCAGCATTGGGAGCGGTGTCGCCTTCGCGCTTCAATGCGAGCAGGATCTCCTTGAAGCGACTGACGTCCTTTGTACCTCGCGCTACCGTCTTGCTCCTGCTGTCCTGCAGCTCGAGGATGTCTGCGATACGCTCCCACGTTGTTCCTTTTGCCAGAGCATCGTCTCGCGCCTGGATGAAAGCTGCCTCATTTTCCTTGTTCTGCGCAATCTGGCGCTCCTTCTTTTGATTGTAGCTTGCGTAAAAGTCGTCGATGGCCTTTTCTGCACGCTCGATGATCTCCTCTTTGCGCTTGCTGGATGCCTCGTCTCGTGAAGCGATCTCCTCAGACTGCTTCTCGCGCCACGCGCTGTCGTGGTGGGGCGAGCCTGGGTCAGCAAAGGCAACCTCAGATAGTGCACGCAGGCACCCACCGAACAGCATCCGACTCTGGCTCAGCGGGTGCTGGTGTAGATGGATATGACGGCTGAGGCTGGTAGGCCTGGTTCGAGTAGCCGTTCTGTGTGCGTGGCAATCACAAGATGTCAGCGACCTGTCCATGCACAAGGCAGCCACCGGTCCTACCCACCTGCTGCTGGGCGGGCTGCTGATCTACAGGCGGGTACACCTGCAAGTCAGGGTATTGCGACTGGAACTTGTTGATGTCTTGCTGGTGAAAGTTGTCGGCGGCCATCATCTCATTGTCATCATCGTCGTCGTCTTCCACCTTTGCAGTTGTAGCAGCAGGCTCGCGTTCAAAGCTGGACACAAAGTCGTTGTTCCTCGCTGATGCAGACGTAGGTCGCGCCGAAGAGGTGGGCTTCACGTCGTCGAGCTCTGGGAACGCGCTGCTGCCCGAGGGCTTGTCCTCGTCAAAGTCGCCTGCGCTGGGCACCCCCGTGGGCATGGGCCCGAACTCGTCGCCCAGCAGCTCTCGCTCACGAGCGAGAAAGTCGCCCTGAGCGCCTGAGCCGCCTGCACCGGCACCGCTGTAGTCGTCAAAGTCGTCGAGCTGTGGTGTGCGGTCGTCGTTCAAGGTCGAGATGCGGGTTCCAGCGAGACCATCAAGCAAGCACAGCGTCACGCGTTGTACAGCAGAGCGAGCGGTAGAGGCAGACAGGAGCGTTGTCAGCGTGCAATTGAGCATATTAGCGAGCAAAACACTGTGTTCGGTGCACTCACAGCGGGGAATTGCTCGCTCATGGTGATGGTGTAGGCGATTGACGCGAGACCAAGCAGGGCGTCTCGCCGTCGAGGACCGTCGAGCTTGACCTTTGCCGCGAGCATATGATGTGACTATCGTGACGTGCAAAGCTCGTGAGAAAGCATACCTTTTGTGCTTTCTCGCGTTAGCCAATTCCTTTAACATCTCTATTCGCAAAGCTCATGAGAAAGTATACATCTCATTCTTCCATTATGCTCTCTCGCGTTAGCCAATAGTCTCCACTTTATCAATTCGCAAAGCTCATGAGAAAGCACAAACGTCTTAAACTCGTTGTACTTTCTCGCGCAGCCAATACCCTTTGACTTGCTTATTCGCAAAGCTCATGAGAAAATACAGGTGTCCCTCACTCTTTGTGCTTTCTCGCGTAGCCAAAAATCGTTCTGCTCTCTTTCTTCGCTTTGCCGCATTCGCAGAGCTCATGAGAAAGCACACGTGTTGTTAACCCTTTGTGCTTTCTCGCGCAGCCAATATTTTACACTCCTCTACTCGCAAAGCTCACGAGAGAGTACACACCTGTCGCTTCATTGTGCTTTCTCGCGTAGCCAAACCTGTATACTCTTTCTACTCGCAAAGCTCGTGAGAAAACACACGCTTGACGCACCGATTGCGCTTTCTCGCGTAGCCAATATTTGTACCTTTTACACCTGTTCATTCGCAAACTCATGAGAAAGCACAGGTCTTTACGCATCATGTTTTCTCGCGCAGCCAATACTCTCAAAGTGTCTATTTGCAGCGCAGACGAGCCATACATGGCGAGAAAGCTTCATTGCAGTCAGCGTCATCACCGTACCTTTTGCTGTGCTTTCTCTGCGACAAGTCGCAAATCACCGTACCTTTTGCTGTGCTTTCTCTGCGACAAGTCGCAAAGCAAGATCCACCCACCCACCCTGTCGCACTGGCGCTCACTTGTAGAGTGCGCCATTGCGTTTTTGCATTCCGTCGCCACCGGTCACGTGAACGTGATTTCTCGCGAGCTTGCGAGTGTGAGACGTTGGCTGCGCGAGAAAGTACAATGAGTGCAAGGCATTTGTGTTTTCTCGTGAGCTTTGCGAACAGATCAGGTCGAACAGAAATGGCTACGCGAGAAATTATAATGGGGTAATAAACGTGTACTTTCTCATGAGCTTTGCGATTAGAAGACTCGAGAGGAAATGGCTACGCGAGAAAACCTGGGTATTTCAAGAAAGGTATGCTTTCTCATGAGCTTTGCGAGTAGCAATGACAAGCTATTGGCTACGCGAGAAAGCACAACGAGTGAAAGACAGAGTGTGCTTTCTCCCTTTCACTCGTTGTACTTTCTCGTGAGCTTTGCGAGGTGGTGATCGAGAATAAAACTGGAATTGGCTACGCGAGAAAGCACAATGAAGAGACAGGAGTGCACTTTCTCATAAGCTTTGCGAATAGACAAGTTAAAGGTATTGGCTACGCGAGAAAGCACAGAGGTATATAGAAAAAAAGGTTGGTCTTTCTCACGAGCTTTGCACGTCATGATAGTCTATTGCGCAATGGGTAAGCACGGCCATGCTTTCTGCACTCGGTCCAGCACGCTGCGCATCCTAGAGAACCACCATGCCATCTGTTCCGAAGTGAGGGGCCTGGGGCCCAGTTCTTCATCGCCAGCTGCAATGCGTGCCAAGGCAGTCTTGCGTCCAAAGAATGGTAAGTCCCACATGCCTGATAGCAAGGTAATCATCGAAGGTGGGTGCGGCAGCTGTGCTGCCATTGGCTTGAACAGCTGCTCGATGCGGTCTTCGAACAAGCTGGGCGGGGCAGATCCTTCCAGGAATGAGAACATGTCCTCGTCGTCCTGTGCAGTGCTGTCAGCTGATACCTTGGGTCTAATGGCTGGGGAAGTCACTAATGGTGACGTACTAGACCTGTTGCAAAGCAGTTCACTATTGTGAAGTCCAGCTCGCTAAAGTGCAGTATATGCGGCAGCTTCTGGGAACCTCCATAATGCGACTGCCAGTCTGTGTTGTGGATATCTTCGTAACGCGAGATGCTCAGAAACCGTTCGGCGGAAGAGAGCTGTGCCAGGAAGCAGATGGCATTCCTATCGATGCTGTCGCCAATAAGAAGGATGGTTTTGCCACGTAGATGCTCAAGACGTGTGAGAGCGTTTCTGCGCTCTTGAGTGTCGGCATTATCGTGCTCTTCGATAGAGTCATGTTTATTATTGGCTTGGGCGCCGAGCTTGGGTTCATCATAGCAGCTGCTCATATTGTAGCCTTGCATCTTCTGGAGATCTGGCTCGGGCAGACCCATTGCTATTCGTAGCAAGTTGACCCAGTCAAGAGCAGGGCTCGTTGCTGCATCCAAGGGCAGCCAGTTTGCAGCGAGGGGTCTCTGCGGGTCGTAGGCCAGGTAGCCAGGGTGGGTATATGGGTTGCCAGTCTTGTCCATCTTGGTAGACTGTGCTGCGGATAGTACTGCGGCCACTACTACTGGCACTGCCTGCAACTCGGAAGTGGTTGCTCGACAAGTCGTACTTGCAGCGTCGATGTTGATGAGTAAGACGTGCAAGGGCATGGAGAGGTAATCGGACCACATTAGGCAGGCCCAAGTAATCAAATTCGTATGTTGTTTCAGTAGCAGACCTACGGATCGCGGCCGAGCGACACGACCAGGCATCAAGCTCCCTAGCCATGTCCAGTATCGAGCAACTCACCACATCAGCAGGACTGTCAGTGCAGATAGACAGCTGCTCCCGAACTGCATTGCCGTGATCTTCGCAAAGAGCCAGACCGCATCAAACTGACCAAAGCTCAGCCATCGCTTAGATTTGTTGTCCGACGGAGACGGCTTGTTGGTAAGAAGGCACCACATTGCTAATGGCAGCTTACCTACCTCCCAAGGTCGCTGTGTTTTGTGTCGATATATTCAGCTATGAAAAATCGGTGAGAAGCCAAGTTGAGGCGCACGAAACATCAAGCTATGATACGAGGACAATGATTCTGGTAAGACGGTGCGAGATCGGCGTGTGCCCGAGATAGGTCATGTCAGGCTGCCAGCTCAGTGTGATGAGCCAGTCGGCGTCTGCCTTACGCAAAAGTATCGACTGAACTTGCTGAAGTTACTAACTGACCTGTACGCAGTCAGCTTGCTACGTCCTCACAGAGGGACTTCTCAGCAAGGAATGATCCGTCAGTACGTCAGATGTGCACAGAAAGACAGCTTGTGGCGAAGTCAGTAGTTGGCTCCGTGCGGCGTCAGCACGGCTTATACACGCACATAGAGCCAAATTGCTGTCTCGCGAAAGGCTTCTCCAACTTGTCTCACATTCCGCGCTCTCGCTGTCCTGGTGTGCCCGGGAGTTCGATGGCATAGACCAGCCAGGATCTTACGGTTGCTGCTTTGTGCCAATCCGATCCGCAAACGCACGATGACTTTACGGTGACCACAGCCGCTGCCACGATGTCGACGCTGTCTCTGGAGCCCCTGCTGCGGGCGCTCCCTCCGTTGGCCGGGGTCAGAGACGATGGTGCAGCTGCTGTCTCCAAAGGCCAGGACGAACATGGCGAGGACAGCCTTGCGGCCAGGCTGCAGCGATTGTGGCAGGAGCGAGGCGACTTTTCAAAGCTGTCCATAGAGCAACTCGAGGCGGACGAAGATGGTGATGGTGCTCGACAAGACGCCAAAGATGCAAAAGAAGCGGCCCTCGACTCCAGCAGCGACGATCAAGGCGGCGAGGATGCCACTACCGCCGGCGAGGAACAAGCAATGTCGCAGGCAGAGCTTTGGGAACTCAAGAGCGGCATGCTCCAGGGACTCGAGTGCGTCAGGCTGCCTATCATCTTTTCACCGGCGCTGAACGTTGATTTTGGCCACCTACAAGCCTTGCACGTACAGATATCACATCTGCGCTGGATCTGCTACAGCTGCTGCTTGGCCCACTCAACGCGCTCGTGCCTGAAGTGCCAGATGAAGCACTTGCTCTACCGCCGGGCAGCATGTCTGCCAGTGCACTGCAGACGCCTGTGCCTGCGCCGTCAGAACCTATGCTTGTACGAAATGCCGGCCTGGCACTCGCAACCAAGGTGAAAGCCTTGGGGACTGCAAGCGATCTCTTGAGAAGCGCGAACAAGCGACTATTGCGCACAACTGCAAAATCACAGACGGAATGGACCGACCTGCTCCGACTCAAGCGAAGCGGGCAGTGGAAGATTGAACCTCGCCCAGCTCACGTGCCTCAGGCAAGCACATCCCACGCTGCAAATGCAGTCAACGTTTCCGTCGAGAGGATGGCAAAGGACATATGTGTCTTTTGTGGCATCGACGAAGCTCGCTATCACTGGCGCCAAGCAGGACTTGTGCGCTTCGACAATGGTCACGAAGAGAAAGGCAAATCCCGCGAAAGGTTGGACATACCGGAAAGGCTCGAAGGGAGAAGGAGGCTTTGCATCGAGGTTGAGACCTTGAGCGTAACAGAACCTGGCACGCTGTCCTACTGGCCAAGCGTGGAAACGTTCGACGAAGATGACCTGCATTCACACCTTGTTCAGGTGCAGCAGGAACTGTTCGAGGAGGAAATATTCGCAGAGGTGCGTAACAATTCACTTTATGCAAGAAAGATTTCGCGTCTGTCTGATCTATTATGACTTCAGCTGATACGAGAAGCGCGGAGTCAGCCATTGGGTATCACCGCCACTCGCAATTCGCTGGAAATACGGCATGATGCGGCATTCCGGATAAGCCTGGGCATGCGTGGGATAGATGAAGTCAAATCGCAAACAGACTCGAACGCGTCAGGTTCATCGCGTGATAATCCGCTTCCGCACCTTCTCGCTATTGTTGCGCGACAGACCATGCTACGCATCTACCGAGACCGCCGGAAACCGCAGGTTCAGCCTACTGAGCTATCTGGCAAGACCTCTACAAGCACACGAGATCAGCCGTCTTTGAACGTGACATCTGGTTTGAGGGATGTCGTGCTATACTATCTGCATGCCCAGCGGCTTCGCAACCTTCTTCACGGCGCTTCGGCAGCTTTGCGCAGCTGCGGAGCCTTCGACAGCACCGACGTGCACCTCACGTACTCTCCGCTGCTCATCAACCCGGACGCCCTGATTGAGCAGCTCAATCCACGCCGTCTCG
Source organism: Cystobasidiaceae sp. HBUAS51001 (assembly GCA_003351005.1). NCBI lineage: Eukaryota > Fungi > Basidiomycota > Cystobasidiomycetes > Cystobasidiales > Cystobasidiaceae > Cystobasidiaceae sp. HBUAS51001. The sequence continues at coordinate 482,229 of KZ857209.1, read as the reverse complement.
GTGGCTCTGCCTGTCTCAGCATGGCCTCCCAGCATCTCAACATCACCTTCAGCGGCGGCTCCGATACAGTCATCCACCTGCCTGCACGGGATATTTCAATCTCGCAATGGAACGACCTCACGGTCCTTCTGCAGCGCATCTTGCAAGCTGCGATTTTGAAGCAGCTCGAGGTTATCATGAAGGAGTGCATGTCCGCAACAGGCTGGGATGTTCTGCCAATTCCAAAGACAGTCAACAAGAACACACAAGCTTTGGCTCGCAAGCTGGCAAGTGGTAGAAAGGATGAAGCACAGCAGGACAGCGTGCTCGCATTTGTCTCGGTTCTACCAAAAGTGACGATACATGCATTCGAGCCGTTCGAGGCTCTCGTTTCCATGACTGCAACAGCGTCAAGTCGGAAGGACGACAACGTCAACCGGAAGACGTTCACCTCCGCAAGTGGCACCGATGCTGGTGCCTTCAGACAGTGGCTCTTGTCGCAACTCGAAACGTTGTAAAGGTCAACGATGTATTGTTATTGCGGGCAAGGATGTTTGTTTGCAAGATCACTACCATATTTCCTAGAGGGCATGCACATTCCGCTTTGCTTGAAGTGAATACAGAGCGAAGGCAGGACATAAGATGGCCGGCATAGGCATCTGGTTTCAGACTCGCCTAAGCTGTTGGTCCGTACCAGTCCACAACCTTGACAGACCCGCTGTCACTGAGCTCGATCTTGACTGCAAAAGTTGGTCGCACTAGCGCGTTCTCCGACTGTACATGATGAAATAGCATCAATCCGCTTGCTGGGTCAACTTCAGCGCCTTCAGGATTATTGAGGTTGACTTGCAGTTGTGCTAAGATCCCATTCTGAGGGTCAACGGAATGATCCAGTGTTTCGAAAAGTGCGCCGCCGACGGCTCTGAGATAAGGGCCTTTGATATTGTCCGCGACAGCATACTTTGCCTTGTAGCTGCCATTTGCGTATGAACCGGACGAATGAAAGAGGAACTATTTACCGCCTGCTGAACGAACGATTTGCGGCGCCTCGACTAGCATATCATCCCTTTTCGTTTGCTTGTCGTCAAAGCTCACGACTGCTTCACCTTGGGCTACCCCAATGTTCTTGGTCGAAGTTGACATTGCCGTCTCCTTTGGTGACATCACGGAGGATATAAAGATTGTGGAGGATATCAGGGGATGTCTGAAAAGCAACTATGCTTGCGGCAATTCCCCATTATGCGCCTGCAACAGCAGCAGCAAGGCTGTACCTTTTACAAGGCCAAGAGGAAGCTCAGCCGGGAACAAGTCAGACATTCGGCGTGTATTAGACTCCATTGCTCCTGTCAGAGGGATGCAGTGGAACTTGCCGGCGCTACGGAGCGAGAGGGAGTCTGCCACGGAACTTGAACTGATGGACCTGACATCGATTGTGAGATCGCGCGAACACGCTGCACTCAAACAAGAGGCTTGCAGGAGGTGCGCACTCGCCATTAGAGATGACGCGACAGTCAGAGTGATACGCTACATTGAGAAGTGTCCCCCCAAGTACGCAGTATGGAATGCGCGACAGACAGCTGTGCAATGGAAGACGCCATGATCGGCTCTGCAGCATGGAGGACCTCGCCTTGTCGACATCTTGCACAAGCACCATTCGCTCGCGAACATGCTGACGGAGAGGCCCATCGCTGCGTACGATGATGCGCAGCTGCGCGAGTACCTGGACTACATTGGCTTCTGGCGAAGAGAGGACCTCCCGAACGGCTCTTCAACAAGCGGAGTGGCGAAGAAACCCGCCTGCACTTTGGTCACGCTGAGACGCGTGATGCAGCGTCACCAATGCACGATACCCTTTTCGAGCACGCTTGTTCAATGTGAGCTGGACCGGCCTAGGTTCTGTGACTGTGGCTTTGGGGTGGAACACCACAACGACACGGCATGACTCACGTGCTGAATGTCTCGAGCTTCAGTTGAGTCAAGTACACCGGCTATCGAGCAAGAGGCCCTGTTTCAGCGGCTCGTCAAGCACAAAGGATCTTTTTACTGCTTCGGTCAGAATGTACTGCTGGCTGGAATGCTCAAGGCCATAGGTTTCGATGTATACGGCGGTATCGCAAGAAGCAATTTTGCCAGCGTTTCCGACCCTACCTATCAGGTGAGCATTTGAGCCTGTTTTTTAGTTCAAAGGAGAGCTTACAACTCTTTATACTATTGTCGTCCAGCCCGGACCAATCACTCATATAGTCCTCTTTACGACTCTACAAGAAGAGGATGCTGCATGGACATGGTGTATGTGCCCGACATAGATAGCCGAGCTGAGTCACTTTGACTCACGACGATGGCTGACGTTGATATCTCAGTGGTCGATGTCGGCTACGGCGGCGTCAATATTACCCAGGTAGATGGTCAACCACGATGCAATTCCGCGTCTGAGCTCGGGGGCGCTGATTCTCGATATATTCGATCTGCCAGCCAATGCGGATCCCAACAAGCCCTGATTTGCAAGGACAGACGTATTCGGGCGTTGGGCCGGAGAATTATCGGATTGTGCCCCTCAATACAGCTAGCACTGGTGTGGGCGCGCGGCCAAGCCTGAGGCGGTTCGCATTGGAGCACCAAGCAGAAAGCCATTCTATGCCGAGGACTCCCTCAAGAATGAGGGCGTTCCAAACGGAACAGGTGAGTCAGATCCCTTTCGTATCAGTGGTCTGCTCGCTGAAGTCGTCTGCTTGGGACTGGATACTGTTTCTAGGTTTCGAGTGGAAAGTCCAATACTCCTTCAGCTTGGAAGAATACTTTCTGAACGACTACAATATTCTACACTGGGGTACATGTGCAGCTCCAGATGGACCTCAAGCTTTCAGGAGTAGGTGCTGGTCTTTTTGAATACACATTGCACCAGGCTGATATGGCGTGTCGCAAAGTCGTTGCAAGCAAGCTGGAAGAAATGAAGCCAGAAGCGGATGACTCGGATCGCGACAAGTACGGCCGCATTATATTGCTCAACGATCAGGTAAAGCGCAGATACGCGGGGAAGACAACAAGGCTAGTCAAGCTGGAGAACGAGAAAGACCGCTTATCAGCCCTAGCTCAATACTTCAATATTGTTATTTCAGAAGGCGAGACAGTCATTCGAAGTAAAAGCCTGTACCTTGGCTAGATTGATTCAGAATAGGATAGGGAATACGTCAAGACTTCCTGACCGGAGCTTCTCACTCCGACAGCAGATCACCGCGGAATGGCGGGATAGTCTTTCTCCATTCTTTGCAAGCCCTCGTATTGCCATCCATCGCGATAGTGCAAAACGCTTTGACCGGGGCCGGGCTGGCTACCAGCTAATGAGCTTGCAGACTGTTCTTCAACAGGTCCGTTATCATCGGCCAGCGTATGCTCTTCTCTGCCCTCGATGCTGACTGTGACCCGTCTTGCGGTCCGTCCCGTCGTGGCAAGAGCATCTGAGGTGGGCTGCGTGAAGATCACAGCGCCCACGTCTTGAGAATGCATGTATACCACGGAGACGCGGTCAAGGTGAGGATCTAGCGTGAGGGTACCGCAGATGGGCGCGGTGCGTTCTGTACTTGCTGAGTCGCCAAGCACCAAAGCAAGATTTCTTGCATTATGCACCTCAATAGTCGTGATGACCGGGCGTGTTATCGTGAGCCGGAGGTTTGAGACGTCCTCTGGATTATCTCACCTTCACATTAGCGCTTGTTAAAGTCCGTGTTAGGTCACAGGCTCACGAATGACCAGTTTAGCAACGCTGCTTGCAAGAGTAAAGGAGGCTTCTGCTTGTGAGTCCGTTCGTCCTTCAAAGTCCTGACACACGACAAGGCTTTTTGGGGTCAGTCCAGCTGTCTCTTGAGATAGCACTGCGGGCGAGGTCGAAGTCTGCATTGCGCCAGTGGTGGGGAACCGGCCGTGGTGATGCAAGTTTCAGCTTCATGGATGGTCAAATGCGAGCTAAGTGCCAGCGCACGATTAAGAATGGTTTTGGACGGCCAAATAGGGGAAGTGAAGCCATCGTGGGGGATCAGGGACAGTGTTCTCAAAGGCGCGTGAAACGCGGTTGGTGTCTGCAAAAGAAGACAATCCGCTGCTCGCGCGAGATTCACATTTTCGACGCCAGCACAAATAGTGCGCGGGTTGGTGCCCAGAAATGCAGAAGGTGTCTGGCTTTCACACTCTGTGAGCGACATGCCCGCTCTGTAGCCTCTTCACTGTATCTAATATTTCTCCATCTATATGTGTGCTGCTTGTATTGCCGTCGGCATCATCACCGCTGCCGCCCTCTAATACCCGCTTCCAGCTCTCCAATTCTTCTAATTCGACATCTAATGCTTTTGCGACGTTACTGATATAAGAGAGATCACTAGCCAGCTGCGCGCTGCCATGCTTGCTGAGGAAGCGAAGCGAAGGAAGGGTCTTCTTGACGAGATGTCTCAGCACAGCACGTGCAAGGGACGACAGCCAGGTCGATATTACCACTTCGGCACTCAGGGGTTCATCGGCTGGCGATGCTGCACCAGGAGGATGCGACAATGAATAGCTTGAGTGGTGGGACAGGCTCGGCGAAACGCGCGGCTTTTGCGCTGAAGCGGTAGGATCTGCTTTCGTCGTCAAGAATTCGTTGCCGACGACGCTCATGCGATGCGCGTGTCGAGCGATGTTTGCGCTCGAAGGAGTGCTGTATGCCACAGGATGACTCTCCAGGCCTACACTGGACGAATAGCCGTGTTCCTGTCTCAGGTGCTTAACGTGCACTGCATCTAGTCCCGGCAGCGTGTCCAGGGAGAAGCCAAGCGCATCATCTTCCGCATATGTCTCAAACAGTCCTGGCAGATTGAACAGACCTTCGCCGACCCGCGTGATGACCTCCGAGGGGGAGAGGGAGAAACTTGGGATATGTAGGTCAAACGCCGCTCCCCGAGCGTCTGGCTGTGCTTGGGACCCTTGAGACCACACGGGTAAAGAAGCATATTTGTCGAGAGCCTGCAACAAAGGTGCCAACACCGTATCGTGCAGAAAGGCTTGAGAGGTCTTCGTGAGATCGATAGTGGCGTGGTGCGCGCTAGCAAAAAGTGCGGCGCGGCGGCCATCTGGCCCTGATTGTTGCCGCTGTTCCACAGAGTCAAGGAGGGTGTTGAGGGCTGCCGAGTTCAGACTCGACTGCCAGAGAAGCACTAATGCTCCTTTCGTAGTGCCAGGAACAAGCTGACCCAACGGATCGCTCCTTGCATCCTTGATAAGCGAGCCTACATCGACAAGTCGGCTGCGCACTTTGGTTTCCAGCTCATCGAGACGTTTCCAGATGGAACGGCACGTATCAAGTAGACGAAGAGCGAGCTGAAACATGGCCCAATCCTCTTGAGAGTACTCCAGACCATGCTCTGGTTGGCGCTGGCTTGTACCAGCCCGCCGCCGGCTGCTCCGTGAATCAATGGCTGTGACCAGTGTATCACGTTCTTTGACCAAGAAGGTTTTGAACGCGTCGTCTACCGCTTCAATGTATCCGGCAGCACCATAGCCGTGCGTGAGCGCCATGCACCGTCCCAGAGCGCTTTCTGCCAGACCGATAACCGATAGACTTTGGTCCAACAAATGCTTTGCGATATTCGCACTTTGACTGGACAGGCCATCGTCGTCATTGTCGACACCACTTGCAGAAGTAGAAGCATCATTGAACAGATTTGTGATTGGAGGATGACCTGCTGATATGCGTGATATTTCGCTGTGTAGGAGACGAGCTTCGAGATCCGCGTACTCTGCTTGCCAGTCCAAAAATGGCTCGAAGAGAGAAGTTTCCCATGCGCGAATAGGTTCGTCGGCCTCTGCAATCGAAAGACGGCCATGCGAGCTGGCTTGTCCGCCCAAATGACCTGATACTGCGCCGAACATGCTTAGACCGCCACGACTATGGCGACGTGAGATAGACATAGCCTTGCTCTGTCGCCGCATGCGCTTAATGGTATCGCTGGAAGCTGTGCGCGTCGAAGGGGTGCCCGTAGACGGGCTGGGGAGTATTCCATGCTGCGGCGTTGACGGCGATGGTGTTATAGACAATGGTGAGGCTGAAGGAGGTGCCAAACTTGCTGACAAGCGAGAGAATATCCGGTCCACAGCGAGAGCGAATTCTTCGGTACTCTGGTAGAGTTTTATGAGCTCAGTAAGGAGAGCTGGACCGTGGGTATTGGATAGATCGGATATCCGCTGCGGGAACGAGGGGATGAGACTGTCGACGGTACTCTGCAGGAAAGCAGATAGAGTTTCCAGAGGTTCCGGGAAGATGGCTGGGATGTAGGTTCTCTCCTCGTTGAGACAAGCTTGGAAGCGGGAATAGAAGCTGACAAGGTAGTGGGAAAAGGGCGAAGGAGGTATGGGAGAGGTAGCTCTCGCACCCGAGGTCGGCGCGATTGCATCTTGCGCAGTGGAGGTTGGACAGTCGGTAAGCTTGGCATGCTGCCAGTCGCTGAGTAAATGTGCCCGGCGAGACCCGAAATAGTAGTTTTGGAATTCGGTCTCCCGCTGGATCTGACCAAATATCGCATAGTAATTTTTGCAAGCTGTCATGTCTCGAGAATTGATAGCTGTAACCAAGCTGGCGGACAGACCAGCTTCTAGGCCGTTCTGCAACGAGACCATGAGAGACCGACGTTGCTCATATTCGGGACTGTTCTGGAAGACCACCATGCTCTTGTTGGCCTCGGCCAGTCTCTCTGCTGCTTTTGCATAGCTTTGCTCTTGCACAAGTGCGGTCACTTCGCTGTCGAGTGATGACCATGCCTCGGCTTCGCGCAAGACATCACGCGCAGCTTCCATGCGGGTTTTGATGGTATCCAAGACTTTGAGTCTGCGCATGACCTGCGACGTCTCGCTTTGCACGGCAGCTTCGGCACTTCGTTTGCGAATGCTGTCAAGTGTGAAGCGAAGGAGGACAACATTCTCGCGCATGAGCTGAAGGTCGAAGGTGAGACGCGGAACCGCCCTTGCAACTTCCTCGATGGCGCGTTCCACTTGCGCCGAGGTATCCTGGCACGCGTGCTCGAGTATACCCAGTATCCTGGCTAGCTTGCCGTCGAGCTCCAGCAGGGACAGCGAGCTTGCGACTGCATCCAAGGACGTAGCAGCATCTGTTTGTTCGCTTGCGCCGTTGATGTCGGCCTTTGCTGCCTCGCTGGCTAGTAAATCATTGATCAAGGTTGCTTCGTCCTCGAAGTCCGTGAAGGCGGTCGGGTCCAGCGGGTCACCGCCCAGAGCCAGAGAGAAAGAAGGCTCATCGGGAGCACCGAGTGACACGTCCCCATCCATGTCCAGCTATGCTTCAGCGTTCCCTGCTGTTTTTCTGCAACTGCTGCGTTAGCTGTCAGAGTGGTGATCGCGAAGCGGCTTCGACCTACGGGCAACCGGCCACTGGACCAAGCAGCAACGGGTGTAGGCTGCTATTAGATAGGCATGCTGCGTATCGATGTGCACGCAGGCGCAACGTCTGCTCGCTCGCCGTGTGGAAGTGCAAGTCGAGACAAGTCAGAGCGTGGCGACCCTGACCTTCACGTAAAATGGCCACTTGCACGCGCTGCGTGACACAGCTTGACTCCAACTGTAGTTACATACAGACCTCCCTCGCAGGATGTACAGGACAGCGACAGGAAAGCCGCCGTCAGCGTACAAGGCGGCGCCGCGGACCTTTGCACCCAGCGCACCGCAGTGCCCTCGGTGTGACAAGGTGCGTGGCGTTTCTAGGGCTTGGTTGCGCCGTGACGCGCTGGCTTCGCTATGCAACCGCCATCAGCCATTGCGTGTCTACGCGAACTGATACTCTAGTCCTGTCCTGCAGTCTGTGTATGCCGCCGAGCAGGTGCTTGGACCTGGAGGACGGGTGAGCCAGGCTGAGCTGCACGCGCGATGTTGACAGCACGCAAGAAGATCTGACATTCTTGTCGCGATACTCAGGAGTACCACAAGCACTGCTTGACATGTGTCTCGTGCAAGAAGACAGTGCAGCCAGGCGGCTTCCAGGAGCACGAGGGCGACGTAAGTGGCATCGCGTCGCAGCCAGCATGGTCAACAGAGATCCGGAAAGCTCACAAAGACCCCGCTAGCCATACTGCAAGCACTGTTACGGCAAGCTGTTCGGACCCAAAGGTGGGCCAATACCGCTTCTCGGGATGTCCTGCCTGCTGTACCATCTGCTGAACATCAACAAACAACCGGGCCTACTGACACAGGACTCGGGTATGGCGGCGCAATGACAGGCGATTATGTGGACCCGCTTCTGTCTCGCTCTCCATACTCGTCACCAGGGCGGAGTGGTACGCCAAATCATCGAGCATCTGGAGCCTTTAGCGAGAGCTCGCGCGTCACAGGCGGCGGTGGCGAGTCGCCCTCGAAGGATGGCAGCTTTCGAGGCTCGCCAGCAACTGTGCCGGCTCTGCCAGGCCGGAGCAGCATCGAGTCGCCCTTGAGCAAGTACCGCACGTCAAGACTGCAGGAGATCGAGGACGACAGAAGCAATGACAGTCTTGGTGGAATGGATCTAGACAATGACGAGGATGGGTTTACAAATAGCACGCGGCAGCAAGACGCGTTGCCAGATCAACGCAGCAGAACGCATAGCATCAATGCTGGACAACAAGCCGAAGCGCCCGCATTCGATGAGCATACTCCAAGTCCAGCTGCTTTCCCTGTCAAACAGCAGTGGGCGCCACCCTCAGCTTCCTTCCGAGGGTCGCCTCTCAAGCATTCATTGCCCTCCGATGTACCCAGGCCAGCAAGTCCAGCTTCTAGTATAGGGACCTCAGCGACAGAGTCCTCAGGCAGAGGGGCAGATCTACCGGGAGCCAAGTTCAATTCGAACCTGGGCTTGCTGCAAAGCTCTGGTCCAGCACTGTGTCGCAGATGCGCAACACCGGTATATCACGCAGAGCAGGTAGTCGCAGGAGGTCACAAGTGAGTGACGACGCGCATTCCCTCCTGTTCTTCATAGTCCGTCACTGAAGTTTGATTTTGCGTCATCTACAGGTGGCACAAGCGATGTCTCCGGTGCGCCCAGTGTAGCAAAGCCCTAGATTCACACCTCATGGAGAAGGACAATCTGCCGTGAGTCTTCATTTCTGGCTGCCAGCTACTCTCTATCCCAAAGTTTCCACATCTGCTCATCATGCACATCTGAATTGCAGGTATTGCAAGCGGTGTTATGACGACCAATGGGGTTTGAAGAGCCAAGGTTTCGTTCTAGTAGGCGCACACGCTTGCTTTCTCGTCAATTGGAGTAGCTGATGCAGTCTGAATGACAGCGCCCTGGCCTGCATTGAGACTCGTTCCTCCATCCTCCGGCATGAGAAAGGATCGCCCTGTCCGGCAAGCTCGCGCATCTTACAGGTCTCCGCACCGGCTTCATCGGCCCTGAAAGATCTGGCATGATGAATAGTCGAAGCCAGCGTCACAGCGGCTAGGCTGTAAATGTGGAATAGTAGCTGTTGTTCCTATCTATTGGTCTTGAAAGACTGCAATATCTGTCTTCTCGGCTTGAAATGCCAGCAATGTAGCTTAGATTCGCAAGCCAAAGTGCCGTTATTTTTGAAGCATGAAGAGATGCATAGCTATGCAATGTGACGAGCAAGCTGTCTGGAAGATTGAGCTGCAACAGATCCTCAGTTTCCGGTGCGTTACGAATTCGATTGATGTAAACGACGAACATGATGCGGTGGCCGGGCGAGTTCAATTGAAGTCGCAGTGAGCTATCTCACTCTTCCTCTCCATCCTCATCTTCGCTGCCATCGCTGTCCGCGCTGCCATCTGCAGCTCCCGTACTCTGGGCCGTTTTGCTGGACGTCTTTTTCGCTTTTTTAGCCTCGAGCGCTCTCTGGGCCGCCAGTGCTTCTTTGCGCTTCTCCACTTCTCCAATGGCGTTCTTCCACTCTGTGAGTGTAGAGTTCGTCTCGTTGCGCGCTTCGTCGAGCGCTGTGCTCAGGCCGCGAAGGTCGCTGCCTGCTGAGATATCGACTGTTCGACTAGTCGGAAGGCTGCATTCGCTTGATGCTGGCACGACGAGATCGTAAGTGATTTTGATGGACCTTTGGGCGTTGCTGAACGCTGCGTCTGCCATTATGAATGTCGAGTGGATCATTGGAATAGGATAGAGCATGGGCGGCCCTCGACTGAAGAGTGAACACTGAACTTGGTGTCACGTGGCAAGACCGTCACTTGGAATTCCTGATTACGTTGCCAACATTGCTTCAATTCGAATGCCCCACACTCATTCATTTGAATTTAGACGTCGTCAAGGATAGTCAGGAACGCATAGTGGTCTACCGTCGCATCAAATCGAGCCCGTAAAGGCCGCATTTGCTAAATGCAAAGAAGAAGAAAGAATAGGGAAAGATTACAATAACATTGAATGTTGAACAGCTGTACGTATAGGAGATCCTATCTCGAGAAAGAGAGCACGCTCGGAACGCCGCGGTAGAACAGTCTGCCTTGTGTCAACCCTCTATCGGACTGACATTTTTGGTGAGATACTGCATGACCGCAAAGCCCAAATGCGACAACAGTCTTAGCGAATGATACAGATCCACCAAAGCTTCGAAAGACGATCACATACCTTGTTCATGCTGAACATTGTCATCTTTTCCACCCCGAAAATCTCCTTGAAGAGATCATCATTGATGATGCTGTGAATGCCAACGTCAGCAGAGAGCCTACGTTAAGCAAGATGACATCTTCTGCAAAAAGTCTACTCACTCTGACTTCTTCTTTGGATCTTGAAGATTGTTCTCGCGAATGTACTCCCATAGTCGCTTGACAATCTGAGGACGCGACATCTAGATTTTCCGACAGTTCTTGCTTAGCAAAGCCTTTTCAAGCCGTGTTTGTGAACATGTCCAGAAACTCACAGTCGGCTGCCTGCAGACCTTTTGTAGAGGTTCACTGAGGGCCAGTTCCTTGTTGTACCCTCCACCAGTATTTCCGGTTCCTGCTTTTCGCTTCTTTTTCGGTTTCGGCGTGTCACTTCCCTCACTTTCGCTGTCATCATCATCATCGTCATTATTGCTTCTACCATGTCCATCCTCGCCCTCGAGATCACTATCCTCGATATACGCCTTGCTCCTGTACTTCTTGCCGCCTTTACTCTTTCCTTCAGATTTGCTGCTGCTGCTTTGCTTTCGTTTGCCTTTTTTAGCATTTGATTGGAATCCACCTCCTCGAGTGGCGCGTGTGCCTGCTCCAAATGCACCAGCGTTGAGCTCAGCTTGCAGCTTGCGGGCGTACTCTTCGTCTGTAAGACCTGCATTCAAGCTCAGCGGTATGCTGGGCGAGGATTCCATGGGAAGACCGGTGTATTCCTGAAGTCGCTGTTTCTGCGGGGAGCTCTTTACAGACGAACCCGGCTGCGCATGTGTTTTCGGCTTTGAAGGCGGAGGCGGCGCATCGCTGTCTGAGCCAGACGCGTCTTCTTCTTCAGAGGCATCACTCTGTGCCTGCTGCTGCTTTACGCGGTCCCTCTCGCGCTGTTGCTGCTTGCTCGCACTTGCACTTGCACTCGTGCTTGCTACGGCGGACAACCCCGCGGATGCCACTGCCGACGACTGACTGGGGTGGGCATAGCCGTTGCTCTGAGAATGCTGCGCTGGCTTGGTCGCGTGATGCGCATTGTGATTGCTACGTCCTTCCTCTGTCTTTACTGTGCCTGCTTGCTGCGACGGGGAAGCCTGCGTGGCGCCGGCGGCTGTAGCGATTTGATTGAACTGCTCGATAATGAGCGCGTCGATGGCCTGGGGAAGCTAGTTCAGCACGCCATTACACCCATATATCAATGACATCATAGACATTGCCGCACCTCTTTGTTTTCCTTGACTGCGCTCGTGCCAAATGTCTCTGCCAGCTCTTTGCGCACCTTCTTGCTGGATATCGTGGCCAAGTCGACGTTGGGCGCGGTGAGGATGCGCCGGACCTGCGCATTGACTGCGGCGAGGTCCATGATGGCCTAATGCAGAGGAGCGGATGGCAGTGTGTGCGGCGCTGGTCCTTGTCGAGTGCAAGGTGCAAGTGCAGCCCTCTCCGACTGTGTCAGCGTGCGTACCAGTGCTCGATCATCTCCGGATAGACCGCTATACACGTCGACAGCAGCTCATCTTCGCATTTCACACCAGCCATGACGCACTGATCCACACACACTCTCACAGCTCACCTCCTCCACAGCCATGCCCTCGTCCGCCCGGCTGCTGCTGTGCGTGGCAGGCATCTACGCCTCGTTCCTCTCGTGGGCACTCGTGCAGGAGCGCCTCTCGACGACGCCCTACTATGGCCAGGGCAGCGACACGAAGCCCCGCTTCTTCCGCCATGTCATATTCCTCAACACCGTCCAGTCGTCCTTCTCTGCACTAGCGGCGCTTGCCTACATTACCTACAAACGGAGTCCTGGCGCGTCATGGAGCCAGACACTCGGAATGACCAGCACGGTGAGCTTTGTATCTCCAAAAGCTGAACATTAGCACAGAATGGTTTTCAGCTGAATGACAAAACCTTCTCTGATGCTAACAGCCCGAAAACCCAAACAAACGTCGAAACATCCTAGGTCGCTGCTTTCAATGCGCACTCATGGCCTCTATCGGCTCTCCATTCGGCTACGCGTCTTTGCGATACATCGACTATCCAACACAAATACTTGGAAAATCATGCAAGCTCGTCCCCGTAATGCTCATGAACATCATTCTCTATCGGCGCAAATTTGCACTGCACAAGTACATTGTCGTCTCGACCGTCACAGCCGGCATTTCCATGTTTATGCTCTACGCGCCCGTCAGTGCATCGAAGAGTAAACATGGTAGTGGAGGAAGCGGACCTTCCAGCAATAGTCTCTTTGGCATTGGCTTGCTTCTTGTCAATCTACTCGTAGACGGGGCTATCAACTCCACGCAAGACGAGGTATTCGTACGGTACAAGCTGTCCGGCACGCAGATGATGCTGTTCATGAACTCGTTCGCAACGCTCATCACTCTATCAAGCATGCTCCTTCCTCTACCTACGATACCGATTCTCAACCCATCAGCAGCAGATGGTCATTCCGAGCTTGCACACGCCCTGGCATTCATCAAGAGTCACCCTCAAGTCCTGAACGACATTCTGCTCTTCAGCGCCGCTGGAGCAGTCGGACAGCTCTTCATCTTCGACACCCTCGAGCAGTTTGGGTCCTTGACGCTCGTAACTATCACAGTTACGCGCAAGCTGTTCACGATGCTCCTCAGTCTCGTGGTATTCAATCACCATCTCGCACCTGGTCAATGGCTAGGCGTAGTGACCGTCTTTGCAGGCATCGGCATAGAAGCATACGTGAAGCGGCAGGAAACGCTTGAAAAGAAGAGGCGCAAATTGATTAAAGCTGCTAAAGACGGAGACTACACTATTGCGGGCAATAGAAATGGCATGCTCGGCAAGCCGCAGAATGGGAATGGCAACATGAGTGGTTCAGTCACGCCAGTACGCATGAAGGATATTTAGCCAATTAGATAGAGTAGTCGTGCAGCACCCGCAGCAAGTATCGTCATAGTCATCTTCAATCGCAAGGATAGAAAATTGCAAAAAATTGCAAAAGAACAGTACACCTTCTTTTCTACAAAGCAACGATTGGAGGGGATGCTCATTCCCCTTGAGCAGATAACTCTGTATTTGATCCAGCCCCCAACTACACTCATACACACTGACCGAAGAGGTGCTTTGGCACATACTGCTGCTAAAGGAGCGATTGCGCTGCATTTGATTTGGCCTATTTGAAACAAGGGTAGGCGAGGACTAAAAGGGGCTGCAATTGATGTGCGAAATGGGACGATCTTCATTCGTAAAAGGGTCGTGAAGGCGGATTCTGTGAGGGATGAACCGGAAGGAGAGGGATATGATGCGAGCTTACTCAGGCCGGGGCCCCTTTGGCAATTACAGCTGAGGTGGGGATTGGCCGAGGAGGGGGTGGTAGAGCAAACAGCATTTGGAGATACTACTAGACATTCGGAAAAAGACGGCTTCGCTGTATCGATGCTCACTCCTGACGGAAGGTACTTTGCATGATAGTATCGCGACGCGGGCGCATTCCAGCGTTGAGAGCAGCATCGTGAGCTTGATCGCTAGCAGCTGAGCGAGCCTCGGGTTCCAGGTCCATCTCAACGCTATGACTACGCTGTCTTGCTTCATCATCATCACCTCGATGAGCCGCCGACTGCAGACCGCTGCCGCCCAAGGGCATGGTGGAGCTCTCATTGCGGTGGTTATGTCCCGGGGTGATTGGCAGCGCAGACGAGCTCATGTCGATAGTATGCGAAGTTTGCCTGTCACCCGCAGAAGACGACGACTGTTCCGCGTGAACACTATACGGTCGCGAAGGCATAAAAGGTACACGCGACGCGCGTGGATTGGAAGAGTCCGCAATCGCCCAAGAATGGTGGGGAGGTCGGATTGGCGTGAGTGGCTCATGACTTGGTGCTTGCATGGCGCTTGCAAATGGTCCCAGAGGAGATGCAGAGTTCGCGTTCGGCTGTCTTTGCCAATTTGCCTGAACTGCTTGGCCTAGCTGGCTGGCGGCCGATGGTAGGGTTGTGGAGTAGTACGCGCCTGGCGTCGTCGGTACGGCCGCTGGGACACTACTAGCGCTGGCGCCGACACCATTCGCATTGCCATGCGGTAAATGCGAGGATCCCACGGGCGGCGGACTAGGATCTAGCCAATTACCGGTGTTTGGGACTCGATGGTTTGCCCTATAAAATGGAGGCATGTTGCCAATCTGCGTGCTACCTGACGCGCCGTGAGAGGAAGACTGTGCATTCGCCAGCGATTGTGCAGTGCCAGTCTGACGGTGGTGCGCTATCTGGTGGTGATGCGGAGCATGGCGTTGGCCAGCGTGATGGTGATTGTGCTGTCGCGAAGTGCGTTCAGTCCCCACCACAGTCTGATAGTCTTCAGCTTCGTCGTCGCCATTATCCTCATCCTCGTCATTATCATCGTCTTCATCAAGGTCCTCACCAGTGTCTTGCTGCTGCTGAAGTGGCATTTGCGTGACAAAGACGTGCCCTTGCGGGTGGTGAAACAGGTGAGGATAGGTAGGCAGATGCTGATTGTGGTGCTGCTGCGGATGCTGGCCAGCACCGAGTTGCATCTGTGCAAGCTGATGTGGATGCATCTGAGCATGCAGCTGCGGGATGAGGGATGACGTTCCGTTCACACCGCCATTGGCTTCTGTAGACTGCAAGGCCAGCAAATGCTTCCGGAGCTCGTGCACACCTTTGCCGGAGTAGACACAGAATGTGCTTCGCTGATGCGGGTTGAAATCTTTTGGAGGAGGACGGCAGAAGTGCTGCAGGTCTGAGCGTCGGAATGCAGGAACGCCGGTGAGGGAGAGATGGTTGAGCCTGCCGAGCCGACTGAGTAGGAACTGAATCGCGGAGACCGAGACATGCTCGCAGTATGACAAATGGATGCGCTCCAGCGTGAGCCTTTCGCCGAGAGCAAATATTGCTTGGTCCGTGAGATTAGCGACCTGGACGCGCGTAGCCAAGTGTCAGCTTTTTCTGGCCACATTCAGTTACAAAATCAGACACTCACTCTGACCAGGCCTATGCGCTTAAGTCTAGGCAGGTTGGCCGCGAGCTCAAAGACGCTCAGATCGGTGAGATTGGGGCAGCACGCCAAGTCGATGTATCTGAGGCGTGTGCAACTTCTCGCGACCGTAGTGATGGCTTTGTCGGTGACACTGCCAAAAATATACGCACAAGTCAATCAGCACATCTCCAAAAAGCCCGATAATGCCGCTCGGACCTACTTTGAGACATGCCCGAGGTGCAAAAAGTGGATATGCTTGCCCAGCTTGCAGATGCTGTATATGCTCTCGTCTGTCAAGTTGATGCATTTTGCCAGGACTAGATTGCGGACGTGCGGCATTGTCGCTACGATTCCATCGACCGCCGCATCTGTCATGCCGGACACGCCCGTAAGGTCCAGGTACCGCACATGATCATACATGCGTGCAGGCAGGGGCGTAGCGTGAGTGCCCCACGAGCTGCTTAGAATTCCAGCTGCTTTACGTGCCATGGTAGCGTATGAAGACGATGAGAATTTAGGATTCAAGGGCTTGACGCCTTGCAGAGCTGGGTCATCTCCTCCCTTGATATAGATGATTTTTCCGTCGCGCTGGGGAAAACCTTCGCCTGTGAGTTGACTGCAATTAACCAGAGATAATTCGCGCAGGTGGGATGAGTTGCGGAAAAGAGCCCATGAAGTGCGGTCCGTGATGCTCGAGCAGGCGTATAGGTCGACTTCGAGCAAAAGGGGGCAAGAGAGTGCGAGTGAAATGACTGCATCGTCGGTCAGGGTTTCTAAATTGCGTAGTTTGACCTGGTAGAACAGGCATCAGTCGTGGCGTCACACTTAGAACTGCAGAGATAGACTGCTCACCCTGCGCAATAAGGGGCAGCCTTTTGCTATCGCCTGGACACCGTCATCCGTGACTGTGCGACAGCCAGAAAGGTTGAGACCTTGCAAGCGCTTGCAGATTTGAGCTGCAACCTTGACGGTAACATCTGTAATCTTTGCACAGTCGCTCAAGTCCAGTGCGACCAGGCTCTTGCACGATCTCAAGAGATTAGTGACTGCATCATCGCTGATCTCCGAGCACCCGGCAAGGGTGAGGCGTTCCAAGCGTTCGCAGACCGCCAATCGCGCTAGGAGCGCATCTGACATTTTATCCGCTAGCTGTGAGAAATTGAGACGTTTGATGAAAGAAGCGTATGGGAAAGTTTGAACAGGTCTCGTAAAGACGAGCAACATCTTGATGAGCGGTCCTACGTGCGGAAAGAGGGGCTTGTTCCAAAGCAGCTCCACGCCGCACTGACACCATGATTTACAGACTTGAAGTGCCGAGACGAGATCTTCCGTCTGACGGACGTTGCGCAATACTTTGAGCAGGATCTCGTGTGGCAAGAAAGCGGCATTTGCTCCTTCTGGAGCGTTCAGTTGATGTCGGTAGGCGTCGAGCGCGGCGTGCGAGGACGAGCTGGGCCCGGTCCCATCGGACAGAGAGCCGTTGCGGATCCGTGCATTGTGACTGCTTTGGCTGTGAGACGTGGTCAGGCCGGTGGCTGCTAGTCGCGGCGAGCGTTGCGACTGCGACTGCGATTGCGACTGCGTATTTGCACTACTGCCGTCCATGTTCACATCGTGGTCGCGAGTATTGTGAACGGACTGAGCACGAGGAGATTGTGAAGGATGGACAAGCGGCTGTCCTGATTCGTTGTCTGCGTCCTCGTCTGCAGTAGGTGCATCGAGTGTCGTTCCAAATGGCCAAAAGTTGGAACCAGCGGCTTTAGGTGTCGCCAATGCCGGATAAAAGACCCTAGGGGGTCTATCGTCCTCTGTATCATCTGCGCGTGCATCCTCGTCATCGAACATTTCATCCTCGGTCGACTGCGCGCTGTCGGTGATGGAGGAGCCTATCTTGTGCTGCCCGGTGCCAAGTGTCAGCGAGTGGTGGTGGTGATGGTGATGGTGTTTGCGCCTGCTGCCTAGGCCGGTGTTGCTGACGGTGCTGGTGCTCGCGCGAGCAGAGGCGCCAGAGTGGGTTGCAGAAGCACCAGAATGGGCACTGGTGCTCGCTGCGGGCATGGCTGACCCAGTGCTACCTGCGCGTTGGTGGTGGTGATGGACGCCACTGCCAGTGCTTCCAGCCGGCAAGGCACCAGTCGAAGCGCTGTGAGCGTCATTGACGGCGACGTCACTGTCTTCAACGCCCGACAGTGACTCTCCAGAGGTGGATCCTGGGCTCGAGGGCGTCGCTACTCGTGATGGATTGTCGAGGTCGAGGTCGATATCGTTGGCGGAGGAGCCTGTAGAGGGCCGGACGGGCGAGGGCGCAAAGTGCGTCGTTGGCGGTGGGAGGGACATGGCAGTCGCTGGTTGCCAGTCTGCACAGGCACCACGAGGTAGCCAGCAATGTGTCCTCGTCTCTTGATCCTCGTCTTAGCGGTCTACTTGTGCGCCGTCCAAAGGTGTTTGCGCCTCGAGAGCGTGCCGGCGGGCGACTCGAGGTCGAGTGCTGTCAAACAGCGAATAGCCCCAGTCCGCCCAACAATGGACAATGTCAGCGCGCGAGTCCGGCTGCACGCGCTCACATGCGGTGTCCAGGAGTGTGCGAGTGTGCAAGTGTATGAGCAATTGGCCACCCTCATCCGCCTCGTTCGCTGACCTCGTCGCTTTCTCCAGCTTGAGGGTGGGTCTCTTTCTGCCCGACTGGCACTTGGACGAAACAAGCAGAACAACGCAACGACACGCTCGTGGCAAACACTGCACAACAACTGCCATACCAGCGTATCGGTGCCTGCTTCCCGCGTGTAGCAGCCTCTGATGCTCGAGCAATCCCTGCTTTCAAGCCCAGCAAGCCCCAACGACTCAAAAGATGGACACTCTGGACAGCGCTGGCAATTCTGCTGAGCTGGTCAATGGCACCAAGAAGAGCAGCAGCAGCAGCAGCAAGAAGGGAAAATCAAAGAGCAAGGACAAGCAGGCAGAGTCGCAGAGGGTGAGTCGATGACTTTTTCTACCAGACAGGAAATTGGCCATTTTCTCAGATTGTTGCCTCCTTGCTCCGACGGTCACGTTCCAAATAAATACGCTTGCTTTCACTCGCAAAAATGAATTCTCTAGGACTCTGGTCAGTCGCAATTATGCTCTACTCTGAATTCCAGGCTTAACCTCGACTAATGCTCTTTTACACAGACATACCGGTCCCATCAGCATCGGAATTTCCAGCTACCGAACTCGCCACCACCGCTAGTCATGCCGACGCAGCAGCAGGAGATCACATTGGAGAAGACATGATTTCCACTGGCGACACGACGAAAAAGAAGAAGAAACGAAAGCGTGACCAGGACGATGAAGGAGGCGATGTGACGGTGGATGGAGAAAAGAAGAAGAAGAAGAAAAAGAGAAAGGACAAGGATGCAGAAGGAGCTGCTGATGAAGATCAAGATGGAGCTGCGCCCGAAAAGAAGAAGAAAAAGAAAAAGAAGAGCAAGACGGATGCAAGTGTTGCTGATGCGGCAGCACAGCCTGAGACAGGAGAAGGCGCCATAGCTGGATCGTCTGGAATGCAGGTCGATTCTTTCCATTCGACCACAACAGCAGCAGCGAGTATTGGCAACGGGCACCTCGACGCTTCTATCGACGCAGAAGGCGAAGCGGTGGAAGAGCCTCCTGCAAATCAAGATGGTACCGCGCAGAACGATGCGCCGGCAAAGGAGAAGAAAAAGAAAAAGAAAAGGAAGGATAAAGAAGGCAATGAAGGAGATGCGGATGGCACGGAAAAGAAGAAGAAAAAGAAGAAACAGGATAAACATGCGTCCACTGATGGACAAGTGGATGCGACTGCCCAGCCGGCTAGCACGTCCGCTTCTCTCCCTCCACTTCCGCCATTTCAACCTTTCCAAGCGACTGTCCCGGCAATTTCCTACGAGAACATCGATCCGACACTCTGGGGTTCTTCCTTTGGAGGCGCCGCCAGCGCTTCCACCTCCTCTGCCCCTGGTGTCTTTGCGTACTCTGCGCCCTCTGGCCGCCCTCAAGCGCGCAGCGAGAGTGTCGCTGGATCCGTCAGCATTCAACCTCGTGATCCGTCACTTGCGCCTGGAGACCGACAGGGCAGCATTTCTGCACCTGGCGTGTCGGCGGTGCCGTATCGTCCTTCGTCGGTCGCACCTGCTTCGAACCCAGCTGCTCTCGGCGAACCCGCACAGCCGACGAAGAAGCGCGGAAGACCGAAAAAATCACAATTGCCTGACGATAGCGCTGCATTGCAGGCTATCGCGCCTATGCCGCAGGGTTCGACGAGTCAGCAGGCGGAATCGAACAATGCCGCCGCTGTTGTGGCCGGATCGTCGTCAGCTGCTGCTGCTGCTGCTGCTCGCGAGACGGATGCTCCTCCTAGTGCAAGTCTAGCGAGGAAAGTGCTGCAGTCGACTCAGGCGGCTCAAGGGCGGTTAGGCAATGTGCATCCAAATACTCAAGCACGAGCGGCCTTGAATCCAGATTTTGTGCCTCTCACATTGCCCGCAGACGGACCACAGCTCATCCCATCTGAAAACACCGAAGATCTTCAAGAGCTTCTCGCTGTAAAATGGATGTCAAATAAAGATTTAGCGGAACTTGTCGAAACTCGGGGCTTGAAATATCGTTCCGGGAAATGGGCAAAAGCAGAAGATGCAGCCTTAAAACTCTGCATTGAGAATTATAGACTTCAGCAAGGTTTGACGGAACAACAGATTGAAGATATCATCTTTGCAAAAGGACGAAATTCGCGTTCTGATTTTGGTGATTTTTGGACTATCATCACAAGGGGTATTCCAGATCGCCCGATGCAGTCTGTCTATCATCATACGAAACGCCTCTTGCAGCCTGGTGCTCGTCAGGGTCCCTGGACACCGGAAGAGGATGCGAAACTCAAAGCTGGCTTTGAGCAGCATGGCCCGACTTGGGAAAAGATTGCACCTCTGGTGGGCCGATGGAGCGCCGACTGTCGCGACCGGTACCGCAACTACGTAGGTCCTGGACACGTAGCCAACAAGGGGCCTTGGAAGAAATCAGAAGAAGAAAAGCTCAGAGTTGCAGTACAGTCTGTACGTGCTGAAATTGAAGCTGTTCGAGCGGAAAATGGCGGCGTAGGACTCGAGGATGAACCGCCTGGAGGTAGCGACATGTTTTGGACTCGTGTTTCGAAGAAGATGGATAATTTACGAAGTAGACATCAGTGCCGCATCAAGTGGAACGATGGCATGCGTAACAAGGTGTTTACTGTGGAAGGTAAACCAATCAGATGGTCGCGCCGGGACACGTTTATTCTCATCATGAAGTGGGTCAAGCTATTATCTTTTACATGCTCATTGGAAATAAGCTAATGAGGCTCGTCGATGCTTGCTAGACTTCACTCGCTGCAAGTACCATTTGAGAGCGACATTAGCTGGGCTCTCCTGCCAGACTCGAACTGGAACTGGTGGTCGGTGCACGTGCTTCAAAAGCGATGGCAAAGCATGAAAGCCCGCGCCATCAAAAAGGGCAAGATGACAGAGCCAACGTTCTCAGACATCATCGCGTGGCTCAAGGATGAGCAAGACCAGATCCCGCGAAAGGAAGTTAGGGCATTCATGATGCGCCGTCCTGGAGATGAGATGGGCGATGAAGATGCTGAAGCGGAGGATGACGTCGAGGAGTCACAGGAGGGAGACTCACCTGCGGCACAGAATCAGTCGAATGGTGTCTCAACGAGCAATTCGCAGTCCAAGTTCAGGACCAGCGAGTTTGTCAATTCGAGCGCTGATGAGGATGAAGATGCGGATGGAGATGGGGAGAATGATTGAGCTTGTGGACTTCTTGGGTTGAAGCTTCAATAGATCTCTTAGATACCATGTCTTACTGTACTGTATGCTGCTTTGGAATAGAGTTCGTGCTTTCTGTGCTTGCCAATACAGCGGACTGGTGGCGGACTTGCTACAGCTCGCTTATCGCGGCGTGCTCATCTGGTCCGCCAGACACCAGAACATCGTATTGCACGCCGACCATGGTTCTCTCGACCAACGCAGTAGTGACGCTACAAGCGGGCGTCATGGCGCTGATCTCAAACGTCATTGCGCAGTGCGGACGGCACTACAAGGCTCATCAGGTGTGTGTGTTGCTGGCGTTGCATACATGATCAGCAGACGTCGCGTCGGTCTGGCTGAGGCTGATACTATCGCGCGCTCTAGGGAGATATAGCAAGCACATTCGCCCACTTTGACGTGCGAAGAGCCACCTACTTCGTCCTCTACGCCCTTCTGGCTACTCCGTGAGCCATTTCGCATATACTGCTTGCGCGAGGCACGTGTACGCCGCGTCTGACCAGAGCGTGGCATCTCTTGCAAACGCAACAGGCCCAACTTTGAATGGCAGAGATGGCTAGAGAGCAAGTTCCCAGGCTGGTATACCAAAGCACCGACCAATAAACACAAGCTCGATGGGTCTGAAAAGCCAGGCGCGCTTGCGAAACAGCCGCCACCTGCAATGGGCGAGAGGAAGCTCAACAAGCAAAATACTTTTATCAAATTTCTCTTGGACCAGATCGTTGGAAGCACTATCAACACAATCACCTTTATCTGGTTCTTTGCCTATATTGACGGTAAAGACCCGCTTGCTGCTGGCCAGAGGGAGTTTTGGCCCATGCGAGTGGCATCGCTCAAGCTTTGGCCGGCGGTACGCGAAATGCTGGACCAGCTGGACTGAGCTGAATGCTGACGATGATTCTCATGAAGGTGTCACTCTTAAACTACACAATTATTCCTGTTCAGCATCGTATCAAGTGAGCCCTTCTCCAGAACTTCCCGAGGTCTGTTAGCTGGCACATGCTGACGGAACGGAACTCCTCGTTAGCTTCGCCAATCTTATCGGAATCGGCTGGGGTATCTATCTCAGCTTACTGTCTTTCTAGAGGTGCCGTGGCGGATACGTTGTACACTTTCTCTTGGAATCAGGCAGTGCGCTTCGTCTCTGCAAAGCTCTGACAATCGATATTGCACCACGAGGTTGCTCAAGTTCACAGAGCTTTCCCGTCACTCTGGCATTTCTTCGATGTTCTTTGGGAAATACGGCACTTCCAATGTGCCTCCGTTCTTCTCCGCTCTATACGTTCTACTGGCATTGTAGACGCGTTTCCTGAGCCTATTGACGGAGCCCAGCGGCTGATGCTCTTTTAAGCCATTGAAGGGGCTGAGTGCGATCTTATCGTCCCACCATGCTCTCCTTGCATCAGATAGACTTTCTTGTGCTCGGAATTCGACAACTGCGAGATCTTGCCACGGACTGAAAAAATCATCCCATGCCGTGCTGGCGTCCTCCACTGGCTGTCTTGCAAGGTCGGAGACGAATTGAGCGCGGAAGATGTAGCGTGCTGTGTGCTGGGAGAAGTATGAGTGTACGTGCTCTTGAAGCACTGTATAGCTGTCTGAGCTCGAGTATGACGAAGCGTTCTTGAGTGCTTCTTGCTCTTGTGTCACAGGTACCAGGGAGAAATGCGCAACATATGGGCCGAAGCGAAATGCGGCTGACCGAACGATAAGTATCGAAATCTGCTCTGCATCTTACTGCAGACGAGACGCGCTTACATTGCGAGAACATCTCCATTCCCATCACCGGTGCAGACGGTAGGGTTCCAGGTGCGAGTTGCAGCGAGCTATCGGATCGTTTTGCAAGCGCAGCTTTGAGAGCCGCAGGGTCTCTCCAATACTTTTCCCGCAGCGTGAAGATTTCCAATGCCGTATCGAGATCTTTGAGCTCGAGCATCGGAGCGTTGTTCATCATGATATCCTGGGTTTGCGTGCTGCCATATATCTGCTCGTCATCGTCGATACGTTCGCCTTCAACGTTGAAGAGCTTCATCGAGAGACCTCGCGGCATCTTGTCGGTGTCAGGCTTGATGTGACTTGGTTCATTGGCGTATCTCGCAATAGTAGGGTATACCTTGCCTGGACTGTTTCGAAAACATTGAGAGTACAGATTGAGTCAGAAAGAATTCCTTGGTATTGACTGGTTCACATAGCAGGTGTTTGGCATCTCACGTCCTGAATAGCCCATGACGGAGATGCTCTGGTAAATCGCTATCGACGGTGAATGTGCCTTTCACATAGCCTAGACCTTTGACCTGTACGAGAACAGGAAAATCAAAGGAAGGATAAATCGACAGCTAATATTTCGTTGACGTGATGCACCTACATGAGTCCCTCGGAGGCCGTGAGAGTGCTCTTCCACGTTTCTGTCAATAACTCGCCGGACAACATCGCAGAGCTGGTTGCTGTCGGGGAATGAAAAGCAACGCCACAGAGCACATGTTGGTCAAAATGGCTCGCAGTTGACTGGACCAGCGCGCATTGACTGCGCGTGCTTACATCTTGTCTTCCTCGTTCTCAACAGGCTTCTCGACTTGTTCCCACGCTAGCCAGTCCTCTGGCTCTCGCGGCTTGTCATAGATGGCTGATTTGACGGTCTCCGTGATCGCCTCCGAAGCAGCCGCAATGGCAGAAGTCATAGCGGAGCCGCGTAAGAGGACACGACTGGCAAGATGCTGTCTGTCTGGGATTGTCAGAAAGATAAGTCGCTATTGCTATCCTTTGAGCCAATAAAGCCAGCGCCCGTTCGCGTCAGTGACACACGGTATGAAGGCTGATCGCGCGGGATGGTGGGATCTTTGTCAGGACAAGGTGGCGGAAGGACAAATCAACATGCTGTGTGTATGCAGGCTTCACCCGTTTCCGCTTTTCGAATTACAGCGATTGAGGTAGAGATGCGGAGGTGCTTGAAGATATTACTTAAATTGCGACCTTCGCATAACATTCCTCCTGACCCTGCGGCGCGCGTGACCAACGCCTGCACTCATACTACCAGCTTGTTCGAGGTAGGGTATGTTCTTCCACTCTACGCCGCATAGGCCTTCTTCGTCCGTCTCGTCGTCTGGCGTGACATAGTCGACCATCAGAGCGGTAGGCAGCTCGATTTCACCCTTTGTGATCCCGTTGACACGTTCGAGCAAAGCTTGAGGCATTGGCGAAAGTATGTGCAATGTCCGCTGCTGAACGTCGATAGAGCGAATGATCCCTAGACCAATCGTTCGTGTAGATGAGATGTCGATTGGCTCTTGGAGTGTGCGCACGTATGTGGCTGCAGGCGACTCCGAAGCTTGCTGATCTCCGACGGTGTCATGCACCTGGAGAGCGACAACGCTCACATCGAGTATGCGGAGAATGTCTTCTGGCGAAACATGTTCGCTGATAGCCAGCTTGACTGCGCTGAGAGATGGCCAAGGAACATTGTACGGCCTCTTTGCGATGAGCACTTCCGAAAAGTCCCACTGCGGCGGACGCTTCTGGCCTGTGAAGGAGGACGCCTGCATGTGGAAATACGACGCGGACTGTAGAGTTCGTAGATCCACTGCTGTGAGTCGCGGTGGTCCATTTTCCGGCGGCGGGAAGGGCTGTAATGTCACTACTTCCGTCTCTGATGAGGCGACTATAGCCGTACTGGCGGAGAACTCCGCGTCAAGACCCTGCTGAGAATTGCTCGGACCCGAGAAGTCGTAGCACATGTTGGGCATCGCCAATCTATGGATCTCGAGGAGAAGATCGGCTCCGAGCCCTTTATACCAACCTTGCGTATTGATGACGAGAGGAGGGAGGCCATCTGGCGTCGCAACTTCGCCTGACGTGTACTGTTCCAGGAGATCAGCGATAGCAGCTAGATAAGCTTCTGGGTCGTTCTTAGGCGTTGCGGTACCAATATAGTGTTGCTTGATGACCTTCTTGGCTAAGTGCGTAAAGGAAGGGCCTGGAGTGCTTGCATTAGCAAGGCACACTATGGGTGACCAGAGTGCTGCGACGCAAGACTCACCGATGACAGGCCGGTCTACAAGGGTCAAGCTGACGAAGCCAGAAGGCGTAAATTCGGGCTGGCCAAGATCGCAGTCGAGATATGCTACAGTGGGATATCTTTGTTAATGCGACAACAACATCAGCTGCAATCTAGCTGCTGCGAGTGAAGATATAGACCCACTGAGAAAGTAACTTGTTGAGCAGAAACTTTGCAAAAGTGCTCTTGCCCGTGCCTTTCGGCCCTTGGACTATATGCACTATACCTCTTCCGGCTTCTTGGACCGTTAAGCCGTCATTATTTGATTTGCCACACGCTTCTATAGCTTGATGCCAGTCGTGGGGTACAACACTTGCACAGAGGTCTCGCTCAGCTTCCGAGAGTATCTTGTACGTCTGAGGGGTGCTTGTCGCAGTGGTAGTAGGCCACCGACTCGCGACGTGCCACATGCCTGTTGGCGGTATAGGCATGCCCGCAATCCGACAGACTGCCTCTATGCCTTCTATGCCAGAATGCAAGCTGGTCAAAGCTACCAGCACTGGATGTTTGAGAGTTTCGATGTCTTCCATAGGACTCTCTTCCTGGGTATTTCCGACAGATTCACTATTGCTGCGCGTGGCTCTGACGATTGGCAAGGCATGTGTTGTTGGCGCGAAAAAGGGTATTGGCCCACTGCGTGCAGTCATCGTCGCAGAGTCAACAGTGATTGCCCCTCTGAGCACCTGAATCACACAGGTGCCTCGCATGACCAGAGTCTACGTGACTTTGCGTCAGTTTGGAAGTCACTGTCGATGAATGCGAACGTACCTCGCCTGGGTACATGCCGATGACCATGCTTTCTGAGCTTGCAGCATGTCTTGGACCGGTACGATGATTGTCGGGTCCATCCTTCCACGTAGATTTGCAGAATGGATCGAGGAAAAAGCTGAGCAGGGTGACGAAACGTCAGTCCAAGATACGTCCAAAGGTCAGCAAATTCGCAATTGGGCGAAGACACACTTTGCCGGATCATTTCGTCTGCGGCGCTTTGACGGGATGCGCTTGCTCGAGCTGGCCGAGGGTGATCTTGTCCGTATTCCGCTGGAGTCAGGCTCGTCAGGCTGGCTCATGAAAGCAGTGTCATCTACGTCTTCCGTAACAGTGGCAGTGGCGGCGGGTGATGGAGCATTGCTTCCGCCGCCGAGAAAGTAGCGCTTCGGCGGGCGGTCCAAGGCCTGGGAGGTACTTTCAACGGGCTCCAGCTCATCTTCGTCCTCCTGCTCGCTGTCCAGGCCGTGTTGCGACGTGTTTGAATTTTGCAGGGTCGTGCTGCCTTCAGGCTGTTGATCGGGTGGCACCGAGGCTTGAGAGGTTCCAGCAGAGCCAGCGCTTAGGACCGTAGTCGATGCGGGCTCTTGCACGCTTTCAGCGTCCAGCTTTGCCTGCTGCTGCTCTCGCGCGAGCTTCCTTGCAGCGACAGCGCTCAGCGGCGGTGGCGCAGCTCCAGCGCCTGGAGCGCTTGCATCTCTTCCAGACGACGACACTTTGCGACGCTTCAAAGTGCCGCTAGCGGGCGAGCGCGACCGCCCAGTCGACGCACCTTCCTCTGCAGGCGCCGCAGCATCTGCTGCGCGCCGCTGCTTCGGTCGTGACGAGCCCATATCGGTGCTGGCAAGAGACATCATTGTGACAAGTGTGGCGCGACCGCCATTCAATCAACAATAGGATATCGATATCGCAACAAATTGGTGGCTGCACAGCGCTAAGCTGTTTCGTGCATTTCGACTGCGCTTGCAACAGCTCCCAATTGAGCGCCTTTGAGCCGTCCAAGCTGCACACGACTTGAACATCCACCGGTGGACAGGCTCGAGCGAGCGCGGTCGGAAGAAGCATCTTCGCCTCATCAGCAAGGACAGCACCAGTACAATTCGTGCAAGAGGCTTGTCTTCCCCCGAGAATCATCCTTGCGCGACCTCGTTGTCTTCGCGTAGCGCACGCGCGCAGCGATTCGACCAACGCCGCTTCAGCGATGGCGACTATTGCGCGGTCAGCAACCGCATCTACATCTAGTCGACCTAAAGACTCCAATGTCATCGAGATTGATTCTTCTTCGGATGAGGATCCGCTTCCAGATCTACCATTGTTTCGACCATCGCAAGCCAGCAGCAGCCGAGCGCCGCAGCCTCGCTTCCTAGGAGACGGACGGCATTCGAATTTCACGCGCAGTCGAGCGGAACAATCAAGAGGCAGACCTCTGGCTAGTCCGGAAAGGCGACTGAGAAGTTCGAGATCCATCGCAAGACCTGCCATGCAGGGAGTGCTGGACGACTCATCCGCCACCGAACACAGCAGCGAGGAAGAGGGTGCAGGAACCTCTCGCCAGGCAGCAGCAGCCCGAGCGGTCCCTTCTCCAAGACTTGGTATGTCAATATTGCTCGTCTACAAGTCGATTGCTTATTCACTAACAGCCTCGTGTCTGCATGTCTCGCTTGGACAGCATCCACGTCAAACAGCAGGCAGGGCGCTGATCCAGATGCATCGAGCAGAAATCAGCAACCACGCCGGGATCGCTCAGACTCTTCCACAGCATCGTCTTCGTCCGAAGAGGAAATACCGACGGTAGCCAGCGCCCCGTCCAATTCTGCCATTGCGGGCGGGCTGGTCAGTGTGGGTTCCAGCCGGGCAGCCCGAACTCAAACGGGCGCCTCGACTAGTTCAAGCACATACAACCATAGTGAAAGGAGACACCTCCCGTCCCTGGCGGCACGCAAATTGATACCATCTGGACCCGAGCGTAGAGCACTGCTCCGTGGTAGCGATAAACCCAGCAGCTCGCGATCAGGTGCCTCGGCCAAGAGGGCTCGAAGCAGTCTTTCCAGGCGGCCAGGCGCTTTCATCGACGACGAGGACAGCGGTGACGATTCTGACGCCGCATCAGACGCATCAAGGGGACGAAGGGCTGTTGGCAGGTCGTCTCGTGCGTCCGCTTCGCGCAAGCGCCCTTCCATCAGCAGCACTTCTGGCGTCATGCCATCCCCTGGACGGCCTTCTGGAGCGACAAGGTCCAGAGTGTCAAGGGGATCATCTGTTGCCAGCACAGTATCGACACGCATGGCGCGTTCGAGAATGGCACACAATGCAGGCCCTTCGCCCCGCTTGCACACCGTTACGGATCTCGATACCGACTCGGATAGCGATGCACGACACAAGAATCGTAAAGGCAAAGGTAGAACGCTGCCCTCTGTGGAAACGTCTCTCAAGAAGAGACAAAAGAGGCTTCAGCGAGCCGAATCAAGCTCATCACTGCCAGCCTTCCCTGCTTTATCCACGGCGGCTGAAAAGCGCTTGAAGGACGATGGACTGCTGGATATCGGCTTTGACTATACCGACTCCTCGATCCTGCTACCGTCGCTATCCGGTCTCAATGCGAAATCACTTTCAAAGGATGGCACAGGGCCCAGTATCGTCACGAAGATAGTCACAAAGACGATCCTCCAGCCTACGGACCTCGCCGATGACCTTGAGTGTGCAATTTGTTCGGATATCATGGTCAGCCCTGTCAATGTATCGTGCGGCCACACTTTTTGCGAGTCTTGCGTAGTACCTTGGCTGGATCAGCATCACGTGCGTTTTTGTGCTATTTGCAGATCTACCGTTTCGCTGACAACCGGTCGTCATCCAGGAATGTCCCGAATGCCGGACTAGGACTGAGGTCCCACCAGTGCGAAGCTATCTTGCAGACAGAGTAATCAAGAAACATGTAAGGGATTCTTTTACATGCGTCCTGATAATCGCCGTCTGACGCCGTATTTCCACAACAGCTTGAAGCCACATGGGCCGCTCTCGAATCTCAAGACAAGCACGCTGAAGCCAAAGCTGCAAGGGAAGAACGAGCACGTACCGAAGCCGACGCAACACAAAGAAGGATCACAGCAGCTGCACAAAGGCTTGCCCGAGAGCGCGCTGCTGCTGGCCCTGCTGCAGCGGGCGGATATGCTCAAGGTCTTGCTGCACATAGACAGGCCGGCGCAGCCCGTGCATACAGAGCGCTACCGCCGGCCCTGCAGCAGGGACCTAGAGGTGGTCGCCCGCCCGCAGCAAACGGCCGCGCGCGGCGAGGTGGTCCCGCTAATGCAGCTGCGGTACCTCCACCTGCTCCGGCTGCTGGTGCTGCCGCTGCCGCCGCTGCTCAACAGCAGCAAAACAATGTCGCGCAATTCGGCCAACTTTTCCAGCCAGGCGTTGTTGGGGGGCAGCTTCACTGGAATCCCAATGAGCTTGCTCGTCGAGCAGATGAAGTGGGTATGCCGATGCAAGATTTGATCGCACTCATCACTGGAAATTGAGAAATTACAAGAAGCACGAGGGTTTGCACATTGCAGAATTCGTCTTGTTGTTGACTATTAATTTGCTCTGCGATGGGCTCTGTGTTGTGCACTGGAGGAGGGCTGGGTTCCTATACGAGGCGTGATTGTCAACTTTGCTTCCAGCTATTCTGCAAAGACGTTCTTAGCAAAATCTCATGTCATGGCTTCTTTGCCTCCACTGTCGTCAGAAATGACCAGCGGGACGCACTCAAAAGGACTTTTTGCATGAGTCAGCCGCGTCTGAAGCTACAGTACAGGAAGCAAGACATATGCTCATGCTGTAACCTTTGGCTTAGCAGCGGATCCAGCCTTGAACAGGTCAAGAAAAGAAGCACGAGATAAATTCGCGACTGCATGACCGTGGAAAGACAGATCCTACATGTCAGAGAAAGTGTGCTAATCATGTATGGGGAAGAAAACATCGACTTACGGACTTCTTGCTTGCCTCTACTGCCAAGAACGTTGGCCTCTCGCGATACCGGCGCGAGTCCAGAAGCGGCTGAGCCAGTAGCAGACGGAGCCGGACTTTCAGCCTTGATGGCAAGTCTTCCAGATGCAGACGCATCGTTCTTGACAGCTGCTGTGCGCGAGCCTGTTGCTGTAGCGTTTTCCTCCGTATATTGTGCTGCTTTGATAGCATTGAAGAGCCGGACGACACCCCTCTGCGCCAATCTACGAAGTTCTTTCTCCTTTTCTGTGCCTCCAAGCGTGAGCTCGACAGATGCATTCGTAATTCCCTCCTCGTCGCCCGCTGCAATCTTGTTCCATTGCGAGAACGGCACATTTGGCCGAGGTGCCCAACCAGCAATGACATCCCGCACGTGTCCCCGTTCCTCGCGCTCGTGTTTTTGCGCCTGAAGTGCTTTCCTCGCTCTCCGTTCAAGTGCCTCGGCAGATGCAGGCTTGTGCATTGGTCGCAGTGCTTTCGTGGGTGCCGGTGCTGCAATTAGCGAAGAAAGCATGGATCCAAAAGCTTCTTGTGGCAATGCACGTTTCCGTTCTGAAAGAAGCGGATTAGCGCTCTCTGAATAACAGAAGCCATAGTAGACCAGGATATGTCGACATCGCTTACTTTTCTTCTTGCCAGTCTGCGCATTCTCGTTGGCTTGCAGGATATCATCATAGTCGTCCTCTTCAGCCTCATTGTCCTCGGCGCCAGAGACAGAGCCGTCCGACCCATTGGAAGACCCGCTGTCGTCCTCATCATCGACATGCTCGTCATCTTCATCCTCCTCAAAGCCGTCCGTATCGTCTTCGTTCTGCAATGCTTGCCTTTTCTTTGCAGCGTGATCGTGGCCGCCTCCAGCGCGTCTGCCGCTGCTAGGACCAGCGACAGGCTCCGTCGGACCCGCCTGCTGGGAGTTTCTCGTGTCCAGCTTTGCCCTCTTGCCTGCTGCAGGTGCCATGATATCGTCGAAGATGGTAGCGGATCAAATGCACGTGCGACTATAAATTTGCTGGTCGTCGAAGAGATTATGTGGCGACTGACGGTCTCAACTGCAGCTTGCCTCTGTGGGCACTGCGCTGATGCTGATACTATACTGACTGAGCTGAAGCAAGCCATAATCTACCATGCTCAGAGTCGTCACAAAGCCGCGACCATGTCTTATCCAGGGTCTGGCAGCCCATGCGACACGGCACGCACATGCGAAACCAATTACAAGAGATGCTGGACCTCGAGTAGCAAGACCGATGAAAGATGGTCACAGGATCACTGCTCAACGACTGCAACAGGGTGAACATCTACCTGCAAAACGGCTAGACACACGGTCGAGAAGGCCGGACAGTAAAGCACCTGCGTGGCGACGTCTAAAGACTCCGTCAAAACCCCCCAATTCCCGCAAATCCAGTACTCCAGCTACCACATCACGTACACCTACTCGGTTCATAACAGATCCTTTCGACCTTGCGCCACGATTGTTGGAGATTTACCGGAAACAGGGCAAAGCCAGTGCTCTTGAAGAGCTCAGCAGAGCCCACACAGATGCAAAGGCGGTACCGGTGTACAACCTCCTAATCCGAGAGCTTCTCAAAGATGGTCATATAGACGATGGCTACGCATGCTGGATGAGCGTGAGTGTCGATTGAGCAAATGACCTGAAAGTCAGATTGCATCAAGGCAACTGAGACATCCTCTCTTCACACACAGATGAAACGGCAGGGGCTAGTACCCACGCCGCAGTCGTACACTGTCTTCTTCTCGTCCGTCGTCGCCGAGGATCTCACCAAATCTGGCATGGACAAAGTCAACACCATTTGGAAGCAATGGCAGCGCTTTTCAGAGCAGCCAGGTACCTCCGCCCCTTCGGCACTTCCGGCAAGACAGGGTGGACAAGCTACTCTACTTTTACCCACCAACGCATACATTCGGCTTCTCTCGCGCCAGGACGACCAAGATGTGGTTCGTTTGATATCTGTGCTGGATACAATGCCTGCGGGCGAACCACGGCAAGCCAGCAAGGAAGCCTTTACTGTCATGTTCCAGACCCTGATTCGACAAGTCAAGACGATAGAACCTGACTCTGAGCAAGCCGGTCAGCTTGTCAAAACGGCAAATGATGTTTGGGCACGTTCTTTGAGCTCAGCACAAGCTGGAACTGGCCAGCTGGATGGCAGACTCATATCGGCCGCCACGATCGCTTTCAGGGTACTTTCCTCCCTTCTTCCCGGTCATTATTCCCCAGAAGCGAAGGCAAAGCTGCTGCATGAGCTAGAATCCATCATGTGTTTGGGAAATGATTCAAAGTCGAATGCTCCAGCCTCCGCTGAGTTCGACTCCAAAGCTCTTTACGATACCATGGCCCTCGCGAGTCTTTTCGAAGGTCGCCATTCTCAGCATGTAATTCGGTGGTACACTACGGTTAGGGACGACCCCAAGCTGTCTAGTCTGTTATCTTCCCAGTCTTGTGAGCTGTACATGAAGGCAGCCCCACAACATGCCATCTGTAGGCCAAATTCGTACCGCTTGATGCGTGTCAATGGGGCACTTGCTGACGCTACGTATTAGCAACCCTCGTTGCAATGATCCGTTCGCGGGCTCTTCAATTGCGGCCAGAGGTGTCGACATACACCACATGTCTGGCAGTCAGCTCGTACATCGAGCAACTCAGGATTCTGGCGCACATAACCGGACAAGACGACCTACTTGAGGCGTCAGAACCGAGATTATTGCAACGCACGGAAAGCACAACAGGTAGCACACAACCGCTGTCGAAACGAAGCATGGAGAAAGGATACCACACGAAACGTGTTCAAGTAACGGCGAAGATGGCGGCCATCCACATGCAGACGGCGCTTCATACCCAAGATCGACGGCGCATTGGTCGGGCTCTGGAAACCATCAAGCGCTTGGGCGGCCCCAATCTCGCGCACCTTCGGCCCACGGACAAGCTCGATAACCAGGATCGCTATATCACGCGTCTGCGAGACATGCTACGGCAAGCATCTGAAAAAGTGGGAGGCGATTCTACGTCGTACCAAGTGCTAGCTGTAGAGCGTCCACGGTCGAAGGCCTCGCAGGCAGCTCCGACACCCATGGCAAAGCCAGGGAATGACGCACGTCGGAGGAGACCTCAACAATGCGGAATATGATACTAGCCATACTGTACTTCGAGTATTCATTACTGTTGTTGTACAAACGATATTGCTTTGAGACTTCACTGCTGCGGCCCCGCACTCAAGCCGACTTTGCGATAGAAAAAAGCATAGGCTTATCGTTTTACTTTGCGTCCGCACTATCCACCGCACGTACTGCTTCAACGATATCAGCTTCAGGTGCAGTCTTGCCAGTCCAGAGCTTAAATTGATGGTAGCCCTGTTGCAGGAGAATCTCAAGACCACCGATAAAAGCCCAGCCCTTCTTTTCGGCCATGATAGAAAGCGGTGTGATTCTTGGTTTGTACGAAAGGTCCACTAGCACACCTGCAGGTTCCTTGCTAAGCACGAGCTCCGGGATGAAGGTCAAGGAACTGTCTGCAGCTGCCTCAATCTGAGTTGTCGTGGTGTTCTCCGCTGGAATGGTGTTGATGACAACCTTCGGCAAGCCTAACGGGAAATTATCTAGCGTCGTTAGAGGTGCGAGGTTGAAGTCTTTCGGGAAAGTATCGATGAGTTTGACGATGTTGGCAGGCGTTCGGTTGTAGATGTAGATCGCCTTGACTCCGATGTGGTGTAATGCGTAAATTGCGGCTCGAGAGGTGCCTCCCGCTCCAAGAACTAGTCCAACAAGAGGTGCATTGTCGGCAGTGACGAGCTCGGTGTCGATCGATGCTTCCACCTGTGCAAGCTGCCTGCTCGTCAAGTCACGAATAGCAAGCCAATCGGTATTCTCTCCATGGAAGACGCGCTTGCCAGTCGCAGGGTCGATCTTCGGGATGATTGTATTCACAGCGCCAATATGCTTTGCGTCCTCGGAGATGTGCTGCAACAGCGGAATGACGGGCAATTTCATAGGCATCGTCACTGATGCGCCACCGAAGCTGGGTGCATTGATTCTGTCGAGCACTCCCTGATCGACTTCCTTGCAATCATATCGATCGTAGAAATGCGGCAGACCGAGGACGTTGAAGCCTGTGTTATGGATGATGGGCGAGCGGGAGTGCGCAACGGGGGAGCCAAAGATGTGGAATGTTTTGCGTTGCGAGAGACCCATCAGGTGAAGGCCTTGTTGGACTTGCGCATAAGATAATTGACCTGGGGCCGCTAGGCCAGGGAGCAGTGGATGAGTGACAGGTGTCAAAACAGGGTTGAGCATTCGGCCCAGCTGGCCTGCGGCTCGCCTGCAGAGGAAAGTGAAAGTGAGTCGAAAATGCTATCAAACATTTGAATATCAACTCACATTGGTATAGTCATGAGAGGGACGTCATGAGGCATGCGGTCTCGGAAGGCCATCATTTTGTAGTTGTCGTCCACACTGAGAGCCGTCGTGCAGATCTTGACGATGTCGCCAAATTGTCTAGCTTTCTTGTAGATTGCCTCCACTTCCTCGCTGTCCCATTTGAGCGACCCGGTCCACTCATGGTACGAAGCGATAATTTTGGTGTAGCCCTTGGAAGCAACGAGACTTGCAGTCTTGACCTTGTCCCAGCCGCACTCGACATCGACAAATTCGCAGCCAAGCCTGATGCCCAATTCGAGCAGCGCAAACATGGCATCCTCTGCGTCGTTGGGGAACATGCCACCTTGACCATGTGTTCGCACAGTAAAGACAATCGGTAGCGACGTTGTCTCGCGTAATTGAGCAAGCTGGTTGGCTACGTAGGCTTGTGATGGAATCGCAGGTGCCGTGACTTTCTGTCCGCTTTCTGACAAGAGGTCGACCCGAAGCTCCATTGCGTCCACGCCCGTAGTGATGCGGTCCATCATCGGTAGCGCAGGTGACAGATCTGGGAAAGTCAGAGCCAGGAAGGATGTGCGATCGTTAAGCAAATCGAAGGGCAGGTCTTGTTGGCCGGTAATGAACCTGAAGAAGCGAGCAGTGTCTCGTTCGCTGCCTGCGCGACGCTCGAGCATCTCTGGAGCGATGCCGTGCACAGAATGTCCAATAGCTTGCCGATACTTGAAAGGGATGTGTCCGGCGATGTGCGTAATTATCTCGTAGCTCGAGCATTGCTCATAGTACGGCCGCCTGCGCTCATAGATGCTCTGCAGGGGTTCTCCGAGCGAAGGGCGGGTCTTTTCGCTCTCGAGATAGTCAACAATCTCTTCGATGTCGCGGATAACGTTAACGACAGGTCCTTTCTCCTTCATCCAGTGCAATAGCAGGCCTCGTGCTTCGGGCGTCTCAACAACGCCTCCGCCAAGTGAGATGACATGCCCTGTCGGCTTGTTCTCGAGCAACTCTTTGAGCAATGCGACCTCTTCAACGCGGAAGGCAGGCCAGCCGTTTCTGTTGACCCACTCTCCTAGCGGCTCTCTCAATTTGTGCGCTAGAGCTTGGTCGGCATCGATGAGTATTCGACCGGTAGCTTTTGCAGCGATGCGGCCCATGTGTGATTTTCCAGCGCCACGCATTCCTGTGATCAATATCGTAGAGTCCGGCGCATACTTGATGAGCGGTACACCAAGTTTGTAGCGCTCTTGTACTATCTCCTGCTCTTTGGTGAGGAGCTGGAGTTGAATGCCTTTGAGAGCAACGCCTAATTTGGCCGACAGGTCATCCCACCACGATGGCCACGTCTTCTCCACACAGCGTTTGTCTTCCAAGATCGCGCCAGGTCCTCCAGGCACGCTGGCTAGTACGCTGAAAGCCATAGCCACGCGGTGATCATCATAGCAATGGATGCGCGGAGGATCTCGGACAAGCCCATCCAGAGCACGGCCGAAGATTTCAATTCCGTCCTCCAGCTCCCTCGCTTCCACGTGGAACTTTTTCAGTTCATCAACCATGGCTTTGATGCGATTGCATTCTTTGACACGCTGATTGGCGATGCCGGTAATGCGAGTTGAGTGATTTGGCTGTCCCTGCTCCTTGCGCCGGGAGGCCAGAGGGTTGAGAGAGGCTACAGCAGCAAGACACGATGCAGTAAGGAAAGCATCTGTCATGACTTCCATATCGACCGTGCCTAACGCGCGCAGATGACCGGGCGCAGGTCCAGTGACGGTGGTTGTTGTTTCCGTCTGCACAACTTTACAGCCCATAGGTTCGAGGACTTCTTTTGCGAAGCGCGCGTCGCCTTGCAAAGATGAAGAACCTATGTTTGAGATCGTGCATGTGGTTCCAGAGATGGCAGCGATGGCGAGAGGGTAGGTGGCACTGCTGGCGTCTGATTCGATGTCGTAGCTCTCTGGGCTTGTATAGGTGCCCTTTGGGATCCGGTAGACATTGGCCGGTTTGCCAGTCTCTGAATCCGTCAAACGTTCTACGTTGATGCCGAAAGACCGCATCATTGCGATAGTCATGTCAATGTAGGGTTGCGAAATGACTGCGCCACCGATGAGTTCGAGCACCACTTCCTGCTGTGCATAAGGCGCCGATAAGAGAATCGAGCTGACATATTGAGACGAGATGGAAGCTGCGAGCTGGGTCTTGCCTCCTGCAAAACCCGCCGAAGGAATTCGCAGCGGGAGACAGCCTTCGCCCTCGACATAGGCAATATCGCTGCCATTGGCTCGAAGGGCCGAAACGAGCGGGCCGATAGGACGCTCCTTCATCCTGGCATTGCCGGTAATGATGGTGCTCTTGTGCTCTCCGTTGGGTGCAGTGAGAGTGCACACCGTTGTCAGGAAGCGCGCGGCCGTACCGGCGTTGCCTAAAAAGATCTCCTTGCCATCTGCGGGCGCAGACAAGCGTCCTCCGCCTCCCTGCACGACGAGGGTTTCCCCACTGTTCTCCCAGCTGAACTCGGCTCCGTTCATGGCCTTGAGTGCATTCATCATGACTTGTGTGTCATCCGAGTGAAGCAAATTTCTGATCCTGCACTTTCCAGCACCGAGTGCTGCGAGTACAAGGGCTCGATTAGAGATGCTCTTGCTGCCTGGCGTCGAGAGCGTGACCTCCTGTGGCATTTTTGAAGCTTCTGGCAAGACTTGTATCGAAGGCGCCAGAACACGAGCAATGACTTCATCCTGCACGAATGTAGCTTTCGGTTCATGGGTCGTGCCAATTGAGGAAAGGAGCACAATCTTCTTTTGATTGCCTGCATTTTTCTTGTCAACTTTCATGACGTCCATCAGAGTGTCGAGAAGCAGATCGGCGGCTTTCGGGCTCTTTTGGATGCGCTTGTCTCGGACAGTGATGGGCAATCCGTACGAAGCCAGGCATTTTGCGAGCCGAGCAACAGCGGCGTTCGAGAGGATGCCAAGGGAGCGTGCGACTTCTGCCTCGAGCACAATGCCGACGCTGACGCATTCGCCATGCAGAATGTCGGGCGTTAAGACAGCTTCTAAAGCATGTCCTATGCTGTGACCGAAATTGACGAGGTTCCGCAAGCCAGTTTCTTTTTCGTCGACTGTGACAATGTGCGATTTCACTGCGATGCTGCCCTTGATGACTCGAAGAAGCAGCTGTTGGGCTTCTGTGCGGGTGGAGAGAGTGCGACCGGTGTGTTGCTTGTCGGAACGGACCTGGCCATTGAGCACTGCACTGCGGATGGCATCCACGCCTTGCTCGAGTGCGACGAACTCTTCCTCGGACCAGATGGCGGCGGTCTTGACGACCTCGGCCATGCCGTTGACGAATTCACGTTCGGGAAGGGTAGACAGGAAGGCTGCGTCGATGAAGATGAAGCTTGGCTGGTAGAAGGCGCCGATGAGATTCTTGCCAAGAGGTGTATCAACAGCGGTCTAAAGAGCAGGAATGAGTTGATGTATGAGTTGATAAATGAAGTGCATCCCCACCTTGCCCCCAACTGCACTGTCCACCATCGCTAGCAGGGTTGTAGGAATCTGGCAGTACCTGACACCACGCATGAATGTGGCGGCAGTGAATCCAGCGAGGTCACCAACGACGCCTCCGCCAAGGGCGAGGATGACAGAGTCTCGTGTACATCTCTGCTTGAGTAAAAAGTCTTCAATCTGTTCTTTCTGCTGTCGGCTTTTGCTCTGCTCGCCGGGTGCCACAGTGTAGGAAATAAAGCGAGCGGCAGATGTCGGAGGTGATGCAGCAGCAGCGGCAAAGGCCTGGCTGAAGGCGGTCTGGAAGGTCTCGAGGTGCAGGCCAGCGAGGGTGGTGTCTGTGATGAGCACGTAGGCCGACGAGGGGAGCTGGGAGGTGACCGTCTCGACAATGTAGGGCACGAGGTGGAATCCGAGGTGGATGGACTCGCTGCCGAGGATGGACACGCGCTCGATGTCGGCGCGCTCCTGCGTGACCGCCATCGTGTCAGCGGGCGTGCTGGTCGCTGTGATGCTGCCCCTCTGCTTTGGTGTGTCGTCCACGGTAAAATCGCAAACCTGCGTCTTCCAAAATTCACGAAAGTGGTGACTCTCGAGCGGGCGGTACAGCGGGCGAGGTGGCGATCTATATGGCTGCTGGCGAAGAGGTAATGGATGCAGGCATGCTCGGTGGCATGTTACATGATACACATGCGCTGTCTAGGTCTTGGATACAGAGCTTCGAACCTCGAGGCAATGCTCGCTGGCGGATCTCTCTCGATCAGCTCCGTGGACACGTTCTCCCTACGTCCAGCTGAAGGTGTGCCATAGCCCAAAACAATCAGAAGACCAGGACCGCAGGACAACCACGGCAGATCAGCTTGCACAAGCATAGCCCTGCATCATGCGCGTCCTGCCGTGGCGGGCCCTCCCGCTGCCCCTGCTCGTATTGCTGGCAACGCAGCTGCTGGCTGTAAACGGCCTCGTAGACGAGAGCGAGCTCGAGCTGCCCACTGCAAAGCTGCTCGGCAAAGCAGACGTTTTCCTGGCGTCTGGTAGGGGCTTAGACGCGCTCGAGCTGTACGACGTCGCCGTTGACCGGGACAAGGCCAGCTACGTGAGTTTGCTCGAGGCGCGTTCAAGTGGATCCCATTGTCGACGTGGCAATGGCCGTACCATGAGAAAAGCATTGCATTGCAGAGATGCTGATGACTAGCTATTTCTGTGCAACAGCTCAACATTTACAAACGAGGCACCGCTCATCTCGCTCTTGGGCACACTCGCAAAGCCCTCGACGACTTCGAGGCAGTGCTGCAGTTGACCGAATTCGACCAGGTGAGGCAGCGCTGCGTTATGGGGTTCAAGCCAGCGTATTGCTGACATGCATATCACGCTATCAGGCCCGTCTGCAAGCTGCGCGGATACAGCTCCGTCTCGGAGGCTACAGCGCAGCGCAAGCGTCCCTGCAGACCTATCTCGCACGCAACAAGGGCGACGCCACCGCCTTGGATCTGCAGAAACAGGCAAAAGCAGCAGAGAACCAGCAGAAGAAGGCGAAAGCTGCACACGATAAGCAGTCATGGGAGGCCTGCGTAGAGGCAGCCTCGGAAGCTGTTCAGGTCTCGATGGCCAATTTGGCTCTTTTCGAGCTTCGCGCTGCCTGCAATGCCAGGCTGGCCAGAGTCGAGGAGGCTGTCGGTGATTTGAGGTGGGTAAATGATCTTCGCCTCTACGTATGTACAGTCGCTGAGATATCGTTCGCTGCAGTCGAGCCGTCTCACTGGCGCCAAACACCCCGTACTTGCTTACCGAGCTATCGCTCCTGCAAGCGCTCTATCTAAACGCCGGCACAGTCTCCTTGACGCCAATCAAGCAATGCCTACATTTTGATCCCGACTCGAAAGCATGCAAAAAGGTCTTCCGCGCTCTCAAGAGCCTAGAGAAGGACCTGAGCAAGACGCGGAACTATATCGAAGGGTCAAGCTGGCGGCTGGCTCTCAAGCTGCTTGACTCGAAAGGCGACGATAAAGGCCTGACAGATCGAGTGAAAGTCCTGATTTCGGAACAGCAAGACGGCTTCGCGCTGCCGCCGGCGACAAGCTCGCAACTTCTCACCTCGCTGTATGCATA
Organism: Cystobasidiaceae sp. HBUAS51001; assembly: GCA_003351005.1. NCBI lineage: Eukaryota > Fungi > Basidiomycota > Cystobasidiomycetes > Cystobasidiales > Cystobasidiaceae > Cystobasidiaceae sp. HBUAS51001. Next base: position 442,051 of record KZ857209.1, on the reverse strand, counting down.
TACGTGCAAGGCGTACACTTCCCTTGGATCTGTCCGGCAAGCCAAACCATTTTGCGCAGAACTCCTCGCTCGTGACCCTGAGCATATCGATGGTATACTTGGCACTGCCGAAGCTAGTCTGAAGGACGAAAATTACGATGACGCTGTCCGGCTCTTCAACAAGGCATTTGAAGCTTCAGGGCGAAGCGACCGCGATATCCTCGACAAGCTGCAAAAAGCGCAACGATTGTTGAAGCAGAGCAAGTCAAAGGACTATTACAAGGTCCTCGACGTGCCACGCGACGCAGACGAAAAGACAATAAAGAAAGCCTATCGCCGCGCAACGCTCAAAGCCCACCCTGATAAAGGAGGTTCGGAAGAAGCAATGGCAGCAGTCAACGAAGCATACGAAGTGCTATCCAAACCTGAATTGCGCGCTAGATTTGATAATGGCGATGATCCGAATGATCCTACTTCTGGCCAAGGAGGCGCAGGTGGTGGCTTTCACCCATTCTATGGATCTGGAGGCGGAGGCGGTGGAGGAGAGCAATTCTTCCAGCAGTTTTTCCATCAGCAGGGAGCTCAGTTCCCGGGTGGAGGTGGTGGAAAGGCGTTCAAGTTCCACTTTGGGTAGTTGCAAGCAGGAGATTTGTATTCTAGATCGCCGTTTCTTTCTTGTTGCGTTTTCGGAATGTACAAGAATGTCTGGACATTGCTTTGACAGCTTTTGACGTTAGAGGGACATCTGCGAAAGAGCAGTCAGATGTGACACGAGAGGCAGCTGTCCAGCGGTGGACGCTGGGACCAAACAGTTTGGCTTGTGAGCCAAACAAGTCTGCAAATTCAAGAGTCTATCTTCCTCGCATGCGTGCATGACTCTTGACGGAATGCATGAGATCACTTTGCCGGCGACGATGACCATGGGGATGCCGTCAGGTTGGAGACGAAATCACGTCAAGCATGTTCAGGTCAAGATCATGTCGACACTTCGCGCAGGCCGCTGATCAATTTTTGCATATATCATACCCAGGCAGCCATGACTAGTACTGCAAGAAAGGATCTTCTTGCCAGAGCAGGGCAGCCCAAGGGCCCAAAATGAATGGCTGAAACGACTTTGGTATGCTCACGGCTGCCGTTAAGAGGCCAATGATGCCAGTTTTCGTCCTGCTGCAGCAATGACAAGGTTTTCCTTCAGCTCTATGAACTTTGCAAGGCTGACGATGCACTTCGCAGCACATCTTTTGGACAAATGGCTACGGTCGAGCAAAGGTCTGCAGTTGCAGCCAGGGGCAATTTCAGCTGGATGCCACACTGGCACCGGAGCGCCGGGCACCAAGGACACCGTGACGCGCAAGGCCGCTGGAAACGAAGAGCTTGCGTCCGCAGCCCCGAGAAGAGCAGACAACGATGCGAAGCAGGTGAAGGTACTGTACTGTACACCGGTAGTACTGTATATACATGGAGCCAACACCGGACGCTGGCTCAACGACGAAAACGCTTGCACAAGCACGAGGTCCATTCTTCGGTCAGGCCAAGGTGACCACAGCCAAGTCGCCGAAGAGGCAAAATTGAAAACTGATCGGCCTCACCCGAATCGCAGAAGCTGCATCGCACACAGCGAAGAAGTGGTGCGAGGTGTGCTTTCACTGCACTTTGAGAGCAAGGGAAGACCTGGTCAAAGGGTGTGTGTTTGTGTGGAGGGGAGAAAGCATCACAGAATGGTGCCTTGCGGCCACGCGACGGGCATCCTTCTCCTTCATGTTTGCCTCCACTCATTTTTTCCGATTTTCAGCGCGGAAGCCCTCACCGCTCACCGCCCTCTTCCGGGGTCGCGAGGGCGACACCGGGGCGGCTCCCAAGCCCACACGCGCGTCCGACTGCCAATTTACGCCAGTTTTCATCATGCGCCGCGGCCGGTTGAAACTGAAATCGACGATAAAGATCTCTACAAAACAAGGCTAGAACAGCTTCGATCACTCCATGCGGAAGGCCGTTGGCGGAGTGCGAAAGCAAGCCTCAACGTCATCGAGCCACCATTTACGGCAGAGCTGTCAGAAACTCCCGTTTCCTCGACCATAAGCGGATCTCCTGCCCTTTTCTCGGCTTATTTTCTTCTCTTTCTGCTTTCTCGAAGGGGAGGAAGAGGAAAAGCCGTTCGAGCGCCTGTCTGCTCTCTACCAGGACTGAAACCTCTTTTCACAGCTTCACTGCTGTGGTTCCCGTCCAAGTCGTACATCTACAACACCGAAAAGCCATCATCATGGCAGACGTGGCTGCCACGAAGGAGAACCCGCTCGCCGGGGTTGCGGAACCCAAGAAGAACGGCCATGCAGCGGGGTTCGACGATGAAAAGCAGCACATAATGAGCGCCGTGGAGCATATGCACAATCATCGACGACTCACCTCGAGACAGATCCAGTTGCTTGCAATTGCCGGTACCATCGGTGAGCCCTGCGCCTTGTGCCTTTGATTTTAAGGCCTCACACCTACGCCTGTTCCGGCAATCATAAGTCGCCAGACTGACCCTCCCCGTGCCACCATGACAGGCGCTGCCCTCTTTGTCGGCATTGGATCTTCTTTGTCAAAGGGTGGTCCTTTGAGCTTGCTCCTGGGCTTCATCGTCTGGTCTTTCAACATCTTCTGCGTCGCTCAATGCCAGATCGAGATGGTCACGCTGCTACCGGTCGACGGGTCATTCATTCGATTTGCTGGGCGATTCGTGGACGAGGCTTGGGGCATGGCAGCAGGATACAACTGTACGTTCCAGCAGGCAAGGCCTTGACGTGTATCTACGGCCATCACGTGCTTACCGGTCGTGTTATGTCTTTCCCATTACCTCGAATCCCCCACGCATTCTGCCATCGGCCAATTCTTACGATAGACGCCTTCTTCCAAGCTGCTCTAATCTGTTTTGATGTGACGATCTTCACAACTGTCGTCGGCTATTGGAAAGTCCTCAATCCCGGCATCCTGACAACGGTGCTTCTGGTGCTCTACTTTGCCCTCAACATTTGGAATGTCTCCTGGTTCGGTGAGCCCGATCTCCCACACTCCCGCCGTGGGCATAGCTAAAGCCTGGATACAGGGGAAGTCGAATTTTGGCTGGCCTTGGGCAAGGTTCTGTTGGTCTTTATGCTCATGTTTTACACCTTCATCGTCATGTTGGGGGGCAACCCTCAAGGCGACCGCTTTGGCTTCCGGTCAGTGCCAAGATCACCAAAATCAGGACGTGCTATGCCTATGCTGACACTGTCGGCATACAAAGATACTGGAAGGACCCTGGTGCGATGAACGAATATCAAAATCCCGGCGCGCGTGGACGCTTCGAGGGTTTCCTTGCTTGCATCATCGGAGCCGCCTTTGTCATTGCTGGGCCCGAGTATATTTCCATGACCGCAGGCGAGGCCAAAAACCCGCGACATTCGATCCCGAAGGCATTCAACTCCATCACGTACCGCCTAGTTGGCTTCTTCATTATCGGCGCACTGTCTGTCGGCATTGTCTGCCCGTACACCAGCCCGCAACTGCTTGGTAATGCTGGCTCATACGCTGCGGCCTCCCCATACATCATCAGCATGGAGCTGCTTGAGGTCCCGGTCTTCCCCTCGATCGTCAATGCTCTCATCCTGACCAGCATCTTGTCCGCTGCAAACGGTTATGTCTTCAGTAGGTAGATTATCATGTGTGCACCACGATATTTGCTGACCTTTCTTCCTTTACCACAGCCACCTCTCGATCCCTCCTTTCGCTTGCTCTATCTGGACAAGCTCCTCGATTCTTGATCAGGCTCAACCGAAATGGTGTTCCTTACGTTTGCGTTATCATCACGATCGCAATTGCGTGCTTGTCGTACCTCTCCGTTTCTGCGGGTACTGCCAAGGTCATTACTTGGTGGATTAATCTTGTCACTGCTTCCCAGTTAATGAACTGGATCGTGAGTTGCTCAGACTTGGCTCGCTGCGTGTAAACGAGCTCATCCCATGCTTGACCAGTTCATGTCTACCTCGTGGCTGCGATTCAACAATGCCATCAAGAAGCAAGGTCTCAAGCGCGAAGAATTCCTCCCTTACCGCTCTCGCTTCCAGCCTTTCGCAGCTTGGTTCGCTTTGATTGTATCGACTGTGATTCTCATTTTGTCTGGCTACACCTTGTTCTACCCCGGCAATTGGAGCACGGTAGACTTCATTTTCCAATGTAAGCAAGTTTCGCTCAGCTCGATGACGCACGCGCTAATCAGCTTTGGCTCCCTTTCGTCTTGGCGCGGAACAGACGGCAGTAAGTATCGTTCAGTCGTTGTCTTGTAAGACAACGCATGCTGATTTCTGCACGCTCCCTTTACAGTGGTCTTCGTCTGCATCGCCATCGTTCTCGGGTGGAAAGTCGTCAAACGCACCAAGTTCCTTCGCGGGCACGAAGTCGACCTGCAAAGCGATCTGCAGGACATCAACGATTACACCGAGGAGATGCGCGAACGAGAGTCCGGCCAGCCCAAGACTCGCTGGGCCAAGGTCCAGGATAAGATCTTTTAAAAAGCTTCCAAGCTACAATTCAAGCGCGCATCCGAGACTATGCATTTGCATGTGCTATCGCTTGCATTCAAATGACAATTCACAATACTGGCATGAATCACCTTGGATCATCTCGCCTTCTCGCTTTACCTGAGTGCATTGGTGTGCGGTCTGCGTATCACTGTAACGACTAGACAAAGGTCTATGCATGTAAATGACCCAAGGCATGGTACAGTCAGGAGGTGCTGTACCGTAACATGTACACATGAGAGACACGGCAGCGACGGAGCATGTCAAGGTTGCGGCTGAATAGCACCCAGGCGAGAACCGAGATGTCGCTGAACGAAGTGGACTTGAACCTGTCGCTTTCGAAATTGGTGCATGCGTCACGCATGTGCAAAGAAGGACTGACATTGAGGCAGAATGGCTTTGCGCGACGTTCCGTGCCTCTTCCACTTCAGATCGCGTACATGCTTGCAAGGGTTTAGCTTGGACGTCGGCCTCAGCCCAACTCCACAGACAGTAGGCTTCACTGCGTACGTGCACGATGCGTACAGTAGCAGTTGCTGTCCTCGCAGCTGTGCCTGCGGCATGCGCGTCCTTTAGCAACACCTACTCGCTCATGGCGTGGAGTGACAGTGCAACTTCGAATCTCGAATCATTTCGACCTTTCGCCTCGAAGGGCTCGCAAGACTATCAAATAACGTTGGCCGCATCTCAAGGTGAAGAATGCTTGCCTGCACTCTTGGTGTCGGCCCCTGGCTTCTCCTTTGACGACCTGGCGCTCCTGCCGCCTTCATCGAGCTTGCGGACATCATGGGCGCGGGCAGAGGCGCAAATGCACCTGCCCTACCTCGGCAAACCATCAGCAAACAACCTCAGGAGCCTAGTAGACAGACGTTTAGGCGACTGTGATGCCTCGAGCACCGTTTTCAGGCAGGCCAAGTCGTTACCAAAACTTGGCGGCGCAGATGCGCGAGCGCGATGGATGCGCGAGCTGGGTGCGTGGATATGCCTTGCCAGCCAGCGCAAGCATTCTGTGTATCCCAAATTGACTAGAGTTGGCAATTATGCAGATGCCATGATTGCACAGAATCTCGACAAGCTCCCTCAAACACATATCGTCTTGCTATCATCCGTGCCTGACCTGGGGCTGCACTTCCGCAAGAAACGCCAAATTTCGGATGCTGAGTGGGAACAGATCGAACAGCAAGATAACGTTGATGACTCCGCCGCATCAAACTCAGATCTAGGAGTTGATGAGCCTGTATCGGCCCCTTCTTCGGCCGTCGATGGCTTGCCCACACCAACCTCTGTCTTCGAACAGCCCGGCAGCAGCGCTACAGTTGATCCTGCGCTGGGTCTGCTCTACCACTATTCCTTCACGAGTCCCACACTCATCCTTGCGGCACTCGTGACCCTGTTCTGCTTTATTCCGGCCTTGCTGCTTGGCATCAACGCCATCGCATCCATTGGAACGCTCAAGGGTCTGGAAAACGGCAAGATGGTTGGTGGTCAGCTCGGAGAAAGCAAGAAGGATCAGTAGACGCTTTTTCCATTGAGTGACCTGCACAATTCGGACTGGCTGGTGCCTCCGTTGGCACTGAATCCTCCTGCCAGATTCAACCGGGTCGTGGCGTCTTTCTATCGTCCTTTGCGGACACGCTTGTACCAATAGTTCTACAAATCAACGATGAAACGTCAATCTTGCTGAATATGATGTCTGCGAGCTCTTGAATGGTGATGCTGTCGACAGATGCCACTGTGAAGAGCTTCTCGAGCCGGGTGGCAATATGAACTCGCTTATTCCTTGCTCCATCAAGTCGTACAAGACATGCAGTCTCCTTCAGTACACAAGTGTATCCCAAAACCTCATCGAGTACGGTGACGAGTGCTGCGCCCCGGCTTCGCAACCATGGCCGCCAATTCGAGCGAGTGAGCAGCTGCATTGCTCGACCGCGCACTCAGAATCTCACGTACAGGCTCCTCTGTGGTAGCTGCGCCGTGTTTGACGCATCTACTCATATAGTTGATAGTCCTGCAAGCCTCGGACGCGCTCCAGTGTCCTCCTTCGTTGCACGGCGGGGCAGTAAGCTCTTTCTGCAAGATGCGCAGTTCAAAGCAGTGGGGCCAAATGTCTACTGGCTTGGACTGGACGAGAACATCAACCAGGCAATATCGTATCCGACACCACAACGCATACTGGTTAGTGGGTTGAGCTGGCTCACCGCGTGCATTGTGCTCCCTCACTTCTCTTTCGGTGGCGCAGTGAAACCGAGCGCGACGCAAGTATCATCATATCACCAGCTGACGGCTTCTGCAATGCTACTTGTAGGAAATTATGGCGACATCAGCCGCAATGGGTGCGACAACCATTCGTGGCACCACCTTGGGTGTCTCAGTCGGTCACCCACTAGCTGTCGAACCCTCGCTTGGCGTTTTCAACGAAGCCGCACTGAAGGCTGTCGACTATGCTCTCTATGCTGCACAGAATTACGGCATCAGAGTTATTATTCCTCTCACGGATCAGTGGGATTACTATCATGGCGGTAAGGTCTGCGCCTTGTTCAGAGACCAGATTGCGGTGTCTTCTCGCTAAGCACGCCTTTCCTTTATATATACAGGCAAGCTCACCTTTTTACGATTCCGAAATCTGTCTACCACAGACGAATCAGCTTTCTACATCAATCGTGACGTCGTGACAGACTTCAAGCAGTACATCGGAACGCTGGTCAATCGGACGAACTCGTACACAAATGTGAGGCTGCTTGTCCTTTCCATCGAGTGCACTTTGCATTTGGTCTGATTATCTGTACATCTCCGTCAGGTATCATATAATAATGACCCCGCTATCCTCGCTTGGGAGACCGGCAATGAGCTGAAGGGAGCACCTGCTTCCTGGACCGATGAAATCGCAAGCTACATCAAGAGCATGGCGCCGAACCAGCTTGTAATGGATGGGTCATACGGCCCGCAGAAGGACGCACTTGATCTCGCAAGCGTTGACATTTAGTGAGCCTTGGTCATTGCATCCCCGATTCTCGACGGGGAATTTCACTGCTTATGGGTGACTTCAGCTGAAACATGTCGCTTCGCCCAGCTCGAATCACTATTATCCACCTGAGAAGCACAAGCTAAATGCGGATGTCAAGCTCGTGTCATCACACAACAAAGCTTACTATGTCGGCGAATACGACACCACGGACAAATACAGCCGCTACGGCCTCCTAGCCTGTCTCATCCCGCTCATCTTTGTGATAATCGCTTTCTGCCTTCCTTCAAAGTGGTTTCCTTGGACGTTTCACCTGCCTCGCTGGCTCTCCTTCAAGCGGCGCTCCAAGAACTCAAAGAATCAACATGAAAGCTCTAGTCAGATCAACACTTCGCCGTATTCGCCTCTGCCGGAGCAGACACTCTTGCAGGGCGAGGAGGAAAGTAGCAAGCTCGATTCGGAATACCCTCCAACCGCATCACCAGTCCAGGCAAATCTCGGACGACGCAAAATCACGATTCGGAAATGGATGTTTGCTCTCTCTTTCTTGCTCCTAATACCCTTTGCAGCTTGGATTGCGCTAGAGATCGGACCGACTTCGCTTGACAACTTTCTGGAGATGGTCGAACGCAAAGAAGTCGCAGGGAGTGCATACTGGTCTCTCTTTGGACGAGATGACACATGCTGTCGCTGGGTCGAGCACGATGACGGCTTCACCGTCCATTATCGGCAGCAGTCGATGCTGAAACGCAGTTTGCAACTCACGCGACATGCATACCGGATGTCAGGAGCGACAGCGGCGTTTTCATTGGACAACGAGTCAAATCTGCCAGTCATTGGCTGTCCTGCTGTCAACACGACCCTGTCGCCGACTGCTTCATGAACACCGTGCTCCGCAGAACACCCTACGCTCTTGATGACTATGGCCGGGACAAGCAGTAGTAGTCGCACTGTGTACGACATCCATTAACATTGTAACAATAGCTATCATTCATAACCTCGCTGTGTGTTGGGCTGTTTGTCGACAAGTCACGCGAGTGTGGTGGCTTTCGACGCCACTCGTCTACTCGTCAAACGTTGCATCGTGGTGGTACAAAGAGACAGGCCGGTACGGGACAAAGACAGCGGCACGCGGGCCACCTCACATCATCAATTGTGCTTTCCTTTCGTTGCATACGCTGCACATTCATCGCGCCTCTTGACCTTGTGTCACGCATTTCCTTCGTCGCCGCTCTGTTTACGCGTCAACCTCACGCCAACTCTGCAGGACGGGAAACGACGACGATGAGCGGGAGCATGGCGAGGAGTGCCTCCTCGCGGTCGCACGCAGGCGACACCACCGAAGAGGACGAGGGCCTCTACGTCGCCTCCACCTCTGCTTCCTCCCACCGCCTGTCCTCCTCTGCCCTGCAGCACTACCAGAGCGCAAGCCGCCAGCGAGCTCCAAGCGTAGTTTCGCTGTCCTCATCGTCCTTGACAGACCCAGACGAGCTGGAGATCAGCGTCGCGAGCAGCTCGCATGCGAAGCCAGGCGCGTCCAAGTCGAAGAAGAAGCTCAAGCGTGCCACGAGCTCGAGTGCAGGTTCCATCACGTCGCCTGACCCTGCCACCAGCGCCGGGGAAGAAAGCGAGATCGAGGACCTGGACGATGAAGACCTCGACGATGGGTTCTTGGAAGTGAACAAGGATGGCACAGACCGTCCGCTAACACGCATCAAGAAGCTTCTGACTCGCTCACCTGGCGAGCCAAAACATCGTTGGGAAACTGCTGTATGTGTATCTTGAATGGCATCTACGTGTTCTACCGTCCGAATGCTGACGCAGGCCTGCGCCCCTTGAAATGCAGTACGTGTATGCCTTCATCGAACGGTTCACCAGCATACAGAAAGACTCGCCCTACGCCCCGCAAACCATCCTTGAATTCGAAACCGCTCTTGAACGTGGACGTGGCCTAGTTGTGCCAGACGATGCAGACGATGCTTGGGTCCCATCACTTGAACCAATCTTTAGGGATTTCATCGACCGCATCAAGCGGGCAGACAAGGTAGCTACAGGTGGCACCACAGGTCCTAAAGGTGGATGGCTGCAATGGCTACCTTGGTGGGTCAGCGACCAGCGCGCCTTGGGCTCTCCAGACTTTGCAAGCGGGAGATGGGAGGACATCATTAGAGAGATGCGAGTCAAGGATGACAGGGATTCCATCTACAAGATCATGTGGGACCGCAAGGTGAGTATTTTATCCAGTCTCACAAGCGATTCCTACTGCAAGGCTGAATTTCGATTCGTGCGCACAGCTTATCGTCCTGAAAGCACTTGTCGACTTCCAAATTTGCCTTTGCGACGAGGTGAAGACCTACATCAACGATACTTACGGCTATGTTTCAACCTACAAACCACAGACAAAGGAGGAAAAAGAAGCCAAGGCGAAGGCGAAAGCAGAGGCCAAAGAGGCAAAGGATGCAAAACAACAAGCGACTGCATCTACATCCACCGTCCCACTGGTCGTAGACAAGCCTGCTATTGCGAAAGAGAAAGGCAAAGAAAAGGAGAAAGGGCCTCCGGTGCCAGAGCCTGTGAACCCGCTTGTCATCAGGCCTATCGGTACGGACACCTTGAAACAAGTTTGGTTCACAGTGGACGGTAAGCCTGGATGAAGCCGAACGGCATCTGCAAGAGGTGGCTGATTTCACATCGTCCAGATTCTCCGCGTATCTGGGTGAACAGCAATCCTTACCAGGAAAAGCAGGCTTTCGTTGCAGTGTCGGACACCGTAGAGGAAATCGAAGAACTCTTGAGCGGCTTGCGACCGGCGCCTCTAAAACCAGTGGAGCCAGAACCAACACAGGGTTCAAGTAAGCTGGACGGGCCCTTTGCAAAAGCCAAGGCGCAAGCAGAGAACGCAAAGACGAAGGACAAGAAGGCAGATCAAGGCAAGCACCGCGATCAGACGAAGAAGAGGCGGAAAAAGACCGCTCGCGAAGTACTGGCAGAGAATGAAGAACTCTTGCATGCTCACATCCGCGACGTAATCTTGCCGTCGCTGAAAGATGCAGAAACATCCCCTTATTTCCAACGGAAAGCAAAGTTCGAGACCAGGCGTGTCAACTTTGTCAAGAAGGTTCAGCGAGAGGCGCGCTTGGAGACGCTTGCAGCTCAGCGAGAAGCGAATCTTGACTCGGGAGTCGGCGCATTTCGCTCATCTACGCGTTTACGTCGCGGTGCCAGGAATCCCACAAACTATGACGAGCGAGCAAGAGATCAGGAGATCGAGGCTGCCATCAAAGAAAGCGAGAAGCGCAAGAGACGGCGCTTTGGCTCGGATGCAGGCAGTGACGAAGACGATTACAACGATCGTGATGGGGTAAACGGGCACTCTGAGACAGATGAAGAGGGCTCGGACATGGATGAGGATGAAGATGGTGTACGCTTGCGACGACCCCGTCGAGCGGGACGCAACGGCACAGGATCATCTAGGGCGATCATCCCAGGAGAAAGGCGAAGCGCAAGGCAGCAGATGCAACAAGACCGCGATGACCGCTCGGTGTCTCCGCCTGTAGTGACTTCACGCAGAGCTGCCATTGTCCGATCAAACAGTCCAGACCTGGACATGGAAGAGCCTGAAGAAGCACAATTTGGCGGTCTTGAAGAAGTCTGGAGCAAAGGACAATACAAGGGCTATTATCGTCCAGATAGGACCTTCATCAAAGCGCAGAAAGGCGATATCCCGCTCTACAAGCTCGCCAAGATGGGCTTGCCACTTCCGCCGCTCAGTGGACCCCTGCCAGAACGGCACCCGAATAGTAAAGACGGCGCTGGAGTCCCGCAGAAAGATGCGACTGCTACTGCAAACGGCTCTACCGAGTCTGCTAGGGCAGATGTGGAGGATCTGTCGATTCCTGGCAGCGCTGTTCCTACACTCGAAGCTGAAACGGATGGCCGGGATACCGACGACAGCATCATGATGGTCGAAGACACTTCAGTTCTCGGCGATGACGACGACAGCGACGATCCAGTCGTAGTTACCTCTCGTCGAGCGGATATCAAAGCAGAAGTGCCCGCTTCGAAAGACGATGGACAACTTCGGAAGCTGTCCAGTCGAGTGGAAGTCGTAGTTTAGCGGTCTTATTCATCATGGTTGTCTATCCGTGCAGAGGATCACCTGACAACTTTACCTGCCTGCAAAGACCACTCTTTGAAGCGTCATGGGAAGTTTGAGCTGTGATTAAATTAGGCTGGCTTTGCGGTCGACTGCATTGAATAGCTGACCAGGTACTGAAGCGACCTGAAGCCTGAACGTGTGGCATGTGAGATCGCGAGTACAGTATAGACAGCCGGAGAACCGGAGACATCCTGCTTTCGGTCATTTACCGTGGCTCATACAGCACTTGCGCAGATCCTGTGTCGCTTTTCCACACGATCTGCCATCAGAATGAGCGCGCCATGTGTTGATTGGAAACGTTTCTATATTTGCCACATCCGGTGCCGACGTCACGCGTTGTCCAATACTGCGGACTGCTTATTCTCTTGTAAGCAACAAGCACCACACTTGTCCAGCAAGTCCGATAGACTTTATCAGAGATCATGGTAAGCCCGACTATGCCTCGCTGCACCAGACGTCAAACTACTGTCCTAGTCAGACGCGAGCTGACGTTGATACCACTTGGCTTGCAGGATCAATTCATCAGTCAGGCCAAGAACGCCTACGAGCAGTACCAGCAGGGCCAGCAAGGTGGTCACGGCCAACAGAACCCAGGCAACAATCAGGCTGTGAGTGATATGCAGAGCTTGTTGCGTGGAAGCACGGGATTGAAGTAGTTTAATTGCTCGATACGCAGGGAGGCGACTTTGGCGTCACCGGCGGATCTCGGTTCAACCAGCCGTTCGTGGAGCTCGCACATCACACTCCATCCTAGCGCATTGGCTGATTAACGCTATACCCTGCAGTGCGACTGCCCAGCGACCAGCTGTCGACCTCGACCAGGATGGGGTCCTCGATACAGCTGAGAATGACGCGGGCGCGTCTGCAGACCGAGGCCTCTTCGGACAGGCTTTGCAGTTCTTGAACTCAAACAAGCCCAGCGCCAACGATGATGTCGACGAAGAGCACGTCACAAATGCCCACGCTCAGGCTTACAAGTGCGTTGTCCTCCTTCGACTGTTTGCCACAAGGCTGGCTGTTGTTGCAACGCGGTTGAGTTGCTGATTTGCTTGTCCATCCACCGCAGCCAAGGCAATGCTGGCAACATGGACGCCAACAGTATGGGTGCTGCTGCTGCACTACAGGCCTTGAAGCGCTTCACTGGTGGACAGCAAAGCCCCGCTTCGAGCAGCGGACAGTCTGCTCTGGTGAGTGCAAGAAAAGGCGTTCTTGCGGCGGTTTCTAAACAATCTGTGTCATTTCAGATCGGCATGGCCATGAGCGAGGCATCCAAGTAATTTATGAACGCGTCCATCCAAACAAGAACGATGCTGACGACTCTTTCAGGCTCTTCGACAATTCGGGTGGTGCTGCCAACGGCAACAAGCAGGTTCGCTGAACCTTTTACTTGGCGATGAAACCTTCGTGAAAACTGACGCTCCGCTCATATTGGCCAGGACGTCGTCAACTCTGCAGTACAAACTATCATGAAATTCGTGCTCAAGAGCAAGATGTCTGGCGCCATGGGAACTGGAGGAGGTGCCGCTGGCGGCGGTGGTGGTGGTCTGGGTCAGCTGATGGGTATGGCCTCCAAGTGAGCCTATTGAGACAATGTATCTCTGCACCAAATTATCGTATCAGGCTGATTTGATGCACCTTTGCTTCCCCGAAGATTTATGTAAATGGGAAGCACGGACGGTGGTCTCGCGCATACCATTCGCAAAACTAAGAGCGCTTATACACCGTTATCGTGCTTTGCATATAGCGGTACCAAATGAACGCTGTACTCGTACACGGCAATACAATCATGGTGATGCCAGGTTTGGCTGATTTTGCTCATGACTAGAGTGATCTGGCAAATCAGCCACGTCTTTGATCTGAGCAACGCACTAATAGTCCTCACTTGCTACTCCTTGCACGTGAGCTACGCTTTCGCGACGCTCTGTGTGCACGGGATCCTTTATACGAGGGTAAAACGGCCTGATTCGCCACCAAGTCTTCAACATGCTCGCTTCCACGGCCTGTTATATTTCGGTCTGATCTCTTGCAACCTGAAAGCTTCGGGACTATGCATTCGTCCGAGCACACGTCTCCTAGCATTAAGTACCGACCTTCTGGGCAAACCGATATGCGAAGCCATCAAACCTTACAGAGCCAGCGATGCCGCCTGACTCGGAGCACTGGCCTCTTCATCTTTACCTTTGACTGATCACTGTTCCAAACACTGTCCGCGACAGCGGCCTTTGGCTTACCACCTACCAACTGTTCTCACCTCGGCGTACAGTGGCTGATCTGGATGCTATGGCCGTCCTCACCGAGGACATCGTACACCTCGTCTTGCAAGAACTAGTAAGAGGGCGCATGCAGAGGCGACTTCCGAGTATTCACGCCACGAGGGAAGTGGCCTTCGACTTTCAGGGTAACGCCATAGTATCTTGGCCATATTCGGAAACCAGATCATGTGCTCTCGTCTGCCGCACTTGGCTCAATCCCGCACGACGCCTTCTATACAGCGGGATCCGAATCAGCTCCCGAAACCCTTCAAGCCTCGACAGACTCTGTAAAACCTTGGTAGACTCGCCTGCCTTGGCTGACCTTGTCAGGGTCGTCTGGCTGGCGGACTTGGATGGCAAGAAGGCATCAGACCTCCTTCATAGACTACCGAGACTAGAGGAGCTCCACATTCAGCAAGACGCTGTCATCTCCTTGGAAGTCAAGCCTCTTCAGCAACCGTCCTTGAAGGTACTTCACATACACACGAAGGTACCTGTACATTTGGGCAAGCTTCTATCGCCCCTCGCGACGACACTTGAATGTCTGCTCGTTGCGAGTCCACATCCTTTGGGCGCGGAGAAACTCTCATTCAAGTCTCTCACCACTCTTGCGATATTAGGAGCAGCACAAGATACGCCTGACGCTGCTGATCTGGCTCTCTTTCATGATTGTCCAAAATTGCATGACTTGCTTATCGCCCACGCTGGACCGGGAAATGCGCTCAAAGCTCTCATCAAGCGCGTTGGATCCAAGGTCACTTCTTTCCAATGTGATCTGGATTCACACGAAGCACGACGCGACCTCTGGCCACATATGGGCAATTTGCTTCACTTGACGCTAGATGGCGAGGTCGAAACCGAAGACATTCATCATTTACCGAAACAACTGCATACGTTGAAACTTAGCAATCAGCCAGAAAGTGATGTGGTTCGCACAATTCTCGAATCGCTGGCAACGCCAACATTCCTGCCGTGTCTAAAGGCCATCCCACATGTTGCGGATGCCGATGCGGAATACTATTCAGATCCGGAAAGTTACGATGAGAGTAGGGCTCTGGCTCCCGAGGACATCGCCCTTCGCGATTGTATCCTGGTGAATCTAAGAGATGTGCGGAAGCTAGCCTTCATGACAGACACGCTGGAATGGAGCAGCATATGGGACGTCGATCCCACCAGCAAACGCAGCTGGAGTCCCGAGTCCGGCAGCGCTTCTCGTCACTCCGACGAGCCTGGATGTGATTGCGACGAGTGCATGGCTCGCTACGAAGACGACGGATTGGAGGAGATGTACGGGTTTGAGGAATGGGAGAAGGACCAGGAATACCTCGATTTCCTCGATAGTCAGTTTGGGGCGTGTCTAGCCGGAAATGACGATTGGTAAAAGCATGTATTAGCGTTCCCTTTACTTTTTTCTCCTGTGAAGTCTTTGTTGTTGCGTAATCATACTAGATCCATCATCTAGAATGAAGAGCTCCATGATTGATCGCCCTCTACGTCCGCCTTGCGCCAATCCAGGCTGCGCCCGCGCAGTCCGGCACATTCAGGATGTCAGCGTACGCTTTTACGATACGCTTGCCAGCGCAAACTGGCCTTGGTCTCAGCGCGCCTGCACTTCGAGCTCGCGAGCGACTGGCCGTCAACTGGCGTCATTCACGGCAGCTCAGCGGACGTCCAGGTGCGTGCCAGCAAGTCGGGACGGGCCAGCAGCAGGCTTCCAGCAGTGAGGGTCCACGGTACAGTCTGCCCAGCAAGTCTGGCAACGGCGGTTGGGGCAGCTCGTCGGGTCGCTCTCACGGCAAGCAACGCCAGTCGCGTGCGTCATCCGCGACACCGCAAGGGCGGCCATCAACAATATGGCTGCTGCTGCCGCTGTCAATGTCCAAGATCCGGCTGGACGAGGACAGGCAGGCCGACAGTGGCCTAAAAGACAAGACGCAGGATCTGTACGCGCGGGCCATCGACAAGACAGTCGCAGAAGCCGAGCCGCTGCTCGAGCACGACGATCATCAGCGGACCTTGCTGGGCCGCATTGTGGACTTTGTTAACAGATGGCTCATAGAACCGCTAGGCACAGCGCGCCGCTTCTGCTACCTCGCATTCCTCTTTCTGCCTGTCATTGTCACTGCGCCCATCCTGCTCCTCGAGACCGTTGGCGAGCCTGCTGCGACACCAGGGCAAGCCAAGTCCTCATCAAGGAAGAAGCGCCGGACGGGCCAGAAACGCACCACACGATGGTGGTACAGCTTTCTAGTCAAGCAGATGGAGCGGGCTGGTCCAACTTTCATCAAGGTAGGCTCACCCATATCGGACCGTTCTGCATCATGCTAACATGGTGGCAACTACCTCGCAGCTTGCACAATGGGCTGGCTCGCGCCGCGACCTCTTCCCAGATGAGCTCTGCGATATGTTCGGTCGACTTCATTCCAATGGAAAAGCACATTCACTTCGCTATACAAAGCGTGTTCTCGAAAAGGCCTTCAAGAAGCCATTCGACCAGATCTTCCTCGAGTTCAATGAAACGCCGATGGGTATAGGTGCCGTGGCGCAGGTTCGTCCTTACAGTTTGCTGCTCCCTATTTGTCACTCTAATACTTTGCTTCTAGGCGTACAAGGGCGTACTCAACCCTGATCTGGTGCCGCTGGAGTACATGAGTCCAAAGTACGATCAACCTGCATCTGTTCTACCTCTTCCTCTACCAGGACCACCTCCACGTGACGAGCGCGAGAATGCGCCATCTACAGAGGTGGCCATCAAAGTCCTGCATCCTCGCGTTGAGAAGACCATCAACCGCGATCTGAAGATTATGGGTTTGTTTGCACGGATGCTCGACGCTTTCCCAGGCATGGAGTGGCTATCTTTCCCGCAGGAAGTGGAAGTCTTTGGAGAGATGATGAAGAGTCAGCTTGATCTGACCCACGAAGCTCAGAATTTGTTGCGATTCGAGGAGAACTTCAAGCATCGCACAGTCGTTAGTTTCCCTCGTCCGCTCATGGACTACACAAGTCGGAGAGTCCTCGTTGAAGAATACGAGGACGCAGTACCTTTAAAGCACTTCTTGAACGAAGGGGGCGGACCCTTTGACTACCGCATAGCGAGTCTTGGTCTAGACGCATTCCTCGTAGATATAGCGTTCTCAGACACATTCTGCTAGCGCGCTAATGGCCGTATGTTTTAGGAAATGCTGCTTCTCGACAATTTCGTTCATGCCGATCTGCATCCTGGCAACATCATGGTCAAGTTCTATAAACCCACTACAAGCTCAATGCTACGGTCCATCTGGGCGCGACTGTTCGATACGACAGAACCGGATCAAGCATCAAGCCAAGCTACGGCAAACCACGAAATCTCTGCAAAGCTCCGCTCATTGCACCACAAGCAGGACGAGTGGCTGGCTGAGCTCGAACGCCTACATGAGGCCGGCTATGAGCCAGAGATAGTTTTGCTCGACACAGGCCTGGTGACCGAACTGCACGATGAGAACAGGCGGAACTTTATCGATCTCTTCAAGGCCGTTGCCGAGTTCGATGGCTATAAAGCGGGTCGACTGATGGTTGAGCGGTGTAAATCTCCAGAGCTGGTCATTGATGACGAGACCTTCGCCTTGAAGATCCAGCATCTCGTCTTGTCTGTCAAAAGCCGGACATTTTCACTCGCTCAGATCAAGATCTCCGATATTCTATCCGAGGTCTTGCAAGCAGTGCGGACGCACCATGTTCGCTTGGAGGGGGACTTCATCAACACTGTCCTATCTATTCTACTGCTTGAAGGTATTGGACGACAGCTAGACCCGAACATGGACCTCTTCAAGGGCGCGCTGCCAATCTTGCGGCAAATGGGCAAGCAAGTCGGTACAACGAGCAGTCTCAAAGAAGGCTTCAGCTCGGGGTCTATCTGGCCTATGCTCAAGGTATGTCATTCCCCTTTGCCAGTGATTGGATCATTTGCTAATATCCCTTCGTTTCAGGTGTGGCTGTACATGGAAGCCCGCGAATTTGCATCTGTAGCAGTATCGGAAGTGGAAGACTTGGTCAAGTACGATAGATTGACGATGAACATATAGACAAGGTTGGCATCAACAAGTTGCTGTACAATGGGAGTGCAAGGGGCCAATTGAACAATATCGACGGTCGACCTTGCCGGCCTTGACGAAGATACACAATGCTTGCTATTGCAACACTACGCTTGCGAACGATTTAGTGCTACACTACGCTTGCGAACGATTTCAGTGCTGTGACGCAGTGAAGGGAGAGCTCCAGGCTTCTTGGCTTTAGTTAGTAGGTCGCTATCAAGCGAGCGAGCCCATCGGATCCTGGATCTCATATGTCAGCTCATGGTTCCACCAAAACCTGCAGACAATCGGACTAACCCAGGGTGGCAATTCCACGGCATCATTGCCCTCAAACACCTTGACCAGCTCCGGTGGTGCCAATTTCTTGGGCACAACGATCTGGTAGACGTATTCCCTGAACCAGTCTGCCGTGCAGACGAAGTAACCTGCCGTAGCGGATCGATATCAGATGCTGGGTACCCACAAAGGCCTCATAGCCGCAACGAGAATGTCTTACCTTTGGTGCCCGCAGTGTCTGCCCAGGAGTTTTCGACTCTGTACATTATAAAACTTTCATTAACGGGACCTCGCGGCAAAGATAGCAGTATGACGCGAACTTACCTGAATCTGACTGGTTTGCCGTTCTCATCGATATGAGCAGCCACGATGACTATATGCACGATATCAGCGCAAGATGGAGCGCCTATCAAGCTGCTTTTCATTCTCTCACCCATTGCATGTGTCATTGCAGATTCGCCAGTCTCAAGTCTTTGCGCTTTGGACATTCCCAGACCGGTACCGAAGGTCTTCTCATACTGGAACAGTTTTGTGTCCATAATGCCTAGAGTCGAGTTTGAGAATTTGCCAACGTCACAGCCGAACCTTCATACCAAAAGATAAAGGGTGGTGTCCTTCCTCAGCTCTGGAAAAAGACGCATCTGACAATTATCAATAAAGCGGAAGGTCGACTTACCAGACGGGCACGTCTGCTTTGAGCATCTTGACGAGCGTCTCTTCTAAGACATCAGAGTCGGTGTTGACGTAGAGGACCGGTCTAGCGCCCCATACATTGCCTAGCCTTTGAACAGTATACAGCTTTCCCAATTCATTTCTCGGATCATTGATCAACGAAATGCAATCTTGAGCTTTAAAAGCACCAGCTAGCGACTTGTAAATCTCCAATGGTGACTGATTGAATGATTGGAATTTCTTGTTCTTGTCGTAGAATTCAAATTTGAGAGTTTCGTTGGCTTTGGGTGGTACGCCTACTGTCATTGCGAGGATCGTGTAGATTTCACTCATTTGACAAGCTTTGCGGGATCGACAGGCTTGCATTGCCCGTTGCTTGATCTCAGCGCCAGAGCTGGAGCTAGACGATTGGGAAGAGAGTGACTTGACTTGCGCGGAGTAAATTTCACGCAGCTCCAGCGAGTATTCGCGTAGCTGCGTTTCAACCAGAGGGTCGAATTTTAGCCCGTGTTTGGACGGCAGCATGCATGCTATGGCAGGTTGTCATGACGCACCTTGGAAGTGATGAGACTGTTCACTTTGCCAGAGTTGCTTGAATGGAAAGTCTCTGGGTACAGAGATTGAGGTACCAAGCCGTACTTTTCAAGCAAATTGACCGCCATGTCCCACTGTCCGCCATCTACAACGATGAGATTTTATCAGTAAAGTCTCTTCCTAACCGTGACACAGGCATATAGGTCGGAATTAGCCCACCGTTCTCTGGCGATTGATTCAGGTATTGCACAATTCGCGAGTCGAGCGGTTCCTCGACCAGATCAATCATATTCTCGAGGTAGAAGTTTGCTGGAACAGGCCGGAATGAGACGGCTTGGTCATTACACAACAGAATTACGGTGAAAATGTCAGATCTCACCCTTTTCAAGCTTGTCCCAAAAGAAAAGATAAGACTGTGAGAATTGAAAGTCATCGATATTGTGCTTCTTTGCAAACGCTAGACGGGCGCAATTGGTAGTTGCAAAAAGCCAGCATCGTCCCGAGCTCTTTTGGTTTGTGACGGCTGTGAGCAACAATGTATTCGTGCATGAGTATAGTTATTGCCCGGAATAGGTCCTGTAAGAACCGGTCATGCGTTTCTGATCTAGGCACTCACGCGTGACTTCGCTGCTTAGCTTGAGATTGAAGACTTGCGTGTCCGCGATCTGAGCGTTTCTCTGCGTAAGATTGCCCAAAAGGTCTTGCTTGCTGGGAAGCAGGAGAACCACAAAGCATCATTAGAACCACTTTCATCTTCGAACTCGCCGGCATTGTCGCGTCCGCCGCACGCCGATCCGAATCAGGAAACCCCCCTCATCATGGAAGGCACGTCAAACTCACCTGAGGAGCGTACCAACGACAGCCTTGGACGGGTCAGCCTCGTAGGCTCGATGCCATTCCTGTGTGTCGTCTGTCGAGAGATGCGCGGTGACAGTGTGTCTAGGGTCGCTGAGTGCCATCTTTGATGCTCGCTGTGCCAGGTCTAGTGCTGCGGCCTGTTTCTCGGACAGTGAGCGCGTGGATGCGCCGGCAGAGGGCGAAGGTGTTGCCGTGGTGGACTGTGAGGCTCCCATGATTGATTGATGCTTGAGCTGTGTGCGCGGTCAGTAGGCGCTGTACTGTACTGTCGGATTGTGCGTACAACAGGCAAGCAGGACAGACGGGGGCGTGTCACGCAGCGATAAGGGAGGCCGATCACGCGGACGGACTTGCACAGAAACAAAGGGTGTGACTGAGTGAAGGACGTGGATTGTCAGACAGATGAACACGACACAGACACTGCTATCGATGTGACCATGCACGCTGCCAATTGCAGTCTAGTTTCCACTTACATGAAGCACGCCACAAATAGCTGGGGCCCCGCGTTCCTGTCGCCACCAAGGGTGCCGGTTCGGACTCGCTGAGAATGGCCAGACGCGCTTCTTGCCTCTGCTCAACTCCAGCACAGTCATTTGCTGCAATATTCACATTGTTGCGCCAGTCCACACCAACCTCTCACTCATGACGCGCAGCTTCCACAAGTCGGTGAGCAGCGGTCCGTAACGGCGTGGGCTCGTCTGTGGGGCACTGCGCACACGACTGCATCTGCATTTCATGCTGCAGTCTTGAACAGCGAGCTGACTTATGCTGCACTTTTGCGATCACGTTGCCGTCCACTTGACACTCCTCTGCGAAATGTGCACCCTTCACTGCCGCACGCGAGCTCAGAAAGAGGTGAGATTGACATTCGAGCTATGCGCTCCATCCCTTTCAGTAGCATCATCAGCTGAGACCACCTCAAATACCCTTCATCTCCATGATGACTTTCATCGCAGACCCCGCACCACTCGTACACCAATGCCACAGGCGCAGTAAAGACCTCTCCTATCAAGATCAAAAAAGAAGGTCACGCCGGTAAAGGCAGTTGGGGATCACAGCGAGACGAGATTCAAGATGCAAAGCACGTATTGAATGACGGTGATCTGCCGCCTGTTTCATCGCCAGACAGGGACAAGTCGATGAGAAAGGTGGGCTGCTGGAGACTTGCTTTTGCATTGCATTCCATGGGAATAGCGTGCTGAAGATAGGAAGTTCTTTCGTTATACCAGCTCTCCGTCTCTTCCTCGACCTCCTTGGACACCGTCAACTCCAATGCTTCCAATGGCTCTGGCCCCTCTGTCGTGCCAGGCTTGAACAACGCTGCCAGCGGCAAGCAGGCCGAAAAGATCGTCGAAGAAGAGTCGGAATGGGTCAATGAGCCGCAGAGAGCTTGAGCAGCGTCAAATGATGTCGAACAAAGCGACTTCATGAACAAAGCGACTTCATATCACACCAAGGCTGAATAATTCCGAGAAAAGTCAATTCCGAGAAAAGCCAATTCCGAGAAAAGCCCATTTGAAGACCGGACAGTTTGTAGCCAGAAACATGGTCGTAGCCAGGACAGGAACATGGTCGTAGCCAGGAACATGGTCGCAGCCAGAAACATGGTCATCGCCATGACGTTCGTCAATTGTTGTACATCACATATCCTTCAAGTAAATTGTCGTATGAATTGTCTGAATGCTTGCTTTCTCAGCGCGAAGAAAAAAAGCCGCCCAATGCCCTTCCCGCTGACCTAGAGGAGATCTGCGGACACGTTGAAAGCCTATGCTCGTTGGATAGCGTCTAGATCGGCCAAAAATGCCCAAAGTGTCACCCCAAAGTTTGGAACATTGAATATGGACGGATCCTGAAAAGGTAGATTGCGTTCCTCGTGGAAGTGCTTCAACGCTTGTCGAGCTGTCGCTTTGATCGCTTCGCCCAAGACAAAATTGTCGAGGAACGCGAGAACAGGGACTGTACGTAGATTGGGAAGCTTGCCGGCTTGGCTCGCCGCTAGAAGGGCCGAAAGATGGTCGCTAAAATAGCTATTTGCACAGTTGAAGAGCATTGCTAGATGCTCAAGAGTGCCGGGGAACGTAGATGCGGGAATTAATTCTCCGAACATCCCCACTAGTAGCTTGCGCAGATCGGTCATCGGCTGAACCATGCCTTCAAAATCACCATATTTTCGTAGAATTGTGGCTTGCTGTATCTGAAGACCATGATGATTCAGAAGGTCCGCGACCTCTTCGAGCATCACATGGCGAGGTACAAAGTGGTCAACTTCGGTGCTTTCACTTGCACGCTAAAGGACTGTGACGTATATGTCAAGTCCAGACCTAGGTACTGTAGTTGCGGAGCTACACATTCCAGCATGCCCTCGGGTATGTTGATGTCGGCGAAGTGCAGATGCGTGAGGCAGGCTGGTAGGTGTTTAAAGATAGCTTGATTCACGGTTGACCGTCTGCGAGCGTTCAAGTACAGCGTTTTGACCGAGGACTTGTTCACGAAGTTTGCGGGGATGGTGTCCTTAATGATGCTAAGGACTAACGATTTGCAATGTGGGAATGCGCTAGCGGTGATGTTTGGCTCATAGGCAAGGGAGCTCTCGCTTGAGGAGAACACCGCAGATTTGCCCGCTTCTGTCACGCCGTCGAATATAGGCAGACACATCTCGTCCCTGTGGTAAACAACACTCTTGACGTAAGATGCCAGTGCAGGGGCATGCTCGACACTGCGCCAGAAGAGTCGACGGCGAGCCAGAGTGTGCAGCGAGACCGCCTCGTACAGTTGTACCTGAGCTGCTTCTCGCCAATTCCTACAGACAAGAGCAAGATCTGCCGGAATTTCGTATTGCGGCTTGAAGAAGATCTCTGGTACCCAAGGATGGCGATGCCGTTCTAAGACAGCTTGTGCAGTCGGCTCCCGAAGATAGCCGAAGATCTGAAGCAGCACCTCGAATGGTAGTCGCTGCGCTGGAGCGACCATGTGTGCCATTGCGTCGTGCTGTTTGGCGTATTGCTATTGAGCGTTCTCGCAACTGGCTTGGCTGTCTGACAGCCTGAGGCTCTGGCGGACAGGAGCGGCGCGGGCTCGTCGTCGGCAAAAGAGAGGGAGGCTAGGCGAGCAGGGTCCGAACTACTGTCGCTTGAGTAGGCTAGTGTATGTCCAGCGCAGACGAGCTGCCGTGTGGCCTCGTCTCGGGCGTGTCAGTTGGCAAGAGCCAACTCGCAGAGGCGCACGAGCCCTGTCGAACATGCGGCGAGGTCGCCACCAAAGGTCTTCCTGCGTCTCAATCTCAATTGCCACCATAATCTTGCTACACGAACTGGAACACGTATTAGGAGATTTGGTAAGTTCCAGGCGCCTATAGACTGACTAATTTATACGCTCAAACCAATGATTCGATTCTCAGTAACTTCTTTAAGCCATTCTTGTTGCTCCAGAGTCAGCCTGGAGCTCGCATTCGGTGTTGTTGCTGATGAGATCGCAATCGGGTGCGACAGGCCGAGAAGATCTGACAACCGGTCCTGATGAGAGGCGGATTCCGCGATGAGGTCGTCGCCAATGCCTGAGTCCGGCCGCACCAGACTCTGAGAGTTGTACATTTTTCGCCATTTGCCTTCTTCCAGGCCACTGGTTCTGCCAGCTTGACGTAGACTTTGTAGCGATGCATCCGGCACCATCTTCTTGACCGCAGATTGCATGAAGCTCGGCAATTTCGACATTGGTACTGATCTCCCAGTCTTTTTTGCATTCGCCGACTTGACAGGCTGCCGTAAAGCCCAAAGACAGGCGGCCGTGAGCAGGTGAAGCATAAATTTCAGCAAGTACCATAAGACCCAACCGCTGCGCCTTCGAAGATAGCAGAGATCATCGCGGAAGTATGACCTTGAAGCTGCATCTGAAAATGCACGGTATCCACAAGCTGAAGCAGGATCCTCCGGTGGCATGGGAGGACGAGGGATCTGTCCATGCAAAGAGAGCGATTCCAAGCTCTTCGGCGCAAAAGACAGCAAATACGCAAGCGCCCAGGACGGCAAGCTGGTATCAAGGATGTTGTGATATGCCAGTGACTCAAGAGCAGCTGGAAGGTCCGATGGCGCGCAGCATGCCTTCGACAAGCGCCGACGAGAATGACCGCATTGCGGGCCGCAAGTTGTGCAGTCACCGGCAGAAGGAGCAGCGTCCAGCGTGATCTTCCTGATCATATCGTTGCGGAAAAGGGACCAGACGCTGACGAGAGATAATCCTCGTCCCAAATAGCTTATTTCTTGCAAGTTTGGCGTGGCATCGAGTGGCAGATCCTCTCCCAATTTCGGACAGCCGGAGATAGTAAGCTTGCGAACGGTGGGCAAGCATGCGAGATGAGCAGCTCGAAGAGCTGGACAGGAGCTGATGTGTACTGTTTGTAGCTTGGAATCTGGGCTGTTGAAGCCGGAGAATAGGTCGAAAGGAAGGGCTTGAAGATTGGAGGAGAAGGTGAATACGCGCAGCTGCTTATTATCCGCTATCCACTTTTGGAACAGGCTGGTGTGACCGGAGACTTGCTCGCACTGTCCTTGTCCCTGGTATTGTGCTCGTGCTTGCGAATTGCTCGACTGTTGTATGTTGTCATTCCGAAGAAGGCCATCGACATTCTTCAGTGTCAAGTGTTGTAGACCTTTGCAATGCAATGCAAGAGCATGGAGAGATTCTCGAGTGATTCGAGGACAACTGACGAGGGTGAGCGAGACGAGCGAGCTGCCAAGAGGTTCTCCTGATGCCTCCAACGTAGTGAAAAATCCTGCAAGTCCTTCGTCTGTCAGATCAGGAGACGAGGTGATGTCCAGGGTTTTGAGACCAGGTAGACCAGCTGTAGAGCGGTGCTGGGCCAATGCTAGCAGGGCTCCGTCGATCTAGGATTGTAGGAGAAGATGTTAAGTCGGCGCAAGGGAGCATATGCCTAGCTGTCCTCGCACGTACTCCACGAATAGGGGCGCTCTCGAGAGCAGGAGCATTCTCTCGACGGAAAGGTCGGCTTCTCAGGTCTTGGCCATGTATGTACAGATGCTGCAAATGTTCCAGACGTGGTAGCAGCTGAGCGAGACACAAGCGGCTCGAATCGTGTTCGCCAGTGTGCTTGTTGACTTGATCTGGAAACACCCGAGCGTCGGACGCAATGGTGAGTGACGTGAGTCTTGAGAGCTTATGGAGGTTGTCAATGAGGGAGGAAGAAGGGCTGGTATTATGTCTGCGAGCAGAAGAGTCGATGTCAGTCACAGTCATGGGCTCGTCTCGCCATATTGCTTGCTCTTTCGTGCATCAAACAACTCACTTGTCCAGCCTCAAAGTCACGAGATGGTTGCGGTGTTGATCATCGAGGGAGCCCGTAAAGTGGTACCGCCTGACGAGCCTGTCTGCTGCGACATGCCACGACCTGCAGACGAGCTTGCAGGTGCGCTGAGACTGCAATGGCAGCTGCGAGCGGTGAAAGACCACATGCTGATCAGCTGCTATCGCCTTCCATCAGGCCCTGGGCGGATCAGCCCGGGCTAGTCTGCGGACGGGCTCACCTGGAGCAGGACGAGGTCGAGGAGCTCTGGATTGTCCATGTTGCGTGGTTGAATGGAGCGAGAGATGGACGAGATTTTGTTCTCGCTTGCTTGCTGCTGCGTGGCTTCCCTTCACAGCCTGGATGTCCGACGCACTTGACAGGCGTTAAGACGTCGCCACCGAAAGGTGTCCAAAGGCTGGGTCGACCAAAGCTCGCGGGCTGGCAGTGCAGTGAGCGTTGATGCGACGTTCAGAAGTGCGTATGACCTGGCACCAAGCGCTTACTTCGGTGGAGTGAGAACCGAAGTGGATGAAGCGGAGGAAAGTCGCGGTGAGCTCATAAACAACGAAAGGCCCGCAGGAAAGCAGCGAAGCTCCTGTCCTTTTTGGCCTTGATCCGACCAATGCCCAACAAGAAAGGAGAAGGGAAACAAGCGCACAATCTGCTGCACGTAGAACGCATATTGCCATTTGCAAATGCATCGCAGACTCTGCCGCCTTGGAAACCCCGCTTGCAGAAGGAAAATGCAGACTACCCCCGGCAAGCACGGCACTCTGGAATATGGACGCATGGACCACCATATACGAAGGCCCCGCTAACACGCCTTTGGGCTGAACTTCTTATCCATCCCTGGCGACCGTGCGACTTGCAGAATGGTTGTAGGGCGCGCCTGGCAATTCCTCCTGGGAAGGTGCGTGACTCGAGCTTTCTCCGATTCGCCCGCATTTGCGAAATGCAACGAATGAGCTCGTACAATATCAATGGCATGCGAGCAGGACGTTCATATTCAAGAATCGCCGAAGTTTGACACCGTCACGCGGTTGGCCAACTGTCGGAACTCGCTTCAAAGCAGTGTATATTGACAGGAACCTTGAAGACACTGCGCCTCAGTATCATCAAAAATCCCAGTCTTGGTGCTGGACAATCTAATGATTTTTTGACAACTTATCATATATTTCAGATTGATAGGTCATGCGAAGACTAGGTACATCAGGGCCAGTCGGGAGAAAAAGGCATAGGGCGCAACAACAAGCAAACGAGTCCCGAAAGATCCAATATCCACAGCATAGCTCAAAATCCATTCTACAGCATCTCGAAGAGCAGGAACTCTGCATTCTTGGGTCCGGTGCTTTCAAACTTGAGTTGATGATCCAGCTTGCCAGTTATGAAGACGCTGTCTCCTTCGTCCAACTCAACAGTCTGATCATCGTAATTGACTCTCAGCTTCGCTCCACCTTCCAGAGGAGCATCCTTGGGCTTTCTATAGCCAGTGCGCATGATATTGTGGACCAAAGTCTTCGTGGTACGGGCGGTGCTCGAGTGGTCCACCTTGCTGCTGGGCGTGAGGATGGAAGCAGAGACGCGGATATCGCTATGTACAGGGATGGGTCCCGAGCCTTCGCGTACTTCGACAACACCTTCGTCTTCAGGCGGTGCAACAACTCTGACAATCTTGTTTGTCTTTTCCTCGTCGCTGAAGTGGCGTCCAAAATAGTTTGGCTTCAAGCCTGACTTGTAGGGTTTTGCCCAGATCTGCAAAAAGTGCAATTCCTTGTCGTCTCGAGCATTAAACTCGGAATGTGTGACACCTGTGCCCGTAGAGGTCATTTGAATGTCTCCGCGCTTCATGACTTCTACGCTGCCCAGCGAGTCGCGGTCTGTCGCATTTGAACATGTCAGTACACAGGTTTGAAAGATGATTCATAGCATTCGACATACGCTTGATTTCACCATCGACGACATAGCTGAAGATCTCAAACTCGCGGTGAGGGTGGGTGCCAAAGCCTTCACCGGGGTCCACTCGGTCCTCATTGAT
Source organism: Cystobasidiaceae sp. HBUAS51001 (assembly GCA_003351005.1). Lineage (NCBI taxonomy): Eukaryota > Fungi > Basidiomycota > Cystobasidiomycetes > Cystobasidiales > Cystobasidiaceae > Cystobasidiaceae sp. HBUAS51001. The sequence continues at coordinate 414,417 of KZ857209.1, read as the reverse complement.
GACGCCTGTAGGAAAGAACAGTCAGGACAATAGACTTGACAGTATAGTCAAAATGTATACTTACGAAGAGCGCCAAAGCTTTGCATGCTGGGATCAAAGTAGTTGGCGAAGCTGAAGTGGTGGTACGTCTTCAGCCAGCCATGATGAGCATGGCCTCGGTCGGCGCTCTTGTGAACTTTCAGAGAGACAGTAGACATTTCTGTAGGAGTGAAAGTGTCAGCATGAAGCCATATAAACAGCTGAAGGCGTTGAAATAGCCAGGTCGCCACTCACTTCTTGCGGTGGATGGGATCGGCGTGCGGGTCTTGAGCGCAGCTGGCAAGAGTCTGGTGAATGAGCCAGCCAGGATGGCGAACAGAGCTACCAGCAAGGTCTTGTAGAGGACCCTAATCTTGCTAGACGCGGTTGCTGAGGCTTGCTGGTCTTTTTGGAGTGAGGCAGAGAAGCAAGCTGGCTGTCAGACGGGCTTTTATAAGCGTGGCAGGTGCGCAGGGAAGGCATTTTCTGAATTTGGAAAAGATGACCCGCAAGCTGCACATGGCTGACGAAGGACTTGTAAGCCGCAGCCTGACTGAATAAGTATTATCTCAGCTGTTTTCTAAGCTTCTAGTACAGTCGAGCAGCTTCATGGTGTTTCTCGTGTGACCCGTGGAAGCTGTATCTCAGCTATAATTCTGGGCACGTGCGAGCCAGGCACGCAAGGATCACAAACATGCTGCGCGAAGCTCTGTCGAAGCAAAAGTCTCGTCTACGGTCTAAGTGCAAGTAGGAGACGGCAGTGTCGGCGATCTTGCAAACAAGTTGACATCTAAACACCTCTAAGCAGATACAGAGACGGAGACCTTGGCAGCTGCTTCGTCAAAGAGTGCCTCCTTAGCCGCAAGGTCCGCCAACAGAGGATGTGTAGGATCTGCTGATCTCAAAGCTCTGTGGCAGGTAATGAGAGCGTGTCAGCGCTTCGGTCGAGAGCACCTAATCCAGGCAGGACGACGTACTGCAAGTGTTGCTGACTTGTTTCAGCGGTCTTTCCAGAAAGCAACGCTACCGCGGCCGAGTTTGCCAGCGAAGTGGCATTGTTGGGATCCTATGACCGGTGGTTTTTAGCGAGAGAGTCGCGCATGGCTCTACTGCTAGTCTGCGCTTACTGCTTGCAAGGCTTCCGCCAGCGGCGCCTCGGCTTCGGGCCATCTATGCATCGCCGCCTGCGAGACTGCTTTGCCATTCAGGACGACAGGATTGTTCGCACTTGGCAATTGCGACATTTCGTCGTAGCAGTAGAATGCGGATTGGTAGCCACCGTCTTCTTCGCCTCCTTGACGAAGTGCGATCCAGGCTTCGCATAGCTGAATAATGAGGGAGTCCTCTGCCCAGACTTTTGCGGCGTTGTATGTCTGCTTTGCCAGATCTGTGCGGTCCATTGACAAGTAGAGCTGGACAAGAAGGGCGACGCTGAGATACAGAGACACGTGTCCGTGAATTAGCCTTATGAGGATGGCGCAAACCTCTTGGCCAGTGGTTCAAGCCTACCATTCCTGGTCTTCGGCCTTTGATCCAGCTGTCAAGACTTCAATAGCTTGCTGTCGGTAGTCTTCGTGGTTTGCAAGTACGGTTCCAGCGACTGCACGCGTCGTCCCATCTGCCTCATCGCCCAGCTCCTCGAGCAGCTCAAACGCCGCGTCTGCAGATGCACCGCCATCGTCTCCAGCAGACTGCACAGACTCTGCAAGAAGCTTGACAGCCTGTGCTGTAGGGGTGTCGAGCGCGCTGGCAATGCTCAGGGCGCGGTCGGTCTGGCCCAGCGCGATGTGCGAGCGGGCGGCATAGAGCTTCAAGCCGGGCGTCACGCTGCTTCCGATGGATTCGATGGTGCTGATGCACGCCGTGTATGAGCCTGTAGCCGCGAATGAGTCAGTGTCTGATCCTCGTGCCCGCTCTGGTTGCGCTTGCACTCTGCAGCAAGCGGTTGCCTTCGCGTCCAGGACAGCCAGACGCAACGTACCCTGTGCAAACAGCTGACGCGCATGAAACGCCGAATCACTCTCGAGAGACATGATTGTGGATTGGAGTCGGTATGCGGAAGGCAAGAGCAAGAGCCAGCACAAACACGAGCACCTGGTATCCATTGCACCGTCGAGGTCTCGATCACGCTCGAGCAGCTCTCGAGCACACCAGCCCAGACGGCACGCGGGGGGTGCTTTGCATAGCTATACATGTATACATAAGCACCTACTGCCACCTAATTCATGCAGCTTCTTGTCGTGGGTTGCCAACTGTCCCTAAGTGACAATAACGCCCTCGCCACCATGCATTGCGCTTCATGCGACATTCTGTGATGCTGTTCTCTTCCTGCCAGTCCAGTACAAGGACATGAGCTCATTCAAGAAACGCGTACCAGCAGCAAGTGGCTCTGCTGGGCCTGCCAATGCGAAGCCGCCCGCTGGCACGCGCGTGAGCGCCTACAACAGCTCGGTCCTAATTTCGACGGGCGTGGCCAGCGTCGATGATGTGCTCGGCGGGGGATGTCCACTCGGCTCAATACTGCTCGTCGAAGAGGATCAAGACACGAGCTATGCGCAGCTGCTGCTCAAATACTGGCTCGCGCAAGGCTTGTGCTGTCCGGATCAGCAGGTCATCCTGGCTTCTAGCGGCCTGGACCAGACTCCAGAAGAAATCACGGCAAAGCTGCCATATTCCGACGATGTTGTCCAGACACCCGACGAACCACGCGCTAGCACGAGTCAGGCGGTGCTCACGGACGACGAAGATGACAGCTTGCCGTCTGGAAATTCAAGCAGCAACAGCATGAAGATTGCCTTTCGCTATGAAAGCATGAAGCGCTTCGAAACATCCGTTAAAGGCTCGTTCAGTACATCAGGCAATGAAGCACCGTACTGCTCGGTCTTCGACTTGACAAAAACATTGGCACTGCCCAAGAGCGCGCAATCGCGGATAGCGGGTCTCGACGTTGACTCGTCTGATGACCCGTATAACGCCACTCTGGCACATATAAAGCAGACTCTATCTGCCACATCGTCAGTCATGCTTTCCGTCTAGTGAGAACAGAGTGTTGACAGAGCTGTTTCAGAACAACCTCGGCAACGCGAATCGCTGTGCAATCCTTGGGTTCCCTCGCGTGGGGCGATATAGACATCACCGTAAGTAATCCAGGAAGCGCTGTATGTGGTATGCCTTACATTCTCCCGCAACAAAGGCCATATACCGTTTCCTTCTAGCCCTCAAGCTCACACTGCGAGAGCATGCCAATCATGCTGCAGCATTTGTGACGATACCTGGCTACCTGATTCGAAGTCTGAGCGGTGGGCCAGCCCAACTTCGACGGCTCGAATGGCTCTGCGATACCGTGGTCGAGCTCGAATCATTCGCCGGCTCGCCGGCTCTACAAAGCGTCTTCCCGACCTATTCCGGCTTTCTCCACATTCATCGCCTTCCAACACCGCAATCCTTGCTTCCACCATCCGCGAAATTGTCGGTCTTGCGCGGCTTGGCGCCCGGTTCGCACTCTACGAGCTCCGGCGCTGGGGGAATGGACAATAACCTCGGCTTCAAGCTTAAACGACGGCGCGGTATTGTGATAGAGACGCTTCATCTGGACGAAGGCGGCGGAACTGGCGAGAGGCGGACAACACCTGCGCAATCCATGCCAGAGCCGCAAAGTACGCCGGCACCAGGCATTGCCACGTCTCAGCCCGGCGAGTCTCTTCGCGATCCGCCATTGCCTACGACAACGGAGAAGCCATCTGCCACCAAAAAGCTGCAAAGGCGAAGAATCCGCTTCGATGACGAGGCAAGCGAGAATCCGGCTGGTATACTTGGCACAAAAGAGCCTGAAAAACAGCCGCATAGTCATCTCAAATCAGGTCTGCGGACAGACAAACCAGAGCTGTACGAGTTCTGATGCAAGTGGATATCATTTCGGTCAGGACACCTTGGCATCCGGCTAGTATTCTGACACATTCTAGCTCATGGGCTCTGCTCATCCAGCTGATAACTATCCTCTCCCTGCTTGACTGCCTTCTGCCATCCTTCTCTCTTGCGCAAACGTCTAATCCAGTCCTTGATGAGAGGGTACCCATCGTCGCCCCATTTGGCGCCTAGACCACGGACAAGAACGAATTGGGCGGAAAAAGCGACCATGATGTCTGCCATGGTCAGATCGTTGCCAACGAGGTAGCCTGATCCATTCTCCTTGAGCGTAGCTTCAAGGTAATTGAGGTCATTGATTGGCTGTGCGCTGAGGTTCTTCTCAAAAGCAGGAAGCGCGTCCTTGTGGCCCTCTGGCAGGTTCCAGCGGGCATACGTGATGGGAATCGCGTGTGTCATGAGCGTTCCTTCTGCCCAGTTTGCCCAGCTGCGCACAACCGCAGCCTGTACTTCGGATCCACCACCAAGGAACTGCTTCTTTTGCTCTGGCGTTGCGCTCGTGTTGAGCACATAGTCGCAGATTGCCGCCGACTCGATCAACGTCGTCTTGCCGTCCTCGAGGACCAGCATGGGAGCTTTGCCCATACCATGCTTGCTCTTGAAGTTGGCAGGCGCCCTGTTGTTTTCACGCTTGGCGTACACCAGCTCATACGGCAGACCGAGCTCCTCAAAGAGCCACACGCAGCGGAAGCTTCGCGAGTTCTGAAGACGCGGGGCGCCGCCATTAGCTCGGGGTGCAGGAAAGCGTCTGGCACGCAGGCTCACTTGCAAATGCCACAGCTCGAGTTTGGCCATACTCCTGTGCTTTGTGTGATGATGTTGAGGTCGACTTGCTGATAGCAAGTCAACTCGCGAGGACCTGCGCTGACAGAATGCCAATGTAGTTGTGGTGGCGACGCCGCGGCTCACCGGCGGCGCGGGGCAAAAAGAAGGCGCGATAAGACGCGTCTGATAGCCGTCATAAGAGGTCACAGCTCCATCAAAACGCATGGATAAACTCTATTGCAGACATGTATATACATGAAGGAAGTATCCCAGCTTTCGCTTCGATACTGTCGTGGGTGGGCTGAGTTGCAAGGACTTGTCAAGACAAGTGCTTCAGACCCAAGCCTGGCCTGCCGTGGAACTTGACAGCGTAAAGCAGGAACTTGATGGTGAGTTCTTCGAGCGCATCTTTGATGCCAAATAGCAGTGCTTGAGCCAAGACAGCCTTGAAGATGTGTGCTTGCATGCCCTGCAAACGATAGACCTGTGAGTGCGCTGTACCCTCTTCGCGGAAGAAAAAAGGGACGAGGGTCTCACCTGATACCAGCCAGAAACGCCCTTTTCGCGATAGATTTTCTTGAGCACATCAACTGCGCTCGTGTATCGTTCCGACTTCTTGCCGACGGCAGTAGGGTCTGCTCCATGCTCAAGCTCCTCGGTTTCCTCCTTGTATCGCGCTTGCAGCCGGACCTTGGCCAGGATGTATGGGAAGGTAATCTACCCAAGCAACATTGATGTCAGAACACGGTGCTTGAAGAGCGGCGACTCTTCACTCACGACCGTAGCGATGGTCTTGGAGAGTGCGCCTAGCACGAAAGCCTTGCCTGGCGTCATTTTGCTGTCACCGAGCACCAGCGGCTTCAAGCGCTCGAACGAGCCATATGTCAAGGCTGGATTCTGTGAGGAGGACATAAATTAGATCGTAGCTGACGTAGTTTATTCAAGCTATACTTACGACCGTCAGGACCAAGCTGGCTTTCAAGCCTCTCCACAATCCAGTAATGCCATCTTCCTTGAGGATCTCCATCGTCGTGCCAGCCAAGCTCTGATCTCGGTCATCGAGCTGCTGTCGAGTCGCGACTACCGATACTGGGATAGTAAAGACCTGTCCCAGTGCGCCAGCGAGCGCTCCCAAGATGAGTTCGGCACTGCAATGGAGAATCACAATTCAGCTTGCGAGTCCGGATTGCCACCGGCTGGCACCGACTCACGCCGTGCTGAGCGTCACCGCAGACGCTACGACGCCTGGATAGAGCTTCTGGACGTATGCTCCTCGTACGAAAGTGTACCAGTAGAAGTATGCACTGCAGCATTCAGGCATCAGATCTCAATACTGTGAATATGCAATGCCGGCCCTTCCTTTCGCCGGGTCACGCTCACAATTGCATGGAGAACGTGTTGAGCATGGACGCGGCTGCAGGGAGGCGTGTCAATAAGGGGAGCAGTGGTCACAATGCGCTTGAACGCACAAAAGCCTCGATAGAAGCCAGCAACGCCCTGTGCAATGCCAATCTCCCATTTAGCATGACCTTGTCCCGCACGTGAACATGCATCAATTGCGACACTCACGCCCTCGTTCCAGACATGCCTGATGACGTCCCGCACCCTGACCTTCTGTGCAGCAGTGAGCTTCCGCGGTGCACCGCTGCGCTTGACTGCTGGGCTCGCGAGGCCCTTCGCTTCCTGCACCTTCTTTGCGTCGCTCTCTGCCTGAACCCTTGTCTTTACGCTGCGGGAGGAGCCTCGATGAGCTGGAATGATGACTCGCGGGCCAATGCGTGGTTGTACCTACGTGTCAAGAGGATATCTACAATAGAGGCTTAGCAAGGATTCATGACAGCTCTTCAAGACGAGCGCAGGCTCACACTATCGAGTTGGAAATGACGCCTCCAAGAGCGCCTGCCACGGCCGAGCCAAAGGGCGAGAGTTGCGGTGCTGCCATGGTGGGCAAAGAGGCGGAGGTCACGGCCTGGGTGCAGACTCTTTGGGAGCGCTGTATCGACAATATGTAGTCGACGTGAAGCAGCTAGCAGCGATGCTTTCACTTCCTCAGCTCGGGCGGGTGCGGCAGGCCGAACAAGGCGGCGGCAACTCCAGTTGCCGGTACGGCCTTTTTCCCGTGACTTTGTCCAGAAGAACGCAGGCAGGCTGCAGCTGCGGAACTTTGATTCGTCCCAGCTAGACGGTGTTGTATGCCTTCTATACAACGACGAGGTACTTCAAAAGCTTCGTTCTGCGCAACCTTCCAAGCCTCCTACAATGATAAATATCTATTCACCACCTGTCTCGCCAAGTCGGGCGCATTGCGCGTAAAGTAGATGCTGGACAGATTATATGCCGCTTCTTTGCTGAGGTCCGGCTCGTTTGCAGATTTTGACGCGCCATCAACTTGCATCGCCTGGTTGCTCTGCCTGTCTTCCGTGATCTGCAGAACCTTTTCGTAGTGTTTCGCTGCCAAGTCAATGATGCCTACTCCCCCGGCGCCGAATGAGCCTCAGGTTACACTGGAAGTAGACGCACTGCTGCAGCAATATGGAACGCAACTCACCCAGCTGATGGAAGACCCGCGCTACATTATATTGTACTTCCTGATCGTTTTCCCTGTTCTTTCTGTACCCGTCCAAGAAAGCAAGAGCCTGCGCGAGCTGATGCTGCCGATTGTCTGTCTGTCGCTGCATTGCGCGATGCGTGTATGCCAGAGCCAGCGACAGGCATATCAGGGGATCGTCCGAGCGCAATTCATATGCTCGCAGGTAGTAGACTGTCATGCCATACATCAGTGAGTCATGCGCGAGTTGATCTATCGCGGTTTGCAGCAGAAGTGTCCGATTGTTCGCCAAACGTGATTTTTCGCTCAAGCGTAGCCACCGCTCGAAAGCCGGCGTGGTGCGCTCATCTCGTTGGGCTTGCACAAAGATTCTACTTCGTCTTCGATCGGACACTTCTGCTGCAAACCGCGATACTCTGAACTTACCGATAGCAGACTGGTAGGCCTTGCCGCATGCCATGATGTGTCCATAAAGCATGAGGAAGTGCGGGTTCACCTTAGTAGGCTTGAAACCCCCATCGCCGACCTGCAGAGTCGTCGCATCTCCTTCATCCGCTGATTCATCGTTATCCGCGCTCGTGCCAGCGTTCGGCAGTGCCTTGGTATCGATGATCTTGATCCTGTAAGCAACTTTGTCAGACGAAGTCGACTCGGACGGAGCCTTGTCGTCGCATACTCACATTCTCAGCAAATATTTCTGGAATTTATTGTTGATATAGACGTCCAGCGAGTGTATCCCTGATTGGAAAATGGCCTGGAGGAGTCTCAACGGCTCGCTCTCGAGCTTCCGAGAAGCAATGATTTTGCGCAGATCATCTAGGGCTCCGTCGAAGTCACCAGAATAGAGGCTGCAGGCTATGTCGAGAGTGCATATCAGCAAGGACTTTGCCCGTCGTCTTCCAGGGCGGACGCACAAACGAGACCAAAGTAGAGAAGCTGATTCCGCGCCTCGTCTTGACGCATCATACTGGACGTCAGCATGTGTCGAAGCACCTCTTGCGCTTCATCTCGTTCATCGATCCGAGTCAGCATGATCGAGTACTAGGAACGGCAGGTTCAGCACTCTGACCCTCTATCTCGGAAATTACTAGGCCTTACTCGCACAGCCAGCTGAGCCCAGTCATCGAAGCTGACGCCTCTGTACGCGTGCATTTCGATATTGGCATCTGGCTCGTCGTCTGGCGTCTCGTCATGTGCGAGCGATGCTTGCAAGCGTTCCGCAATGCCTGCAGCTTGTTCGTCCACTCCAGGATCCTCGCCCCCGGCAAGGCCCTTCTTTTTCCGCTTGAATGACTTGCGCCCTCCGCCTAGGTACCGCTTCTTGCCGTCCGATGGGAAAAGCGCTTTGGTCGTGCGGAAGATGTCTACGAGGTAGGCCGCCAAATCTAGCCATTCAAGGTGCAGATGCTCGGGTATCTGACCCGTGAGCGGATCGGTGGCTTGAAGAATGGTACGGTCGAGCTCGTACAACTTCAGGAGATCGCGGTCAAACGCTTCTTGTACCGCTCTCTCTTCGTCGGCCTTCTCGTCTTGCGTCAAAGTACGAGCGCGGGCGCCGTAGTTCAGTCTCCGCTGCGAGGCAGATTTACGCTTCTTCTTGCGTTGATGCAGTAAGAGGCCGGGTCTCGCTTCATCGTCACCTTCGTCACTGTCGGCGTACGCGCTACCGGACTCGTCGCTTTGCTCAAGTCCTTCAATTTGCGTGCCACGACGTTTAGCAATGACCTCATTCACTAGCTCAAGTGCTTCCTCGCGCCTGTCCAGACGTTCATAGATTTCCGCCAAGGCCAATCTTGAGTCGAGATCGTCAGGCTCGGATTGTATGACTGACGAACCCTTACTGTCAGTGTACGCCATGCTGTACGAAGCCAACTATGAGAGGACTCACCAGCTTGATAGCTCTCGGCAGCATCCTGCAGCTCTCCAGCATGCCTCTGACATTGTGCAATCTTGATCCATACTGCTGGTACATTGGTCTAATGGCGAAATCCTACTCAGCACTACATCGCTACGAACCGTGAGACCGTGACTGACCTCATCATTTTCGGCCATCTCAATGTAGACTTCCAAGGCGTCTACCCAGAGCTTCTTGTCGTAAAGCGCGTCTGCAATTTCGCCATACAGATCTGGTATATCAGCCACATCGCTTTGGCGAATGATGCCAAAATGGATCTAGCAGGAACAAGTTGTGAGCATGTAGCAATGGCACTAGCTGAATCGATCTGCGGCCCCACTCTTGCTTCATCAAGACGCCCTTCTGCAAGTCTGGACAGGCCAAGACGCAGGCGCAAACCGGTGTCCAGATGATGTGTCGGTTCGTCCTCGTACTCGCGTCGCGGGTGGATATGCCACTTGTCGCGGACTTTTCGTTGCAAATCGTATTCCCGATCGTCTCCAAATGCCGCCCAGCCGGTTCCTTCAGCAATGCGTCCTTGTAGCCAACGTGTTCCGTCCACGATGACCCTTGCAGCTTCCTTGTACCGCTTGAGGGAACGCAAAAAGTCGGAGAGATACTCGAAATCGATGCTCGACCACCCTTGCAGCTCTGTTTGGCTTGGAGAAGGGACGGGATGCAGCGAACGGAAATGATCGAAAGCTGCTTGGTACAGTTGGACGGCTTTTGCGGTGTCGTTAAGCGAGTAGTACATTGGCCCTAGCTCTCGCAATATCGTAGGACTGTGTGGTTGCATCTTTAATAGCTTGAAGAGCCAAGTACTGGACTGTCGAATCTTGCCTGCCTCGCGAAGCAGCATGGCCCGATCCCAGATGGCACCGACATCTGACCTGTCGGCTTTCACTGCCTGAGCATAACAGTAAATTGCTTGCTCGAGCAATCCAAGCTCTTTGCTTTGAGCGCCAAGTTCCTTCCATGCGTCCGGATTGCTCCGAGTCAAATGCGCAATGACGATTCTTAGTTGAATTGCCTTGTCCATATTGCCAAGCTCTTCGTGGATGGTCGAGAGTGTATACCAGGCTGATCTTGTATTTGGTTCAATTCGGATGACTTCAGTTAGAATGTCAATGGCCTCCTTCGTTTGCCCCTGCACGTATGCCAGATTGGCGGTTCCCAGCATATTCCTGACTTCGGGCGAAGGCTCCATATCGGCCATCTGGACGCGTCCTCGAGCCTTCTTCCGAGCTTTGTGGCCGCCTTGCCCATCGGCAAGTCCCTCCTCCGCTTCGAGGCCCTCGAGTTCATCGTCCATGGTACGGTCCCATTCTTGGCCAAGCACACCACGACTGGTCGCTGTGGTCGGAGCACTCGATGCCGACGTATCTCGAATGGCGTTGAGGAGACGACTACAGATGAGTTCAAGATCAGCTGATAATCGAGACAAGTAGTGCCAATGTCTTGCCTACCCTAGCTCATTGTTTCTCTAAATGCGACAAGTGGCAGAGCAATGTCAGCCGGAAACATCAAGTGTGCACGTGCGGAACTGACGGTCTTTCTAGTTCCACCGCCTGGCGCGTCAGTCGCATAGTCTGTCTCTGCGTCGGTCTCGGGGCCGCCATAGAGCATGGCAGCTTGGGTCGGATCCATGTTGGGGGGAAGTGGCGGCAAACCAGCAAGAGCAGAAGACGATGAAGCGGTTTGAGGCATAGGTGGAAGCGAGTACTGCTGATCCTGCAGGGCTCTGCCTTTGCCTTTGTCCTTCTTGGCAATGCTTGCTTGGTCGCTTTCGTCTGACTCCTCTTCGCTGCTGCCACTGCCGCTCTCTTCGCTGCCACTGCTGTCGCTCGCAGTCTCGCCGCTGCTGCTGCTACCCTCTTCGTCCTCGTTATCTTCGTCGCCATCCTCGTCACTGTCGTCTTCTTCGCTGCCGCTGCTGCTCTCGCTCTCGCTCAACAGCGGCCTTCGCGTAGGTGCAGATGCGCGAACTGCTTCCTGTTGTTGCAGAAGGCTCGGGACTTGTCTAACTCGGCCAGTTGAGGAAGTGGACGGGCCAGCCACACCGAAGAGTGAAGGATCAATGGCCAACTCCATGGCGGTCAAGGTCTGGCCAGTCGGCCGTTATTCAAGCTGTCTTCCGCTGGTCTTAGACCCTCTTCGTCTGGCGCGATCACGCTGGCTTCACGTGCACCGTCCAAGAAGGGTCGCCATACACTGAAGCATCTGCACGGCAGTCAGCTGTCCAATAGCCGTAAAGCCAGCCTTGAAGCTTGAGGTGTCTGCAGGCGGTTGGCATTGGCCTCAGGCATCATACTTCGCCACCTCACTTCGGCACCCAATTTCGACGGACCACGCAGCTCCACCTTCCTTCGACTTTTCCCCTCGGCAGCAAAATGCCAGACTTGCGCACAGCTGCCTTGCCGTTCGAGCTGATCTCAGAGATTATTGAATGGCACCTGGCTGATGCGACAGTCAACACCGCCGCGGCGCTGGCAATTCTGGCCCGTGTGAACAGGACTTGGGACCGGGCGTACACTAGTCGTCTGTATCGATCTGTAACACTCCAGGGAGCATTGAAGTCCCGGCTGTTCCTCAGGACTCTCGAGGCGAGTCGTGATCACACGCCTCATCGATCCTTGCAAGAGCTTTGCATTCTCGACTCAATGCCAAAGACGCTGGAACCGCATGAACTGGTCTACCCTCGTCATCGCATCTCGAACCCTGTGTCTGCCGACATTGTTGACGAAATAGTACCGTGGTGCACCTATCTACGCTCCCTTCTTCTCCGGGGAAGATTCATAAAATACTTAGGAGACTTCCTTGAGAAGGCCGAGTTTCAGCAACTCACGCTGGATGCGGGATCTCAAGATCAATACATGGATGAGAATCTTCTCCTTTCAGTCCCTTTTACTGTTGAGGATCTCACCCTCAAGCATCTCGCTGTTCCCGAAACCAATAGCCGCTTCAAGCTAAGCCGTCTCAGAAAGCTGGATCTCCACTTTCCGGATCCACAATTTTTTCGCTGTGCCGCATCATTCTCAAACTGTTCCAAGATCACCGACCTGACACTACGCGATGTGTTCAGGCTGTCCGACGCTGCAGGGCTCCTCAGCAGTATTGGCAGTCAGATCAAGCGTTTATCAATCGTGACGACAGAAGTCTCGACCGATGAAATACTGCGGATGACTCCAAAGGTTGAACACTTACTCTTGGACGGTGACATGCAATTTGATGGTCGTGATTTAAGCTTACAAGCGCTGCGAAGCTGGCGATGGATCAATATGTACGTGCAAGATGAATTGAGCGATGTCTTCGATCTTCTCGCATGTCCACAAGCGTGTCCTCAGCTGGAAAGTATTCCTTCGTTCACGTACTCGTATGACATGGATATCAGCGAAGCACTTCGAGCCAAAGTTGCATTCGCATGGGATGAGCTGTTGAAGCGGGGTCTAATCCTGCCATCATCAGAGGAGCACCACGACAATTCTGTCTGGCACTACGCTTGCGTGTCGCAAGGATAGTTATGCATATCAACAGCTCGTAGCTGTCTCAGACCAGATCCGAGTTGGTCGCAACGGGCATAACGCCACCTTCAACGCGCACAAGCCCGCTGCCGGCGACAGCTTGTCAAACGCTCCAAGAGGCATCGCTGCTTGTCTTCGTCCAACTCACACTTCAGCATCGACTTACAAGATATGGGTTACACTACCTGGTTCACTGGTCAATTCGACCTCGACAAGCCTCTTGATGACAAGACCTACGAGCTTCTATGTGGGCTGGCATACACTCGGCGCGTCATGAGGGCGTTTCGCAAAGAGCAAGGTTTCGGCATCGACGGCGAGTTCTACTGCGAGCAGGAAGGTGTAGAAGGCTTTATCATCGACGAGAACGAGCCTCCTCGAACACAGGTAATCACTGGCACCTATTCAGCAATGACAGCCCTTTGCTCACGCCCGCGCGCTAGCCCGGTCTATGGCTTCAATGGGTGCCCACTGAGGACAGGATGCACTTGAAGTGGGATGGTGGTCGGTCGCCTGATGCTAGACGAAGTGAATGTCATTGACTGACCCTTCCCACGTCTGCAGGAGAGAAATTTTACCATTACACGCGTTGGCTGCTCTACATCATCGTCAAGATTCTGGAACCAGCCGGCTACAAATTATCCGGCACTGTTGAGTGGCACGGCGAAAGTGATGATGACATCGGCATGCTTGAAGCCGTTGCAGGCGGTGTCAAGGAGTCTTCCATTAAGCAGCCGCAGCCAAAATTGTACGATTTTGAAGACCTGCCCTGCAAGCTGAGGTGCTATAGGCATGCAAGGCTCCCTCCTCTCCCTGATCCCGAATGCTGCTGTGAGGATTCGCTCTTCAGAGGCTGTTTTACATTCTTGCTGAGAGCGCGCGCAGTCTGTACGTTTCAGGCCGGTAGAGCCGCCGAGATCGATAAATATTACGAAGGCCAGACCGAATCAATTGACTGGGACAAGACCCAACAGGATTCCTACATCAGAGGCTTCAAGGACGTCTCTTCCATGTTCAAATTCTGACAAGCTGGGCTCGCAAGGCATCCGGTATTTCAGGCAAACGCGTATGTTTCTCTTCCGTCCTTTTGGCACATGATTTTCGCATCGTGGGTGCCAACGATTCTCTCAATCTTCAGGTAGTCGAACTTGCTGAAGACAGTCTGGGAGGAAACGTCGCCAGCTTCGAGCACTTCGTCAATGGTATCTTCTTCTGTAACATTCTTCCTTTTTGCCGCCGGCCGCTCCCTCTTCAAGAAAGGGTATTGCAGAAACTCAGCATAGAAGGCAGCATGTTCCGGTGGAGCATAGAATAGGACTGTATGTGCTCCTCGGATTTTGTACCTATCCGAGAGAGGAGCAATATTGTCAGCCCAAATTTGAGCAAAGAAAGATCATGCAGAACTCACCGTCTGAAGAAATGGAAACGCTCAGTCACGACCAAAAATGGTTTCTTGCCGTTGAAGAAGTTGGTGCGTGCTCTCGAGATTTCGCTGTTCGACGAATACCTGTTGGTGCAGTGTGAATCAGAAATTGGTCCTGCAGGCATCTCTTTTCGTGCCCCCAACTCACTCGGAGAGCGTTGCGTAATCAAAGTTGTCCAGAGTCTTTAGATGTGCATTGACCCGCACAAAGTCGAAATACGAAGGGATAAATATCAGAGCATGCGCTGATGCTACAGCTGATCTTCTCAGAGCGGGCAGAACCTGTATGAACGGAGCAGGTCAACAGCGTGCTAGCAGCAGCAATCGCTATGGGTTTGCTGACCTTCTTCGTGAAGTAGTCGAAGCGTGCGTCATCTTCGTTCTGTACACTCGAGGGCTCGAAACGCAAGAATTCTTGCTTTACGCCGGGCAAAACTTGATCCAACAGGCCTTCGTATGCTTGCTCGGTCCGCACTTTGCCAGCTACATTAACAAGCTCGCGGTTGAAGAGATGCCGTACTTCCGGAGTCTCGTACCGAGAAGACAAGATAGTCTGTCGGAGATGCGCTGCTTGACCGTCCAGATACCACGGCTTGACTCTGGCGAAGTCGCAGCCGTGGGCCTCTTTCGGTATCTTGTTGAGATGCTCGAAGATGAACTACATCCACCACGACATTGTAAGCCCATTTTCTAACTCTGCTCGTGGATCAGCCACTGACCTGGACATGCTCCCAATTCTGCATTTGCATCACGTCTAGCTGATCTGCCACGACTATTTCGATGGAGGACAGAAAGTCGGCGCTCCTGGATTCACGACGCTTCAGCTAGGCAGTCGAGACGGACAGACTTGTAATCACTCACTTCTGGTTTTCGATACTTGTGCGGAGACCCAGGGGACTGGCAATGATGAGATCGCTCTGATAAAACTCCGAATACAGCTTCAAGCTCTTCCTCGTAACCTTCACGCCAACACGGAAGGTATCATCTATATTCCCTTTGAAAGTCTCACGGTGATCGCGAGGATATTTTGAGGCTCCCTCTGCATCTTTCTCGTCCGTTGCTAGCTTGTCCACCGCTCGCTCTGGAAGACTAAAGTCATCCATGAAGCGTGTCTTGTTTTCGACCTGAGTAGCGAGCGAGAAGTTGAGGATTTGCTGCATCCACGGTATGGCAGAATTGCGCATTGGCACCAATATTAGAGCTTTCGGCCGCGTAAAGCCTTGATCTCGAGTTTCGCGGTCGGTGTTATTCGCATTGCCAGCCAGTGCTTCGTTGTTCTTCAAGATGCGCTGGCGTGTCTTGGTGATATGATTCATGATGTGAAGTGATGTCATGGCCCGAAAGTGCGGCTGAACATCAAAGTCCATCCTGGCATACAGCATATCTTGATAGCTTCCCAGAACCTCCAGTAATTCTCGTGGCAAATCGTCGGCTTGACGGGTAAAGTACGAGTCCAGCTTCTCCGACAGACGAGGGTTCATCTAGGTAGCAAGTCAGCTTGGGTAATGCAGTGATTTGGTCTTTACTTACGATTGGTGGTCCTGAGGCGGCCGACATAGACTGCGCAAGTCCTTTCACCTTGACCTCTGTAAGTGAGCCTAGGCCAGGTTTGCTTGCCTTGATCTTCGTCCAGTCGCCGTCCTTGGCCTCTTCGATGACAGAAGGTGTCAAGAGCTTGTTCTCAGTCGCAAAGTGCGCCTTGAATGCATCTTTGGACGCTAGGACATGCTTGATATTAGCATCCTGCATTTTTGCTCGATCACCTCACCCGTGAGCGTGTACCTACTAGCTTCATCCTCTGCATCATCAGCGTCCTCAGCTGTATTGGCAGCTGCAGTCTCTATCTCCTCTTCCTCTTCGGGCTTGCTTGCTACCTCTGGCAGACTGCTCGCTGTTGCTTCCGATGGGTCAGTGGCGGCAGCTGCTTGGAGTCGGCTCTGCTTGACGCGGCGTGCAATCTCGTGCCAGTCCTCTCCATGCTTGCGCTTCGAGGCGTTGCGCGCGCTAGATACGTTGAGAAGCGTGATGAGCTTGGTCTTGGCCTTCTCCACATCAACGGCACTCATTGTGAGTATGGTGGTAGAGAAGGAATCAGGCCGTCTCTGACAAGCCCGAGTGCAAAATAGCTGAAGGTGGCAAAAAGAGCATGATTTGACCGATATACCTCCTTCAACGCGAATGTCTCGTGTGCCTGCAATTATCTCCTAGACTTGTGTTGCAGATACATCGGGATATAATTCTGATGCTACAAAAGGTCAATGACTATTCAAAACGAGTGTTCCGTAGAGTCTGCTCCCATTGCAGAAGTAGCGCTAGAGCCAGCCGAGACGCCTGTAAACAGTTTCATAGCAATGTCCACTTGTCAGCTTTGCTTTGCCTTGATTTGCTGGCAATTAGCTAGACTCACTCTGCAAGACCCTGTCAATGTAGGAAGCACCACTCCATTTCTGGTGCGTAAGGACATCGGTGCCCACTTCCTTCTCCCGCTTCTGGATCAGGTTGACATACGCAAGCATGCCCTCAGTCTTGTACTTGGTGGACAATTCGTCTAGAGCATGCAACCATGTCAGCGAAAGCTTGCTATGAGCCGCGACAAAAGCTTTGCTCACATGTCGTCATAGCTCCGCTATGCAAGCCAGCCAGACTGATAAGCTGAAGCACGAAGCCCTCCTTGCCAAGATCCCAGATAAAGTTCTTCAGATCCTCGTCCGAGAAGCCATGGCCTCCCCAGTTGAACGACGGCGAGAGATTGTACACAAGCCATCTAAAGGCCTGACTCAGCAAGTGGCCGACTGGGTCAAGAAGGACTAAGATGGACTCACTTTCCAGGATTCTTCTCGCGAATATGCCGCGCAAAACCTGTAGCTTGCGCCAAATCTGGCGATTTGGTCTCTAGCCACAACATATCCGCATACGGCGAAAATGCAAGGACTCGCTTCATAGCGGCGTCGACACCGCCTTTATAGTGGTAGTAGCCTTCTCGTGTCCGAGGGAGATCCCAGCTCCACTCGACATCTTTGCCAATGACAGCGCGGGCGGCTTCTCGACATTGTCGATTTGACAGTCCGCGCCCTAGCGTGCCTGCTTGATACGTCTGGAAAGCGGTATCAGGGTCGCGGATGTGCTCTTGGCGGCGAATCGTGTTCTCAACGGCTGTACAGAGTGGTTGCGTTAGCATGTAGCCACTGTTATGAAGGAGCTGTGCAATACTGCTTACCTTGGTCAAATGTCACAAGCTTGGCTGTTTCCGACCACGATTTCTCAAGCGTATCGATGTCTTTTCCGCTAGCACCGCTAGCTTCCGCTGCCGCTATTGCTTCGGCCAGTGGTATGATATCCCGACCTTCGGTCTCTACGCCTAGCACAAACTCGTGATCCCTCGTGTCAATGACTGAACTGATGAGCTTAGCACTTTCGGCATCCGTTCGTGCGATGAGAAGCGTCTCCAAGCCCATGATGTCCCATTGCATTCGGGCGGCGATGAGTCGCGAGACATGCTCGCTGAACGGTACGAGAACTTTGCCTGCTTGATGTCCGCATTTCTTGCCTCCGTGAAGCTGGTCCTCGAAATGCACGGCTGAAGCACCGGCTTCACCGAACTGCTTGGCAAGCTTCATGACGGTTGACAGGCCTCCGTGGCTGAAGACAGTGCTCAGTCAGCGGCCACCAGAAAAGTTGCACACTAGAAAGAGGCTCACCCTGTGTCACCATCGCAGATGATTGGGCGCAAATAGTCAATATACTCCATGTTCTCTCGTTCTTTCGGCGACTTTGACATTCGCTCGTCGAAATGCTTTCGGTCATGGTGTAGCTGAGCCTTGAACATGCGCTGGACCTGATTTGGAACAGTTGTGTATGGATAATCGGCAAGGTCAGGCCCAACATCGTTGTTGGCTGTTGTCAGGACACTGCTGCAGGCCCATCCTGAGACGTATAAGACTTCTTGGTGCTTTGCCATCTGAGTCATCTGAACCGGATCTATCGCTCCCATTGTATGAACAGGCTTTCCTTGTTTTGAAGCTTCTGTGAAGAGAGAGAAGAGCTTCTTGGCCTGTACATTGACGGAGTTGAGCGGATCTATTGGCATTGTGCCTCTCTTGGATGCGACTGCAGCTGCGTCATAGGGCCGCTTGATGCCGTGGAACCGCGGTGACGCCCACCAATCTTCGATAGACTTGACAGACGCCTCGAACTGCGCTTGCTCATCGGCCACGCTTGGAGGCTGCAGGCGGAAGGGAGGATATGTCGCCATGTCTGGCCGTGGCGCACTGGTCGAAAGGCTGCGAGAGGCGGCCCTAGGCAGGCATGCGCGGAGCTGGCACGGGCAGACTGCCGGCCTGGCTGACTGGGCGAGTCTCTGGAGAGTCGTACGGCGCAGCATTGAGCGTCGTTGCTGCTGCTGTGCGTGTGAAGCAAAGCCATGTCCGCACTCCGGCGCATGTATCGCCGGCCCTCTCGATCAACCCCCCCTGGTAGCCAGCAGGACAGGCAGCGCACGCGTGGCTGCGAGGGTTTTATGTGCAGCGACCCAGCATACAGCTAGCATGAACATTTTCAGCGAAGAGGTAAGCCGTTGCATCACCGTCTGTGTTCCCCATGTGTCGTTGCTGATCTTGCACTGTTCCTCCCTCGCAGGCGACGCAAGAGCGCGCCGAAAATGTGAGTATGCAACGCGACAGTCAAGAACACTGCATAATACGACAGCAGGATGCTCGTCAGCATCAGCAAGCAAGTGAGGGTAGACGGACTGACTGGAGGCTATTATCTTGTCTCTGCTGTCATCACTAGGCTCGGCTCAGTTCGTTCGTGGGCGCCATCGCCCTGGGCGACCTCGTAAAATCGACACTTGGACCAAAAGGCATGAACAAGATCCTGCACTCTGTCAGCACGGGTGATGTGGTTGTCACAAACGATGGGGCTACTATCTTGAAGAGCATAGCCCTCGACAACCCCGCAGCCAAGATCCTGGTCAACATCTCAAAAGTGCAGGATGACGAGGTCGGCGACGGTACAACCAGTGTCTGCGTGCTCGGTGCAGAACTCTTGCGCGAGGCAGAGAAGCTCGTCAATACCCGTTTGCATCCTCAAACAATCATCGATGGGTACCGCATCGCAAGCAGAGAGGCCTTAAAGGCGCTGGAAGAGGCAGCTCAGGACCATGGGTAAGCAGCCTGCACTTTTGTAGGTAAACGACGTTCCTGCTGAGCAGACAACTATTCGTCCAGATCTAACGAAGCAGCATTCCGAGAGGACTTGATGAACATTGCACGGACGACACTCTCCTCAAAGGTCCTTTCGACCGATAAAGACTACTTTGCCGAACTAGCTGTGAACGCTGTCCTCCGCCTGAAAGGCTCGACAGATTTGGACCACATACAAATCATCAAAAAGCCCGGAGGCAAGCTTCGCGATTCCTACCTTGACGAAGGGTTTATCCTCGACAAGAAGATCAGCGTCAATTGCCCGCGGAGAATGGAGGATGCCAAGATTCTGATAGCCAACACCTCGATGGACACGGACAAGGTCAAGATTTTCGGCGCGCGGATAAAGGTTGACAGTACTGGCAAGCTCGCAGAGCTCGAGCGCGCCGAGCGGGAAAAGATGAAGGCAAAGGTCGCAAAGATCAAGGCGCATGGCATCAATTGCTTTGTCAATCGACAGCTCGTCTACAACTATCCCGAATCTCTGTTCGCACAAGAAGGCATCATGTGCATCGAGCATGCTGACTTTGAGGGCGTTGAGCGGTTAGCACTAGTTACCGGAGGCGAAATTGCCAGCACTTTCGAGTCCCCAGAGCTTGTCAAGCTGGGCAAGTGCGATACGATTGAGGAAGTCATGGTTGGCGAGGACCGGGTAGGCAGCTATTCTCTTGCTCAAGTAAAGCAATACACCTGGTCTAATCGCTCTTTTACCGCAGCTCATCAAGTTCTCCGGTGTCGCCGCTGGTCAAGCATGCACTGTCGTTTTGCGTGGCGCGACGTCACAAATGATCGACGAAGCCGACAGGTCGCTGCACGATGCTCTGTCTGTCCTCTCACAAACGGTCAAGGAGACTCGCGTGACCTATGGAGGTGGCTGCTCCGAGATGCTCATGGCCAACCGCGTGGACGAGGTTGCAAAGCGGACGCCCGGCAAGCAGGCAATAGCGGTGGAAGCATTCGCAAGGGCGTTGCGTCAACTACCGACGATTCTGTGCGACAATGCGGGTTACGACAGTGCCGACATCGTTTCCAAGTTGCGGGCGGCGCATCACGATGGTCAGAAGGAGGCAGGCATTGGTGAGCAGACATATACACACCCTCTCTCGCATCGGGGCATTGCAGCTGACGTGCCTTTTTCCAGATATGAACAAGGCAGAGGTTGGCTCTATGCGTGAACTCGGAGTCACAGAATCCTACAAGCTCAAACGTCAGGTAGTCATCTCAGCATCTGAGGCATCCGAGATGATCTTGCGAGGTGAGTTTGAGGACCTCTGTTTGTGTGATAATGATTTGCTGATCAACTGTGCGCTTTACAGTTGATGATATTCTGCGGAGCGCGCCGCGCAAGCGTGAGGGTCACTAGATCCCGCCGAAGCCTGAGAGTCAGCATCAAAGTAGTTGTGCCGGTGGCGGTTGCAGTCAGTGTACACGTGCTTTGCAGAAACAATTCGCGTTTACAGTATGCCGCATGCAGAATGCTAAGTGCTGCTTTGGAAAGCGATGGCTTGTTGCGACTATCACTGTCGACCATTGCGCCGCGGGAGGCTTCTCGAAGACTTTCGCCTACGCCTTCCGTCTGCTATCTTTTGCATCACGACGAACTAACGCGAGACACCTGGCGGGCACACGAAGCCGACGCGTCCACACGCGCAAGGCCGGCGTGAAGGTCTACACACGTTGATGAGGCCAACGCTGATGCCGCGGCGGCAGACGCTGTCGAATGGCTCGCCGGCCAAGTCTGCTGCAACGACCAGCACCGGCCAGCCGGCTGTACCCAAGTTCGCCGCATGCTTCCAGGCGATCCTGAAAGGCAGCGAGAAGCCAGCACCATACACAGTGGAAGATCCTGAGCGGTTCTACTTTGATCTATTCTGCCTCAACGTCGACAATGCCTACCTTCGTAATCTGGCGAGCGAGGTGCCTGACGCGCAGCTTGTGGATAGCGGACCTGTCAAGGTAATCGGCCGGTTCCATTAGCATCGAGGACCAGCTGATGCCGCGATATATTCGCGCAGAACAACGTCCGAGAACTCTTCTTCTACGCCGTCAGATGCATCAGAACAAGCGACGTCGACGACATTCGGCTTCCTAACGTGATCGAGGTGGGTGCATCAATGCATTCGACATTAGCACGAAGGGATACAATCTTACCTTGTCTATGTGTGTTACAGATACTCCACGGCACTCTGACCTCCTTCTTGAGTCGCGCTCTCCCGAATTACAGCTACGATGTCATGAGCCTCTTGGCTGGCTCACTAGACCAGGCCGACGTGGTCTTTCCAGACTTTGTGACTGCCATCGATGGCCTGCTGCAAAGTACAGACTGTCCTGTTGCTCTCAAGGAACGGACTATGGCGCTCGCCTTGCTGGTGGTCACTTCTATCAACCAGGGTTCCGTGAATTCGTATTTCCTGCGACGCGATCTGTTCAGCAGCGTTATAAAAGTCAGGCAGCAGACTGTGGGGATCGAAATCAACTTCATGCTGACGATGTGTACCTGCAGCTGGTCGCAGATCCCAACACTGCGCATCTTGCAGCGGACAGCTTTCTCATGCTCGGCATATTGGCGAACTACCACAAATACAAAGCCCGCAATGCCATGCTGGTGCGCTTTGAGGACCTTGTCGATGAAGGGATAATGAGACGAGTGCGAGAAGCAGCTTCAACATCGTTGGGACAAGCAAGAGAGTAAGCGTGCTTCCGCTGCGGGCAGAGCCGACTTATCCGACAAAGCTGATAACGGGCATATTTCAGCGCATACGTAATGAAGTCGGATGATTCACCAGCCACTCTTGCTTCGAATGTAGCGTCGCTCCTGTCATCGTTCCGATCCTTGGCAGCTCCTTCTCGGACGCTTAGCTCAAATGGGACCACGCAAGCCAAGGAAGATAGCGCCTTTGCAGACCAGTACGTCCCTCTTGACACACTCCCTCAACTTGAGATTCTGACAAGGTGTTTGGCATAGACCTCTTGAACTGGTTGCAATTTTACTTCCGATATACGATCTTGTCAACAGCAACAAAGCCTTTTCTTCCTTTCTCCTTCATGACAAGCCACCGCAAGAATCGCCAGGTATGTTCCAGATACTCGTTTCAGGATGTCATTGCTCAGCTGCCATTCTTTGCGCAGAGCCTGAAGTCGTAGCCACGCTCACGAGCTTCACCTCGTATCTCGCCACTCACGCATCAGTCTCTCCCCGCTCGAGAGCCTATTCGCGTCTATCTTTCATCATTCTATCGATACTGGTGGAGGAGGGCTCTCAGCTTCTGACCTCACCTGATCAAAGCTGCGCGATACGTATATGCAGACAAGTATGTCTTTGTACGAGCACTGCACGGGCAGAGGGGCTGAAATCAGAGTTGTCAGAAACAACCGTCCCTGTCACCTTCGTCGGATAAGTCTCGGCTACCAATATGCGGTATACTAGATAGTATCGTGCAATACCTCCGCTTCAACATAACCCGCAAAAAGTTTGACGTTGCTACATATATGTGAGTCAAGCTCGTAGAGAAATCGATTTTGTCACTCAGCTGACATCACACTCAGTCTCGTACTCCGGCTCGTACACAAGATTATGCATCAGCTCAAGACATCGCGAACACGCATAGATTACAACTGGCAGCCCATTTTTCAGGCTATCATTAACCTCGCCCATTATCTTGTTGCGCGACAAGCAGAACTTGCCGATCTGGCGGGAATGGAGGACCTCATCAGCCAAGTCCTGCTGACGCTAGACTTTGCGGTTGTCTGGGCAGACGTTATCTTGCCCGACGTCGATGCGATAGCCCAGTTACTCTACGAGATTCTGCGGGCGGATGCGACCTTGTCAAAGCTGGGAGCTTTGACCTCGACTGCTTCTACTCCGCCAGCGATAGCACCACCTTCACCTCGTCTCGGCACGACATCGCCTACAGTTCGGCGCACGAGCGGCAGCGGTTTCAATACTCCACGAAGTCCGGGGATTGGCACACCACCTTCATTTGCTTCGGCTATGGCCTCTTTGGAGCCTCGTGGGCCAGCTGCCGAAAGTATTCGGAATCTATCGGTAGTTCGTTCCCATTTCGGCGGCAAAGTTGAGGACTTTAGAGAAAAGAGCGGATCCGCTGGCCTGGATAGCTCTCAGATATTGGACATCATTAAAACGTCTATGGACGGACTGGACTTGCGCGAGAGCATGGCCTTGGAGGAAGTCGGAATGCGGTAGGACGCCCATCTGTACATTGGAAACTGCGGCTTGACTGACATTGGGTAACACAGCCGATATAGCGAGTCTGAACACGAGGCGTTCTTCTCAGAGCTTGTGCCTATTGTAGCCAAGGATATACTGCGGTTGTCTTCTGCCTGAAAGACGTCCCGGCACACCTCTCTGTTTACTGACCATCTCCTCTCATGATGGCGAATTCAATCTGAGTTCGACAACTATGCATGGAAAGAAAGACACAGACCGCGTGACGAGCGAGGCGTCGCTGTGCGAGCTGCAAAGCCCCGATCACCGCATTGGCATCATCAGACACGTTCGGCGGTGGCGACACGTGCCTAGTTGGGCGCATGAATTGAATCGCAAAACAACTGCAAAGCGATTGCTGCTGCCTTTGACCGACGACCAACCTCAGAAATCTAATACCGTCTTGTCAACGTACCTCTCTCCCAGCGACATCAAACATCCCAGGCAAACGTGGTTTCACATCATCGAGGGAGACAGCCAGCTCGGAGGCAGTCACGTGTGTGATATACCGCGCAGCTCAACGCCTCCACAGCATCGCCAGTCAAGGGCAAGTGACCTAGAACCGCTTCCGTAGCCAAGTTCTTCACGCTCAGGACCTGCGAGACGGAAGGACTGCTACCAGCGCAATGATCCTACATCAGGGCGCTCACACGTCGGAGCCCACGTCGCTGGAAGACAAGCCTGCCGTTAGAGACGCGAGTTTAAGGGTTCTCATAGTAACCGAGAACTTTTTGCCGAAAGTCGATGGTGTTACTCGAACCTTGGCACGTCTGCTGGAGCATTTGAAGAAATCTGGACACGAGGTCCTAGTCCTTGGACCGTCGAGCAGTCTGTAAGCACACGGTCGCTTCGGATGCTTTGCCCTGGATTTAGGCGCTGGCTTATCGTCACAGAACAACATATTGCGGTTTCGAAGTTTGCGGTGCGCAAGTTAGCATACCGCTGTGGTTCTATCCGGGAGTGAGTGTCTATCAAATGTAGCGACTCATCGTAGACCACTCTGGCTAACATGAGGTCGGCATCAGTTGAGTCTAAACTTCTTTCGTCGCGAGTTCCTGAAGAAAGCTAGAGAATTCAACCCAGACGTGATCCACTATGTGGGTTGCGACCAAAAGCTTACGATACATGTCACTAAGCGAGAAAACACAGGTCGATCCGATATGGCTGTCTGCCCAAGCACAGTATATCTTGGAGTATGCTCTACCCGATTGCTCCGCAGTCGCTTCGGTAAGCGTTGACCTTCGCTACCTGGGAATGCAAAGACCCTGACGTATCACCATAATGGCCAGTACCACACGAATTTAGCACGGTATGCGCAAGACTACGGATTTGGCTGGCTTGCAGAGACAATGTGGTCATTACAAAGACGGCTACATGGACGGTGCATGACGACATACTGCCCAAGCAGATCGACGCAGGCGATGTTGCACATGCATGGCTTCCAGAACGTAGACATATGGGCCAGAGGAATCGATACTTCAGCTTTCTCGACTTCCAGAAGGCAGGCGAGTCTTCGTCAATACTGGTTTGGCTCACTGGCTCCGCCCGAAACTCCGCGCAACGATATCGTCATCACCTACGTGGGCCGCTTGTCGACGGAAAAGAATATTGATCTGCTGATACACGCGTTCCGGAAGCTCCAGCAAGCCCTCAAGTCGGCTCAGCAGTCGTGTGCTACGTGTCATTTATTACTGGTCGGCGACGGACCTGCTAGACAACGCCTAGAAGGGCAAACAAAAGACCTAAGCGTTACGTTTGCTGGCTATCAGAAAGGCTCGAACCTTGCGGAGCATTTCGCAAGTTCCGACATTTTCGCTTTTCCCAGTCACTCGGAAACGTTTGGCAATGTCGTGCTTGAAGCTATGGCAAGTGGTTTACCTGTGGTCGGCCTCCGGGCAGAGGGCGTGTCAGACTTGGTAGAACACGGCACGACTGGTAAGTATTCTCCTGCATGTAAGACTAGCCGGCGAGACTGAGCTTCCCGAGCATTCAGGTTATCTGCTGGATCTAGCTAATCTGCCCGGAGCACACGTCCCCAAAGGTTCATTCGGGATCCCTAAAAATGTGCAACAGCTCTTCGCGCCCGACTCGGAGTCTTTCGCTCTTGCCGCGGACAAGTTCGCGGATCTGCTTCTCGCACTTTCTCTTGACACACTTTTACGCAAGCACATGAGCGAGCACGCTATCAAGTACGCTGCTACGCGGACATGGGATGAAGCTATGGCCAGCCTAATTAACGGTGAGCCTGCTGATTGGCGCATATCCCAATCAAGTCGCTGAAGAAATTTGTTGTCATGTCCAAGGCTACGAGACGGCGGCGGAGCTCACGAGATTCAAGCGTGCCGACAAGCTGTTCACCAGTCTTTCGCGCACCTCGAGCACAGCCAGCTTGCTGGACGTGAAAGTCGAAGAGCCGCCTGACAATGCTACGGCTATGGGAGACGGTGATCTAGCCGAGCCAGCGGGACATTCTTCTTCAAATCTACTGTTTGGCAGACCACCTCTGAAAATTCTTTTGCGGCGGTCTACACGTACTGCACTCCGGGAGTCTATATCGCATCGCTTCAAGTCGACATTGCAGCAGAAAGAGTATTTCTTGGTCGGTCGAGAAGCGCGAGAAAATACCACAGACCGACAGTGTAGAGGTGAGATGACATCTGGATTTCGCTATCGAAGCCCAGCCGCTCAGTAACAAGAACTCATTCTTACAGGCCGTTTTCTTCTATTCGTCTTGGCACTGGTGTGGCTATTGCTCCTATCGGAAATATTTCCAACCTTTCCTATACCTTCTGTACAAGGCACGATGCGCTTGCTTTCACGGTAGACAATCATGCTATGTAAAGACGCTTTCTTAGCTTCTGCGAATATACTCGTGCACAGTCAGCAAATCGATGGCTGGACCATCGAATAACAGAGCAGACCGAACCTCTCGCCGAAAGGGGTTTTGAAAGCGTGGCCCGCGCGATACGCTATTACTGTTCGCACTTCTGTAATGTCATGGGAATATAGCAGCCTGTACTACTACAAAACAACTCGCTCGCTTGAAAGGAGCTACACAAGCGGTGCTTTTTTACTGACTGGGTACTGTGACTCAAGAGCATGTAAAACAAGATCTACAGAGCAGGGTGAAGCGACCGTTGGCTGTTTTCCTAGAGATCAGAATGTCGAGGGAGGTAAGAATGGCAGCAAAGACTTGGCGTTTACTCGCTTTCGCTTTCATCGGTGTCATCGTCCTCCGAGGTGCTTTCCTCCTCCGAAGAGCTTTCGGCCGCGGTTTGAGGAGCGTTCTTTTTGCTGGACGCGGGAGCAGCAGAGGCAGCTGGCTTTGGGGGCGAGACGTTTCGCTGGACAGGTGTGGAGGTGGTAGCTTTGCCGGCGGCAAGTGCAGCAGAAGCTGGTTTCTTGCTTTCCTTTTTAGCGGTCGCGGGAGCTTCTTTTTTGCCATTCATGTTCAAGGCAGCCGAGGGTGGCACTTCAGGAGCGGCGGCAGCAGCGGGAGCAGCGGTTTCCTTCTTGGGCTTCTTCTCCTTCTTTGGCTTGATGAGTTCCTGCTGAACTGCTGCATTGTCTGCATCTGCAATCGTAGCGTTTGCATCCTTGTTTGCGAGATAAGTATCTTGTTTCTCCCTCCATTCGGCCATTGCCTTGTCCGCATTGTCCTTGTAAGGTTTCTGAGCATCTTCACCAAGCTGCTTCCATCTCTCGCTGACCATTTGCAAAATCTCGCCATAAGGCAAGCCAGGATTCTTGCTCTTGACCTCGTCGCGGACTTGGTTCTGGAAGATGATGTAGGCTGAAGCAGGGCGTTTCGGAGCATCGGGATCGCGTTCCTTCTTTTTGGACTTGCGCTTCTTTTTACCGTCTGGTCCAATTTCACGACCGTTGTCTGAGTCTTCGGATTTAGAACGCTTCTTGCCCCCGCTGAGAGTCTCGTTGCCTGCTCCTGCATAGCCTAGGAAGGGCAAATTTTCGCCCATCCCGACGGGCATTGCGGTGCCGAGAGGTGCACGCAGGAGGTTGACCATCTCTGCGCTGCCTTTGGCTTCGTTGAGTGCGTGAGCATAGTTCTCGACGGCTTGGCTGCATCGTTTCATTGCTGTTCCCAGGTGGAGGTAGTGCGAGACGAGCTGTTGGAAAGGGAGCGATGGAACACGGGCAGAGTGAGATGAGAGGGGATGAGAACAGGAATGGAGAACACGACGTTGCGGGGGACGCGTAGGATGAGCAGGTTGTTGCATTGTTTACGTAGAGATGAATGTGGCGCGTGTCAGCTCGCGGTCCCGCAATGGCCAGCCCCGAGCGCAGCGGGCAGAGAACAGCAAGCGCACCTCATTCTTGGCCTGCGCAGCCCTGTTGAGCCTCTCTTGGGCATCTGGTCCTCCCTTTGCCATGGCGAGTGACGAGTGTGTATGTGCGTGTGTTGTCGTCGTGGTATTGATGGGGCGAGACGAGGAGTAGACCTGGTCTTCCTCGTTTGTAAATGCAAGAGGAGCGAAAGAAAGAGGCGAAGTTGAACGAGCAAATTCGAGTCAAAGCCCCGGTTGAAGCGCGAGTGAAAGACTCGATTACCAGCGATTACCAGACTCGGGCTTACGGGGCTTTTGTTTCTTGCACTAGCCCGCTATTTACATCCGAGGGAAGGCTTACAATTCGCCGGGAAAGAATGGTAATGTAGATTAATAGCTGGACACGATCAATTTATACTCGATTAGGAAGCTGGTAATCTGCGCGCAATCTGGCTTATTAGCCTCACTGTAGGGTGGGCTTTGTGAACTTGGAACGAGTACTCCGCCGCCAGCACACCATCAAGCGAGACCAGCACAGGAGCAGGGAGCAGAGTGTCAAGGCAGGACACGTTTTGCGTATAAGCGCATCCTGTCTTGTCGCTGCCCCGCTGTTTCCTTGCTCTGCGCATCTCGCCCCATCGCCATCGACTCGCGCTCCTGCAACGCTCACATGGCTCTCCTTCCTCCCAACCGGCAGACGCAGCAGAGGTGAGCAGACGCGACTTTTGACGATGTAGACCTAGCACGTACTGACATGACTCCTCTACCGCAGTGCTGTCTGTCACCCACCATCCACCATCGCGTCAACGTGGTCTTGCCTTGAATCTCTGTGTTTCAGCTGCCTTTGTGTGCTCGTTGACGGGGACAACTGGAGAGATAGAGGGCCAGGGCACACGAGATCCAAGAATTAGAAAGGACAGTTAGAACTGGGACGCTCTGTGTTCTGCACTCGTTTATTAGAAGCCTCCAGCTAGACGGGGGGCCCGTTTTGACCTAGAAGCGCGCGAGCCAGCCAATAGCAGCCATCCACGACTGCCGGAAGACGGCGCGGACAGTCCAAGACGCGTGCGAGTGGACCCCAACTCTTCGCCCCGTCTGGGTACGCATAACGACTGGCAAGGCAAGCACCCCGTCCACGGCTATCGCTCTTGACCTCGCTGCGGGCGTTGCAGACTCCGAGCGCGCACATGTCGATCATGGCCCAGCAGCAGCCTCAGCAGCAGCAGCCAGCGCAGGTTGCGAATGCGGGCACAGTAGCTGGCGCAAGGATACCTGAGCAGACCGCACGAGCAATGTGAGTGATGCTGTCATGCACTGCGTTGCGCTGTGTCGTTGTGTTTGGGCAGTCTTGTCAGACGCCTTCACTCGCACGAAATAACAGCACGTGCCCTTACAGTTTCAAAGACTGACATCTTGCTGCTGCGTCTTTCCTGTGCTACAGCATCAACGCAGCCATACAAACGCCATGGGACATCGAGTTCACCGGAAATGAGAGGATCACAAATTGGCTCGTCGAGCAGGTCCAGCGGTTTCCGTTTGATCCTCGCCGACTTTCGCTCCTCGACTATGTAAAGCATCGTATGGCCGCTGCAAAGCAGGAGCAGGCGCAGCAGCAACCACAACTGCAGCCACAGCAACAAGGACAAGGTCAGCAACAGCAGTTTTTAGCGCAACAACAAGCTGGTGTCGCGCCTCAGGCTTTGCAGGCTTCGCCACAGCAGCAGCAGCACCAGAACTATGCACAATCGCAATATTCACAACCACAACCGCAGAGCCAGTTTGGCCTCCATTCACAACAGCAGCCTCAGCCTGCAGCTAGCACTTCCTCCTTTTCGACTCAGTCATACACTACCGCTCCTCCTTCTGGCACCAATCCGCCTTCTACCACCAATGGCCAGCAGCCACTGCAACAACAGCAGACTGCTTCGACTTCGAATCAAACTCAAAATCACAATGTTTATACTATCATGAGCGACGATGACGACAGCTCAGGCCACGAATCCGACGACCAGCAGTACCAATTTGGCCTTAATGACCTGTCGGCAAGTACTTCTAATGCAACCCAGCAACAACAAGCACAAGTTCAGCAAGAGTCACAAGCTTCGTCCTTCCAAGCTCAGCAGGCTGTGCCTGCGATGTCCACTTCTCAACTCTTCCCTTTCGCCAACACTCACAACCAGGGAGCCTCGAACAATCGTCCATTTGCTCAAGCGGCTGGTTCATCCGCTTCGAACTCCCAGACATACTACCAACATCAAGCTCTGCCTGTGTCTGGACCCTCGACCGGCCTCAATCCCGCTCTTTTGGCTCTGAACAATGGCGCAAATGGTGGTCATGCCTCGCCTAGCACTCCTTCACACATCGCCCCTCATCAGCTCGCAAATCAGCACATTCCGTATGCGAATGGCAGTTTCAACCAGGCCAATGGCGCAACCCCACAAGCTTCAACTTCATCACAGGCTTCTACGTCAAAGAGCAAGTCGCGTGTCGAGGTCGAAATTATGGTCCCTAGCGCTGCCAAGCGGAAGAAGGGTAAAGAGTCCTCGGCTTCTGAAAATGGTCGCCAACCTTTGTCAGCGACTTCTGTGCAGCCGCAAAAGAAGCAAAAGGGAGAATCAGCAGGAGCAGCAGCATCGGCAAGCACAAGTGGCTCGCCCAGCCAGCCGGCTTCGATTCTCGCAGTCCCGACTTACACGCCTCGTGCGCCCACCAAAGCCGAGCAAGAATGGTTTGCGATCAAGAAGGAAGTCCTGCGCAACATGCAACAAGCGAACAAAGCGCCACACAAGACGGTCATGAAACTCTTCAAGCTCTTGACGCCATTTGTGACCGAGCCTGCAGACGCTACCAGTCGTCAAGGTTCTCGCGAAGCATACACGACCGATCTTGCGGTCCCCACGGAAGCTCGGCTTGCGATTTTGGATATCATTCGAGACGAAACTAACAATGACTTTGATATCGTCTTTGTCGTCGATCCGAGAGCTACAGTCTTGCTGCATACTTGGACAAAGGACCTCGCTCTCATTGCAAAGACGAAATACGAAGGCGAAGAAGATATAAAGACTGTCAAGATGACTGCAAGACCTTTAATGGAGGTGAGTTTACACTTTTTGTTTATTATTTCTGCTCCTCCTTCCGCCCGCCCGGTGGCCATGTTTTTGCTCGTCTGCGTTCTTCGCTTTGCCCCTCTACGGATACAAGACTTGATGGACGTGCCTTGGCTGAGGTGGGCGCAATGCCCAGCTGGATTGGCCTGAAGCTCTCTGCTGGCCTACCGTAGGCGCTTTAGCCATCATGGTGGTCTGCAGAGAGCTTTGAGTCGCCAGCCGTGCCTCGCATTTCACTCAATTAGGCGTATTCATGGGGTTGGTCCGGCTTTCTGGCGGATACAACCTTGTGTCTGCACTGATATGCGCACTGCACTGTCGAGCCACTGACCTCGCAGGTCCTCAGTCCTGCTCAGCTGCTCTGAACGCAGCTGCCATTCCAAGGGTTACCTCCGGACTGGGCAGGACTGGCCAGACGGACGAGATGCGTCCACTCTTGGGTCGAGAAGAGGGCAGCGTGCAAGCACTAAAGGTGCTGCAGCTACTCCTCTGGCGGCAGAGGCGAGACGAGCGGCTGACCAGGACAATTGGACCTGACGAGGGCAGTGGCGTGCCTGGTCGGCTTCGGCTCTCGCGGCAGTCACGTGTCGCAAAAAGTTCAGCCAAACTTGTAGCTACAAATGCATTTGCAGTACGCGCCCGCAGAGGCAGTCTGATCCCACAGCAAACATCGCACGCGAGCAAAGCACTTTGCATTGGGCGAGGTTCAAGTTCCAGGACACTGACGTGTACCCATTCTCTCTTTCCATTTTCTCGATCACTTTCTTCAATAACCACTCGCGTAAATCGCATTTCTGCGTCGCGTTTGGTCGTCTTCATTTCCGTCTTTGTCGCACCACGCAAACAGGTCCTGCGCAAGCTGCCTATCACGATCGATGTCCTGCGCTCCCTCAAGGGCGTCGGCGCCGATGTCAACAGCGTTTCAAAAAGCGATGCGTTCGACGAGGGTATGTCCAAAGTTTGCCACACACGATAAAAGGAGAATCTTGTCTGACAGCTTGACCTCTTAACATTTAAATCTCCGCTTCTGTGCTTTGTGAAATTGTCCTATACGCAGTCGCAAAAGATATCGCGTGCCAGCTGGTCAAGAAATGGAGGAGCGAAGCCAAGCGAGTGAGCAATCCGGCAGCTTCTCGGGCAGGGTCGCAACCTCCGCCTCCTCCTGCAAGCACAGCACCCGCAGCTGGGAAGAAGAGGCAAGAGGACTCTCTGGCTCTGCCAAATGGGACTGATGATGGTAAGCTGATATTCCCATGCCGTGAGGCTGGGCATTGACAGAAGTCTGTCTTATCTTTTGCAGAGAGTAGGAAGAAGAGACGAGTCTCGCCTACACCGCCCGGTTCAAAAGATACTGCAACTGCGACAACATCCGCGGCGACCTCCACCTCCAAGTCTGGTTCAACTATCAATGGCAATGGACCTACAACTCAGCCGTTAGGCCGCTTGCCTACCCACCCCAAACCTGGAACGACCGGCAAAGTCATGCCTTCTTTTGCAAAACGCAAGCCTATTGCAGGTATCACATCAAAGCCAGCGCCCCCTCCAAAGCCAGCTGCACCTGCCGCTCCTGCGGCTGCTGCTTTCGACCCATTTGCAATGTCTCTGCAAGACATGGCTGCATCCAAGGACAGCGCAGCCTCTGGCATGTCTCTCAATGACACACTCAGCATGCTCAACAAGGCCGTGGACAATGCTTCATCAAAAAGCGGCAGCGGACATGCTGTGCCTAGAGCTGGCAAGAAAAAATCTGTCCGATGGGCAGAGGACGATAAGCTCGTTCTCGTTAAGTTCGTCGAAAAGCTCATCTATGGCGATGAGTATGGCAATGAGATTGCATCAAGCGTAAGTGCACTCTGTTCGACCTTTCCTGCAGTGTCGACAGCTAATTTTGCCTCGTCTACAGGATTACTTCAATACTACCGGCGAGACCATTGGCGAGAATGAAGGCGTGGCTATGAAGGGCCTGGTCGAGCAGATGGATTGGGAGGAGCCGCAAGGTAGGATGAGGCTGATTTAACCTTCAACGCTTTTGCTCGCAGTGCTGACTTGTGTCATCAGTCGTTGATCTAAAGTTGCCAGAAGATGCCTTGGAGTTCCGCCTGCCATACCCTCATCCAGAATCACTTGGCTCCCAACGATGCGAGCGTGATATCCAAGAGGACCGCGAAAAGACGACATTGGCAGCAACCTACTTTTCGGATGCCGATATACCGCCTTGCCCGAACGAGACTTTGGCTTTGGCGGCGATGGCGGACTCCACTGGTGCGGACATCGAACCAACGGTCATGCGACTCAGCTATGAGCTGCAAAACGACCAGACTGTGCAGCTGCTCATCCTTCAGGCGCAGACAGTGGCCAACGGTGCTGCCTCTGCAGGCGGCGAGACGTATGCACCACCCTCGGATGCTGCAGCGGCTGGTGCCCCTGATCTCAACGCGTTACTGGCCAAGCTTCAAGGAGGAGGAGGGATTGAAAGCCTTGACTCGATGAATGCTCATCAATCTCATGTTCCGCCTGCGCCGGCGGTACAGCACTATGGAGGGTATGCTCCGCAGAATTATGGGTGAGTCAGCATTAACAGACCATGCTACTGGTGCTGCATGACTGATAAGTCCTGTTTTCATAGCTATCGTCCCTATTAGAGCATCAGGGCGGCGGATGGCTACTATCACCTTTGTCACCGTGTGAACATCAATCCAAGCACGACTTTGCAAACGGCAGCCACGACAACAGCTTTGCTGATGTCCACTTGCTGGGTATTCAACTGTCTTTGCTCCGTGCTCATAGACTTCGACTGTACTTGTCTAGCAATGACGAACACTAAGCGGGGCGGTGCAAGTGTCTGACGAATCCACCCTCGCAGCGATTCGATTGTTTGACAACTTGACTTCAGCCCGCTCTTTTAGACGACTGATTGGCGTCTGCTGCTCTTGTCTCTTGAAGGCATCGGACTTGACATAGTCAACAGCCAAAGCTCTAGCACCAATCTCAGGCTGAAGACTGCCATTGCTGTTATTATATAGCTTCCAAAGTCGTCTCCTACAAACAGCAGAAGTCGCATCAACATGGCGCACTACAATAAAACAACAGACCCGCGCAGTTCCCCTGACCCAAAGCAATGGCTCAGCAAGCGCGCAACGGTGACCACGATGTCCAATGATAGCTCTGGTGCACCAATGGGATCTACCTTCAATAGCATTGCCATGGGCGACGTCACAATGAGGACCTATTCTGAATACAACAAACGCAAGGCGCAGGCCGCTGCCGCTGCTGCACGAGCTATGGCAAGCAAGTCGAGTCCAAGAGTTCCGAGAGTTCCGCCAGCCAGTCAGGCGGCCGAGCCACAAGCTGAGCATGGTGACGGTTCAATGCTAGCCAGTTGGCCGCGCGGACAGCTGCGCAGAAAGCCACGGCGGGGCCAACGACAGTTCCTGGTCCTGGCATGTCCCAGCAGCCGCCCGGAGTCTTCATCCCTCAGGTTCCAGCGGCATACAATGCTCGCATGTCCACAAGTAGCTCACGGGCGCCTCCGCCTATTCCTCGTCCGACCGGTCAGCATTCGCAATCAGTTCCAGCTCCACATCCTACGCGAGCACAGCCTTCCTTTAGCACAAGGACAGCTGTGGGCGGCTCTCCAGCTCAGCGGCCCCCACCGAATGCGAGGACCATGCTGTCTGCTGAGTCCACTAGGAATCCACCTAGCCATCATTATTCAACTCCCTTTGCTCAGGCAGGGATCCCTCCAACAGCCTCGTTTGGCGGTCCACCCGCCCCACCGGGAACAGGCCGCTCGGCTGGCGGAATACCGCAAGAAGGAATACCGACCGGTCGCGGGTCCTCTCGGCCTTCGACATCTCCTCACCGGCAGGAACAGGGAAATAAAGCACGCGAGACCAGTGTGACTAGAAGCTTGCTCAACACGGCCGTTGCCGCCGCCAAAGTTGCTGCTAGGACTGCGGTTACCATTGTCGAGGACGATGATCGATCTCACAGCAAAGAAGAGCGAGCTAGGCAAGACCTCGATAAGTCTGGTCGTAGGCTAGTGGACGTTTTTCAGGCCCGCGTGCTTGAAAGAGGTGGTAGTCGCGAGAGCCCGAGGTCTGGCGGGGCGAATAGCAGGCGCGATGAAGGCAAGAGAGACCATGGTGCCTACAGAAGGTAACGAGTCTCCCAGCTGCTCTGCAATACCGCAGAATCAAGTTCTCAGAGCGTCTCGTTCTCTCTGAAACATCTAGCATTCCTTGCTTTTCATCTTCGCCCGCTTTTTCCATTCGTCAAGTCTTGATTTTTCTTCTCTACTTTTCCCCGTTGTAGTAGATAGTACATTTTTCTCTCGATCTGTTATCCCGACTTTTGCAATTGTGTCAGTTCCTCGTATCCTGTCTCGCCTTGTCTTGACATCGCCCTTGCATATTGCAAGGGCCTTGCATATTGCAAGGGATCTCAATCAATGGCGCTCTTGAGCTGATGAAGGTCCATGAAATCCTCCCGCTGATGTACCTTCCAGGACGCAGCCGGGCTAGCCATGTCGACTTTAGGCGGAGTGCTACCCCACGGCGGCACTTTCTGTTGCAATGCTTCCAATGCTCTTGCGGCCGTATCGCTGTCTTCTAGATCGACGAATAGATAATGATGCAGGCCGTCTGGCCTTTGTCGTTCTTTTGGCGGTGGAACAATTTTGGAAATGGCAGTCCTGCACAATTTCCATTAGCTTTTTATTAAAAGAGATTGATGAAGACTTTCACTCACGGATGGAAACCGTTGTCTTCGAAGAATTGTCGTATATTTCTCTGCACTGTTGGCGGATGTAGTTCAAAGCTAGGCAATGTCCCAACCCAAAGCCTTGACCCCGCAGCTGGAAAGGCGTGCCTAAGGGCTTCTGAAGGTGCTTTGCGCCATCTATCGTATGCAAATGGCGATGGCTGAGCTTCTGCACTGGCCGATGCATCATTCTGATTGGATGAGGCGGAGCTTGAAGCTGTCTGTTCCCTGTTTGCCGAGCGTGACCGCGGTGCGACAGCTGGTCCAGTCTTTACAGGTCTTTTGAGTAGCATCTTGCCATTGAGCTCTCGTATAGCACGCTCGACTTCTTCTGGAGTCGTGAGGTCGATATAGCAGTAGCTTGGGTTCCGAGAGGTAAACGGATCTACAGAAAGGCTGATGTTCAAGCTGCATGTAATGGAGGCACGTGCACGGTCAGTGGCGACAAAGTAGCATTCGTACGGCGACGTACTAGTCGTAGCCGTCCAGCAGGGACTTGATATCTTCCTCTGTAGCAAAGTATACCAGGTTGCCTAGGATAGCAGATATGCAATCAGCTCTCTTTTTGACGTTCAATTGGCGCAATGAGCTGGCGTTCATCATGCATCATCCTGCGCCGTTACTCACCCAGATACATGCGTTTGGAATAGTCTACATCGTTTGAAGAGGGAGATGGCTTCTCCGTCGAGTGCCATGCTGTTCGTACCCTCTGATAGCTCGTCTCGCCATCCTTCGGAGACGCTTGGTCGCTTCGTCGCGTTCCAAATTTCTGCGTACGTGACGGATAACTGGATGTCGATGTCCCTGGCACTTCGGATGCTGCTGGCCGGCGCCAGTCATTACTGATATCTGCACGGGATACAAGCTTCTTCCTAGCGGATGTTTCTGCCATTTCTTGTGTTTGTGTTGGTCGTGTCGCATGCAGCCTGCAAGACAATGCGAGGTCCACCCGCATTTGGCGCCTGTGTGGCGAATACTGGAGCAGGCAGTCCACGACTGTACGGCAGGGCTATGCATTCTAGGCGTCAGGGAGAAGATGATGGTACAGCTGCATTCCACATTGCGGTCCCTCAATGTCCTTGTCCGTCTGCCACGGGTTTCCGCTGTGGCAAGTACAGCGTGCGGCGCGCCTTGAAGCTCACTCCATTGTCCTCCTGCGGACCCATATTGGCGCAAGGATGACGGCGCAAGTGCCATCAACACTGTTCTGGTCAGCCTCACGCCCGCGGCTGCCCTAGTCGCGCAGTCCGGCCTAAAAATCGCAGTAGCAGCGTGATCTGCATTGGCCGGTGATCCTCGAGATACGCCTGGCCCGCACACTGCAGTTCACCATGGCAGCGGCGTATCCAGCATATGGAGGTGCAAGCGCTGCAAACATGATCTATGTTCAGCAAGCACCATCACTGGCAACCCACCCCACTCCCGCTGGCTTTGCGACGCTGCGGACTATACAGCTCTATCACAGTCTCACGGCGGCCATTAAGGTCGGTCAATGTGATCTACTCCCATTCGAGCTTTCGACACTGATTGAAGTAAGGTAACGTACAGAAACAAGGATGTGAGCCCATCGAAGAATGGGTCGCGGACAATTTCCACCCCGACGGTAAAGTCAAGATGACAATGCTGGATGAACACAGGGTACCTGGACCCGACGCTGAATATGGTGGGTCAAGCCTCCGCCGCCAATCAAATGAGTACCTCACTGAATGCACATACTTTCAGTCATTCCTGTATGCGCGCTTGCCCGTTTCTACGAGACTATGCGTCGTTCAGGCGCCATCAGCTTCAACCTGTTGCTCGACAACCCAGCGGAATGGGTCATTCGGTCTGGCGATGGCGTCAGAATGTCCGAGGCGACGACAGGTCACATTGTTGAATGCGATCAGATGACACTCGTCGTCGGATATGCCAACGGGAGCACGGTCTTTAGCAAAGGCAGCTGTCGCGTCACCTATGATTACCAGCAAGCGGATGCTACCGTCTTTGACGCCAACGGTGTACCGGTGTCGATCTATCCCCAGACTGTATTACTCATTTCAAGCCTGGAGTACGAGTTTATCGAACACAACGAGATGATAGCTCGCTCGGCTATCAAATCTAGACGGGCAGCCTCGAGGGCCAATAGTCCAAAGAGAACCGCAAGCACGGCGCGACAGCGTCAGTTCTCAGCGCAGACCCAGCCTGCGACTAGCAGGCGGCGACGCTTGGAAACGGAGGAGCAAGAACCTGACACATTTTTGCTAGATAATAGCGAATCGACCAGGCCTGCGAAACGGCCCAAGGTGGAATCAGAATCTGACCGCGGTACAAGCGCGTATGCCAGTCCCATAGCATCAGAGAAAGAGAAGGAGCTTCCTTCAGATCGCTCGAAGATATATTCTTCTGACTGGCAAGAGTACTCCATACCGGTCCCACCAGTGGCTGCGACTGGCCTGTGCGACGAAGCAATGCGAGTTTTGGAGGTGTGTTACATTATATAAGTCAATCTAAAGCAAGCTTTCCGCTCACACGCAATTTGATCCGCAGATAGGAGAAGCTGTCGATCACCTCGGCGAGCTTATATGCTTTTCGCTGGTGAACAAGCTGAGTCCCCTAGGTAAGCAGACGGCCTTCCTCGTGCTGTTCGTACCAAATTTCCGATCTGGCTCTAATCACAGACGCGCTCGAGCACTACGCGACCCTCTCGGTAGCGACTGGCTGTGTCAAGACCCCGCCTCGTTGACCTTCTCGGAAGAAGGAACTGGCCAATCTGAGGTGTGGTCTGGAGAGGCCGTCGGTGGAGCTGCGGTCCAAGCGTGACTTCACAGAAAGCAGCAAGCTCTGGAGGATCAGGGGAATTTGGGCCCACACAGTGCACTTATGAATCGTGCAGTAGTGTTATAGAAGTTCTACGTTCTTTGTTGTTGTCAAACTAGCACTTCAGGCGACATGGATCTTTGGTCTCTTCTCTGACCGCAACGCTGGGCGAGCACGTGCCCACAGCTACTTCTATCGGGTCTGCCTCTGTCCGAAACAGTAGCCTAGCTGCTGCCGGCTGGTCAGCTGGCCGCACGACGAGATGAGTATGACTCACGCACTCTACGCCGCTGCGGCTGGCCTAGTCGTCCTCTATCTCGCCCTCGTCTCCCGCCGCCTCAATCAGTCACGCTTTCGACCGCAAGATCGCCTCAAGCCCTTCCCATCGGACGAGGAGCTGCTGGAGGAGTCTGCGAGCTGGGCCGACATTGACGTGCTGGACAATTCTGGGGTCGAGAAGCCAACAGGCAAGCGCTACTTGGTAACCGGCGCATGTGGCAGCTTTGGACCCTGGCTTGTGCAGATCATGCAACGGCGTGGCGAACGTCGTATATACTGTCTGGACCTCGCACCTCTGCCCGCGATGCTACAAGGTCTAGAAGGTGTGCAGTTCATCAAATGCAATCTGTCCTCGACAGAAGCGGTCGACAAAGCATTCTCCGAGGCAAGGCCAGACGTGTAGGCAGCCACTTCCAATGCGCGAAGAGAGCCGGCTAACCTTTACATTGTACTCAGAGTCTTTCATGTCGCAGCCAACATACGCTTCTGGGAACGATCATCTTTCACTTATCGACTTAGTAAAGCCGTGAATATCGATGGGACTGTCAATGTGATTGATGCGCTCAGCAACATGCCCGAAAGCAGTGAAAAGTTGCTCGTATACTGCTCTTCGGCCGCTGTCCTCCTTCCAGAGCCTCTCATTCTCCGATTTGGTACCAATTTTCAAGACTACGCGTCCACTTTCACTCTCTCGGACGAGCGAGATATTCCTGATCATCACCGCGCTAGACATGACTATGCTGTCTCCAAGAGCGAAGCTGACAGGCTCATAAGGGTCGCCAATGGCCGGAACGGCTTGCGTACTGGCGTTGTGAGCGATAGTCAAGCGGTACAAGAATCTTACTCCCTCACCTGATGTGATCTATGAAACAGTTGCGTCCCGGGATGACGGTCTGCTCTCCGGACGATCAAGTCTTCGGCAGCAGTAAGTCCTGTTCCAGGCAATTCTACTGTATTGGGCTGAAAGGCCAGCGTAATTCAGTGATACGGGACACAGTGTACCCTGTTCTCGGAGCAAGCGTAGCTCGTGAGCCAGGCTGATTCCGTTCCCTATGCAGACAGCTGATATTACGTCTTTACAGA
Organism: Cystobasidiaceae sp. HBUAS51001; assembly: GCA_003351005.1. Lineage (NCBI taxonomy): Eukaryota > Fungi > Basidiomycota > Cystobasidiomycetes > Cystobasidiales > Cystobasidiaceae > Cystobasidiaceae sp. HBUAS51001. Next base: position 374,589 of record KZ857209.1, on the reverse strand, counting down.
AAACAGCATCAACTCTCAAGATTTGGCCGTTGCTTTCCTGCTTTACGAGGCTGCTCTACGAGAGCGACCACAGGAGGTCGCTGGCGAAGCTTTGTGAGCGATTACCAAACAATCTAGACCCAATTCTTATTGACCGACGCATTGGACTGTTTCAGCCTTGTTACGGGTGACCGGACCTTGTGGACCTGGCTGGAGTACACTAGAGTCGTACAGGTAAGTCGGTCAGTATTATCGCTCTTTAGTTACATCACTGATAAACGTCTCCCTCAGCTCTTTGCTCGGCACAATGTGACGATATTTCCTGTACCAGCGCTTCCACTATATATTTTCGGACACTTTATCGGTAAGAGAGGCTGTCGCACATGTAATGGAAGCCTTTGCCGATGCAGAGTCCCCACTTCGCTATAACAGAACTTGCTTGCACAATTCGGTACTATGCTCTCCTGCCCGCATATTCTGCCATGGGCTGGGGATTTCCCAGCCCGCATCCGAAGTGGATGGAAAAGCCACGACTGCATCACCTTCAGCCAGCAATGGTGTGTCAATTTGAGAGCTTGCCACAGACGACATATTGACATTCGTGTCCCATGCAGTGGAACACATTACTGTCCGACGTCGATGTAGACGATTCTCGAGCGCGCAAGGTCCTTGGATATCGCAACAGGTTCTCTAATGCGCAAACGGTTTGTGACTTGGGCAAGTGACTGCAGAAAAAGCATTGCTAATTCTGCCATGCCGATAGATTCGCTGGATAGCTGACACGGCCGAGAACACCCGGATGGCCTCCCGGGACAAGGTTACAGGCGGTACCCAGGAGCCAGTAATCTCTTTGAGCTCAGGACAATAGGTGTACTAGCAGCCGAAGGCAATAAGAGGCTGTAAAGGCCACAGAACAGTATCTTCAGCGGACGAAAAATGACCTCTATTTTACGTCGGCGCCTAGTCCGGGGTAAAAGTCGGGACACATGACATCTGTCCGAACCAAATTGAGCGCTCGCCGATGTCTGCTTCTATCTCTGCTTATGAAATGCGCTAAGTTCTCGGACGAATAGTCGAGGGGCTCTGTGTCCTTGTCGCTTCGCGAGCGTAGTTGCGCCATCCTTCGAATCGCCCCCGTCAACTCCGTGAAGCTGTCTTTTGGCCCCTGTTTCCTTGTTAATAGCCCCACCGGACCAGGTTTGAGAATGCGTCGCGCCTTCATGATGGGATAGTTCTGATTGACCATGTCTCGAACAATCATGCTCAGCATATTGGATTCGGCTGCTGACAGACCAGGCGTTGTCTCCTCTGCTTCGCTGCCTACTCCGCTATCGCTATGATAATCCATGCCACGCGAAAGATCGTGGCTGGAAGAGGATTGCTCCTCATCGGAGTCTGCATTGCGCCACCATGGATGAGCAGAACCGCGATGTCCGAATGCTTTCAAAGCAGCATCGAAAAATCGAGCATCGGCCTGATCTGCTGACTTTGTCTGGGCGAATCGCTTGTAAACGGCCGTAGCCAAAGTGGTAGCAGCATCTGCGCCGGTCCCGCGAAGAGCGAAGCGCTCCTGGCTCGTAGCTCTGGAGAAGGGCGGACGAAAGGAGTAATTGCCTGTGCGACCAAGAGCTTCATAAGCCTGGCTACCGCCATGATCCAACATCGTATCATGCACTCACCTCGGAAGTCGTTCGCATGGCGACCCTGTCGTGTCTTGGTCCTGCTCATCCTCTGCTGCTCAGCGTTGTATAGACGCAACATGATTGTATACGCGGCCGTAGGAAGCTTCCAAGTCTGCCGACTATCTTCCTCTTCGCATGCTACCAGCCAACATTTCTCCGTTAAAGACAGGTTGCCGATGTTGTTGGCAGCATTGATGAGCGACACAATAACGGCAGGCGAGCTGAACAATTGGTCCAATCTAGCGCGCATTGTCGTGGCGTTCCAGATAGGTCGCATTGTATTGTCCTCAGTCTCCGTGTCCAGTGGACTAGGAGGAAGAGTGGAAGAGGTATTGGCTCCAGGTGCGCTAGCCAGCTGCAGCTCGCGTCGAAGCGAAAAGACCAGTCGCATAAGATACTTGAGTGCTTCGGGTTCTAAAGTGGCTGACCAGAACTGTACTACCGCAACGATGAGGTACGTAGACGCGTAAGGACTGGTGATGAGTACGTCTGCTTGCCACATTTGTCTCTCCAAGCGCTCTTGAGCATCGAAGTGGTCTGCCTGCGCTTGAGATAAACCTCTTGGTCTGGTCTCGGGTTCATAGTCGGGCAATGACGAGATCTGTGCTAGGCGACTTGTGCAATGGTGTATAGCCTCTTCAGCGGCGGTATTGTCCCAATTGAGAGTAAGTCCACGTATGCGTTCGACGTCGATATATTGATAGAGCTTCTCGTATGTCTCCGTCACAGTCTGGTACGCATCATGATCGGTTGCGTCTACAGTCTGTCCCATCCTGTTATGCAATCGCTGCAGAAGAGGTCGGACTCGGAGTACGTATACGCTTTCCGCACGTGAAGCCTTTCTCCGATTGCGATATAGATAGCGCATGATCGCAGCGCTGCAATGGATGTCAGACATCATTACTGTTGCAAGCCTGGTGAGCTGGTGATATGCGTGGGGCTCTCGACCTCGCCAGGAGCCCTCTGGAGGGGCTCTGAACCCTTTATTCGAAAAACAGCTGACGATCGTGAGTATGATGTCTTGCGTTTCAGTATATATCCTACGATGTCGTGCGAGGTGTGGCGGGATTGCAGCAGGCGACGTCCATTTGGTTGGTGTAGGCATTTCGATTAATGCCCGGAAAAGCACTGCCAAGAGAGCTGGGTCGCGCTTCCCGCTGCCTTCTGATTGTATGGCAGTCAAAATGTGTTGATAGCAGTCTAGCGAGACCTTGTACGCCTGAACTTGCTCTGATGTCTTAGCATCAGCGCTAGCAAGCGCTTGCACGGTGTGAAGGTGAAGGGAGTCTCTGAAGACTTTAGCTGTGTCCAGCTCGGCTTCAATGGGCCATGCGGTGACTCGACTTTTCCCCAACGGCTGCATGCACCAGGCAAGAGCGACATTGGTCCATTCGTCGTATGACTGGGCGCAGGACAGCGCCTGCGTGGCTATATGATGTGACCACTGCGCGCCAGCCTGCGTGGCGGCGTCCAGCAACTCGAAGACCTTGCTTACCAAAAGAGCTTGATAAGCGTCCTTTGCGGTCATGTTGAATGTCGAGGACTGAGAATTTGCATCGTCGTACACTGCGAGCTGGCTGAGCCGGTCGAGAAGCAGCATGTCTTGTGCGGGTGCCGAGGAACGGTAACACTGGCCAAGGAGGCTTCGGATGGCCGCTTCGCCGACCGTGTAGAGAGGGTCGACCCCGCGCTCGCTATCCAAAGTGACGAGGTGCTCTGCTATTTTGCAAGCTTGGAAAGCTGGCAAGTCCAGCAAGCTAGCCATGGACACGCCTCCCGCAGTGGGTAGACTGGTGGGGATGTCGTCGGAGAGGAGCTGTGACAGGGTGTTTCTGACCTGTGTGCGAAGTCTATCTTCTTCGCTTTCTTCCGCGTATTCTGCTGCCACTGGTATAGTTGCGTCTGATGCCGAGCCGGAGTGAGATGCGGATAGAGAGCCCTGCTCGCTGACGGCAGGCGGAGAGGCCGTTGAGGTAGAGGCTACTGGATGGACGAAGTTCTCGCTAGTATGCAATCTCGTTGCGTAGCTGGCTTCGCGCTGTCTCTGTGCTGCTTTCCTGTTGTGGCCGATCATCGGAGGTCGAGGTGCTTCTTCGTTTTCTTGCTCATGGTGGAAACACCAGGATGACGAGGAGTGAGCCTCGCCTGCGTCTGAATGTGACAACACGGCTGTGTGCGAGGCTGCAGCACTCGTCGACATGTCTCTCGCCTTGCCCTTGCCTTTCCTGTCGCTTGCTTCTGTGCTGCTTGCCCTGGGATAGCCGTATGCGCTCTGCCCATGCACGCTGTCGAAGAGCAGAGGCAGCAGGGAGAGCATGGACAGGTTGAGCAGCACCATGCCAGACATGCTCGAGGGCCTCTTGGAGTATGCACGCGTGCGCAGGACCGACTGGGTGGCCATCGTCGTGAAGCGGGTCCTGTGGACGCGATAGGCCTTTGTCCGGCCAAGCCTGCTGAGGCCGGGCAGGGCAAAGGCCCCGAAGGGCGTGTTGAAGTGCATGCTGGAGGGTTATTGTAGGTTTAGAAGCATCGTGCGCGCGTCCGGGTCTTGCCTGCTTCTCGTTCGTTGCAGAGGGAAGCCGTCGACTTGCACAAAAAGTGCCACCAATCTCGCTGCTCTCCCTTCTGCCACCGTCCAACAAACTGACACACCCGCTGCGTTGGCCCAGCTAACAGCACAGCACACATCGCATAGGGATCACCACAGCATGGCCCGCAAGGCCGCTCCACCCGTCCACGACGACTCGGACTCGCTGTCGAGCTTGGGCGGCAGCAGCGACGAGAAGGAGACCGGAACGCGCTCATCGACCACCAGCGCTTCGACGCCCGCAACCAGCGTGATTGGCGACGACAGGAGAGGCAAGAACTCGCGGAGGTCCACCCTGTTGCGCTCCAGCACACGCGCTGGCTCGACTGCAGCAGCATCCGCCATGGACGAAGCCAGCGAAGACGAGCACGCCGGCGTCAAGAGCAAGACTGACCCCGAGTCACAATCGAGGTACGTACAGCTGTCTCTTGACGCGCTTTCCTCATGCTCTGACGCCTGTGACCACTCCACTGCCGTCTTTTGCGGCTCTCTCGCTCAACGATTCCTCGCTCCATCTCCCTCCTCGCGCAATTCGCCACAACCGCGACCTCGCGTACATCGGTGGCGTCTCCCCTAAAAATTCTGCCTTTTGCCGCGACACACCGTGCACCATGCTGCTACTCTCTTCATTCACTCGGCAGTTTGAAAGCCTCCCTAGGCAAGGTAGAAACACCCATTTCCCGCGCTGCTTCCACCTCGGCTCGCAGCTCAGTCGCCACCGGCAGCGGTGCTCGACGAAAGCGTCCTCCCTCACCTGAAGTTGTCATCTACACGAGCAGCAGATCCGGCTCTGTTTCTTCAGGCTCCTCGAAACCTGCTCCTGCAGCATCCGCTTCTTCTGCCGGCAGGAAACGGCCCAGATCCAGCCTGGCGACTTCTTCGCCTGTCAGCAAAGCAGATCTGGAGGACGATGACGATCCCGAGGCAACAGAAGAAGATGAAGCTTTTGTGAAAAAGTCTCGCAAGTTGACAAAGCGCAAGGTCGAAAGTGAAGATGACGACTTCGAGCTATCGGCTGTGGAAAGCGAGTTCAATGACACGGGTAGCGAGAACGAGGAAATTACAACTGCTTCCAAATTGTTGGCGAAACAGATCTCAGACAAGGTTTCGGCCAAGCTGGCTTCTTCGCCGAGTATCAGCAAAGGCAAAGGCAAGGCATCAGCGTCCGAGACGTCCAGCAATCACATCGCCAGCACCAGCGGGCGTAAGTCACTCGAAAAGCTCAAAAACAGCTTTGCAGACAAGAAGGCATCTGCTGCTCCCAAGTACACCAAAAAGTCGCTCGATAAGCTCAAGAAGGCCGTGGTAAGTGGCTCGTCTGGTGCCAAGGGTAAAGGAAAGAAGATTGCATCCAGCGATGAAGAAGGGGACAGCGACTTTGTCGTCAAAGCCGGCTCTGACGAGGACTCGGACGAGCTTTCCAATGCCGATCACAGCGACCTCTCGGACGTGAGCGGCGATGAGGGAGACCCGACCAACACGTCTGGTGCCGCTCGCGTTCGTGCTCAACGAGCCAGAGGCAAGCGAAAAGACCGAGGCAAGCGGCTCACATGGTGGGAGAAGAACGACATCGCCTTGCAGGAACATCATCCAGAGCTCCGCAGTGTTTGGGATGATTTGAGGCTCGTGGACGTGGTTAAACCTACTCAAGCGGAACAGCCCGATGGCCTCACCATGAAGCTCTTACCTTTCCAGCGCGAGGGTCTCTACTGGATGGAACAGCAGGAAAAGGGACCATGGAAGGGAGGCCTGCTGGCCGATGAAATGGGAATGGGCAAAACCATACAGATGATCAGCTTGATTCTGTCAGATCATCTGAGCAATGCAAGTGCTCTCGAGAAGCGGCACACCCTCGTCATGGCACCCACTGTGTGAGTTGACGACGCAGACGGGCAAGCTGAGCATGTACCGAATCTGACTATTTCCCGATACAGCGCAATTATGCAATGGCGAAACGAGTTCAACAAGTTCACCTCTGGCCTGAAGGTTTGCGTATGGCACGGTGGCAATCGTATTACCGACTCGAAAGAGCTGCTCAAGTACGACGTTGTGCTCACTTCCTACGCCGTGCTCGAGTCCAGTTTCCGCAGGCAGAACACCGGTTTCAAGCGAAAAGGCGAGCTACTCAGGGAAGAATCTGTCCTCCATTCCATCGACTGGCACCGAGTCATTTTGGACGAAGCGCACAACATCAAGGATCGATCTTGCAACACTGCCAGAGGTGCTTTTGCGCTAAAGGCAACTTATCGATGGTGTCTTTCCGGCACGCCGCTTCAGAATCGGTACGTCTAATTTACCAGTGCCCATCGCCCTTTAGGCTGACAATTTTCATTCATAGTGTCGGCGAGCTCTACTCGCTCATTCGCTTTATCGGAGTTGATCCGTTCGCTTTCTACTACTGCAAGCGATGCCCATGCAGATCACTTCACTGGAAGTTCAGCAACAAGCGCACGTGCGACGAATGCGGCCACACTCCGATGCACCACATCTGCTACTGGAACAACGAGATTTTAAAACCGATTCAAAAGTATGGCGCTTTGCCCGGCACGGTCGGAGCCGGCGCTTTCGAGAAGCTGTCCCTTCTGTTGGCAAGGATGATGCTGCGACGTACCAAAGTGGAAAGGGCCGATGACATGGGCTTGCCGTACGTGTTAGACTTGTCTGCTGCTTTGTCTTGGAAGTGCTGATTGTGATCGCCCGCCATACAGTCCCCGTGCCATGTCTGTTCGTCGTGACTACTTCACGGAGGAGGAAGAAGAATTTTACACTTCTCTGTACTCGGACGTGAAACGACAATTCTCGACCTACGTTGCGCAAGACTCGCTTTTGAACAACTATGCCAATGTTTTCCAGCTTCTCACCAGGATGAGGCGTGAGTATATTCGTCAATGCTCACAATCCTCTCATTTGTGCACGAGCTGATCTAAGACTCCTGACAGAAACGGCTTGCCATCCCGATATGGTTCTAAAGGGTGCTGCCGCTAAGGCTTTGCTGGGTGATGGCGCTGGTGCCAGTGCTTTGTCGATCTCTACTTGCCGTCTATGCCTGGATGAGGGTGAAGATCCCATAATGAGCAAATGTCGACACGTTTACTGCCGGGAGTGCATCAGACAATACCTCGAGACAGCAATTGAAATCGAACCCGAATGTCCCGTCTGCCACCTTCCGTTAACAATCGATCTCAGCCAAGAGACAGATCAGGAGCTCATCGATGCTCGTCAAGGCATGCTGTCGAAGATCGACCCTGGCAAATGGCGTACCTCGACCAAGATCGAGGCGCTCGTCGAAGAGCTGTCTCAGCTCAAGACAGAGGATCATTCCATCAAGTCGCTGGTCTTCTCGCAGTTCACCAGCTTCCTGGATCTTATCGCCAGGCGACTGCAGCTAGCGGGTTTCAAGATTGCTCGACTTCAAGGCAACATGAGCCCGGAAGCTAGAGATAGAACGTGGGTATGGCATGCCCAGGCATAATGCAGAGCATGACTAATTCCCTTTTTCAATCGTCCAGTGTCAAGTACTTCATGAATACGACCGATTGCACCGTCTTCCTGCTGTCGCTGAAGGCAGGCGGTGTGGCGCTCAATCTTACCGAAGCATCGCGAGTTTTCATCATGGACCCTTGGTGGTGAGTCGTAGGCTTTTCACATAGCGGCTTGAGCGAGTTCTGACAAGAGCGTACATGCGCCACAGGAACCCGGCTGCAGAGCTGCAAGCCGCCGACCGCATTCACCGCATCGGACAACATCGCCCCGTTATCGTCAAAAGACTCGTCATCGAGAATAGCATTGAGTCAAAGATTGTCGAGCTGCAAAAGAAGAAGGAGCACATGACCGGAGCGTAAGTACCCGTCGGATTCGTTCACAAGAGCAATGCTGATCTTCCTTGACAGTGCTCTCGGTGATGATGATCAAGCTCTCGGCCGCTTGACTCCAGAGGATCTCTCTTTCTTATTCGTCATGTAAAGTGCATCCACACTTGGGTCATCGAATGCTACTGCGTGCAACTGCGAATGTATACTACAACTGAGGTGGGGACGCTGCTGGCTAGGGGTCATTCGCATAGAATCTATTTTTCCAGTCATAAGTTATGGCTCTTGAAAAGACCGTCGTAATTTGAAAGGTTGCCCCCGCTCATCAGACCGTAGAGCACGTCTTGATCTGCCGCAGTATTATGCTCTCCCAGCAGGCCGCCTTGCGCTGGCCAAATGTCTGAGTTCCAAAGGGCCGCGCTCTGGTCGAAATCGGCAGATTGCTCCGGCGGTAATGTGGCAAACGAGCGAAAGAGAGCGTCCATGTCAATTTGCGATGTTGGCAAGTCTGTAGTGTCAGTGCCACTCCCTATGTATGCTGCTTCTGGTCCCGAGTTGTTGACCGTGAGACCCTCGGGCACGCTGCCAGACGGTTGAGGTACTCCCAGCCGGTCCATGAGTGACAGCAAAACTAGCAAAGGTGACAGAAACCTTCAGCAGTGCATTACAGCGACCCGATGCATTGGCGAAACCCTGCCACTGACCTTGCTTTGCTCGCGAAACGCCTGTATTAATCGTCTCGGTCTCTTGGAAAACTTCCATGCAAAATTGCAGTCGCCTCATCGCAGGCGAATTAGCACCTTTCTGGGCAACCATACGGACGTGCTGTAAGTAGAGAACATCAGCTCATGTGCTTGCATAATATGAAGAGTGATTTACGATGGTAGCAGCAATGTAGGCACAGTAGCTGATAAGGAATGGTGCTCTCCGAAAGCCCAGGGTTTCGTTGTGTGTACGTAGGATATCAGACATTGTGTCCGCTGCTTTGATGCAACTCTGCCAGGCTTTTTCAGTGACTTCTCCACCCGGGTCACGAAGATGACCCAATTCGACGAAAGGCCTGTACAGGAGTATGATCATAGTCTGCCAAACGGCACTGTACGGAGGCAAGAAGAATTGGAATGTCAATCTTTAGCAAGTATACGTCCTTGTGGGAAGTTGAACGCAACATACTGTAGAGCCAGGACGTTCGACGGACATGGCTTGACTTCATCGTTCCGTGTTCCAAGTTTGAGATGTTGGGGAAGATCTTTCTCGAATTGATTGAGGGAGTCTTCGATTGAGCGTAGATTTTCCATGTGTCTGGCGGGCGGTAAGCCAAAGCTAGAAAAGCTGTACAAGGAATTGAGGACTCGGCCCAGTATAAAGCATAACTGACACATTGCGCTGAATGTAGTGACCGAATATGCCGGAATTCCGCTGCGAAAGAGAGTGCTTGACCCTGTGTGATAGCTTGTTGGGCGCCACAGCTCAGTCTCCTCGTAGGAGTCGTTGAAGACCAAGGGGACTTTTATATCAGATTCTTGCAAGGTAGGTGGCCTGCCTTGGTATAGGCTGTGGATTTTATCGAAGCAGAAGCTTCCGTAGAGTACTCTTCTGCGAATCTCGACATCTTCTGGGGTTAGACTTTTGTCAAAAGCAGAATTATCGATGTGTAGCCCTGAGAAATCAGAAGTCCGAATGAGCATGCCGTCATGAAGCGATTGATAGAAGCTCACCCAAATCAATGATCATACGAAAAGCCAGGCCCGAATATAGCCAAGAGGATTCGTGCTGACCAAGGGCGAAGAGCGAGGAGGCCAAGAGTAGGAGTGCCTGGACCGTAGGTATCCTTGACCGCGAGATCGACTCTCCCATCAGTTCGTTGATTCGCCGCAAGAACTTGAAGCCTGCGGTTCTTGGGTCATCGTGATCGTCTCGAAGTTCTGGACGGCGAGAGAACTTAGATGCGCCGAAGTAAATGACATTGAGGAGTCTGAAGAGAGTGGATACCACGTGACAGAAGTCAGCATCTATCAAGACTACTCAGTGTCGGAATCTAAGTCCCCACAATTTCGAGAAATATTGCCCGCCAGTAGCCATATCTCGCATAAAAGCCGGTCGGTAGGTCAGTAGCAATGCATGGTGCTGTCGATGCCAGTGTATCGCTGCCAAAAGAGAACAAATTCCACTCGATCAGAGAATGTCAGGCTTTTGGTGAGACCAGACTAACCTAGCAGCTCCATCCCAATCTCCGGCGGAATCCCATCAAAATCTAAGCGACCTGCAGCGAGGTCCATGATTTCTGTATTCCGTGCACGGGCTGCAGCATCGGTCAGGATGTCCTCAGCAAGCTGTTTCTCTTGGGACGTTGTGTATGCGGGCTGTGCGGCATGGCCATGTACTGCTACTGGTCCATGGTACCCATCGTGCAGTAGGTGAAAGACGGAAGTATGACCATGGTAGCTGGTTTGACCCTATAATCCGAGATCAGAACATGCAGCTTGCTGGCGTCAAGCACATTCTCCTGTTTGCTCACATCAATAGCTACATGCACCTGACGAGTTGCATTCAGCTCGCTTGGGGTCACATCACGGCCGGATGCGTCTTGTGCTGCGCCAGAGGAGCGCGGCCCGCCAACATGGCTAGGCAGATCAGCGCTATCTCGCTCCCATGTAGAGAGCAAGTCGCTCCTCTTGTCAGGCGTTGCCTCTTTGAGGGTCTCCACGAAATCTTTCAGCCCCTCCAATTCTTGTTCGAGGGCCTGTAGAATTCCTCGACTAGGTCGCGGGCGTCTGAGGCCCACTTCAGTATTGGCTAGATCAGCAACATTGGCGACTATCTATTACCTCGCTGCAGATTCCCGCGCTAGCGTCTCGCAAGCGATTCCTCGCTTGTTGCAATTTTCACAGGGCTGGGCGCCATCGCAGCGGATCTGAGCAAGAGTAGCGTCTGAGTTGGTGTGCAGGACCTGTTTGCAGTATACTCAAGCTCAGCGCACCTTGCGTCTGCGACAGAAGTCACAAGCTTGCGCTCCGTTGGGCAAGGACGGTGTGGGAGCTCCGATGTGTCCGCTGCTTCGACTTGGGCCTCCAGCCGGAGTAAGTGATCTTCTTCCTGTTGCTGGGCCGCAAGATGGTCCTTGCCCTGCTGTCCTGCGCGGTGAGGCGCTCCTCTCCCTGTTGTACATGTGCCGCTGCGGCGCGGTCTGCAAGAGTGCTCCGTCTTTGCGGCCAACGGTGAACGGAAGGTAGAGGTGCGCGAACGGACTCTCCGCCCGTCCTGCCCATGTTCGCCACAGACCTGTCGACGGGCGGAGTCTGTGAGGGCCAAACCTCAACTTCGTCGGCAGCAGTCGAGCTCACCAGTCCCTCTCACTCTGAAGGTTGCATCTCAGTGCAAACCATGTCTGGCGGCAAGGACAGCTCAATCAAGCCATGGCAGTCGCTTTCGGCTGGCCTGATCGCAGGTGGCGTGGAGGGCTTCCTCACGTGTGAGTCGGGTCGTGTTACTGTGCTCGGAATTCGTATTGCTGAAGCTTTATGTGGCCAATAAACTGTTTCCAGACCCGGCTGAAATGATAAAAACAAGCTGTCAGTTCAGTGCAAAGTCCGGACAGCCAATTGGACCCATGGCACTGGTCGCCACCACTTTTCGCGAGAGAGGCATAGCAGGCTTCTACTCTGGATGTACTGCTCTCGTAGTGGGAAACTCTGCCAAAGCTGGAGTTCGCTTCCTCAGCTATGATTCCATCAAGAATCTCCTGAAGAGCAAGGAAACGGGCAAGCTCTCCACATCCGGTAGCATCATCGCAGGAATGGCGGCCGGCGCATGCGAAGCGGCTTTCGCGGTGACACCGTCTGAAAGTGTCAAGACCAGATTGATTGATGACGCAAGGCGCGTGCAACCTCGGTTCACTGGAACTGCCAATGGAGTTGCTATCATTGTCAAAGAAGAGGGTATCGCCGGCCTGTATCGAGGACTGGTTCCGACGATTGTAAAGCAATCTGCCAATTCGGCTGTGCGATTTACGTGTAAGTAGACTTGGACAGCTGTTGGGAGAGCATGCCAGACTCTTCAGCCCCATGACATTCCGGAGGTACACTGGCTGATGTTGGTGTATCCCCCTGCAGCTTATAATACCTTAGTCACGATGATGCAGAACTTCACTGGGAATCAAGGAAAACTTCCAAGTTCGCAGACCTTTCTATGCGGTGGAGGAGCTGGTATCATTACGGTATATGCCACTCAGCCTACAGATGTCGTCAAGACACGAATGCAAGGGCTCGAGGCCAGTAAATACCGCAACTCACTTGACTGCCTGCGCAGAGTCATAGTGGAAGAAGGCATGCCTGCCTTGTGGAGAGGCAGTACCGCTCGTTTATCACGGTTGATGGTAAGCTTCTTTCAGTGGCAAGTGGCCAACGTCCACGAGCCTTGTCAGCTAACATCTTGCCTGGCAGTTTTCCGGGGGTATCGTGTTCACATGCTACGCAGAGATTGTCGCGGTCTTCAAGAAGATAGACAGCACGGCGTGATTAGCTTGGATAGACCATGCTGCTAGGTAGAGAGCTAGTTCATGCTGCGCTCTGAGATATTTGCACTCTGTTGTTGTTGTGGTGTCATGCCATTTGTGTAAATCGTGAGCTTGCAACAGCTTTTTGAGCTCGACCAGTATAAGTCAGATAGCCACAAGTTGCATGATGTCATCAGCTCAAGCAATACAGGAGAGCGCCTCTGGCAGCAGAAGGGCGAGCTCCCTCCATAGGCGGCAAGTGTCACGGACACGCCAATTGTGGCGAGTTGCGCTGCGTATACTAGGCGGCGATGCCAAAGGTACCTGCCCGCCCATTTGTGTACCGAACAGTGCCGTCATGACTTCAAGCGAGCCCTTTCCAGTCGTAACCAAGCAGGCAGCGCGAGATGTTGCTGGCTTCCCAACCGAGGTGCGCGTCTGTCCGCCAGCATGTTTGCCAGGCAGTCCGTAGCTCACAATCACTCGTCATGGTGCAGGTCTTGATGCAGATCTTCGATGACCGGACCCTGGTGTACATAAATCAAGGCAAGATTGGCAGAATGGTGCGCTAGCTGAGCTGCTGTCGTGACGCGGTTTCTGATGCTGTTGTTGGACAGCTCCAAGTGCTGCCTCCAACAACGACCAGACGTCGTGCCCTGGCTCACGGTCGAGAGCAAGACGAGGATGAGCAGGGCCGCACCAGTGGCAGCAACATGCATCCAACGCTCGAAAGCGCCTTCCTGCCTCCCCCAGATCCTTCTTCCAGCGTGTCCAGCATATTCGGTACGCCCAAGTCTGAAGAGCTCGGAAACCTGGAGCACCTATACGCCTCTCAAGTGGCAGCCATCTTGTTTGCCAAAGCGAGGCTGGCGAAGGAGGCTGCTAGTGGTGTCAGCAGTACTGGTGGAGATGGAAGCGATGGAGACGCAGCTGCCTATCTGCTCACTGCGGACAAGCCTGTCGTGGTAGCGCTTGGTCTCAAGCCTGCTTTTCTCGAAGGAAAGACAGCAGGAATGGCACAAGGGCAATCAATGGAGAACCAAAGACAGCGCTTCAAGGATGTCATGGCTCTGGTTGCGTCCCTTCAATAACTACGCGAAGGATACAAAGCCGTTCTTGTGCGGGTCGAGTTGCGCAAGCACACAAACGCGCCCTTTGCTGATGAGCAACAAGGACAGGGGCCCTGGTGCGATTGCAGAATGCTGTCACACATGCGTGCTGGTCTCCAAGTCCTCCCTTTTGACAATGTCAAGTCCGATGCGAGGCGCACGCTCTGGCTTGTTATGAGTTCATCCTGTAGTTGACTTTCATTTCACGTGTGAAATCGCCAGCTAGGAGTCCAGCTAGAACCAGAAAGAAGCACAACAACATCTTGTGCACGAAAACATCCTATACAGCAATCACCGGTCGAGCATATTCCAGACGTGCCTGCATCGTCGCGACATCAGTATTCGAGCCGATTCCCTGGTGGAGGACTAACTTACTGGCTGCTTATTGTGGAACGTAGGTGCGGTTTCAAGGGAGCTGCCCTCACCCTCAGATGGCGGGCATTCGACCATGTAAGACACGTTGCCTTCGAAGAGTCGGCGTGCCGTCCGATAAACAGAAGCACTCCGCATGTCGACATGCCCTGAGGAATCCACTGAGAGGTCTGCTTCCGTCTCGATGACTCCGCTGCCATGCGCAAAGCGAAGCGGTCCAGAATATTGGCTCGATGACCTGGCTGCCGTGACGATCTGATTGGGTATAGCGCCAGGCACTGCACACGCTGCAGCAAGGCACACCGCTCCTGTCATTTGGAGACTAGGGTGTGGCGCTCCCATACTGAACGGTCTAACACTGATGTCCATATCTTTGGGCTTGAACTGACGTCCGGATGAAGTCGTGTAGTCTGCAGGCGGACCGCAAAGACAGATCTTTGGTGTTCCCGGCACCAGAGCTGCACCCTCGAGTGTTTTGGCCAGGCCCATAGCGACGGCGGCTGCGCATCGTACCGCCATGAGAAGCTCGGTATGTGCTGCAAGCGCGCTTGGAACCTCATTGCCTTGCAAGCCTAGGTCTTGAGCTCTCACGAAGACGAAAGGGTTCGCTGCATCGACAAGAGATGCTTCCACTTCCTTAAGACCGGACGCATTTTTTGGTAGCTGGAGCGTGTCGACTGCCTTTCCCGACGGCAGAAGCTGACCTGTCATTGACCCGGCTGGGTTCAGAAAAGCGAGCTCGATAGGGGCACCGGATTGAGAGACTCCATCCTGTATGGGCAAGACTATAGTCAGTCAAGGATGCGTAGCAAGCTGCCTTCAAGTCATCGGGCACTTACCACTACACAATCTCCGTCCTCTAACGGAATGCCGTTCTGAGTAACGAAGGTCGATTTCAAGATAACGCCTGTGTTGGTACTGCATCACATTGAAACGATATGGATGAGTATACGGGAAGCTGGCAACGGGAAAAGCTCTGACTGGGCATGGCTCACTTCCTGAAGGTCACGGTCATTGGACCATTCCTTCGACATGGTACCAGTCGTTCCTCGACCGCGAATGGACCGACTCCCGATGCCATATTTCCGCAGTTTCCCTGTGAGATTGTATCAGTCAGTTGGGTCTAAGAGTCTGTGGATGATTCCAACTGACGGAGAAGTCTAGAGAGCCGCCACCAATGGGCACAGCTACAAAGGTGTAGTCGACATCGACACCTTCCAATGGAGATGGACCGACTACAGCAATCTTGCTGGTGGTACTGGAGCCGCCGCCGCAACCGTCTAACTGACGTCCAAACTAAAAGAGACGGATGTCGATAATCTGAGTATGGCACTATGGATGTCGTTTGATTGACAACATCTCACTGGATCAGGCGAGCCCATGGCAGATAATAGGATATCGTTCCAGTCCTGCTTGTTCGGAGGTAGATCTGTAGCCTTCAGAAACAGGCCTTTGGACTGAGAGGAGGTATGGCAATGATCAATGTAAGCACACTAGATAAGCTTTGCAGTAACAAGACAAAGCAACTCACTGTACCAGCTCTCATAAGTACTGCTGCTACCTTGCGGCGGGTATGCATGCTGTGGCCGTTGGTGCGGCCGTTTTGACTGGCAATGGCCATGGCTGTTTCTTTCTTGCAAGCTTTTGATGGGATCTGGCTATGGAGGCTTGAAGGTATGGCTGAAGGGCAACGCAAGCGTGCCTCCTTGTGCTAAGGCGACACATTCCCCGAACGGGGGGCATGACGGGACTGTGGACCGCCGTCAGCATCTTCCAGCTCGTTGCGGAGGCCTTCTACAGAGAAGCCTGCAGGCGGGATGACGAGCTCCGTTCCCTCGGTGGCAAAAGGCGGGGGGCGGCGCCAAACACTCGGCCCGCAAAGTTCGGCATCTGGGAAGGCGGAGCGCCGCGACCAGTGCAGCGTTCTTTTCCATTCTTCCAGCAGAGCGGCGGGCGGAGGCTCGCACCTCACGCACCCACGAAGGGTATTTGAGTCGACATGTGGAGGCTCCACTCTTCTCTTCTTCTCTCCAGCTCGCACTGCCTCTGCGTCAATCCTCAGCCCCAATAGTCCACTGGCGGTCCCGCTGTGAACACAAGCAACGTCTCGCTCGAGTACAAGAAGACATTACAGAGAACGCTTCACTCCACCGTACAGAGAAAGGCTCTTCACGATGCCGAAGGGTCTACATCTCGCAAAAATCGAGCCCTACGATGTGCCAACTCCAAAGGCCGTCTACAACCTCAAGGTCTACCTGATCGCCTTGATGGGGTGTGCAGCAGCACTCAACTATGGATACGATTTGGGATTCATCGTAAGATCTTCTCAGATACAATGCACAAATACTTTGTGCTGGGCAAGTCTGACATTTCTTGCCTCCTATTCTTACATTCTTTCTGTCTTCCCTCTGTACAGGGCACGACTAAATCCCTAGAGTCCTTCGAAAAATACATGGGCACGTTTGGACCCGCCAACAAGGCTTTCGCTACCGAATTTGGCTCCAACATCGTCACCATGTTCACAGCCGGTGCGGTCGTCGGCAGTCTCATCTTTGGTCCTTTCACTGGCAAATTCGGACGCAAGCCCATCAACATTTCCTGTGCAAGCCTCTTCATCTTCGGCTCTATCATACAATCTTGCGCCGGCATGGGAAGCACCAATCCACACGCAATGATCCTTGGTGGTCGTTTCATCAATGGTATCAGCGTCGGCGGCAGCAATACTGTTGCTCCATACATCGTGTCAGAAATGTCTCCGCCCAGCATCCGTGGCCGACTTGTCGGCATCTACGAAATCGGTGTGCAACTTGGCACCTGTCTTGGTTTCTGGATTTGCTACGGGCTCATCCACAACCATGTTGCCGATGAATGGCAATGGCGAATTCCCTTCTTCCTGCAACTCATCATGGGCGGACTGTACCTGATTGGAGCTGTCCTCATCGTGAGCATCGCTATTCCCCTCTTCTCTGCAAAAATCAGACTGACTCATTGTCGTCCGTCATTCAGCCTGAATCTCCTCGCTACAAAGCAAAGTTCGGCCGTGCTACAGTCCTTTCCTCGCTTTCTTATATCCGCAACTTGCCTGAAAGCGACCCTTGGCTCAACTTGGAAGCCGACGATATTCAACGCCAGTACGAAATGGAGAAGCAGCTCGTCGGATGGAAAGGTTTCTTCCGAGAGATACGCGAGAAGAGCATCCGAAATCGACTTATCATGATCACCTTCCTCTTTATCTTCTTCCAATTCTCTGGCACCAATTCTGTCAATTACTATTCTCCGACCATCTTCAGAACCTTTGGAGTGACAGGACAGTCCGTGTCTTTCCTCGCCAGCGGAATCTATGGTATCATTCGATTGGTCGCCATCCTCATAGCTATGGGTTATGCTGTAGACGCCTTTGGACGGAGAAAACTGTTGATGATCTTCGGTGGTCTCATGGGTCTTTGCATGTGGATCATTGGGGCGCTGGTCAAGACCAAGAGCGGTGGCTTTATCGCACCATTGATCTTGATCTACGTCTACGCTGCCGCGTTCTGCTTCTCCTTCGCCGGCATTCCCTACATCATCAACGCCGAAATTTGGCCACAGCGACTGCGCCCTTACTGCATCAGCTATGGCGTGTTCGTCCATTGGATCTTCAATCTCATCATTGGAAAAATTACCCCATATGCTGTACACAGCATGGACTACGGCTTCTTTTGGTTCTATGCCGCATTCCTGTCGATCTCCGTCGTTTTCACCTACTTCTTTATTCCGGAAACCGCCGGTGTTAGCCTGGAGCAGATGGAAACGCTCTTTGGTGGTCACAGTCCTGCAGCAGTACAGGAGCCAGGCTTGAACCGCGATGACAGCGATAGCCAAGGGGAGTTCTCGAACGACAAACATGTCGAGCAACGAGCCTAGTTCTTTCGGTCGCCAATAACACATGAAGAAAATCAGTATTGATGAGCTGTTAGTAGGGTATGGAAGACCGTCTATCGCATGTAGATTATCCAAAAGTTCTCATGAGACTGCAATCCAAACAGATGAAGCTGCTTCCGCTTTCAAAAGTCAGAGTAAATAATATTCGCACCAATGCAGCAAATTGGAGCTTCATCATCGGTGCATATTGCTACAAGATGAGCGACATTGAAGTTCCAGGTGTGTGGCGGCTGCTGGGGCGTCCAGCTTTAGCTTTAGCCGGCCGTGCCGCCGTGCAAGATGCCTGCCCGCCCATATGTGCACTAGACAGTACCGCCATGACTTCAAGCGAGCCCTTTCCAGTCGTAACCAAGCAGGCAGCGCGAGATGTTGCTGGCTACCCAACCGAGGTGCGTGTCTGTCCGCCAGCATGTTTGCCAGGCAGTCCGTAGCTCACAATCACTCGTCATGGTGCAGGTCTTGATGCAGATCTTCGATGACCGGACCCTGGTGTACATAAATCAAGGCAAGATTGGCAGAATGGTGCGCTAGCTGAGCTGCTGTCGTGACGCGGTTTCTGATGCTGTTGTTGGACAGCTCCAAGTGCTGCCTCCAACAACGACCAGACGTCGTGCCCTGGCTCACGGTCGAGAGCAAGACGAGGATGAGCAGGGCCGCACCAGTGGCAGCAACATGCATCCAACGCTCGAAAGCGCCTTCCTGCCTCCCCCAGATCCTTCTTCCAGCGTGTCCAGCATATTCGGTACGCCCAAGTCTGAAGAGCTCGGAAACCTGGAGCACCTATACGCCTCTCAAGTGGCAGCCATCTTGTTTGCCAAAGCGAGGCTGGCGAAGGAGGCTGCTAGTGGTGTCAGCAGTACTGGCGGAGATGGAAGCGACGGAGATGCAGCTGCCTATCTGCTCACTGCGGACAAACCTGTCGTGGTAGCGCTCGGTCTCAAGCCTGCGTTTCTTGAAGGGAAGACAGCAGGAACGGCACAAGGGCAATCAATGGAGAACCAAAGACAGCGCTTCAAGGACGTCATGGCTATGGTTGCGTCGCTTCAATAAGTACGGGGAGGATACAAAGCCGTTCTTCAGCATTGGGCGCGTTTGAGTGCTCGGGCAACTCGACCCGCACATGAGCAACAAGAACAAGGCCCCTGGTCGTCTGCAGGACAGCCTCACATATGCGTGCAAGCTTGACTCATTGATGCCTGTCAGGACCATTCAGACCGCTACCTCACCCGCAACATGGCTTCCTCGGTCAGCATGTCTGACGGTCGAACGTCACGCTCGCATCTCGAACCTCCCATACGCGTTCGCAGCGTCAGGCCCGATGCGGGCCGCAGACTTCGAGTCACAGTGAATCCTGTCCCATTGTGCAGGGTAGCGCAGGCCGTCTTGCCTTCTTGCGGAGCGCCCAGTGGCGTGGCGTTGGACGGTTGAGCTGGCAGGTCGACAGGCTGGCCGAGTCGCTCTTCGACTTGTTCCAACTCGCTCGAGCGGTCAGCGCCTCACTTGCCGACCCAACACAGCTACAACGACCGTGAAGAGCGTACGTCAGCGCACCTCTACCGCCTGCAGCTGCCCCTCTCGTTGCCAGTCATGGGTCTGTTCGATAGTCCTGCCAATCGTGCTTTTGTGAGTGTCAGAGCGCTTCGGGCTGGGGCCGAGCGAGAAGCATCACGTCGCTGACTCGAGCTGTGCTATTCTGCATCACTTCTATTGCCCACAGCTTGGGAAGAAGGTGCTGAGTGCCGAGGAAAAGGCCATAAAAAAGAAGCAGCTGATGCTCGGAAGAAAAAAGGTGAGCCTGCCTTATTTGCACGTAAACGAGACCAGACCAGTACTCTAATCCAAGTGCTTGACTTTCACCACATTGCTTGACGTTCATCACTGCCTTTGGGGCTCCCTTGCAGTCGAGAAATTCGTCGACTACGAAGAGAAGCTCGAAGCTATCGCCAAATTGCAAGCCGAGATACATGTGGCAAAGATGGATGCTGTGCAAGCCAGCCCTGGAGTCTTTGCAATGGGAATTGGCTCGCCGGCCTTGAACCTGGGTCCAGATGGTCTTGCTGGCGTTGCCAAACGCGGCGGCGTAGAGCTCGCCCAGGTCCAAGCAAGACTGGCAGGTTGGCTGCGACAGCAAGACCCGAATCAGGCCGGGATCTCGGCAGAACGAAGAGCCTATATTGAGCAGTATCAGCTCATGGAGGCGTACCTTGTCAGTATCGTTGCTTGATCCGCTTGCTGGTTGGCTTGACAAGCGGCCCGTCGCCTGTGCGCATGTCTGACGTTTATTGTGTCGTGTCATTGTTCACTAGAGACAAGCACTAGACGAAAATGCACATCTACAAAACGATCTGATCAACGAAAGGACGATCCGCCAGCGCCAAGTGAGCTCAACGCGGCTGCTATGCCTCGCAGCGAAATGCATATTCTAATGTATGCCATTCCTCCTATTCCCCTTTCCTTACAGCAACATGCATTTGAAGAATACCTTGATGATGGCGCTGATCCGATGTACGAAGAGCAGCTTCGCCGTCGCCGCCGCGTAGCATCTCACCCTGGAGGCGGACACTATCGCTCCCGGTCACTCGGTCTTCACGGCTACCCTCGTGGATCCTACGCTGGCCACACGCCTTATATGGGTGGTTACCACCACGGTCACCCAGGCGATTTTGACCATGCCTACTATAACCACCCTGGTAGTGCATTTGGACCGGGCTATGGTCATCATGGCTATGCTCAGCCACATGGACTCCATGGAGGTCATCATTACGACGATTTCTACGATCCACGCGGCCTTCCGCCCATGAGTCCCGGAATGGCTCGTGCAAGAGCATCCGAAGCGGAATATGAACGCTTTTATGGTCGCGCTCCCGGCTTCGGTCCTGGTTTCGTTTGATGGCTAGCAGCACTTTCATGCGGCAATCGCGCAGAATTCAGGCCAGAAAACGAATGTATTGGTGTCGAGAGGGGAATGCGCAGCGGCTGAATAAGATGAGCCGTTTTCCCATGCAAGAGCAGGTCAGTCTTAACGGAAACACCAGTCAATCAGAAGAATTCATCACTGTGCATACAAGTAACGCTGGCGAACGTCCGTAAGATGGGAAATCAGGTGTCTCACCATGGCTCGGTTATGGAAACGTGTCGACAGGTTCACAATAGTCAGCATGTCGCTGTGCAATGGAGACACAAGTGGCAGTCAATGGGTTATGGCGGCAGACGGATGGCGGCGAGACATTTGGACTTCAGGCGAACCATCAGATTGCTGTGTTCTGTCTGGCTCTGCCTAGCTCATACCTTGGCCTATGAATAGTGACGTACATAGAGAGCCCCGCTAGCTACATGCCGATAGGTGTATCAGAGTTAGGCCTGTCTGTGTTCCACCTTGAGCTGACAGGTCTTCCGTTGGCCCAGGCGCCCCTCTTCCCCAAGCCAACTCGCGGCCAGCACTGCACTGCACGGACTGAATGATATGCACGTCGACCGGCAACTGGGACACCTCTCACGATGAAGTTGAGGATCAGGTGGTGACTGCGTCAGCCAGCTTGCTCACTTCGAGGCCCTTACGTTGGCTGGCGTCATCAAGGACCACCGTAGAGCTCGGGGTCCTCGAGGTATCGCAAGACACGACCCTGCAATCCTTGTGCGAGCTCATCTTCAGCATCACTGACATACCACCTGATGATATGGAGCGTAAGTGCCAATGGCCTACCGTCCTCCTTGTGTCGTGCAACCGAACATTCCTCCTGATCACCGCTACCAAACATAGACGACACCCTCGTTCTATCAAGCAAATATGCGCTGAGTTCTTCTTTATCTATCAGTGTATTTGGGGCAGCTTGCCAAAGTCTATCGGCTCGAAGACAATCCTCACGCCTGTATTGGGGACCTCGGTTTTGAAGACCGGAGCGTTGTTTGTGTCCGAAGGCAACAGATGAAGATCTCAGGCTCCAGAGGTCTTGCGTCGATTCTAAACGCGGTACAGCCAGTCAACACGCTCGAGGCAAGTATCCCATCGTCTTTTGACCAATGCTCCGGGCGTGTTCACTCCTCCAGCATAGCTCCATATTCGACGTCGTCCGCTTCCACTGTCCAAAGCAGTCTACCAACCTCCTCAAGCCGAGCAAAGTCGCCTGACACATCCTCGGAATCGTCGATTGAACTTCCACCACCTTTGAAATCAAATCCAACGACCGTGCTGGATATCATCAAAGAATTCACTGGCGGAAGATCGCTAAAAGCAGAAAATGAGGCTGACAAGAGGGACCGCAAACGTTCTATGCCCTTGTCGAAGTCACTAGACAATAGAGGTCGAAGCACAATCTCATGGAGGCAAAAGAAACGAGAACGCGTCCTTGCCCAGCCCGCCAGGAGAAAAGCGGGCAAGAAGGGCGTTTCTGCACGTGGAGTGCTAGCGGAGCTAGAGAGTATAATGGCAGAAGTGGAGTGGTCAGAGGCCCGAGAGTATGTGTCAGCTTCTCACTTCTGCATCACTGCCTGTCACATAACACTAAAATGTCTCATAAATGTTCATTCAGCCGGCGATCCCGCATCACTGACGACCCAAGCAAAACATCGCTGGAAGATATTGAACATGAACTGGCCGAACAGCTCTTCCTCACAGAGGCAATGCCCCACCTGTATGGCCACATATTGGTCAGGATGCCGGCTTTAGAGTCTGAAGACATGGACGACTACCTAGATGGAGAAGGCGATCGCACGTGACTACCATGCTTCGGATCGATCCAGCTCGCCATATCTGCCATTAGCGTTGTTCGTCTTAAAGGGAAATTTTTAGGCATAAGAGATCACGAGTGATTTGTTGGTGGTCAATGCAAGCTCGCTGTATCATACTATCGAATGTCTTGTCGTGGCGACGATCGGGATCAGCACGCAGACGGGACCTCCAAGCTGCACTCTGTACCAGATCTGAACGCAACGCAGGCGGTGACGATGGCATCCAAGACGCCCAGCAAGCAGACGTCAGAGAAGAGCAAGACGCCGCCTAGCTACAGTAAGAAGCCGATCGAGCTGGATGATGACGGTGACAGTGGAGTTGAAGAAGTCAAGCCCGACCAGAAGACCCAGCATGCATTGCAACATGGGCAAGACGAAGCAGATCAGCAGGAACATGGAGACGCTTTCGATGCCGACTTCGACCCCGCAGCATTCGATGAAGAAGAGCTACCATCAGAGGACAAGCCTGGCGCAGTTGGCAAGGCGGCCGCTGCTGGTTGGGGAGGAACAGGCTACAACGCTATGAAGAGCTTTGGCGGACAGATGTACAGCGGAATGGCTGTTGGTGGTTCCCATACATGGTCAGCCCCCTGTTGCGGTTCAGCAATGATAATGCCGTCACTGCAGACCTTTTGCCACCGATAGCTGATTCCCACCTCACGTGCAGGAACTACCAGCCAGGCGTTTGGAAAGAAACGAAGAAAGAGCCTGACCTTTGGGAAATTGACTTTCAG
The DNA here is from genome assembly GCA_003351005.1 of Cystobasidiaceae sp. HBUAS51001. Lineage (NCBI taxonomy): Eukaryota > Fungi > Basidiomycota > Cystobasidiomycetes > Cystobasidiales > Cystobasidiaceae > Cystobasidiaceae sp. HBUAS51001. Next base: position 351,173 of record KZ857209.1, on the reverse strand, counting down.
ACGAACAAAGTCAGAAATCATAGAGCACCGACTGGCTCAGGCGCGCCCGTAGGAACAGAATATTCGTGGTACATCATAGCGCACCAACGCGTGAAGAAGATCGATGCCAACACCTACGAGGTTAGCCTCAGGTCGCTTTTGCTGATCTTACCCTACTGAGCGATGCTTATATCGTCGGCTGTAGACTCATCTCACTGGTAGCAAATACAAGCTGACACATAAAAATGTCAACCAAAAGTGCGTAATGCCCCACCCTGAATGGGATCAGTGTATTATGTAGCTGAAATGAGCGTGAAGAAACTGGGACATACCCACCGTCAAAGGACAAAGGGACCGGGAGATGGCCCTCCTCGATGATGCAAAGAGACGCATAGAAGGTCTCCCGCCAGTACTCTCAAACGAGAAAGTCAAAGTGGATCGCAAGGAAAAAGGCCAAGCTACACTCGGTAACTTTTTCCAGAGCTCACCTGCGAAGAAGAGAAAGACGAGCGGTAGCCCACCTGCATCTGGTACCAATGGATCAGCGAAAAAAGCCAAGGCAGAAACTTGAATCTACGAGGAATCAGTTGCATCTGGGAGCCAAGCTTCATGGTCATGACAATCGCAAACGCACAAGGGGAGCATGAGAGCCCCGGCATCGAATTAAACTTATGCTACATTTTGCCCTGCCGTCCAATCATCTCTATCGTCTGCTATAAAGTTTTCACTGCTCGAATGCGCTGTGCAAAGTGTCTCCAACTTATTGCGATGCCAAACGACTCTAGAGAACCGCTCATCGTTATGCAGCTGCAATGTGGGGTGTTCATCGTGTATTCGAGCTCGTAAGCGCTGAAGCGAGCGTTATGCAGCTATCTGTAGTATCATTGAATTATGTCGTGTCGAGGTATTGTATATGGAAATGAACGTGACGCTGAGGTCCGCTCTAGACGACCGGCCAAAGTTGCGTAAAACTGGGGCCTGTCAGTCGGCGCGGCCTGCGAAAGGTGCCGGCCGGACCCAGAGAATGTACTGCAATCGTCGAGTATCTGATCAGTTTGACTTCCGGCTTCAGCGAAAGCCTGCCTGCTTACCATGTCCTTCTTTGCCGGTTTAGTGATCGTGGTAAGGCAATTGTCGGTCCAAAACTTTTTCTTCGTGACCGTCTTGACGCGACTGTGCAAAAGACCGTGCACGCACTGAGTCAGCCGCAAGCCTTTTTGCTTATTGTTTGCGCATCGTAAAAGAGACTTACGTTTTCCTGGCGTGAGGGTACTCTCGACAGTCATCAGTGAGCGATCTGGTGGCGCCACTGCAGCGGCAAGCAGAAGAACTTGAGTCTGCGTGAGCGCCACGGTCGTTAGAGCACTTACAGGAAGCTAGTCACACCGGTGCTTGGCTTGCAACCATCGCAGAAGTTTACCCAGCGCTCTTCAAGCTCCTCAGACTCGGCCGACTCGGGAGCGAGAGTTGGGCCAGCTGCAACGCTGTCCGCAGTGGCAGTTGGGCGGTGCTCTGCAATCTGAGCAATCTTTCCTATGGGTGTCTCTATGGCTGGTACGTGCGTTGCGATTGTTCCTGGCACTGCTGGAACATGCCTCTCAACAACTTTGATCTTGGAGTCTTGCTTTTCAGAGCTGGGCGGTGGCATTTCGAAATTCTGTCCCATGTGTGTTGGGGACGCTTGAACTTGCGTTGACGGAAGAGAAGTGGTTGCGAGAGAGAGGATGAGCAAGAGGATGCTTGCTCGCAGAAGTGATGAAGGCATGTTGGGCTCGTTGACTGCGGTTCTGCAGCTTGCAGGCGAGGAGGCGGATAGCGTGTAGGCGGGAGATGGTGGACTGAAGCAAACCTTGCAGTCATCGCCGATTGAGAAGGTCCTGGCCTTCCAATAGCTACGAAAAGTCGTAACAAGCGTCCACGTCATCGTCAAACGTGTAAACGGCCCATGCCTGACCAACATGCGGTGCGGCCGAATTTGCGGTCGAGCAATCTGACAAGGACGCTTGCGTCACAGGACGTACGCCACAGGTGACCTGTGAAGCTATAAGCAGCAGTAGCTGCCGAAGATCTGGACTTATGCTCTGTCAGGGAAAGGAGTAATGTGATAGTCTTCAGCCTTCGGTTGGCTCTCGAGATGCGATTGATCCGAGTCTGAGCTGTTCCTCTGGGCAGTGCCTTTGCCTTTACCTTTACCCTTCGCTAGCTGACGCTCTCGGCGTCTAGTCTGACTGCGCTTGTGCATCTCTCTGAAAGTGCCGCGCATGTCATGCCTCTTCTGCCTCATGCGGCCGACTAGCTTGTTAAAGCGCGAGTCGTCCGGGCTCTCGTGGTCTTGTTCGACATGCTGACCGCCACTGCTATGTTTGCGTCCGTGCAGGGTCACATGCTGGCTGTTGCTTGCCGCATTGGTCTTTTCAGACGTATCGGTGCAGATATCAATGCCTCGTAGCAAGTCTGCCAGAAACTGAGTATTCGAGATACGACTCTTGTCGCTCAGGCGTATGCGGTTGTCCGACGCTTGCTGAGTGTGCTGAACTACAGCAGCTCTGTGTGCATTGTGTAAGTGAGAGCCTATCGTCCCGAGATTGAAGGGAAGAGAATGATAGGGCTTGGGGAAAGCTAGCACCAAATGCGTGGAGCCTTTGCTGCTGTCTTGTTGCCACGGCAGATTTGACCTAACATAATTTGTTGGCCGGCTAGATAGAGGAGATCGCGAAAGCGCAACACCGCGCGAAGCGTTCACTCCACCGTCCCCGGCATCTCCTGCACTACCTGGAGTAGCTGCGCCAGCACTCAACAGATGGATCTGCAAGCGCACCATGGTCGAAGGAGGCGCAACGGTCTTGACGAATTCAAGAATCAGCGAAACTCGTAGCGAATTTGCCGCACTCGACTCTTTGTCTTTTGAAGAGGCCTCGAATATAGAGTTTCCGTGCCACATGAGGTAGGCAATCAATTCACGCCAAGTAGGAGCCTCGAAAGCAAAAGTCCGATAGTCTTCCTTGACATTGGCAGAAACTGACTGCTCTCGGTCGCCAGCAGGAGTGTCTGAAAAGCGGCTTAGAACGATAAGATCCGGAAATCGGCCCTGCCAGTCCAGGTACTGATTTGGCGAAGACAAGGGGTTGAAGCCAAAAGAGATGTTGGTGTTGATGTCCTTCGCAGACTCATTGAGGGGCTCGCGAGCTTGTGCGCTATCGTCTTCAGATCCGGTGGATTCCCAAGACATGGCGCTCTCATCGGATGCATATCCAGCTGTTCCTCCTGCGGCGAGCTCTCGCTGCTGTGATGCGATGGCTTGTCTTTCTGATTGCGGCTCAGGTGATACCGCGGGCGGGAGGTGCGCAAGACCGTCGCTACCGACCTGCTGCGGGCTGGCTCTGGCGTAGTCATGGCGTTCTACCACTCCTTCTGGTGATGAGGTCGATTCAGGCCTTCTGTCCTCCTGCTCTCTGATGGAGTCCTCTGACGCAGAGGATGGCGCATGGCTCAGGTTGTTATGGGTGCTGGATGATGCATCGCCCTTGATAGCGCTAAATGGGTGCTTCGAAGATCTGATCGTCGCACTTGGATGATCGTTGTAGTAGTCTTCATCCGCTGTATCGCTGCCTGTTCCATCATCATCTGCCGCGCTTCGTCGACGACCGTCTGAGCTGCCGTCATCAGATCCCGATACCGGACTTGCAGCTTGCGAGTCATCAAACGGGTCTTGTTGATCTTCGTCCTCGACAGCTGCAGCTGTTGAAGACACGCTCTGTACCTGGGAAGCTCGTCTATCCGGTTCGTTTGCATTCGGAGAAGCATCTGCGACTTGCATTGTGATCGGATGATCAGATGCACGATAATAGCCCCTAGGCTGTGTATGAGAGTCCGCTGAAGTGGCAGCCATCTTCTGATCTAGTTGTTGCAGAGCTGACAACGAGGGCCCTTGGGTGCCACTATCAGGTTTCAGAGACCCTCCAGCGGGCAGAGGTGGTAAGGGTCTGCGCGGCCGGGTGCCGTTCGTTCCTGTGGAGTTGCTCAGAGCTTGAGGACTTGAAGGTAAGGAAGCAGACGGCGGAGAAGAGGACGCGGCGGGCAGATCTTGCATGTCGAGGTCACGAGAGACCATAGGCAGGTACTCATCAGGGTCTGAGCGATTTCGTGCCCTGGCGGCAAAGAGCATGTGTGGTACGAAGGCACGCATGGTCTGCAAACACGGCGATCTCATCAGCGTTCTGCCCATCAATATGTCTGCACGCTGATCATTGATGCTCACCCCTTCGGCCATCTCGTTGTTAGCAACTGGAGGGTAGAAGATCTGTCTCTTCTCCTCTAGCGCCTCCGCTTGCTGCCGCGCCATACTGGAAGCGTCAGTCGCAGTCGGGCTTGCTATCCCGACGCTTCCCATGGGCGTATGTGCGGTCCCTCCCTCTGTGGCTGTGCTGTACATGCTCTGTGACTGAGCAGATGCATTTCTCCCTAAATGGGAAGCAGGCGAAGTTGGATTTGCGCCAGCCGAAGGGCCTCCTGGAGAAGGCTCATATGCGGGTGGAGGGACGTCTACCATTGATTCGTAGTCTTCTGCTTCAGGCAGACGACGCCGCTGTGGCAGTTGAGGCGGCCGCTGCCGTGGAGGCGATTTGGATTGTTGAAGCTGATCCTGAGGCTGAGATTGGGGCGGAGGCGGTGGAGGCCGTGTAGGTCGGTCACAGAATGTCATTGTAGATATGGAAGAGGGCGAGCTAGGAGATTGCAGGTGTGATGCCGAAGATGACGCAGACATCATCGACACTGGTCGCGGAGAAGTCGGCAAGCGCTGACTGCTTGGGCCGGTAGAAGTCTGTGCATCTGCAGCCGCAGATGTAGAGGGTCCAGAGGCCGAGGTCAAGGACAGTCTCTTGCGCTTCGCCTCTGCGAAAATCTCTTCTTGTTCCCGACGCTCGTCCTCTTGATCCGCCAAGCTGAGCTGCATCGCTCGCCTGACTTCTTCATCGCTCTCTTCACCATCTGGACCCGGGGTGCTCGTACTTGCACTGGCACCGGTAGGGTCCACATCCCTGGACTCGCCCGTCGAGCCTCGCTGCTTGCCCTTGCCAACCGGCGCGGTGGCTGAAGAACGTCTTCTCTGACGCCTTTGCAGTATGCGCTCATGTTCCCGCTCAGAAGCTCGCAAGGCTTCGAGAATAGCATGCTCTTCCTCTGCCTGTGCAATGGCCAGCTGGTCCTCGTGCGCTTCATGCTCCGCCCGCGATGCGCGCAGAGCTTCTTCCTCGAGCTGCAGCTGGCGGTTCCGCTCGATGAAGGCTGCTTCTTCTGCGTCTTGCGAGGCTTTGATGGCGTCTCGGTACTGCCGGAGTATTCATAGACGTGTTTGTAAGGTTAATTTAGGATCCCCAGGTTATTCAGGATGGGAAGGACGAATACCAGCGGCAGTAGCACCAGGTGCGCAAACTTGACTTCAGTATATTGATTCCGGCCAAATGCACAGAGCAAACCCGCACCTCTTCTTCCTCCTGAGAAAGCCGGAGAGCGCGTTCGATCTCGTCTCTTTCGCTGCGAGCATTGTCCCAGCGATTGTTCGGGTGCACGTAGCCAGCTGCACCAGGTGGGAGAGTCTTCTCGGCCATGCTCATGGGTGCATAGGCAGGCGCGGGTGCTGCTGCGTCTCCGTGCTGCTGTGCCATAGAAGCAGGAGCACCAGCAGCAGTAGCTGGCCCTGAGCCTGTGGCATGGCTCCCACCGCTGCCGCCTGCCTGACCCTGAGCAAGCGCATGGCTGCCTGCCTTCTTCAGGCGAGCGAGCGTGTTGTGCATGTCTGCAGCGAGACGCGTGTGCTGTTTCGTGTTGCAGAATGCAATGCAAAACGGTGCCGGGCAGTCTCACCGTCATCGACTCGAGAGCCTAGATGATCGACAAGCAGCGGGAAGCTGGAGACCCGTACATTGTACGTATGACAGCTTCGCACATCATGCATTGGGTTCCGCACGGCCGTCACTGCAGCCTCACTTGTCCTGCCTCTGCCTGAAGCTGCTCAGAGGTGCGCAACTTTACAGTACTGTCTTGCTTGCGGTGGCGAAGAGCCTCCAAGAAGCCATGCATGGACGAGACTAGCTATGCTTTAGCGGTCGTCACAATTCACAGAAGCAGCGTGCCCTAGGCATGGTACTGGGTCGCAGAGCAGCCTCCATTCCAGGGGCCAACAGACACTCACTCGCTGATGTTGCTGATCTTCTGTACAGTAATCTCGCCGGCTGGGTTTGTCAGCAAAAAGCGACGAAAACGCAGGTGCTGCTGCTCTGCAACTTGCTCTGCCCCCAAGCGACAACTACAATGTCCACATTCAATGGCCAGATGGCCATCTCCTGAACCACTTTCCCCCTACCGGCAGCGTTGGCAGCGCTGACTCGACCAGCCTCAGCTCCAAGGTCGAGACTCGGTCACGTTTCGAGATCAGAAATCAACTGTGGAAGTCGGAGTCTCGCAATTCGAGTCAATCAGGAGGAGGTTCCAAGGGACTCTTGTCATCAAGCGGAAATTGCAGTCAACCCACCTCCAGCCTGATTTTCGTCTCTTTCCGCTGCTTCGACTGGCTTTCATCACGTGCGACTGCCTTGGAGACGCTCTGACAGAGCAAAGGCCACCCGGGGGGCAGACCAGGAGGAAGAGGAGCGCGAGGAACATAGGATGGAGTTCCTCGAAGGCTTTGAAGAGGACGACGACCCTCGGCCGCTCGCTGCGACTCGTACAGGCGACACTGCCGCAAGTGACAAGTCTGCAGGCCATCCGATCATCAATACGAGCAGCGCTGGTGCTCATCCTACAGCGAGCACAAGCGGCACAGATGGCGTATCTGCGAGTTCTACTGCAATAATAGCGTCGAACGGCGATGATGATGAAGACGATGTGGTGCTAGTGGGCGATGGACCCCGGCTGCAATCCATGTCGAGTGCCGGACATGCGACATCAAATGGCGCAGACGATGACACTATGAGGCGCCCAACACGCCCAGATTGTCGTGTAGACGCATCCCAAGATCAAAGAGAGGCTCAAAGACCTCTCAGCGCTCGCGAGTCAGACGCCAGTGGGCCGCAGATGGCCTCACAAGTCGGATCCAGCAGCAATTGGGCCAGACCTCCGTCTGCATCTACAACAGCGACTGGCGCAACATCGATCCAGCCCTCGAGCTCATTTGCGCACTTTCAAAGCACGTCTGATCATCGCTCATCTCAAAACGTACATGCGCCGAATGGATCACCACTCTATGGTCCGCCGCTGTCTTCATTTGGCAGAGTACCGCTAGTCCAAGGCACCACCAATTCCAGCTTCTCGACATGCGCATCGGATTCTATGAATTCTTCCAGCATGCCTGGGTACGGCTCGCCTGGCGCCAACGGTCCATATCACTACAATGGCCAGACAAACGGTCAGATCCTGCCACCCTCGACTTTGCCATATCCAACATCACAGCACCCTCGACCGTACTATCCATCGCCTTACGAATCTTCCTTCCCTCAACATTCTCACCACCTACAGCCTTCATCCTTCCAGTCCACATCTCAAGGCTTCAACATCCCCTCGCCTGGCTTTCATCGTCCAAACGGGATGCAAGCATATTCGCAACCCTCTGGCAGCGGCTCGACATCATATCGTCGCCCAGCGCAGCTCGTGAGCCGAACAAGTGCGAATGGAGCTGGTCATGTGATAGACCTCACGGAGCAAGATGACAATGACAGTGATGATGCACAGCCCGGCCCTAGCTCGCAGCCCAACGGGCATCATCATCGAATAGTCGCAAAGCCGGCACCGTCAGACGATGAAGACGAAGTCAAAATTTCAGCTGAAAAGCTAGGTCGAGGCGCAGCAGTCACAAGGCCGGGGATAGGCGAGCCAGGGGCTGGAACATCTGGCAATGGAAGGCCAGACGATGATGATGATGATCTGCAGATCGTAGGCGAGAATGCGACAGAAGCCACGAACCCCGTTTGTATCGGCCAGCTCACGGGCGTGGCGCTTATACTGTACCCCATTGCCGAGCTTGCGCATAAAACACAGCAGCATCAACATGGCTCTCCAGCTCCTTTGCCTCTACCGGCGTTGATGCTGCGAACCACGGCCAGCTCCTCCTCCACTCCTGGCCTGTCCGGCTCGCCCAACGAAACGATAAAGCTCTATTCGGCACAGACTTTGGAAAACTTTGGCGTTGTTGAGACGAGACTTGCCAATGTGCTCGGACCAATCATGACGCGAGATAATAAGCGCGGACTGGGTATCTGGATAGAAGCTCGCGTCATGCGCACGCGTGAGAACTCTGTGAGTTGCGTATCTTGCCAGAGCTTGATGTCTCCTCAAAAGCTAAAGTAAAACCTTGTCGTCAGCCTATGATGCTCCCCCTCGTGATGCTGCTCTTCTGCCATCCGCATCTCGTCAAGCCAGTCGCGCAAATGCTGGAAAAGGGCGCAGTCTACCTCGAGCACCCACCGACCTATGATCCGGCGATGCACAACAACTTCAAATATGACAATCCGCACGGAGGGGCAATCTCTGCTTCTGTGGCTGCACAGCGCAAACACGCCGCTATGAGTGGCTTTCATAGCACCTACTCGGGACATGCAAACGGTTTGGCAGGCTCAAGACTCAATGCGGCCAAATCAGTCGAAGTTCAGCGGGAGCAAGTCGAAGAAATGTTCAAGACTATACAATCCGGTGCAGATCTTGGGGAGATGGAGCCAGATCCGATGGTAACGACAAAGCTTTATCCGCATCAAAAGCAAGCGTTAGCCTTCCTCATGGATCGAGAGCGCACGCGTACAGTCGAGGAAGTCCTCCAGCGACGCAAAATCAGCGGTACTGACACCAAGGGCAAGGAAGAAGCAGCAAACGAGCTCATTTCGCTTTGGAGACCGCGCAAGGATGTCTACAACCGCTTCATCGGCTGGCAGAACGTAGTCACTGAGGTTGAGATTGGAGGCGGCAAGGCACCACCACAGTGTCGAGGTGCAATCCTTGCAGACGATATGGGGCTGGGCAAGACCATCGTTATTATCTCGCTCATTGCAGGGACACTGAACGCTGCCCGCGAGTTTGCAGAACAAACGCCCACAACTGCTAGTGCGCAAGAAGGCGCTTTTGATGCCCTCGCCGCGCATCCCCTCGGCAAGCCTGTTTCGCTCTCCGAATTCAAGTCGCCACTCTACGGCCAAACGGGTTCCTTTAGCATTGCAAGCGGGATGCCAAGAAAAGGCGGTAAGAAGAAGAAGGAAAGCAAGACACTCAAGAAGAGAGAGGATGCAGAGGCAGCCAGGGTCGCTAGACTAAAAGTCCGCAGCCGGGCGACCCTGATTGTCTGCCCGCTGTCAACGGTCGTCAATTGGGAATCTCAGATCGAAGAGCACGTAGGATTAGCTGGCGGCGCGGCAAGTTCGAAACGTCGCAAAGGCGACAAGAGCGGGACAGTCACACCCGCGAGTGGGCTGTCCGTCTACATATACCATGGAACCAACCGTACGAGTGACATTGCGTGTCTTGCCAACCACGATATCGTCATCACTACTTTCAGCACGCTAGGCGCAGAGTATTCAAAGCAGGCGCGCAAGGATGAGCAAGACGAAGAGGGCAGCAGCGATAGCTCTGATGGGGGCATCGAGGAGGTCGACAGCTCCGGTCAACCCGTCAAGCAAAAGGGCAAGAAGCGCAAGCGCAAGAAAATCGAAGGTGACGCCACCAGCGCTCTTCAATCTATTGAGTGGTTCCGTATCGTTCTGGATGAGGCTCAGTGAGACCAATGAACTATTCATCGTGACCTTTGGATTGTTGCTGAGCCCGCCGCCTTACCTTCTACCAGCATGATCAAGGAACACACTACCATACAGGCTCGAGCTGCCTGCGAATTGATGGCCGAACGACGAACCTGTCTTACTGGCACACCTTTGCAAAACACACTCAACGATCTTTTCTCTTTGATGCGATTCTTGCGGCTTGAGCCGTTTACAGATCGTACAATCTGGACAAATTACATCGGTGGGCCAGCGAAAGTTGGCGATCCCCTGGGCGTCTCACGGCTTCAACTTCTCATGCGACATCTTGCGCTGCGTAGAACAAAGAATTCGACAGATAAAGACGGCAACCCAATCCTGTCAATACCGCCGAAGAATGACGAGCTGCGCCTTCTGGCAATGGATGAACAGGAAAAGGCTTTCTACATGTCTCATCACCGTCGCTACAAGCACAACTTTGAGACACTCGCCAAGAGCGATACTTTACTCAAGAATTATTGCAGTATACTGCAAGAGGTACTACGATTGCGCCAAATCTGCGTTCACATGGCTTTGGTTCGCGATAGCGAAGATGCAGCTCTTGCCCGCGACGGAGAAGATGGCGGAGACATCGTAGCTGCTATCAAGGCGCATGGCTTGTCAAAACCGCGAGCTTTGCGCCTGCTAGCGCTGATGCGCGACACAGGCGCTGCGCAGTGCGACGAATGCAGCGCGGAGCTCGCAAGTGGCGGTCTCGATGTTGCTCAGGAAGCCATAGAGGATGAATCCAGCAAGAAGCCAAAGAAAGGTCGTCCCAGCAAAAAATGTGCTTCCACCGTCAAAGTAGAAGCAGAGGAGGCAGGCCTATCTTCGGCAGCCACGATTGTCATGACTCGATGTCAACACCTTTTCTGCTTGTCCTGCTTCCAGCAGAACGTAGCAGTGAATTACCCTGATGCGATCACTGCCACCGATCGTGCTACATGCTCGATCTGTCGTGATGAAATCTCTCCAGTCATCGATGCACTTCAGATAGCACCTGAAGAAGTCGCTAATCTAGGCGCAGGCGAAGGCGACGATGAGGACACATGTTCGCCCAAGCGCAAGCGCGTAGTTGAGCACAGTACCAAAATTCGGTACGCACCCTTTCGTAGCATGGCTTTTTACCTCGCTAACCGTCTGGCTCGTTTCAGATCGCTCGTCGCGGACCTGTTCCCTCTGTCTCAAAACAATCCGGCGTCTGAGAATTATGCTGGGGGCACTGTAGACCTAGAAGCCTACGAGCCAGACCCACTCTACCGACCTGCCCCTCGCGAGGCCACCAAGACTGTGGTCTTTTCGCAATGGACGAAGTTACTAGACAGGTTGGTCAATGTGTCTTTCTTCCGTTCTGCGCCCCGGGCTCATACCTCCTATTCTCCCAGATGCGAGGATGCTCTCGCCGAATGCAGTATCAAGTTTGAGCGCTTGGATGGCAGTATGAATCGTCCGGAAAGATCCAGGGCACTGAATACCTTTAAGCATGATCTCGCTTGTGAAGTATTGCTGGTCTCGCTCAGAGCCGGAGGAGTAGGGTGAGTAATGCTGGAAGTGGCAGCTAGTCTGTGATCCAGCACTGAGCTGTCTATATACAGTCTGAATCTTACCCATGCCTCTCGCGTCTTCATGATGGAGCCGAGCTGGAATCCAAGCGTCGAAGTGAGTTCTGATTGCACGATTGAAAAGTGGAGAGCTAAGGCATATACTGCCATACAGAATCAAGCCGTCGATCGCATACATCGTCTTGGCCAGACACGACCAGTCAAGATGGTCAGACTGGTCATGAAAGAAAGCGTCGAGACCAATATGCTAGAAATCCAGAAACGAAAGTCTGAACTGTACGTTACTTCGCTTTCACGTGCCTGTGTCCGCTGCTGACACTACGTCTTGCACAGGGCCAGCATGTCGCTGTCGCAGACTCTTTCTAAAGCCCAGCTGGCTGAACGCAGACTGGAAGATCTGCGAACTCTGTTCAAGTAGACTCACACTCTCTTGCGTCTTTCCTACCTCGTGGCTTGGGAGCATCGCACAGCTTCCGTATCGAGAGCCCCATCCGTGTACACATCGTGAGCAAAACGGTGCTATCAGTTGCATGCCGCAGTCCAGGGCCCCATGTAGCGCTACTCATTTCATAGCTGAATTAGTGAACGGTGTCGGGACACAAAGGCAATGCAATAGCTGGGTTACGCCAGTGACACGTGTCGCCTGAGCTGTTGTTGCTTCGCAGGAGATGCTGTCCAATTGTATGCAGAATACTACGCCCCAATGATGGCGCAATGGATTGGGCTATTGGTGTTTCGTCGATGGAACATCACAAGACAGCTATGCATTCTCGACATGGAAAGTATCAGATATTGCTACATGCATTACGAAAGATGAGAGACAGGGGAGCGCCAATCAACGTCCCTCCGCGCCTGACGAGGTCAAGCTTTGTCTAGAGGAATAAAACCTTCACGATGGTACCATTGCTCTCAGACATGCTCTCGACAAAACGACAGGGGAGCGAACACTCAAAAGTGTGCCCTGTTCCGCGGCATCTCAGAACTCTGGCCGTTACACTGAAACTCGGGTTAGTCAAGGGAAGTGAAAGCAAAAGTTGAGACTAGTCCAGGACGACTTACTGACTACAAACAAAGATGCGTCAGCAAACTGTACAAGAAGACGAACAAGATAACTTCGACTTACTGAAAAGAGCCTGCATGTCCATTGGGTGTGATGCGGACAGCTGTGGTTTCTGGGAATACTTCGCGGCCAATTCGTCCCGCACGACATTGAGCAGCTGAATGTAGCTCTGCGGAGGATTCTGGGATGTCAATCATAAAGTTTACTGGCCATGGTCCAAAGGGGCCAAGGGGCGCACCTGTTGTGGATACTTTGTCAAGGCCGTAATAAATGCCCAAGACATGGCGCCGGTCGCCTTCCCGGCTTCCACGGCATCGGCTGATGTTTGAGAGTCTTTACTGCCACTGAAGGACACGACATCTTCGTAGAACCACATGTGGAACATTAGCAATGTAATGCATGTCCACTGTGCGCCGACACATCAAGAGGGATGTCATGGTGGCGAGACAAACCCAGCAGAGATGGCTCAAACAGCACATTTGAACTTACCTGCGGGACTAGTATTGACTTGTTTCGCTCTTTCGGCTGCACCAGAGTTTGAGTTCATGATCTTCTTGCCGACTCCGGTAATGCTGCTAAACACGCCACCGATATCGCCGCGAAGATAGGAAGTGACAGCCGTGATGGCGCCAGTGCCGGCATCCTTGAATAGATTCGGCTCTTTGATCTTGCCAGACGTGTCGTACTGTAACACCACTCGTTAGTAATCACCCGAAAGTAGTCTATCATGGTGGCTTACAACGTAGGGCAAGTCTAGAGCCGTTCCCGAATGACATGCTGCACATATAGGATGATGTTTAGCTCAGGGGCCACACTGTGCACCTTTGTACAGCTCACAATCGTAGATAGCGGTCAAACGGCATCCTGCTGGTAGAGGCCGAACCATGATAGCGTGCATCTCATCATCGATGATCATGCTACAGCCGCGCACAACGAAAGTGCTATTCGTCAGCTTGTCTGACACACTGCACGTTGTGAAAAGGCACTTTCCTTACCCTGCCTGCTTGTGGTCCAATGGGTATATTGTCTCATCGGAACCATCGTCTTCATCCCCATTTGTGTCTGCGGCCTGACCACCGTGACCTTTCGTTCAGAATCACATCCGAGTTAGATGTGAGCTTCCTTCAAGATAAGAACAGGCACATCACGCTCACCAGAGTAGTGGAAAAAGAGCGAGTCGTTGGGAGCTGCTCCACCAACAAGCCATCGCATGGCTTCGAGGATGTTTTGTCTGGTTGGCTGCTGTCTCCATCCAAACGAAGGATCATCCATCAAGATCACCATGTCTTCTTGCTTGTAGTGGTAGCGTTCCATGAGAAAACGCGACATGTTCCGCACATCGTTGTGGCAACCTCTTAGGGCAGCCGACGTGCCGGTATAATTGATGCCGATGAGCAGGGCTTTGCGCTTTCCAGTACAGTCAGAGTATTTGTAGTAGAATGGCTGGTTCTGCTCATACTGCGGCTGTTGATGAATCGCTTGTTGGTATTGCTGAGGCACGCTTGGCTGGCCTTGCATCTGGCCATAGTCTGACGTGACAAGGTTGCAGATATCAGCCGAGTATGACAAAAGAGCTCATGTTGGTAGCTCACGCTGAGGCGGCTGTGCTGGCGCTGTAAAGTCCAGATGTTCATCAGCCGATGCTTTCCCCTCCGCTTTCCGAGTATTGCTGCCACTTACGTTGACCGTATTGGCTGGGTGGGTCTGGAAGAAGGACAAGAGTTGCGTCAGCAGGATCGCTAGCTGGACAGTGACATTAACTAAAGTATTTACATGGCCGTGGCTCGCCATACGGCGGGTTAGGTCCTGCAGGTCGAATGTGGCTGATCAGCTCGCGTATAGAGCTTGTACCACATTTCCTGCACACACCGCCGACATAGCCCTGGCTGTTGTACTGCGGGCCAGGGTAGCCAGGGCCGTTGTTCGCATACACAGGTCCTTGACCGCCATACGGCCCATGACCAGGCTGGTGCGGCTGGAAATTGGGCGCGCCTCCCTGTCCTCCTTGCCATGGCGGTGGCTGCTGGTAGCCGTAGCCCTGCTGCTGCGGCTGCTGGTACCCGCCGTTGTTGTAATTCTGTTGGTGGTGCTGCTGCTGCCACTGCTGACCGGGATACGCCATCGTTGGTGCTTTGTGCTGCTGGAAGGTGGAATAGAAACAGTCGTGCACCGCCGACGCGCAACGGTCGTCTTTGAAATGATGGTGAAGGCCCGGCTTTCAGTCAGCCACCCATTCAGCACATTCAGACAAGCAGTGACATTCAGCAAGAGCTGCACTGACCATGGAAACACTGAACCACGCGCCAGACTCGCGCTGCGACAGCCATGACGGTGTAGACAGCGAGCCGCTCGCCCACCATGCAGCAGCCGCCACATCCACCGAGGTGCCGTCACAAGCACACGCAAGCTTGCCAGGACACAAGGAAGTCTACTCGAGCGATGCGACGGCTAGAGATACGCGCCTATCGGATGCTCGGGCGCCTGTGCGACCAGGTTGGTATCGCTGTGCCTTTCTTGCCATCCCCCTCCCTTACGGCACATGACTGATACGCGCCTACCATACACGAAACAATTTCATACAGCAACACATCAAGACTCAGTTCACTCACATACGCTGGATATAAACGCTTCTGGTCTGCCCACTCCCGAACCAGACGCATCTGAAGCCTTGCAAACCGGTAACGTCACGACACCGGTAATTGAAGCCTTTGAGGGGACCTCTATAAACCCAAATGCCCATCCTACAACCCAAGAAACTGCCAATATACCGCCAGGCCAAGATGCGAATCAAGCTGGAAATGAGCAAGAATGGCCTCTCAAGAGCATATATTGGCCCCCTTTTGCGCCACACCCTAGCGAGGTCAAGATCCTCATGCAGGATTTGAATGGCCCTTGCTCTTTCCTTGCGCTTTGCAACGTCTTGCTTGTAAGTCTTGATGAAATGTAAGTGCCGCCACGCGACCGCTCTGACCGAAGAGGACATTGCTAGCTTCGAGGCAATATTGCCATCCCGCCATCACAAGCCACTGCAACCTTTTCCCAGCTCTCTGGCCTCGTTGCCGACTATCTTCTTCGCTGTCCGTCTCACAAAACCCTGACAGATGGGATACCACCGCTACCGTCAAATGCGCTCGACTTTGCGCTGAACATCATGCCGAAAACGCTCTCTGGGCTGGATGTGAATGTCAACTTTTTGACAGGACAATTCAGCCGTCCGAGCGATAATCCGCCTGGAGAGCTGGAATTGTTCAAGTTGGCAAACGTAGACTTTCGACACGGATGGCTGGCTTCTTCAGATGATTCTGAGAGCTACGAAGTCATCGCGACAGTCGCGCAGGACTACGACACGGCCGTGAATATTCTCGTCGAGGGTGACGCGATTGCGGAAGGGGCAATTACCGGCTCCTCGGGTGGTTCAGCTGGTGGGAATGCGCAATCACCGACGTCTCCGACCGAGACTCGGCGCCTGGAGGAGCTTTTCGAACAGCTTGACATGGAGCCAAACAAGCAAGCGAAAGTGTATCAAGCAACGATAATCAAGCGTTTCCTCGATTCGACGAGCAGCCAGCTCACTTATGCCGGGCTTTTCAAACTGTCAGAGTCTCTCCAACCCGGCTCTCTTTGCGCCTTGTTCCGGAACTCTCATTTCACCGTCTTATATCGTCGACCGGACGCCCTGCCTGAGCAACCGCAAGTCAAGCTCCCTCAGGCAACACTTTTCCATCTGGTGACAGATCAGGCACTCTTGCACGAGGGTCACGCCGTCTGGGAGTCCCTTGAAGACGTAGACGGAGCAGCGAGTCGCTTCTTCGACTCTCGTCTACAGCCGGCTCGAATAAGACAAGATTGGGTATCGAGAGAAGCCCGGGATCCTGCTCAAATAGAATCTCAGAACATTCGGCACGACGCAGAGTGAGCTGACAATCAGTCAAAGGAAGTATGTGCAGGTCAGGTTGCTGAGTCTTGTCCTCGTTTCAATCCGTTTAGTCTCGCCCTTGCCGCTCAAATGCAACAGGAAGAATACGATGCGGAGGAAGAACGACGACATCGCGACCGCACGGGACGACAAGCGTCACACAGTGTGTCAGGTCGTCGTCACCCAAGCACAAGCGAGACAACGGCTGTGATGCCAGCTCAGAATGAATCGATCGGTCCACATGGCAGTAGCACAGTGGAAGAGACAAAGTCATCCAAAAAGGGGAAGGACAAGCACAAAAAGGAGAGTTCTGGAGGGAAGAAGGACAAGAAAGATTGTATCATTTCCTAGACTAGTATCTGCGGGAGCTCATTATCCGTAAGCACAAGAGTGTTGTGTAGACAGTTTGACGATCAATATATACCGGCAGTGCGTCGGGTTGTGTTCGATAGACCGGATAGATGCATTGTGCTCGTTACATCACAATGGACATTCATTACTCTTGCCTGTAACTCTCATGCTTGTAGTCGTCTTTCTAAAGATCGGATTCCTGGTAAGCCGTCTTGCGCAGAGAAGCGAGTCTGCGCCGTGCATCGGCTAAACAGACGAGAAAGTCGGTTAATGGCGTATCCGCGACAAGGCACTGAGCAAACTTACTAAGCTCCTTCTCTTTTGTCAGGACCTCAACCTGAATCTCCATCTCGCGCATCTTGAGCTCGTGATTGCCCAAGCTGGAATAGTCCGTCTCGTCTTGGCCCTCCATGCCTTTTGCACTGATGGCTTTGACCTGTCGAACCAGTGCTTTGCATGCATCCGTGACTGCTTTTGCGGCCTTTTCGAGATTCTCTTGCGTTCTCGACATGAGCTCTGCTTTGACTCGACTAGCTTGTACGAGCTGTGCTGTGGCTGCGGCCACCTCGTTTGATGCGACAATGAGCTGTTCAAGATTGTGCGTTCCGGTGATGACGCCGTCTGCGGTCTCGATGAGCAGCGTGGTCGCAAAAGCTACGGCCTTGGCCGCGCTAATGAGGCCGTCTGTCCATCTGTTGTTGCGCTTGTAGAAGGCTTGAGCAGAGCTGGAACCCCTGCCTTGCGAAACGATCTCAGATTGAGAATCGGTGGCAGCCTGTATCAAGCGGCTGATAGCCTGAGTGATAGCCATGGCCGAGGCGAGAATAGTATCGTGGACTTGAATGTCTACTGCCGAGTATTTTGAAGTATCCTTCTGTCGGGACATCAGCATTTGCAATTTCTGCGTAGCCTGCTCTATGGCGCGCGCGGCAGCCTCCATTTCACGCTCAACGAGATCTCCGATGTCACCATTAGCCTTTGCGGATGAGGTGGATTGCTTCGGTACGAGTGCTTCAACCTCCGAAGACAACTTGGTGAGGGAGCTTCTGATCTCCATATTGTTGCGCAAGACAAGATCCTTCTTGCCCTGTAGCTTCATGTGCTCCAGGCGGAACGACTGAATAGACAGCAAGCTCTTGAGCGCAACATCGCCAGGGGTCTTGCCGGTTCGGGTAAGCTTGTCAACAGCATCATCGCTTTGGCAAAAGCGTGTCACGCCCTTTGTGCTGCTGAGCGTGTCTGCGATGGCTTGTGCGAGGTTGTTGGCGGTCTTGATGACTTCGACATGCTCGCCCCCCTTTGCGCCTTCAAGATAGAGATCGAAAACTGTAGCGAACTCGTTTGCGCTAGTCATTGACTTCTCCACCATTGATAATAGGTACTCTGGCGTAGCATTGCGGTTGCCCTGTTGCATAGTTGATTCGAGCTCGTAAATAGCGTCATCAATCTTTTGCACACCAGCTTGCAGAACCGAGTCGATGATAGTGTTGAGCTTCTTGTGGTTGTCCAGGATCAAGGTGTCGATTTGAGCATTCATCGCGACATCCTGGTCACCTTGACCAGACTGCATCTCTGCCATCTGCCGGATCGTCTCATCCATGCCCTCACGCATAATCTGGATCTCCATGTCCTTTTCATCTCGGACCCTTTCGCTTTCACCAGCAGCTTCGTCCAATTTGCGCATCAGCTCATCAATTTCCTTTTGCTTCTCGCGCAAGCTATCTTCGAGCTCATTGAGCTGTCTGTTGTATTTACCCAGCATGCTGGACACTTCGGAACTCTTGGAGCGGGTTGCGTCTTGTGCTCGCTCCTCCGCGAAGCGTAAGTCTCTCTTGACACGCTCCAACTCATCTTTGTTGCTCTGCGAAATTAGTACGACCATCAGTCATGTGGCAGTTATGGTCAAGCAAGCTTGGGCATAGATACTAACCGATTTCAGCCTATCCATCTCGAACCGCGCTCGGTCGCGCTCACGGATCATGTCGGCGAGTTCCAGGTTTTTACTCTTCATATCTCGCTCCATGCGCTCCATCTTGTCAATAGCTTCCTGCGCCGAGTTTGCTTTGAGCTGCAGACCCTTCATCTTGTTGAGCAAGTCAAGATGTTCGTTTCGAAGCTGCGAGTACAGCTTGGCCAGCGCTTCGTACTTTGAACGCCAAAGATTGCCCTGATCCTGAATACCGCGGAGCATCTCATCCTTCTGTTGCATTTGCTGCGAGATGTTCTGGTTGATCGCCTGCATTTCCATTTCAAGCTGCTTGACGCGCCGATCATACTGCTCAAGCATCATCTGGTCGCGCTCGTACTGCCCACGCATCGCCAGAATTTCGCGCTCAAGTTCAGCGGTCCGTCCTGCATTCTGAGATGCTTGCTGCTGCCTGACCAAGTCCTCTTGGGCCTGTCTTTCTCTCTCGGCCTGCATGCGCTGCTGCTCCTCAAACTCTCGCTGCTGACGTGCAGCTGCATCAGCCCGCCGTTGCGCTTCTTCTTCTTGCTTGGCACGCAATGCATTCTGTTTGTCCTCGTAATGCTTGAGCATTCGAGCCTGCTCGGCGATGTCTTCCGTGGGAGTGTCGTTACGAGGTATTGGGTCTTCCTTCTTCTTCGGCGCAGGCTCAGTAGTTGCAGGTCGTTGCGGCAGATTTGGCTCATCCATTTTTTGCAAGTCGGGCGGATCCTGCAATGACTGTCAGCACTAGTTCAACGCGAGAAAACGACCTTCGCACTCACGCGCGGGAGCTTAGGTACCGTGATAAGCGTGGTGAGAAATTTCAGATTCGAGCATTCGTAGTAGAACTTTCGAAGATTGTAATGCTGAGCATTGTATCGCTGGCGGATCGGTTCTAGCGCCTCCACGGCACCGGTCTCTGCGAAAAAATGCGCCATTCAGCTCTGGCCTACCCAAATGCCACGTCCCGAGGTTTCGCTCACTTCTATGCAGAGCTCGAGCCATGCTAGTGATAAAGCGATAGATACCGTACGACTCCTTGACAAGCGGTACCAGGGCTGCAATACGACACTCGTTGTTTCCGGACATTTTGAAGTGGGCAAATATCAGCTTCTGGAACGAGTCGATCTGGTCTTGTAGAGCCATGAGATCGCCGATAGTTTCAAAGCTGAGAATCACAATATGTTAGCCGTGCCTGAAGCAGGTCGCAGAGTACATTTCCTCACCCCTCGTTCGGGTCATCGATATTTTTCAAGCTGATATACTCTTCGTATTCAAAGAGACCGTTGAACTCAGAATGGTTCTTGTGGAATTTGAGCTTGGCCAGGATGAAGTTGACGTAGGACCGAATGAGGGAGGAGTAGCCTGTACACAAAGACTCCGCTCAGCCATTTGTCCTCTCCCTCGTGTTTCATCCTCCTACAACGCACCTCTGGCACCCTCGCTACCCATCGTCCTGGAACATGTCTCGAGCCAGCCAGTCTGATTCTGGCCTTCTTTGACTGCGCATTTGTGACCCTCTTGTAGGACCTTGTGGACGAGCAGAAGCGCTTTGAAAGTCATAATCTCATCGGACAGAATAGGCAATACGCGGAGCGCATTGTAGATATTCAAGGAGGTGTGGTAGTCCCACGTGTACAATATGCACTCTGAAGCAGAAACGAAAACAGCGAGTATATCAGACTGGCTCCTCGATCACTGTTGCGAGACAATGACAGCGCATGCTTCGGGAGGACGTACTTCGGACATGCTTGGCCTTTGGAGCTGCCTCATCGGCGCTGACTGCCTTCTTGACATTCTGCGACAGCTCTTGCTCTGCCTTTTCCTTGTCCACGGGACGGCTGGGCCTGCAATAGATCACATGCGCCGTCGCGGGGAAGCATGTCAGCGACACTGGAAACACAATCTTGGGGAGGAGAGGCGGTATAGACCGCCGTGAGACCCTTTTGTGATGGTCTGCTTGTGCACAGAAGGGCCATCGTGCTACATAGGCTGGCTCGCGCTTGCAATGGTCCACTCACACTGCGAAGCCACGGGATCGACGTCAGTGGATAGTTCAAGCAGCTAGCGACGACAAGGCAGACCTGAGCACAAGTCCCAGCATGCAACACTCACTGTGAGAATCACCCCATTCGTAGGGCTTGCCGGCGCCGCCCTTGATCAGCCCGGTAATCCTGAACCAGGGCAGTGCCCTCGACGTCAGCTTGTGCTACCAGCGCAGCATGTGCAAAGCGACGACGCTCACATCGCGCCAAGAGAGCTCTTCGCTGGCGAGAGTGGTGGCTAGACGGCACTGACTGCAGACGTGACCAAGCGTGCGACCTGCTCGGCCCTTGCTCGTCGGTGTCCTGCACGAGACTCAGTTGACGCGGGAGTAAGCTGCGGTGGCTGCTCGGCGAGTTGGCAGAGACACTTCAGTAGGGCAGTGTACAAAGAGCGGTCGAGCAACAGCACGCAAGGGACAAGAGGAGAGCTTTGCAATAATATTCCCGCCTTCTCGTCGCCTAGCTGCAGATGCGGCTTGCTTGCGTTGCTTTGGCAGGTGGCGGTCAGCGGCAACGACAAAGTACATGTCTTCTAATTCTTGCCAACAACGCCCAAGTTTGTCATGTCGCGCAGCCGCTCTTCCTATCTTTGATGAGCGTTGAAACCTCCACTGGTGGCGCCAAATCTCCGCTAGGCCACCCTCGCGTCTGCTATGTCACTTCAGAAGAAGCTCGCGCCGCCGCAGACGCTCTTCCCTCGAACAAGGGACGGTCATCGCTAGTCCACAGCCTTATTGAATCATTGGATCTTTTGGATTACGAAAAAGAGCTCGATGACTCGGGAGAAAGCGAAAGCAGCGCGCATTTCGTTGAAAAAACGCCAGCCAACGCTCACCCAAGGGCACGTGTCATCGAGACCCCACGAGCTACGCGTAGCGAGCTTTGCAGGTTCCATGATAAGGATTATGTCGGTCTCATTGTAGTCCTTGGCATCTTTCAGCATGCTGACAGCTCTGGTACAGGTAGAGGCCCTCTTCGAAGCGGCTGCTAAGCTGCCGCCCGAAGACATAGGCACACCCGATACCAGTCTCGATTCAGAAACATGTGCGGACCCTAGCAAACGTCAGCGTGTGACAGAAAATGACGACGGAGAGCATGGACATGGCCTCGAGCACGTAAGTTGTCAATACAGCACCTAACGACAGTTCTGGAGATTGACATGCTCCTGCAGGATTGCCCCGTATTTGCGGAACTCGAGGACTACTGCTCTTTCGTAGCAGGGGGCTCGTTGGCTGCCGCTCGAGCACTGCGTCAGCAAGAAGCGGACATTGCGATCCATTGGGACGGAGGCGTAAGTCCGGCCAATCACAATATCGGCGGAAGTCGTGGCTGACTTGCTCTTGCTGTTTCCCCAGCGCCATCACGCAACGAAAGCTGGAGCTGCTGGCTTCTGCTACGTGAATGACATTGTTCTGGCTATTCTAGAGCTGCAAAGATCGCAAACGCCGGCGCCCTCGTCTAGCCCGCTGAAAAGGCTCAAACAAGTC
This sequence comes from Cystobasidiaceae sp. HBUAS51001, assembly GCA_003351005.1. Classification (NCBI taxonomy): domain Eukaryota; kingdom Fungi; phylum Basidiomycota; class Cystobasidiomycetes; order Cystobasidiales; family Cystobasidiaceae; species Cystobasidiaceae sp. HBUAS51001. Next base: position 329,052 of record KZ857209.1, on the reverse strand, counting down.
CTATACATCGATCTAGACCTGCATCATGGAGATGGCGTGGCTGAAGCTTTTGAACACACTGCCAATGTAATCACTGTAAGCCTGCACTTGTGGAGTCGCGGTTTCTACCCTTCAAGTAAGCCAAGGAGGAAGCGCACAAATGCCCGCAGTGGGACGTCGCTTAAGTCACATCCTCGCAGCGCCCAAAGGTCACCTGGATCATTCTGGACCCGCTACACCATCGCCAGCGGCGGGTACGGCGCTCAATATCGCAATACCTGGGTCTGGTCTCTCCGATGCTAGCTTCTTGAGGCTCGTCAACAGCTGCATCAAGCCAATCTTTGAGGCATTCGGGCCAGACGCTGTCGTGATGCAATGCGGCCTCGATGGTCTAGCCGGCGACCCTTGCGGCGAGTTCAATCTCTCCCTGCGAGGCTATGGCAAGGTGGTCGAGACTGTTCTGAGGTGGTGCCATCGCCGCAAGGCAACACCATCAACGCAGCCCTCGTTCACCGAAGCTGCAGTCGCGGATTTGCAAGGCAATGGCATGATTCCTGTGTTGCTGCTCGGTGGCGGAGGCTATCACTCCACCAATGCCGCGCGGGCTTGGGCCTATTTGACAAGTATAGCTCTCGGAAGGCCGTTAGATCTCGACCTCGTCAGCACGCGCATACCGGAGGAATGCAACTCGTGGAGCACATTTGTCAGAGATGGAAGTGCTGGAGATGCTCTGGATATTGCAGCACATGTCGCAAAGCGTGAGGAGAACACAGAAGAAGACTTGAAGAGAATTGAGGCAGCGTTTGTGGAACATGTGCGCATCTTGGTTCGGAGAAAAGGCAAGGCATGAAAAAGCTTGGTGTATTCTGTGGGAAATTCGGCCTTCCAGCATTTCTTAAACAGTGTTGTGCTTGGACTTTGCTCTACGCGCTCTGTCCATGGCATCTCCTACGCTTCAAACTCGTCAGCGCCTCTGCACTAGGTCTGGATAGGTAACGGCCTCACCAAAGAGTTCTTTCTTCAGATTCAGCAGGTGCTCGGCCTCTTCACCCTTAGTCTGGGTTCTGGTACGCCCAGCGACAGTATTATGCCACTTACGGACGGTCTTCGCGTAGCCAACGAGCTTTTGAGAATCAATGCTATTGCTCTGCTCTAACTTCGGGATTGGGAGACCTTCGAGATTTGGAGCAAGTCCGCAATGGACCCCTTCGGCTTTCAGCCTCATTATCTCAACGATGCAGTCTTTGGCGCTCTGCAGACACTCTGCATACATATCGGCGGCCATGACGTTTCGCACCTGCTGTCGAGTCTGGTCGGGTTGCGGAGCTGCGTGAGCGTTACCCTTGGCGCTGAAGCCGGGCGCTCGTGGCATCTTTGTTCTTCGGGTCCCTCCCCTGCCTCTGACTGGGACCGCAGCTCTGTCGTAATTGTCGATGTACCGGGCTGCAGAGACCAGCTGGGTGATCTGACTGTCGAGCTCGACCATTAAGTAGTCACACTCTTCCTGCATCCTCCTGGCAGTTGCCAATTGCACACGTCGTGGATGCTTCGTAGGACTCCGTCTGAAGAGTTTTTGGAACATGTCGCAGATGTACGGCCGTAGGACGGTGTCGATAGGCCAGGCGCCCACAAGCAAACCTTTGGCTATGTGGGACGAGCAGATCCTTGCTTTGCTTTACTTGCAAGAGGAGACCAGGTCTAGGAGCGCAATGCAGTGAGGTATCCGACACAGTCGTAAGCAGCAGTCGCTTCAGTCCGACTAGCCATGAGTGCACAGCATCATACGGTCAGCTGCCGACCGGAAGTCGTGCAGACTTGTAAGCGGTCTCGTGAGGTTAGTCTTATAGGTCACGCGCCCCCAGCCGTAGATCGCTTGAGCGGGACAGGTCTTGTGTAGAGCACAAATGTCAGGTTGCCTCTTCACTCTTCCGCTTGATAGCTTCTGTATGCAAGGCCTTTGTGAGCGTTCCAAGTGGCGTTCTCAGGTGTGCGAGCGATGTCTGACGGGCAGCCTGCTGCAAGATTGTTGGCTTGCTCAAGCGTGTTCAGAGTGTTAAAGTGCTTCTCGCAAAGCCAATTCCGAGAATCACGAAGTTTGATATGGAGTGCAGTCAAGCGGTCTAATTTCTTGGATGCACAGGTCGACCTTTGCCCAACCCGAGATCTCCTTCAGGAAGCCTGACGAGCGCAAGCCAGCAAATATGCGTCATGGCATTGCGTTTCGCAAGCTCAATCGGACGAGGTGAGAATACGATGCTCGCTCTGCCTGATAGCTACGCCTTCTGAGCTTTATGCTCTCCCAGCACGCATCGCAACCTGATGCTCCGGAACATGGTGAGCTCGCTGCTCGAGCACGAGCAGATCCAGACGACCGTCGCAAAGGCCCAAGAGGCTAGCAGGCTCGCCGAGTGGGTCATCACCTGGGGCAAGGGCGGCACAGAGGCCCAGCGACACCGCGCTCGTGGCTTTCTCATGGTGAGCCATGCCTCCGATCATCATTTTTCTGCAGGACCTTGTGCTGAGCACGGATGGCACCGCAGAACCCTGACAGGACCATGCCAAAGCTCTTCACTGAGCTCGCTGCTCGCTATGCTACTCGGCCAGGTGGCTACACCCGTATCCACGCATACGGACATCGCAAAGGCGACCACGCCGCGACGGCGATTCTGGAGCTCGTAGACAACCCAAACGACATCCGCTTTCACATGACAGCACGGATAGCGGGACGAGAGCTTGCCAAACTTGCACACAGCAACTCTCCCTGCTCGGCAGACGTAATGAAGTGGGCAGTCAACACGCAGGTGGTGCCTGACAAGCGACCAGCTGTCTACAGCAACCTTAGCGACCGCACCTTGAAGACTGTCAAAAAGGTCTTGCGCTCGGACAATGCTGCAAAGCAGCAGGATCAGACTTCAGAACCAGTCGCTTCTACTTCTACGAACGCAGCGGACCCAGCGAGGCTGTCGCTTGCCCGCTTTGACACGCTTGTTCGAGAAGCCTTCTTCCGCACAACGGCAATCAGCAAGGTGCCGCAGTGGAGCGCCGACTCGGAGCGATACGAAGACTTGCTCCTCAATGCAGAGGAGTCGCATGACAGTGCGCCAGTGACGCGTCCGGGTCACGGGCGCAAGGTCTGGGCGGGGCAAGAGGACATTGAGCGGCGGTACGGAGCTCGAACAACCCAAGTCGCGGACGAGGACGCGTGGGCGGACGACGCGGATAGCACGACGTCGACGGACGCCGAGACGCTTAGAGCGAGGTCGATGGACAACCTCAGAAAGAAAGTCAGGCACCCTGAAGGTCGGAATGGAGCATACGGTCAGCGATCACCAATCGCAAGAGCAAAGGGTCATCAGGCAGCTCCTCGTTCGCTGCGCGAGCGATCCCTACGACTTGACATGCCTGCTGTATCACGTTAGGGTCTCACGTTGCTGTATCAATGTCAAGGCAGACCGCGGCATACCGTCTCTCTGCCACCGCGTCATTATCTCGAGCCAGTCCACGGCTGTCCCGGGATTCTGGAATTCCGGCAAGCTGGCATCATTTGGTCACAAGCGCGAAGTCAGCCGACACAGGGCATGCTTTTGACAAGATAACTTGTGATACACCAATGCTGACGCCGTGCGGCAGTCGAGGACCTATAATTAAATGCGGTCTGAGCTGGCTTACCGCCGACGCCGATGTGCACGTGGACGATGTGCGAGCCTATCGTCCGAAGCGGGTTTATAAACGCTCACAGCGACCGTCGCTCTTGCCCAGAGGTGCTTCTTGTCTATCCATCTCGCTGCAAGCTTAAAACTCGTCCATTCACTATACAGCACACCCTTACGCTAGTCATCGTGATGGCCGCGGCAAAAGTAGTTCTTGTCACTGGAGCGAACAGCGGACTTGGCTATGCTACCGTAAAGGCCCTTCTTACCGCCAGCACACCTTACCATGTTCTCGTGGGTGCACGTACTCTGGAGAAGGCCACCAGCACTATCACCTCTCTCAAGCAAGAAGCCTCTACCACCACTGGAACGCTGGAGCCGATCGCTGTAGATCTCGACAGCGATGATTCGATTGAAGCCGCTTTCAAGCAGGTGAAAGCAAAGCCAGGCTATTTGGATGTTCTTGTCAACAATGGCGGTAAGCTTCTTAAATGTCGGGCGATGCCCATCGTCCAATGCAGATGGTGCTGAGTGAATGCCGCAGGTGCCTCGTATGACATGGAACACGTCAAGGGCAATGTCACTCTTCGAGAAGCCTTCATCAAATCCTACAACACTAATGTGGCCGGTACCAACGTGCTTACTCACACCATGATGCCATTGCTCCTCGAGTCTGCCGACCCAAAATTGCTGTTCGTGACTGGCCTCTCGCATATCACCAAAGCTAGCGAGAACTACTTTCCTACTCCACCTCAGCCAGCTGGTTGGCCGAAAGAACTCAGCTTCGAGACTATCGCATACAGATGCACCAAGTGCGCACTGAACATGTTGCAGGTAGACTATGCTCACAAGCTCAAGGCCGATGGAGTCAAGGTTTGGGCTGTGATGCCAGGCTTGCTCGCTACCAATCTTAGCGGAATCGGACCAGAGAAACTCAAAGAGATGGGCGGGCAAGATCCCAGTGTTGGAGCAAACCTTGTCAAGTCAGTCATTGAAGGGGAGAGCGACGCAGACGTAGGCAAGATGGTCGGCAGAGATGGGGTCATGCCGTGGTAATGGGTACGCAGCTCCATGCAGATGACCATAGCTGCCAGTCATAGTTCTCAGCTCACGCGACTGTTTCTGGCTGTATGACGCCTTTCTTGGGATTTATTGCGCATCAGTGAGCAGACGCGCGTGCAGTCGGAGCTGGCTTATCGCCGCCGCCGACGCAGACGTGGCCGGCTTGATGTCCGAGCTGACTGATTACGACACTGAACGGTAGAACATCTCCTTGTCTCTCTAACTATCTAACACTCATCCTCCTAGCAAACAGCGAATTCTGACCTTACAGTAGTCATGGCAGCAGCCAAAGTAGTCCTTGTCACCGGAGCGAACAGTGGACTTGGCTATGCTACCGTAAAGGCCCTCCTTACCGCTAGCACACCTTACCATGTTCTCGTGGGTGCACGTACTATGGACAAAGCCACCACGGCCATCACCGCTCTCAAGAAAGAAACCTCTTCAACCATTGGCACCCTCGAGCCTATCGCCGTAGATCTGGATAGCGATGATTCGATTCAAGCCGCTTTCGAACAGGTGCAAGCCAAGCCAGGTTATTTGGACGTTCTTGTCAATAATGCCGGTAAGCCTCTCAGTTGTCAGGTGCTTTCCGGCGGACAAGGCCTGAGTGCTGCTATGCTGCCAGGCGCCTCGTACGACCTCGAGTATTTCAAAGGCAAGGTCACCCTCCGAGAAGCGTTCACGAAAGCCTACAACACCAATGTTGCCGGCACCAATGTGCTCACTCACAGCATGATGCCATTGCTTCTCAAGTCCTCCGATCCAAGACTGCTGTTTGTAACGGGGCTCTCGCGAATTACGGAAGCCAGTGAAAAATATTTCCCCACTCCGCCTCAGCCAGCCGGCTGGCCCAAAAACATCAACTTCGAAACTATCGCATACAGGTGCACCAAGTGCGCACTGAATATGCTGCAGGTAGACTATGATCACAAGCTCAAAGCCGACGGAGTCAAAGTCTGGGCCGTGGCGCCGGGCATGCTGGCTACCAATCTCGGCGGGCTCGGACCAGACAAAGTTAAGGAAATGGGTGGGGAAGATCCCAGCGCTGGAGCGGAGTTTGTCAAGTCAGTGATTGAGGGAGGAAGCGATGCTGATGTGGGCAAGATGGTTAGTAGACGTGGGGTACTGCGCTGGTAGTGGACAAGCCGTGTTACCATTTTAGCCATGATGGTGAGCTCACAGCTCACAGCTCGTCCTTCGGCTGGCAGCTTCTTTTTGAGGCTCTACGATGCCCCTTTTTATGTTTTTATTGCTATACCTCGACTACCAGAGCGCGAGACACTGAGTGAATAAGTACTGATTGTGGGAACCTGGACTAAGGCTGCACGAGGATAATATGGGGCAGGAGAGGAGCTGTAATACCGACGCGGAGAAGTTTCATGAATGATGTCTCATTGCGTCGGCTGTATATTGAATGAACACGGAAGGCTGACAAGAAAGGTCGACTGTCTGAATTGGGTTGATGGGCTTTAAGGCTCGTTGTAGCGGAATGATCAAGCATGCAAAAGCACTGTTTTTGTCAATGGTGTCGTCGACCACGTCGAGGTAGGCCAGGATCCCGACCATGGTGACCACGGTGTCGCTCGTCAGGCGTAGCACTCCTGTGGCGAGCATGCCGACGCATGGGTCGTTCGTGACGGAATGCTCTGTTGCGGCGGCCAGGCATGTCACCGCGACCTTGACGGCATGCAGAGTCGGTCTCGGAATCGTCCGAATCCGAAGAGGAATCAGAGGAGGAATCGGAGCTCGAAGATGACGAGTTCGAGTCACTGTCCCTCTCTACTACTCCCAAGGCCTCGAAGCCAGCCTGCATGCCTTGCATTCCGTGGCCAAAGTCTGGACCATGGCGGCCATGAACAGATCGGCCTTCGTGACCATGCCTGGGCGGAGGACCTCGATGGTCGGATCTGTCATTGTGCCTGCGGCGATGATGGCTTCCAGGCCTGCCATAGTACGGCGGGGGTTCATGTTCGTGTGGGCCAGCCATGTGCGGCGGCCTGCCAAAGTGTCCTCCCGGGCGGCCGAATCCATAGGCGGGATGAGGCTCACCAGCGCCAAATGGAGGCATCTCTCGAGAGCCTCGTCGTAAGTCACCAACGGGTGGTTTGTCGCGCCCGCCGAATGAAGGCAAGTGATGGAAATCGGCGTGGCCGTTGAAGGGAAAACCTCCGAAGGGTGGACCCATGTGTCGCCTGCCGCGATGCGGTCCGCCCGCGAAATGTTCCGGGAAGCCGAAGAAGTAATGGGGACCGTGACCTTCGTGAGGAGGTGGTGGTGGAGGTCCGTCGTGGCGACGATGGCCGTGAATGTAACCAGGACGACGGCCGTGACCGTGACCAGGGCCGTGACCGGGGTGCGGCGGATGAGGAGGGTGAGGAGGATGATGCGGTCCAGCAAGTGCAGGGGCCAGCAGTGCGCCGACGATACCCGCAGTCATGGCGTCCAGCTTTCCCGTCTCTGCAAAAATGACTGCAGCAGCGGCTGCTTCTCCATCAATCTCTCCGCCATCCTTGGGCACTTTGCCATGATCCTTCCCGCCATGTATATCGGCCACAATCTTGTCAAATGCAGCTTTGATCTTTTCATTATCGTGGAGTGTGGTTTTCACCAGATCGATGAAAGCTTTGATGTGGGCTTGCAAGTTGTCCTGACTTGGTGAAGGCGAGTCTCGAGAAGGCGAAGGTTCCTTTTCGGGTTGGTATTCGAGCTCGTGGACCATGTCCGGAGCACTTGGAGTGGCCGAGTCGCGGATTTGGTCGTCTTCTACGCCTGCATCGAGGGGAGTCGCCGAGAGGATTGAGGCAGAACGGGCGTCGTTAACGTGGACCTGCGGTAGACGGACAATGGAGAACCTCAGAGGCGGAAGGGCATCAAGGTCTCGCTCATCGTCTTCCGTGATATCAGGCCAGATCTCCGCGAGCTCCTTGTCGGTCGACCTGAAGGTGCATAAACAAGCTGGATCAGTGATGACTCTCACGAGAATACCACAAAAACTCGGGACATACAGTGTGACTGGTTCTCCATCGTCATCAATGTAGCATAATCCAAGACTGTACTCTGCAGGGAGGCCGAACCTGGTTTTAACTTGCGCGGCGAGTGCAGACCAGGTGGGGCACTGAGTGTTGCACGAGAAGCGACGCTGGATCTGTCGAGCCGTCGGGCGCGAGAATAGCAGTATCAGCAGAAGATCAAAGTCTGCACTGCGCTGAACCAGACCTACGGTGTCGTGCGTGACCTTGATGTCTACAGTGAGTGGCGTGGTCATGCTTGTGTCTGCTGGGTTGTAGCTGGTCAGTAGGAAGAGAGGAGAGAAGCAGTGAGCGCCTCAGCGGCCCTCTTGTAGTTTGTCGAGGAGGTTGTCAGTGGCTGTCCATGCCGAGGAGTGACTCATTCCTTGCTGGCCCCGCAGCTTGGACTGCGACTGCGCAACTGCTGCGGCCGCGACTCTTGACTCTGCGAGACACGGACACTGCAGCTGCGCAGCGCACTAATGTGATCTGATAAAAGAGGGCATCACGGCGGTGTTGCGTTTGCTTGGCACGGCTGCTCGAGGGCGCCATCTCCCCTCGAGGTATGCTTTGCTCTTCCTCGCAGCCCTGACTCGAACTCTGATAAGCATGAATGCGCAAGCATCGAAAACGACAGTGCTGCGGTCCGCAGACGATGCGGCGTCATGGTTCAGTCAGTCTTGAGCTACGCGCAGTCGACGAGTCACTCTGCAGCTCGTCTGAGTCGCTGCAAGGCCGACCTTGAAAGCTGTCCTGCAGCCGCCACCGCGTCGGACAGCGCCTAGATGCTAGTCGCGGATGAAGATACTGATGTTTCAATCCACTCAGACAGTTCCACGCTAAATTGTCTATATGGTCTCCTTGTTCGTCACTTACCAATCCTTGGCCTACGATTTGCAACCCGAAGGCAAAAGCCAAAGACTGCCCATGAAGTACCAGATCTGAATTTCAACAGGCAAAACTGCAAACAATTTCACAGATGAAAGACCCTCAGCTCCTCTCGGAGTCAAAGTTGCCAAAAGCCCCCAAGCCTAATCCTAGCTTTCGATACCATATCTACATCAGCACCTCTTGAGAGGCGGTGTTGTGGTAAGACTGTACTACTATCATCGGCATCTCGGCTCATTCCGACTTGTGCTTTACAATAATACGAGGAGGCAGCTGGCCAAGGGAGCCAGCTAGACCTTGTCTTGGTATCAACGCGGCCTACCGTTTGCCTCCGCCTCAACTGCCATCCTGCGCTCGCATCTCTGAGCTGCTCGAGAGTCACTTGGCCCTCTCAAACCGCTCGCGGCATCAAGCTGCTCTTGGAGTAGCTCGCTCAAGAACCGTCTACTGATCAGAGTCTCGTGTCTGGGACTCTTGATAGCCGTCGCCTTTAAACGCTCTCCACTCGTCTCCAGCCAACGATCTCGTTTGCACCATGTCAGGCTATTCTCCATTTGGTGAGTCCCCTACCTACATTCACCTTCAGCTACTCCGGGCAACTCACTAGTCCCATACTGATTTTGGGACGATGTCGTAGCATGGTCGTTCGGATTGAGCGTGCTCAAGGCAATGGCCGAACCAAAATGGCTCAAATACAAAGCCGCAAGCGCCAAGGACCTGACGGGCAAGGAGACGCCGTACGGGGATCGCCCAGATCAGGCGCGTCCTCCAATCGTCAGCTACATAGGCTGGGGTACGTCTTGCTTTCCATCCTTCAGTTGAATGCAAAACGTGGAACACCGCCTTCGAAGTTGTACACAAGACTCCCTATCGCTGACTTTGTGTCGCATCGTTCTCGCTTCAGCTCTCCTACGTATAGTACTCTGCATAGACATGGCGTTGATCTCAGAGCTGGTCGGAATGTTCGTCTTGAATGCGTGAGCCGTCTGCCATCCCGCCTAGCCCCCTTGGATCGCGTGTAACGCGCTGAACCGAGAGTCATGCAGGACGCACTACAAGGCCTATGATCTAAAAACACACTCGAATCCATACGCCATCACCTTCATGTGAGTTTTGCGGCTGCCTGAGCCTGCAAAGCGATACATTGTTTTGTTGGTACGCTGATTTTGAAGGTGTAACCTCTCCCGCTACGACACAGTGGATGCGTAGGAGGTGCCATCTCTACAATCTTTCTCTTCATCATCGACATCGTTTACGGAACGCCCGAAAAGCGAGACCGATATGCAGTTACTGATCCTAACGAAGGCGACAACGCCCAAAAGTCGAGAAATTTCGCCGAAGGCGGACCTATAACGCTCAAGAAGATGCGAACACACGCTTTGATGCGAGTGGTTATATGGCCGCTGATAGCTATAGCAGTTGGAAGCATCGGTACTGCACTCTGGCATCTGTCCAAGGACAAGAAAAAGAAGGACAGTGACCGCGCTGGTGACTATATCGTTACGGGCATCGTCGTACAGCTCGTGGGAACAGCAGTAACTGTCATTGGGCCAAGGTGCGTGTGGATTTCGTCTCTTGTGGCCCGATATGATGCGTGACTAACCTCCTTTTCCGCACTTTAGTCTGATCCAGATCTTGAGCATTTCCGCAGAAAAAGCAACGCCAATGCCAACACGCCGGACGGACATTTAGAAGCGGACATTTAGAAAAGGCTCTTTTGCATGCGATTCAACGAGTAAGTCAAGGGATTGTGTCACAGCACTCTGTAAAACTCTTACTGAGACCTGTTCCGCAACAGGCGCAAGTGTGTCACGGGGCAACAAATCTTGTTATTCACTGCTTTCAGTCACACTGCACAAGCAGCGGTCCTTACGATTCTTCGTCTTTGCCTTTTCTCTCCCCAATTTTCTTCGATTTTTTCCTTTTGTTTTTCTTTCGCCATTCGAATACCCGTACTTTGTCCAACCCCACAAAAAGAGGATTCGCCGCTTTCTTCCCTCCCTCTTTCGCCGATATCCGCTGTTGTAAAATGAATGTGAGACGCGCTTATCTTTGCCAGCATACGAAAAAAGCTGGAAAGGCAATGTCAGAAAGGCTTGGGATGTGCCCAAGCCTGAGTAGCATTGCGATGCTGCCCAATTAGTCAAATCGACTAAACAGATGCGGCCTAGACTTGTACAATTTGACAGGCCCATCAGAAGCAATAGTGCATGGAACGCGTCAGTGGTAGCAGGCGCTTGAATCAAGCTTGTGGACCGCAAATCAATTCGAATGATATCCCATTGCAAGAGAGATGAGAGCAGGTGAGAAACGACATTCCATCCCCAACTATAAAGGACAAGAGGCAATGTATACCGCCAAACATGCACGCCAGAGGTGTCGAAGTCTCGTGAACATGTTTGCTGCCGCCTTGTCCATTTGCAGGTGGTCGTATGCAGTGGGAACTTTTGGGTGTTGTAGAAAAGAGCGAGACAGAGATGAAAAGAGGACGTGGCCTTTTTTCACCTGTTGCTCTTGGCGACACGCTCGAGCTGCGATGGACCAAGATAGTCAGCCAAAATTGCGGGCGTGATGAAAGGCGGTTTACAAGCTCACCTCATCCTTCTTCTTGATGGCGTACGAGTTGGAAGATCCCTTTGCGGCGTTGATGAGTTCATCGGCGAGGCACTCGGAGATGGTCTTGATGTTTCGGAAAGCCGATTCACGAACGCCAATGGTGATGAGAGCGATGGACTGGTTGACACGGCGGAGAGGGGAGACATCGACGGCCTGTCTTCGCACGGTACCCGCTGATCCGATTCGAGTCGAATCTTCACGAGGACCAGTGTTGACGATGGCGTCAACGAGGACTTGGATAGGATTCGAGTCGGTAAGGAGGTGAATGATCTCGAAAGCATGCATGACAATGCGGACTGCCATCTGCTTCTTGCCGTTGTTGCGCCCGTTCATCATCAAGCTGCATACGAGTCGCTCGACGATTGGCATCGCAGACTTGCGGAACTGCTTGGCATTGTACCGCCCCGCAGTGTGGGGAACGTAGACTGGGTTGCGGACCTGGATGTAGTCGCTGAGGGAGATGTCCTTGACCTGAGATGTCGATAAAAAGTACAAAGCAATAAAAGTCAGCTCTTGACGTTACACCGGAGACCAAGGGAACTGATCGAAGAAGAAGTCAACCCACATCGACATCTGCGGTCTCCCACTTTCCGAACAGCTTGACGCTGCCCTCGTTGGCGAGCGCCTCAATGTGCTTTGGGAGTCCGAGCTCTGCCATCTGTAGAAATGCCAGAAGTCGAGAATGCCCAAGTCAGCCGAATATTCGCTTAACAGAGGACGAACCTGGCGACATCATATCGCGGGCTCGGGCTGGGTATCCGTGAGGTATATGCTGTGCTGTATCGTAGAAGCTGGCGGCTGGCTGGCACAGAATGCGTGTGCATGCTGGCGGGACGAGGAAATCGGTGTACGCGTTGATGCTGTTCGTTGAGCCAAAGCGCGCGTCGAGCGTATACAAGCATGCCTGACTTGCCCTCACGTCTCAATTACTTGTTTCTTTGCCCTTCCTGCTTGTTCACTGCTGCCCTAGATGCCCTGCTGCCGCTCCGGTCCTGCAATGCAGCCTTGACGAGTACCACAGCCAGCAGCGGCAGTTTCCCATAGCAGGACTCCAGCAGATCTGATTGTGCTTCTCTTGCTGAATGCGCACGTCGCCGACTCCATCTCTGCTCCTGTCGTTCCATCCGCCAGCACGCATGATCTCCTCCACTCCCAGCTCGTCCGCCAGCTCGCTCCACCAGCACGATACGACCGCACGACCCAGCGTCGAGCCGCGATAGATGCACGACCAGCCGTGCATAGATAGTGTGTAGATGCACCTTGAAATGTCCCGTTGAGTGTGGATAGCCTGGGGGATTCCAGTGAGCCTGCCGTCCTTGCCTGCTCTCTTCACCAGGCTCTGTGGCGGCTTCCGCTTGCCTTTGCTTGATCGGAAGGAAACGAGCCTTCCTCCGAGTGGCGAAAAGAGAAGAGAGGGAGAGAGAGAGAGAGAGACAGGAGCAGCAAGAGCACTCCGCTTGCCAAAATACCAGCGAGCTAGACGCATCACCACGCTGGACTTGCCGCTTTCCTCTCCAGCTTCAAGCGCTGTCACACCAACAACGGCCTTCGCGGGCACTGGTACTAATTCTGCTGACCCGGAACTTGCCAGTGAAGAGCTGCATGACACTCACAGGCAGCTGAGAGCACATGATATACCAGCTTGACGTCTCCAATCCTGCTTTTGATCTAGCTGACTTTCGAGGTTAGAAAAAAAAACCGTCCAGACCATCACACGCGATTATCGACGTTGGCAGCGAATGCGATGATTTGCAAAACTGGCCAGCCTCGCAAGTGCTGACTACCTCAGCGAATTCGGAGATGCGAGTCTGCCCCTCAAAGTGTTCTCGATGCATCCATGCCAGCGTCGGCGCACTCGTCTACAACCAAACGACGCAATCCTAGCTAACCCAGCTGTACAATTTACCTGTCAGGCGCAATATGGCAGAAGCAAGTATCTTGTAGGACGCCCAGCATCTAGTCTCGTCACTTCGCGTGAGTGTACATGTGCTTTAGAGAGACTCCATTTGCAAAACAATAGCCGGCCAACAAGCGCTTGGAGATAGTCACCTATACGTATACCAAGGCTTGCACATCACTGGATAGACTCGCACCTTCAGCCTGTTGTTTAGAGTTGTCCAGTTGTGGAAGATTATTGCGAGACGCATAGCGTCAGTGCTTTTCGACATCCGCCCTTTGAAGCTTCCCGCGACGCGCTTGTCCTGTCCGGGTAAGTCACGTGATCGATCCCTTTCATCTGTTTCTGCGTCATCGTGCAGCTCTTCTTTTGTCTTTTCTCCGCTTGCTCGGCGGCTAGGCTGGGCAAGTGAAGCTTTCAGCAGCATGCGTGCGAGTGGGATCTCAGAGGCTACTCGAGCAACCAAGACGCGTGCGTTCAGCACGTTTCGCCCGAACACACGCCTCTTGTGTCCAACTGTTTGGCCGAAAGACGGCTGCTGAGCCGAAGAAGCTGACGAAGGACGCGTGAAAGCCTGTCGACGTTTCATCAGTGAACAGCGCAGCGATGGCGCGCTCAACATGGGCCAGTCGCTGTGATTGGCGCCGACTTGATTGAGCATGCGCATACTCAGTGACGACAAGTGAGTGCGCGTCATCACTACTGGCTGGATGAAACAGGCACACCTTCGCTGAGTTTGGTCCCTTCTGCATGGCAGTGTCGGGCGAACAGCAGCATCACCACAGTCAAAGTCAACAGCAACAACACCCCAAGCGGCTCAACCTGCTCGCGGGATTCTCGCGCCCAGCTGTGCTTGGAGGCAAGAAGCATCACGGCCAGCGACAAGCGTCCAGCGGTAGCATCCCTTCTGCGTCCGCTTCGTCTGGAGGCGATCCTGGTCTCGCAGCTGGCCCGCAACAGAGCAGTGGACTCGGACAAGGCAATGGCAAGCAGCGCGCAGCTACCAGTCTCGGATATGTGAATATCACATCTGCTGCGGGCGGGGGCGGCCGACATCGCGATGGCGCAGTGTCTGCCTCTGCGTCGCCCGCGCCTATCAACTCGCCCCGCTTGCACTCGCAGTCGCGCCAGGCCTCGCATGAACATATCTACAACTCGCCCAGCATCGAGCAGCACGCTGTCTTCCCACAGTCTCACTCACACTCTCATTCGCATTCGCATACGCACACGGCATCGCCGAGTGTAAGGCAGAGTTCAGAGGCGTTCGCACGCCGAAGTGCAAGTGGAAGCAATCATCATTTTCCTAATCTTGGTGATAGGAGCAAGACTAGCTTCTCGGAAGATGGACACACGCAGGTCGTGCTTGTCCCGGCGTCAGCCACGAAGGAAGTATCGATTCAGACTACTATCGTCAGCAGTATCAGACGCAGTCGCAGGTGTGCCGCTTCTTCCACGTTTCAAATTGATGTGGTACTGGAGAAGCCTGACGCAGGTTCACGCCTTCCGCCAGCACGAACAGCTGGTCAACACCATCCTGGGCAAGCTTATCGGACGCGTGAGTCGCGCATTAGGGTCCGCGTTCAAGTCTTTGAAAAACACTGACTAGGACCCTCCTCCAAGCTCCCTCATCGCACTTCGGAGAACCCACTGACAAGCCTGCACGCGCAACATGGCAAGGACAGCGTTGGCACCAGCAAGCTCCTCTCGTCATTGCAGCATCTCACACGGCACAAGTTGGCATACATCATTCAGTCCCTGCACAGCGAGCTCGAGCTCGTCATCAAGCTTCCTGGGAGCAACGAGCTGTCCACTTCTGCAAGCGTGACAACAGCGACATCTGCTTCTGCAGCTCCTTCGCCAGCTATAGCACATCGCACGCTATCGGGCACATCTACTAATGCTGCCGGCGTATCACTCCTCGATGGCTTGAGGTCTCAGATGCTCATTGCGCAAATCATCGCCGCATGCTTGGATTGGCACGCTAGATCCTCCGCGGTCGACCCGCCGCCGCTCGATGACAAGACCGCAAGACAGCTTCTCGGAATCGTCTCGTTCTTTTTGAAACAGCACGCCTTGCGATCAGCGTCCTCACGGCCCGAGCATCCCAATTACAGCCCAAAGATTCCAAGTGGGCGGAACTCAGAGTCTTCCATTCATGCAGGGATTCCTTCTACCTTTACTGGGAAAGTTGCTGCATCATCGCAAAATGGCGCGAATTCTACTACAGCTCAGACATCTGTCTCTGCTTCGGCATCACCGTCACACCCGCCGGTCTCAATGGCAACCTCGCCTGGAGCGATCTTTGCAAAGCGATTCAGGCGGACCTCAAATCCGAATCCATCGCCAAGCACCAGCGCCGTAGCCACAGAGCAAATCCCAGACGCTATCCATGACAGGCCTTCCTCTGCTCAGCACGTTCTGACTACGAGAAGGGAGGGCACGCTCGCTCGCTGCAGACACGAACGATACATGTTCAGCGATACGACGGAGAAAAAGGATGTGGAAACGGTCATGCAAGACCTACTTGCAAGCTGCTCTACCATTACAAGCTACGTGTCTGCGTCTCGCTGGGATTTGATGCTCGCCAAGCTGCGAGCGCGAATCAATAGCTGGTCCGCTGCTGCCATCAGTGCACTCTCTGATCATGATGAGGTATACGACACGACCATTGACGGGCGCATGTTCGAATACTGCAACCTGAATGAAACGCGCCTATCGGCACTTTTCGCCGAGGTTCTTCTCCATTTTGGCGGGCTCAAGCGTTCAATGCAGCCAGTCTGCGCAATCGCCCTACACTCGGTCCTCCACAAGTACATTTCAGAAAATCCGAAACTCTTGCATGCAATGTACGAAGATGGCAAGAAAACGGCTTTTGCAGGACAGCCTGAAGCAGTCTTTGATGCCATCTATTCAAGCACTGGCGAATCGTCAACACGCCGTGCTGCGACTTGGCCTACACTCGCTATGCTCTTGCCTCTATGTCCGGAAATTGTCATGCAGATTGCAATGGGCGGTGGCGACAGTCGCTCACCTGGCATGAGCAAGAAAATCTTATTTCTCGACGCGCTGCGCAAAGCTGTACGAGTGCCTGGCAATGCACTGGTCGCCTCTGGGAGCACTGCGCAGCCTGCACCTCCTCCATCGGCTTCAGTGTCTTCCAGTAGCAGCACTACCACGATGACCATGGCTCAAGAGACTCGAATGGCTCTCGCTTGCTACATTGAGATTTGTCGACTCGCAAGCTTTTCCGCCCCTGCTGCAAATCGAACACTTCCGCCTCTGTGGATCTTGGCGGACGAAATGAGAGTCGAGCTCAAAGCGCGACTTGTGGATCCTTCCAAAGCGTGCATCTTGGAAGACGGCACAACCGACATCCAACTCATGACGGATGCGATTGTCGCACTGGGAAGAATGTCGCTCTCGTCCATCAAGGCTGAAGTGCTACCTCGTCTCCTCGGCTTGCAGGCTATCACATCCTTCAAGATCGCAGCATTGCGGGGCCTCACTTTGCTATACTCTGAGCCTGGCCTAGATCATTCTCAAGTCCGACACATGGCTATTCTGCCTGTCACACGTCTGCTACATCAAGCTGTCTCGTCGACTTTTGGTATCACTGCCGACGGACATATTTGTCTTTCTCCGCCAAGCGCTCGCTCTAAACATATCATGGACGACATACATTCTGAGCGGAATCAGGTCCTTGCGGCGATTCTCGAGCTACTGCAGACAGATCCGCTCATACTCGTCTATAAAAGTCAAGATGCCGTGACGATATCTGCGCTGACCTCGAGCCCGGTGCAGACGGAGCAGGAGCTTCCCAGTCCAGCTACGCTCGCCAAATTCAGACCGTACAATCAGGCGCATTTCTTTGCTCTTCTGAGCTTCATCATGTCCCGAGACAATCACCCAAAGCTGCGCAATATGGTGGTTGATCTCTTGCTTCACGCGCAGAAAGACGTGCAAGCGACCAACGACGCTGCAATCGTGAAAAGCTTCTACTCTGACGCTGCGGTGGTATGCTGCGCCTTGGCTCGGCCGTGCTTGGAGCGATCTGGTGCACCCGAAAATAAGAGACTGGCCTACCAAACACTCGTGCAGTGCTACGACAGAACTCTCGAATCATGCAGACGAGACGTGCTCTCCGGCGACGTGCTGGTGACTACTGCTTCCCTGGCCGAGACCGTTGCCCTCATTGGTCTGTGTTCCAACGATCCAGCCATCAAGCGATCAAGCGCCGATCTGATCAAGCTTACCGCAAAGCTTGCCGAGAATGCCTCTGCTGCTTCGGAGCAGGACAACATGGAGGCAATGGCGAACAATATTGACGAGGTAGACGGCCCTGTTGTCGGCGGTGCGATTGCTCAAGTCAAGCGACTGTTGAAAATCGTGCATTGCGTGAAGCGCCAATCTCCTGGCTTTATACTGGCGTGGTCTGAGGCTTACGATCGCTGGAGGCTCCTTGGGACTTTGTTTGGCATACTTGAGCAAAGCCATCAAGCGGCGCAGTCTGTGGGCGGTATTGGCGTGCCGGTCGTACGGCCCGAACTCACAACAGAGGTGAGTCCCAACTGAATGAAAGATGTGATCCTGAAATTGATAACGTGAACATTTGCGTTGCAGGAGCACATGACCGAATGGATTAGTCTGTCGGCTTTCATCGTCAGCACTGCATATGTGGTAAACCAGCAGCAGCGTTCTCCAAGCACACTAGAGAGCCTGTTCTCCACAGAGCATCTCCCGCATTCCATTACAGGCGCTCTGGCTTCGGAACAGGACGTCGCAGACTTGGTCGACATTGTGGTTGGACTTTTGACTTCCGAGCATGCCAGGATGCGGGATGCAGCTCGAGATCTGCTGAGCAACGATCTTCCCCCCGACCTGTACCATCTTCTCGTCCGGTCGATGTCAAAGCAGATCGAATTCATCGTCGAAGGGGATCAGCTGAGGACGCTTGCCGATATGACCCTGCTGCAATACGATCAGGTGCTTACAACTATGGCGCATGCTCTAAATCGGCTGCCCGAATCAGTGAAGCTTTCCCTATTTACATGCCGGCACATCGAGGGCATAATTCTCTCTGCAGCGTGGTATGCGAATGTGATACCAACGAGTCAAGGCCTGCGTCTTAAATTGAAAGTATGCAAAGCTTCCAATGCTATTCTGGGCAAGCGAGTCCAGTCAGCTACGTCTTTATCGAACGAATTTCGCAATGTTCTGGCGGCTTTCCTATTGTCCTTCGCCTATGAAGCCACATCGGGCAACGAGTCAGACAAAACACGAGCGGAGGTCGAAATACATAGTCTTGAGGCACTGGCACCTTGCTTGCAAGACCTGGTAGTGCACGATCAGCCTCAGAAGGCCACAACAGAGAGCTTTTCGTCGGTCGACCGCCTTGCCCACACCTACTTTGTCGGTCTACTGAACCTGCTACTCCGGGAATGCGATGGGAGCGTATGTGCAAAACTCTCTTCTTACATGACTTGGCTAATCGCTGCTTCAGTACAATGCCAGTCAAGATCACATCACGAACGTCAGACGCGACTCGCACATGTTCGCGGAAGCTCATAAGTCCCAAGGAAGACCCGCTTTGCGAGGCAGTATCTCACAAGCCATCACGAACCTCGTCGCTGCACACATGCCATTTGATCCCACATTGCTTCTCGAGCTTAGCTACCAAGACCATTCTGCGTGCGCCGCAAATCTTCTGGGTATAACTGCTGCTTCTTTCGAGAAAGCCTCTAGGTTACCGCGCCAAAGCTCGCAAGTGTCCGATTGTGCTCTCATCGACCTCCTCTGCGCTCCAGATCTGGAACTCGCACTTTCGGTAGTCGAAATCTGCACGGGACCCGAGCAAGATGGCGTGCTTGACCTGATTATGCACCTCCTCAGAGAAAGACATCTGGATGTCGACTTCTTGAAAAGAATGATCGACCAGGAAATTGCCACTACTGGTAAGCAACCCGAAAACCGCAACAGCGCTCCATTGCAAGCCATTGAAATCCAATGTCCCTGCTCTAGAACATGAATCGACTCTCTTCCGGGGAAACACGGCAGCTACGCGCATGCTGACAAGCTTCGCCCGGATGCATGGGTATACATACCTGCGATTCTTGATTGACAACTTGTTGTCAACGTTGGCACAGCATCCACTAGATTTGACGGACATGGATATGCACCGGGAATCAGAAGCTGACGAGGACGGCTTGGCTCGACTTGAGGTGAGCGTTAACCTCTCCATGCACATGAGTAGGACTGACGATTAGGATTAGCATTTGGCAGAGGCATTTTTGAGTCTGATCTGCGAAACCTCTCACCTGATACCGCTGTGAGTCATTTAGCCTCCAGTCATAGAACGCTATCTGACCTTTTACGCACCAGCGCTATCCGAGAGCTGTGTAGCCACATTCAGGACGCAGTGCGGACATCGTTCCCCGATTCTGTATACACAGCTATCGGTGGCTGGATCTTCCTTCGGTCAGATGCACCTGACAGCCGAAGGGAGAGAGCTATGCTAACGTCTGCGGTTCAGGTACATCAATCCGGCAATCATCTCGCCTGACATCGTCGATCTTGAGGCCCCAGACGAGTCGCGCAAAGCGCTTCTTCTAATAAGTAAAGTAGGTTCGCATTGCTCTCATTCTCAGCTATAGCCATACCAACTCCCTGCGTCCAATGTAGCTGCTGCAGGCTTTGAGCAACAACATTCGCTTTAAGGAGACCGGCATGAAACGCATGAATGCTTTCGTTGGCAAGGTGAGTGAGACCGAAGACATTTAGGGCGATCTACCTCTTTGTTCTGACTAAGAGATTGACAGCATATTCTGGATATGACGAGCTTCCTCACACAAGTCTCAGTAAGTATCTGCCTCGACAAGAAGGAGAGCCAGCTCATAGTCTTGCACGCCCAGGCTATCGGCGATGTGAAGCGTCCCCAGCAAGAAGCCGGCAATAAGGGCAGACGAGTCTCACAAGTAGATCGAGACACGATGTTCGAGTTCATCTGGCACAACTCAGAGCACATAGGGACATCGAGTGAGTCGCGTTACAGATGTGACCGAGTCGTCACTTACTCTACAGAAACAGTGCTCGGGCGATCCTCGGTTAGCAAACCTCTCGGCAGAGAACACAAGGCCACAAACAGCAATCTTGTCGACAACGCGAAGTCAGAGATCTGGGCTCGCCTCACTGAGGTGCTCTGGTCTATCAAGCAGAAGACTCACAGTTTGCCAACATTACATGAAAATTCCCCTCCTACATCCATGGAAGCTTTGTTGCGTACGGATTGTTGCAGGCTGATGGCGAAGACTCGCTCGGCTGAGCTACTCAGATCTGGATTCGAGAGCCGAGTGAGATCTACAACAGAATCAATGCTGCGCAAGGAATCTGGCTTACGCAGCCCGCTACGCAGAGAGGTCATGCATCGTTCTGCTTAAGCATTGGCAGAGCGCGTACTCGCAGCTATGATCTCCTCTTCGCGACCCACGAGATCTCAACTGCCCTTCACATGAGCTCTCTTGGTCCTGTAGAGTTGATATTGGACTACAACGAATTCACGGGTGAAGAATGTGAGCTACGTGATCACGTGAAGCTATACCATGAATTAGCAAGCTGCGCAGAAAAGGACAGTCTGGCAGCCATCTACATTCATGCGCCCAGTAGTGCGTCCGTCACGCTGTTACGCAAGATACACGCACTCCTGCCAGGTAAGGGCTACGCCAAGTCTGCCAGACAGTTCTCTGATGGCTGAATTGTGCCCAGCACTGTCTAAATTGGAGCGCAAGATAGTCATTCTCAAGGAAACTTTTGATTTGGAAGACCACTTCCATTCTCCTTCTACGGTACTGGCCCCTCAATCACTCGCGCTAGCTGTCGAGGAAAGGCATTTTACCAGTCAAGCCATACTGGTCACTTCAGAGGGAAACAATTGTCATTGTCAGATCCAGGCGGGATTGCATAATCTGCTTGTCGCGACCGTGAGTCTCCGCGCAGAACCAGTCCATCAGTGCTGATTCGACCCGTGCTCTAGACCAAGAAAAGGTCGCTTTTCGGCGATCTCAAGTGTCGCACTCGCGACTACTATTCATACAACTTCGTCCGAACTGTACGATCGAGACACAGTCTATACGGCTCATCGGACGTGCAGATCTCTTTCAATAACGGCATGGAGATATCCTTGCTCGAGGTAGGAGACCCAGACGGTCTGTCAAGAGTAGGTCTGCTGAATTTGGGAAGCGCAAGTGCCACAACTCATTTGCTCGGCAGGCGCTGCAAGACGCGTTCTCGCATTCGCAAAGCCAGAGAGAATTGCAAATGGTCGCTCGGCGCACATCCGACTGTTGTCCAGTTGCAAGCGCTTTGGCCACAGCTTGTCTGTGCCTTGCTTCCGACTATGAGAGTATACGACTAGACGCTCTGCGCGTCTTCAAAGCACACGCTGCCATGACCCCCGGCAAAGCGGTCTTGCAATGCCCCACCAGCACTCGTGCGCTTTTATGATTGTCTCTACTTGACCGGAACGCTGAGACACTCAACTGCAGTATTCTCGAACACTATCATGCCAGACCCTCTGGTGAATTTCGTTACGAAGTCCGTTTGTCAGCAACACGATCTCGCCCTGGACTTCCTCGTTGCCTTGCTGCAGAAAGCTTTGTTTGCTGTGGAGGACCAAGTCTTGCGAATCTTCCCAATCATCAAGTCTACCGTAAACTCGTTGTCAAGCCGAATCACTATCTCCAGCGAGTCCTACAGCCGTGTTTCAGCAATACTGGCGGCGCTGCTACAGCTTTCCTTGAAGTCAAAGAGTGTGAGTCCTGTTTGATGGGCGCTCGAGCGGCAACGAAGCTGACAAGCATTTCCAGCTGCACGTATACATGCTAGAAACATTCTGGTCGTCCGTTCCCAAATCGGAAAGTCTATCCGCTGTCCTCCTGGATGAACTTGTTAGCAAGCTGCAAGCTACGTGTATCGGCGCCGAGCAAAAGAAGTCTATATCCGTAGTAATTGCACGGGCTCCAACACCCTCGACATGTCGGGCACAGACGGTCAATCGTCTCCGCCAGGTAAGGTCCAATTGACAAGTGAATATGCGAGTCGGGCTGAGCCGCGTTACTTTTGCAGCTTATCGTCCGGGCGTCCACGACCGAAACGGTTGCACTAGATCAAGCCGAAATTTGGGCCGAATGTGTACCTTTGCTGTTGCTCGACACGGCAATCTCGATGCAGCATCCATCGACGACAGCTTTGTACGCTGGCGAGCTCATCTGGGTCTTCTCCATGATAGCTTGCATAGGTGACGAAGCGACGCAGAGGACCACTTGGCAAGCTGTAGCCGAAGTTGTTCGCTCTCTCAGCGTTGATGGCGAAGTAGACGGGACCCATCTCTCGGGTCTTGACTCGGCTTGGATGGCTCTGAACTTGGTGCAACAGGTAGATGTACTAGAACAATTGCAAGAAGGCGTCGTTCCTCAAGTCGTTGCCGGCGTAGCACGGTTCTGTCGTGAACTTGTGATAGCGGTGACTTCACGGGCCACCAATAAAAGTAGGATACTACGTCATCTCACATGTCCTGCCCTTCGACCGAGCTAAAGATCGCTCATTCAGACGTTTCGAAAGTCTGGTCCGCACGATGCGCTTACACCGCCTTGCGATGCGCACTGTCGACTGGAGGAGCTGTTCAGTACCGCTCTTTGCTATTGCTATCCAGCTTTAGTCTGGTGAGTAGGCTAGACTTCTTGACTGTCACCCAAAATTTTACTGAATGAGCCCTTGCGCCCGCGTTTGGCCGACATCAAGGACGATCGCGCGCTGTCTGCTCTCCTGCGGGCCATACAGGGCAGCCTGGCGGAGAATATCAATTCCAACACCCTTCAAGCATACCTCATGTGCTTTGTCACATGCTTGCGCAGCTCTATCGACACTCCAACAGCATGTCAGCTGTTTTGGCTGGCTGTTGGCACCAGCCAAGCGCATCCGCTGCTCTTCGCAGTTTCGATAGAATTGATGCACTCTGCGGTGAAGACGATCGTGAAAACGGGCTGGAAGAGCGATCAGAACCTCTCGAGGGTCCTCTTGTCGCCCCGACTGGCTTCGACAGAAGCTGTTAGAATGGCTGCTGAGCTAGACACCTCGCTGGCAACGACTTTCACCGAAGACAATTTTTCTTTCGCAGTCGCGAGCCTAATCGTGAAAGGTTTGTACCAACCCGACACTAAAGAGTGCACCACTTGGGAGCTACTTTGAAAGTCAAGCTGGCAAAACGCTAATATCTTCACCATGACAGCCCTCCTGAAGATTCTGGCGCTCCATACGCGAGCCTCAGCTGACGACGTGACCGAGGGTAACGCGCCCAGCTTCGTCGGCTTGGCTGCGCTGGGTTACTGCACTGCTTTGATACCCCCTTCGGCTCTAAAGGTGGACACCATGGACTTGGAGGAGCTAAAAAAGCTTGTCGCGTTCTCGAACGAAGGAGTCGTAACAACAGCATCTTGGCGTATCCTGGATAATGCCGAAATCACAAAGAATGTATGGGTTCTCATGGCTGTGTGCACTCTTCTGGCATCATTGCAATGACGCTGACCACGTTGCTACTGTTTCAGGAGCCGCTTGTCCTCGCTGCGTCGCTGGCCACGAGCTGCTTGTTCGTGGCTACTTCCAATGCGGAACAAATTCACATTTTCCGCTTTCTACACGAGATCGCAGAGCTGGCTCCGACGGTCATCATACTACTGTATGAATTATCTTCCATGAGCGATCCTGCATGCGCTAATATTCTCGAATGTTCAGGGGTGGAGACCTACTGGAAGTGCTCAATCATACGCTAGCGGAATCTGCAGACGATGGGCTTACCGATGCGGCGGAGATGCTCCTGGCGGACATCTTAACCCCGCCGCCCGACGCGCGCCTTGATGGTCTAGACATCACCGCATATATCACTGCTCTCGGCCTTCCGAGATTGCTCGAATGCGCGTCATTCCCTGAATACATCGCAAGCACGGCTTACGACACAGACATTGCTCGGCAAAAGCTGCGATGCTGTTCAGATTTCCTAGGTCTCCATGTCCAGTCGCAAGAGCAAGGCAGGGCATGATCTTCTCCGTCCAGAGGCTGCTCTTGATACCCGCATACTTTAGTACAATCTGCACCACATCTGGCTTCTTTCAGAGCGTTCGGTGGCGTAATACCAGGTCAGCACGGTGGCGACAAGCTGCATGTAAGGCGAAACGTAGGAGAGTTCAGAAAGATTGTACAGCTATCTATTCGCGTCCTCAGAAGGTTGTGTGCCAGCAAGACAGGCCCCCCTCGTGATCTTGGATCTGTGTGCTTCTCGTGGTGGTCGCGTACCTCGCGGGCTTGATTCCAGTCTCGACTCAGGCTGAGGCATGACCAGCCCTCGCTCAACCCAGCAGCACGCAAGGACAATCGTTCACATGCAGCTCTCCAGCCCTTCATAGGGCGAGATCATCAGCATGGACGCGGCAGGCTTGCCTGCTTCGACCTCGTCCAGCTCGCTGCTGAACGCGCTCGACTCGCCAAAGCGACTGCAAGAAGTGTTTGCAGGCTTCAGCTCAGCGGGAGCGGGCGTAGAGTCTTTAGGAGATGAGGCAGAAGGGGCACAGAGTGTCGCTCTACTGGAGAAAAAGCTCCTCTCGAGCGCGCAGCTTGGGCTGGCCCTTCTTGAGAAGCAGGAGCAGCTGGTCGGCGACAACAAGGCACTCGAGGCAAAGCAGCGCGAGCTGGAAACGAGCATCAGCCAGCTGTTGGACAGACTTGCTCAATCATACAAGGAGAATGCGCAGCTCATCAAGGTGAGATTGGCGCTCTTCAGTCATTCCATCCAGAGTGCCGTAAACAGGGCGACGCGCTGAGACACTGGCATCCATCAATCACAGCGGTCCGAGCGGACGCACGCGAATCTGGAAGCTTCAGAAGCATCCAACAGGCAGCTACTGATAACCTTGGAGGACGAACGCAAGGCAACTCGCAAAGTCAATGCCCGGCAGAGTCGCAGCTTGACGCCTTCCTCGGACCCAGGCGAGGTGAATGACTTGCGGCAAGAGCTGGAAGCGGAGCGCCGGAGAGCAGACATCGCAGAAGGCAAAGCAAGGAGAGCTCTGTCAAAGCTGGGTATGTCTGTGACCTTCCTTACAGATCCGTAAAACAAGCCGAGGCGCGTGTTGAATCTTGATGCTTTGATCACAGCCGAAAACGAGCAAAGCCTCAATACGATCTCGCTCCAACTGGAAAAGGCCAACGAAAGCAGAGGCAGACATTCCGTGTCAGCTTCACGCAACCGATCTCGGCCGTCCTCAATCTCAGTATGCCTCATTCATCGAAGAGCTGTTCTCTGTGCGCTGCTGACGAGTCACGTGCTCGTGTCGCTCAGCTTCCAAGCCCAAATGTTCTTCCAGGACAATCAGCAGAAGAGCAGGTCCAGTTGCTTCAGGCGATAGAGCTGCTAAAGTTTGAGAATGAAAGTATGCGCGGTGATGTTCAGGAGCTGCACGCTCTACTCGACGGATCTAGGGACCAAATTGCTCGCTTGCAAGCTGAACGAGCGGAACAGACAGCAAATGACAGTTTCGAAGATCACAGCCATGAAGCGGATCAGAGCATAGTCAACCGATCTGGCACCGAAATTCTTCGCAGTCCAGGAAGCAGCTCTGCCCCGTCACACTCGACCGCACCCACTAGCCAAGCGGCTCACGACTGGATGCCGACTCCGGTTTATGCGTCATCCAGCTTGATGGGACGTCTTCCACATACTAGCAATGAGGCACTTCCCGTACCCGGCCAATCGCAGGTCCGTACACATGTTCGTAGACGGAACATGTCTCGCCAATTCGCATTGCCCGCTAGTCGGCCGAAGAATGGCCGCGCGATGAGTGTGGACATGTCGAATTTTATGCAGCGCAAGCTCGAGGTGAGTCACTTTTCCTTCCTAGGCATCCAGCACCTTGATGTACTGATAATGCCTCTCTCAGGACCTCGAACCTGAGTCTTACGCCAGATCGCCTTCTCCAAGGATGACGTCGCCGGTCCTCCGCTCTTTCGCTTTAGCTGGTTCTGTCAATAGCCTGTCGTCCTCGCTGGGTTCTCCTGCACTTGCCACTGCACATGAGGATGCACGCGAAACCGAGGAAGTCGAAGAGGGACCTACGATCTTGGAGATCAGCCCAAGCCCTATAAAAGCACATCCTGTAGGGGAAAGCGGGATCAGCCTGTCGTCGCCGCAAAAGAGAGGCTTGAATATCACGAACGTAAAGTCCAGCTCCGATATAGTATCGCACCAAGGCTCCTCCTTCGCAACCAGGGAGATCGGCGTGCAGACAATAGACTCGCAGTCATCAAGTGTCCCTTCGACTAAAATAGCCCCATTCGCGTTCGACAAGCCTGCTTTACAACAATATTCGTCCTCCATCATGTCGTCAGATGCCGCCTCCGACATGGATCGGTCCGACAGCCATCCAGCACAAGTCGTAGCAAACGATGATGGTCATCGTGGTAGTCGAACAGCATCGTTGGGCATTCTTGTGGACCATGTGGTGCGACTCGTCACCCGCTTGAAGGCTGCAGACATAGTGTCACTTGAACAACGCCTCAAGCGGCAAAATCTTCCCGGGGATGTCAGTCATCTGGCAAAATCGACCCTTAGAGACATTGTGAGTCGTGCCACGAAGTGTACAAAAGCATGTATGCCGTGCTGAGAGCATGTTTCTGGTCGCAGCTTCGAGATATAGAAGCTATGCGCAACCATTTTCGCCAAGTGCTCGACGAAGAAACGCTGCATCTCCGCCAAGAGGCTGCAGCCGGAAAGTCTGAGGCGTCCAACGAGAGTCTGATGGCCCGCAAGGATTTCGTCATCATTGTCAAGCTCTTCCGAGACGTTCTGTACGAGCTCAGCAGACTGCGCGCCATCATCAACAGGATCGAGGTGGAGCCAAATCTGGCGCATCGTCTCCGAGAGATAGACTTAATTCAGTCGCCTGTCGATCTTTTGTCTGCGCCTCTTGTGGGCAGTCAGGACAAGATTGGCCCGGCAGCATTGCTGGCCCCTCTCTCGCGTTTGTGGTATGGAGGAGATGCTCAGCAGGGACAGACAGGAAGCAAGTTGCGACCTCCCAGCGCCGACAAGCAACGTGGCCCAACGAGATCTGCGCCCAAACTCGGTGCTTCGAGTGCCCTCGCTGCAGCTACTGTCAATGTAGAGTTTGGGGGTCAAGGCGGCATCAGGCGGCAAGTCTCCATCATGCCACAGTCTGGAGATGGTGGCTTGCACGGTCGATACCAGAGTCTTGGCAAAGGGCAAGCACCAACAGCAGCTCGAGCGCCCCGACGGGAGCTCAGCAGTATTTTCGCCGGCGGAAGTGGCTCTACTGTCAATCCGGACCCATGGGTAGTCTTGCCCAACAACCCCACGGCTCGCTCGCGCTCAGGAGCGCCTGCCAGTCGCCAGAGCGTGTACCAGGCAATGTCGCAAAACGTGAACGCTGTCATTGACTCGGTTCAAGACGATGGTGACCTCAAGCCTAATCTTCTTGAGCGCACCCTTCGTCCACGCGGTCTTTCAGACTCGTCTATACATTCAACTTTCTTGGCACATTCCAATCCTGGAGATCGCCTCGTCACGCCAGCTGGACAAGCTATCTCGTCCACTACCGGCGGCTCTCACCTCAGTAATCCTGCCTACGAGCATACGGAAGAGACCGTGAGGGGGCACCTGAGCGCGCCTGCCACGAGACCTTCCATCTTGCGGCAGTACAGCAGCTCTCGCAATGCCACACCTGCAAGTGAAGGGTCAGATGGCAACCCTTCCTCGACTGCAGGAGGGCAGGTCAAAAAAGCCGACTCCAACATGCTCAGCCCGAGCAAATTCACCGCCAGGCTTGCTCAGCCCATATCTGTTGGTGAACCTGCTTCCGGTAGCGACGATCACGCCGTCAATGCGGCGAGAAGTCCAGCAGGACCTGGCGGGTTGCTCGCGAACATCGGCGCGTGGGCAGCGCGAGCAGGTGGTGGCCTTACAAGCAGCTACGTGGAATCTAGCCCCTTGAACGCGGATAAACGTTCAAATGCGCGTTCTGCTTCTTCGCCGGCAATCCGCAAAGTCGTCAAACGCGATCCTGTTGTCTAGCATCAAGTCTATAGAAGCTCCAGATTACATTGGTGTTGTTCTTGTTATGGATTGGTATTCCAAGCATCATATTCAAGCACACATCGAAGGCACACACGCAAACGCGCGGCGCATTCATAACCTGTTCTAACAACAACACCTCACTGACCGTGGAATAGGTCCTCAACAGTCTGCAGCCTGCCACAGGTCGAAAAGAGCAAAGAGAGTGATATCGCCGATCATTTGTCACGCCTGTGCTTCTTTCGCTTGGCTCCTTCTTCAGGTTGACCTGTTCTCCGCTTCTTCGACTTGTCCTTGTCTTTGCGGGCTTTCGCTGCAGACGGATCTTTCAGTAGGGAGCCATGTGTCGAGATCATCGAGTTCGCTATTGTCAACCTGTGACAAGAGTCAGCCGCAGTCCTCCGGTAGTCAAGTCTGGCCATACGAATATGCTCACCCTATGACTGTGAACTCAATCTGACCATCGCTGCCTCCTAGCGGTTCTCTGGTCTCTTTGTGCACCCAGCAGCCTAGGTCGGCGTCGTCTGCCCCATCAATAGCCTCGGGCGTGTCTATGCGCATGCCACCACTTGGCACTTGCGAGGATTCTGGATCAGCTCCTTCATCCTCTGCGCGCTCCCCTTCGGAGTCCTGCTTTTCCTGAGTTGCCGTAGACTGGCTGCCAGAGCCTGATGCGGTGAGAGCTGTGAGGGAGTACGGTAAGCGGGCCTCTGGATCCCACTCGTATTGATCGCGCGGAATGTGTTCAGTCGATATTGATGCATTGAAGAGATTGTGCAGAAGGAGCGATATTGTCGAGGGAGTAGCAAGTGAAAGGCGTCCAGCTGTGGCGAAAGTCACAATGTGCGTGCAGTAGGTCAGCTTGATGCAGGCACAGAGTAGCCGATAATGCCAACGCACTGGTCTTGCTCCCTATTTGCGGTCGATAGACACAGCCAGTCCATTGGACCTGCACGAGAGCGTACGCGCTGCTTTGCGCGAGCGTTGCAGCCTCCTGCAAAATTTCCGGTGGCCACTCGAACGAGACGAGGACGCCATCGATGGATGGGACGTAGCTGCGACGACAAGCGACGTCAGGGTGATGTGTAGTGTCGTCGGTTGGACGCGAGCCTACCGCATCATCCAGCTCTGCAGACACTGCCGCACGCCATCCAGCGGATCCTGTGCAAATACCGGCCCAAGTGGAAACCGCGACGTGGCAGTCACAGAGCGAAAGTCGAAGGTGTGCGATACAGCTTTTGATGTTGGAACTTGATTGCTAGGCGCGCTTCTTGGTGGCTGCTGCGTCGCCTGTGCTGCAGCCTCGCTCTTTCGTTTGCGCTTTTCCTTCTTCTTGCCGCTAGCTCGCGCCTCTTGAGCTGGCTGCGAGGACTTCAACGGCGGCGGTAGCTGCTCGTCGCCGTCGTCGTCTATGGATACAATGTCCCTGCTACTGCCTTGCAGCATCTCGCCTGCCAGGACAGCCATGGCGACTGGGCAAAGTGCAAATGACAAGCAGCGTGCAGCGCAGAAGGCAATCGGCACGTGCGTCCAGCATATGTCAGGGACTGGACTATGAAATCTGGCATACGAGTATATTTTTTCTGATTTTAGACTCAAGCGGTCTCCATATCCTGCCTTTCAAACAATAACCTCCAACTGCCTCGACACTCGAGCAGCTCTCAATAGTCGGCTGACTTTCCGACCGAGGGTATGTGGGCATTGTTCCCATTCAGAAGCAGGACTTAGTACTTGGCGCCCTTGAAGACTCTGAACAATCCTCATCTCTGACGAAGTGAAGGAGAGTCGATCCTTCTTGACCCTCCTTGCGAGTCTCCTCCTTCTTCATCCCGCCAGTCTGAAGGACACTGGCTCTTCCATCGACGCTCGCGGAAATGCTCGAATCGCTGCGTGACAGCTCATTGTCCGTCGTGCTCGTCTCCGGCGAGCCAAGTCCGCCTTGAGGTAGCTTGTGGAAGAATACACAAGACGAGTGATTTGCGCAGAAAGAGTACACGAGCTCATGAGGGCATTGGCGCACACTGTTTGCGAAACCTGTCGTTCCGTAGCAAACTCACATTTAGTCCGCGCGCTGAAGAAATGGTACAATAGGGGGCAGCAACTCACTGAGGAATTTATGAGCTTCGGGACCCTGCATGTGCACGAAATGGCACATCGGACCTCGCGGACACTGGCCTTTGAGGTAGCGATAGCAAAGCTTGGTCTTTCTGAGACGGAGGCGGAGCTGGGATTCTTGCTCTCGGGCAAACTTGGTCTCAGCTTCCAATTGAGCCGCATTGCCCTGTGGACACTGTGGAGATGGACGTTCAGAGTTGGCGGGGCCGTGCATCTCTAGAGCATTCTCCAAGAGCTTCAATTCTTCATCCGACAAGTGATGAAACTTGCAATCTGATCCTCTCTTGCAAGGTGAACCGCGCAGAGATTGCCAACATATGGCAGCCCGTGGAAGCCGCGTCCCTGTACCGCCAGCGTTTGGCGCAGGCGAAGCTGACTGGTCCACGTCTTGATGTTGAATGTGCATGAAGGCGGCGAATGGAGATTTGGAGCAAAGGACGGTTGGCTTTCCTGCGATGTTGCGAGCATGGGATGAGAAGCAAGCCTTGCTGAAACGTCATGGAGCTGATGTCATGGAAATGGAAGCCTGGACCATAAATCACGTCTTTCAGGCTTTTGAATCTTCCACGATTGACAGGCCAGTGGAAGTCAGTAGTCGACATGTGAAGTGTGATGTCCCACTACTAGGTGCGTCAGTCTGTCGCAGCGAAAGTTAAAGCTGTGTGATACAGCTTTTCACACTGCGTGTTAGCTGCCAAGCGCAATGCTTGGCCGCTGTCTGTGCTGTAGCTTTGCTATTTCGCTTTCGCTCTTCCTTTCTTCTTCTTGCTGCTGCTGCTTCGCGGATCTTCTGCAGACCGCGTGGGCCTCAGGTACGCAGCTCATGCTCGTCGACTACGTCCGGTCCACTGCTTTGCAGCTTCTAACGTACCGGTCGAGGTATAGGCCCACTGCAGAGAGACCCGCTTGACGGCTGCAAGAATGTAGTCAGGACGATCGGCGCACGTGCCAGAGATCACGAATTTATCAATTCAAGCTCGTTCATACAAGAGAGCAAGCAAACTACTTCTCTATGGAGCTGACAAACAGGTCATAATTTCCTCAGGCCATGGTCAGAATCCACAAGGTGAGCGAGCGAAGTCTTAATGCCCGGATTACAAAGAACCTGAAGTCCCTTCGCTGCCGAGCTCCTTCAAAGTCGAACATTGTTGGCCATTGCCATGTCTTTCGAAGCGCGCATGCTCATGCGCTTGGTCTTTCGCTCCATGATCGCGCACTTTGTGCGAAAATGCACAATTCGAATAGCCACAGAAAGAGTAGACGAGCTCGTGAGGGCATTGTCGCAGGCCTTTGGCGATATCTGACATCACACGTATAATTGTGGAGTATACGTCACAGGGTGGTTGCTCACCGCCTTCAGATAAAGGAGAGTCTTACCGAGATACGCTTGTGCTTCACTGCCATGCATGTGCACGAAATGGCAAGCGCTTCCCCTCTCGCATTGGCCTTTCTCGTAATGAGAGCAAAGCTTGGATTTCTTGAGAGCCTTGTTCAACATCTCGGCCTTGTCGTGGTCCTCCTTTGGTTTGTTGTTCACCTCATTTGTGCGTTCCCCCCAAGAATGGCGCGGGGCACGCAGCTGTGGAAGCGGAGCCAAGTCGTCCTCGCCGTGCGCAAAATGACATTCCTGTCCTCTGCGACATTGGTTCTTTTGGAAATGGCGACAGAGTTTGGTCTTCCTGAGTGCCACATGCGGAACAGCGTGATCAACCTGTAGACCCGCGAGGCGGTCTCTCAGCTGGCTTCCTGGCTTGTCATCGGAGATGGATGATGATGCCAAGGAACTTGGTGCAGAGGAACTCGAGCGCCCGTGTATCTCTAACGCTTCTTTGAGGCCTGAGATCTCCTCGGGCGAAAGGTGGTGCAGTTGACAATCTGGCCCATCCTTGCAAGATGTTCCAAGAAGGGCTCCCCAGCACAACGAAATGTGTGACGAGGGCTGTTCTGTAAGCGAACCCGGCGATGTGACTGAAACACTGCGGTCGTGCTGGCTTTCGCAGCTGGCGTGCATGTTGAGGGCCCCTCTTCTAGGAGGTGGAATAAAACGTCGGTACTGAGTCAACCTTGCACTAGTAGGTGAACGACTTTGATATGTCAAGGCAAGCCTAGAACCTTCCAACGCAAGTATCCCAGCAAGATTTCTTCATTGTCAGACGGTCAGTGCGGGCCTTCAGTCGCGGAGGTTGGACTGGACCCCGATCATTTTCACCTCGACTGAATATGCCAGCGGCTGAGGTACGAGCTCCGTGACTGAACAAGAGACTTTGCTGCCGTTCTAGACCCCTCGCCTGTGAAGCGCGGTACAATGGCCTTCACAGCAGAAGCCTGCCGGTGGCCTCGCGTCGAAGCTTTGCGACTAAATGGTCCTGCATATAGCTCTTGCTGTCCTGCAGTATGACGACAGTGTCTGCTTGATCGTGGTAGAAGGGAAGACACAGGCTGCTTCGTAGGCAGCGTCAGTCAACATACCGCTGGGTATGAACAAGCCGAAGCGGAGACTAGACCACGAACCGTCGGGCTATGGCGTCAACAGTCGCGCGTTGCTCGAGTCCCAGTGCATCGAAAGTAAAACGTAACATAGGAAAGCTAGGCGGCCTGGCCTTGAGGATTCGAACAGTCAGCTAGCAGGTGGGCACGATGCTCGACCAGCGAGTGGAGGATAGTGAGACATACCTGCAGAAGGGTCTCGACAACACCCACTTCCTCTGTCCGTAGACCTCTTAGATCAATAACGTCTGGTTGGAGTCCTTCATTGTTTGCTAAAGGGCAATTACGGATATCAGTAGGGCTCAAGAAGCGACCACCCGTACCCCTATCTACCGGCATATATCACGACGGCAGCTTTGCGATGCGCCTCAGACGCTGCATAGTCTAAAGCCGCTATCTGGAAGCGAAGCTGTTGAGCCTTGACAGCGTCTTCGACCGCCATGGCTTCAAGCAAAGCTATGCGCAAGGTTCGCGCTTGATCTTCGTGTGCCATCGCCTACAAAGGAGTGCCGATTAGCAGACATAATTTCAGTGAGCTGATGGTTCTGAACAGCATCTACCGTCGTGCGCAACGAGGTCGCGAAATCGGGGTCCAGACCGCTTCCATCCTGTGCCGAAAGTTCCTCCATGGCCGGACCTCGCAGCGCAATGGCCTGGGAGTCGATACTTTGCAGCAGCGGCGTCGTGACTCCAGAATCAGCATGGCCGTGGCTGGCACTCCCGCCGTGCGTGCTCTCATCCTGCTGCGAAGCCTCCAGCATCTGCCATCCAGCGTCATCTCTAGGCGGCCAGGTGAACTGTACGAGAGGTTCTTGAAGCGAAATGTCGTCACTTGATTTCTTCATGTAGACTGTCAGTATATGAACAAAAGCAACAGAACCTGCTACATGGCATCATTGCGGCCTCGCCATCTGACGCCAGCCCGACATCCTGCTTGTCAGACGGACAGGGCGTCCTTTGCGAAGCGAGTCCACTGCATCCAGCTCGGGCAAGACTTGCTTGCGCATCACAGAGTGGTATTTTTTGATCTGCGCATTCCTGTCGTCGTACTCTGTTCATCGTGTTGATGGCATAAGAACAGCAGCCGCAGCGAGATCTGTTGCTCCCTCCTTGCTCTCTGATTTCGCCACTTGGCAGAACTACGCAGGTCTGCTTCATCCCAGATATCTGCTGCGAAATGGATGTGCCATTAGCGAGCACATCGAAACCGGTGCCTTCACTTGCATCGACGTCCACGTCTGCAGCACCCTCGCCTGCCGGAAGCAGCAGCAGACCCAGGAAGCCTAAAAGCAAGTGGGAGAACGACGACGATGAAGACGATGCTGCTCCCGTCAAACCCGTCAAGAAGAAGAAAAAGATCAAGACCTTTTCTCATACGCTGCAAGAGTCTACGCCTGGCGGCTCGTCCACTGGCAGTCTGTCACCCAGAGTAGCAGGCAACTCGCTGTATCACAACTCTGCGGCACACTCGCCCTTGCGGCGGTCGAGTATTGGCAGTGGAGCAGCTAACCACCCGCTGCTGCAAGGCTGTCGGTCGGTCTACGCGTTCGAGAAGCTCAATCACATTGAAGAGGGGTCGTATGGCGTCGTGTCGCGTGCAAGAGACAGGGAGACGGGTAACATAGTGGCGCTCAAGAAGCTCAAGATGGACCAGGAGAAGAATGGGTTCCCAATAACCAGTCTGAGAGAAATCAAGACTTTGATGACCGTAGGGCATCATGAAAACATTGTCCGCGTGCGCGAGATTGTGGTGGGAGACACCCTGACCCAGTAAGCCGGGTGTTGTAAATCACATCACGGACATGATTGAGTCTGACTGCATGTGCCTTCTTCGCAGGGTGTTCATCGTAATGGAGTACGTGTCCACATGGCTATACACGATCACAGACGCTAATGGCCTCTCATATCATAGCTTTATAGAGCACGACCTGAAGTCGTTACTATCAACGATGCGGACTCCTTTTCTGATTTCCGAAGTCAAGACTCTCATGCAACAATTGCTATCCGCGATAGCACTATGTCATGACAATTGGATTGTTCACCGAGATCTCAAGACTTCAAACTTGCTCATGAACAACAGGGGACAGATCAAGCTGGCCGATTTTGGGCTAGCCAGGACGTATGGCGAACCGCTTGGTGATATGACGCAGCTTGTGGTAACGCTGTGGTACAGGTGCGCGAATAGCTATAATTTGTCCTATGGCAAAGAACGCGCGCATGATGAGCGCTGATGCGGTCGCTTATCTCTTTTTTACCGCAATTGCTGTTTTGGGGCTTTTACGATCCGGCATGTGGCATTTCCGGGTCCGCTATCGATGCTTGTGGCATGCATCATGTCGCGTTCCCGCAACATCCGCAACGCACATGGCGACTTTCGTACCGGCCCCTTCATGCTCAAGGGCTCCTGAACTATTGATGGGCGAGACCGAGTACTCGACTGCGGTGGACATGTGGAGCATCGGCTGCATCATGGCAGAGCTCATTCAGAAAGAGCCATTGTTGCCTGGAAAGGGGGAAATTGACCAGATCAACCTGGTAAACGCTTTGATCACAAGAAGCCCTTCATGGAAACGACTGAACTAAGTTGAGATCCCTTGCAGATGTTCAAGCTATTAGGAAGACCTTCGGAAGAGATTTGGCCCGGATTCAGCAGATTACCAAACGTCAAGAATCTGAGCCTGGGACACATACAGCCGTGGGTGCTCGATCTTGGGCGAATTGTGCTACAACATAGATTGCTGACGAAGTTCAAAATGCAGATATTCGAATCTGCGAGCGAAGTTCCGGTACTGCACGGATTTGGGTGTCGATTTGATGCAGAAGCTGCTTTGCTATGATCCAAGTCGCCGAATCACCGCAGAAGAGGCGCTCAAACATCCGTGGTTCTCGTGCGTGCCTGACTCCACCAATGATGTTGACCTCACTGAAAATTTTGCACCATCCTCAGAGAATCGCCCCTTCCAAAACATCCGGATATGTTCCAGTCTTTCCCCTCTGTAGCTGCCGGCGATAAGAAACGCGTGTACGCCTCACCGAGCGCGCCGGAGCGACAAGCAGACAAGTACGAGCTCATCATCTAGATTTGCCGGCAACAAGGTGTGCGTTTGTTGTTGTACAGGAGAAGGGTCTATCCAATGAGCAAAGCCAGTCCGCCGGCCATGCTGAGTCGAGCCACGGCGGTAATACAGTCGTCTATGCTACAGAGACTGATCCATGACTGGAGCATTTATTGCGCCCTTGTCAACAGCGCCGTCACCATATTGTGATCGCTCAATCGGAAAGGATATTGTCCGTCTTCCACAAGATTTGGCAAGACACCATGCCGCGTTACCGCCCAAGATTCAGCATCACTTCCCGCATCGTTCTTTGCTTCGGCTGAGCGTACAGCCCCATTGGCGGCTACAAGCACGAAGTCAATGATATAGGCCTTGTACGCGTTTCTTCGGAAATCGGTAAAAGTGCTGTTTGAGCCGTACGATTTGAGTTGAAGAGGTAGTGAGCTACCGAAGTTGCGCGTGAGCAGCTCGTGTCGCGTGTCGTAAAAGGCGTTCGCGTCAGCTTGCTTGCCGGATCCAGTGTACCGGTGCCCTGTAATGACTTGATAGCCTGATTCGTTGGGGGGAGAGTTGAGATCGCCCGTCATTATCACCAGAGGTGACCTGCCTTTCACTTTTGTTCCCATGATGTCTTTCAGCTTGTACATGATGAGCTTGGACGACTCGGCTCGAGCCCTGTAGCCGATGTGATCATAGTGCTTTTTGAAGAAAGCCTACAATCAGCTTAAGAGTCACGTATCAGCGCAGAAGAAGAGCACTGACAGTGTTCAGGACGTAGAAGACTTCGTCGTCCTCTTTGCTGGCATCAGAGTCCTCCTTTCCGGCAGGCGGAGAAGCGTGACGCCACCGAAGCTTTGTGAGGGTGGCAATACGCGAAAGGGCCTGCGAAAAGACAATTGTCAATTCTCTCTCTAGGCACATAATATCTGCATGATAAAGCAAGCGCACTGCGTCCCATCCTACAGAGCCTGGAATATGTGGTGTTCTGCGCGTAGACTGCACGTCAGCTTTGTAGAGCGGGCACGTGCGCGAATCGACGAGCTCACTGCGACAGCCAGAAGTGCTCGTAGTTGAGCAACTCAAAGCGGTCTCTGCATTGAGTGGTCAGAGGAAGGGCTCTTATAACGTATGGGTGTCAGCTCACTTGTTCCAGAAGACTGGTGTTGCCTATGTAACGAGGCATGAGCTCCGCGCAGGATGGTAGTGGACGATGCTGTACCCACCTCGCCTTGCCTATAGCCGTCTTCCCTGCCAGCAGCGACATGGCCGTATATGCTGCCCAGATGCAGATCAATGTCTTCGAGCTGGTGTGCCATGACTTCCTGTAGACAGAAGATGTCTGGTCGCTCGTACAGCAACTGGTCGACGACAGCCTCTCTGTAGCGATCATCGCATAACCCCGTCAGCGCCGGATTTCGCATCATCCTCCAGAAGACTCTCACCTCCGCATACTCCATGGGAACTCCTGTTCTGGCTGTCCAGGCTGTCGCTGGTCCTGTTTCGGCGGCGAGAAGCGGATGTTGAGTGAAGCGACCTTGAGGCTGCTGCGGTCAGAGTTGGCGAGGCGGGCGGAGCGCTCCATGCTGGCTAGACGGCCTTCTTTGCGTGCGAATGACAAGAGGAGCAGCAACGGACCGTAGACTGCTGTCAAGACGAGAACCAGGAAGAGCTCCATCGGCGGGCGCAGCGTCAGACGCACAATGTGGCAAGAATGCAAGCTGGAAGAGGCAAGTGAGATGCGAGCTTCTTGCAGAGTTTGGTGGCTTCCGCTGGGAACTAGCTACACTCACGACATCTATCTACAAACGCTGTTGCAATATGCCCAGGCGCCAGCAACAACAGACTTGTTGGCTCCCGGCTGCTGGCTTGCGGGACGTGTCGTGCTGACTTTATGGCTGCGGCGGCGGTTTACAGCACACTTGAATGCGTCTCTCCATCCCTACGTTGATTTCTTGTTTATACATATGCACAGAGCGATAACACGCTCTTTTGGTGACCCTTGAGCTCCCCTTCCAAGCCTGCGGCTGATACATATCCCCCCTTCAGTTGTCTCGAGACAAGATAGCGACCAGCATCCTGTGATCGCTATACCGCACCTTCTTTCCATCTTTGCGGAAGGTGTTGGAAGGCAGGGCAGACTTGTGCACATTCCAGTGCTTCTTGGCTAGCGCGCCATTGTCAGCTGCGAGTATGAAATCAATAAAGTCCTGCTTGCGCTTCTTGCCCCAGTAGGAGCGATAGGTGACAGTCGTCATGTCGTCGCCCGATACGCGTCGAAGGTCGACGAGCGTATTTTGCCTAGGTTGAACTCCCTTGACATAGCGTCGGCCCGTCAAATATTGGTAGGCTGCGTCAAGTGGGTTCGCATTGAAGTCGCCGAGGACCACAACGAGCGGGCTCTTGCCTCCCTTTGGACCGCCATTCAGAGGTCGCACGCGATTGAGAATTAGTTTCGCTCCTTCTAGTCGCGCCTTCTCTCCCCAAGAGTCAAGATGCTGTATGGGGCGGCTTCGCAATTCAGCCTGGGTGATTGGATGAAGCAGGGCGCAGCGAGCATACTCACCGTATTGACCACGTAGAATTCCTCTCTAGTGCTCTTGATGCGGAATTGGCCAGTCACAGCCGAGCGAGACATACCCTGCACGTCTACTGTAAGTACGAAAGCCTGAGGATCGCTCGTTATGCCAGGCTCACAGAGTCCCATCCTTTGCTGCCTGGGACGTCGGGAGTCCTGCAGTGCCAGCATGTCAGCTTGCATCGCAGTCCCAAATAGTCTGATGCAGAGTGAGCGTAAGCTTACGGTGAAAGCCAGAATTGGGTCACCGAGATCTTGTCAACGTTGTCCCTGCAAGACAAGCAATGTCGGACGACGCTGCAATTTTCGCCTGCGATGATGAACTCACTTGTTCCAGCATATGGGTAGCAACTTCAGGTCAAGACTTCACGTCAAGTCCTGTCGCACGCTTGCACCGCAAAAGTTGATGTCTCACCTCGATTTCTGGACCATCTTCTTGGGAAACACATTCGTACTTTGAGCCTAGGGATTGTGAAAGATCCGCGACTTGGTGCACGGACGGTTCCTGAAAGCCAATGACATCCGGCCGCGCTCTATGGATGCTTTTGAGCATAGGACCCCTGGCAGCAAAGAACAGACCGACTCAGCCGACTGCCAAGCTTGAGCATCCAGAGTGTCAAAGATGCTCACTTCCGCACATCCCAAGGGTACTCAGGGTCTTTGCCTCTCGGGCGGCCTGTATGCTCGTTGGCCGCATCACCGCTGCAATACCAACCGAAGTCAGTCAGTCAGACGCGATCGAGGGCTACATGGCTTCTGTATGAGAGCGATGACGTGGAGAGGCCTCACCGGACGTTCAGAGTTGCTAGACGAAGCTGCGTGTCCGCCGAAGCACAAGATGCGCACAATGGCCAATGCTGCGATGCTCAGTGCGATACTTAGACGTCGGGCGTGCATTTTAGTCGAGACTGAGCCAAGACGCTGGGTGTGACAGAGACAAGAGCGAGAGCACTGACCGTCCTGGCCAGCCCTACTACCCTGCTCATCTTTGTCGGACGCGCAGACAAAGATGCTAGTCGTTGTAGCTGTGTTTTGTCGAGGCTGTGCAGGAGTTGAGCAAATTCAGCAACCACCAGATAGCAATCTCGTATGACCAAGCTGATCAGACGATTCATAGTGCGCTTGTTCTTCTAGAGTCGCAGCTTTCTAGCTGTTCTAGCCCGTGTGATTCTTTGTTCGCGGTTGTCTGGACCGTCACGGACAATGCGTACGATTGATTTGTACCTTGCTGCAATCGTCGCCCCTGTACACTAGCTCATATGAAGAGCCACCGGAGTATTCGCACAACAACAGTGAAAGGCAGCATCACAATGAACTTCACAATGCGGAATATGCTACAAAAGCAGAAGGAGGGCTCAGCTGTGGCGCCTTTATCGCTGGTTGATGGACGACTAAACTCACGTGACTATGATCCAAGAGCACCAGAAGAATACTTGTAGCACATAAGACAAGACAGCCCATGCTGCATCAACGTAGCCACCCGTATCGCTCATCTGGTATCGGAGCCTAATAAGGTGATCCTCAAGCAGACGCAGCTGAAATGCAGGAGCATCGTCAGCAGTCTTGAATACCGGCATCAAGGCGAATTGCAAGCCTACCTGCTGGAATACATCCGAAGAGATCATCTTTTCAATATTGTCAGCTTCTTCCCCGACTTGCTTGACGCGTTCGCGAACAGCGTCTTGTCGATCCAACAATTCTTGACAGTGTGCATTCGTGGCTTCGCAGGCGGTGTGCGCTCCGTCAAGATCGGTGCCAACAGCTTCGAGCAGGGGCACGTGAAGTGGCTCTTCGTCAAGCGAGGTTTCGATACCAGAGTGCTTCCCGCGCTGTCGCCTATCGCGTAAGTCCATGTACGCATCGCCTTTTGCAGACATGCGATGTTCGCGATCAGAATCATCAGAGGACAAGCTAGACAGCATGTCGAGCGGGTCCGACATGGGCGAAGCGGGTCCGCTGGGTGTAAGAGCAGGTACTTTGCGGTCTTTTATGAAGTGACGACATAATGACGGCGGCGGGGGTAGCGCTATTGTCGATAGATGGCTTTTGTTGCGTCTATGACTGTCGTGCTCAATATACTCTTGAAGATAGGTGTGCATTTTCGGAGGAACTCGTGCACTTAGGCCTTCGGCTTTGCCTAAACTGGATCTCAAGTCTTGCAGAAGACTGTACAATGAGTCAGCAGAGAACGAGCCTATTTACATCATCCGCTTAGCCATAGCTTACCTTTCAGCACGGTCCATCTCCTCATCGTCAATGTCCATCTCCTGCACTTGCAATCGGCCAGAGCGCTCGAAAATCGAATCATCGCCAAAACTAAGCGTTCGACCGACTTCATCACGATCTAGATCATTCTCCGTGTCCGCGGTTCGCGTCGTAGCTCTTGTGAGTGCCAGATCAGGCTGAGCAAACGGGCTCTCGCGGCGCCAGCGAGTGCTGCGGTCCGAGAGGTATCCATTGGGATTTTCGTCGACATCGGTAGATCTGTAGCCATGATCAGACTGATCACGTCCATTCTGCTGCCGCTGCGACTTTTTAGCTGTCAGGATCCTGCCAAATCCAGCCATGGAGCTACTGCGCGAAGTGTTGCGAGAAAGCTGCGGCCGCGACCTTGCCAAGATAGAGGAGTACCGTGAGCGTCCAAGTTCGGCATCACTCGCTGTCGAGCGCGCAAGGCGTGTGGGCGAGCCTAGGTGTTCCACGGCACTATCGCTTTCTTCGCCTGCAGTCCTATGGCCGTGGTGGTATATCTGGCGCCGCAGATCGCCATGCGAATTGCGAGAACTCTGCAAGTGTGACTCGGGACTTTTTGCGCCGTGATGACCAGTCTTGTATCTAGTTGGATGGTCTGGCGAAGAGTGCAGTCCAGTATCAGACTGACGACGTGCCCTATCAGGCACCGAGCTTCTGCGCCCAGATCTAGCCAGCAGCTCGTGCGTTGGACCCTGACCATCATCTGAGAGCAAGAGCGAAGAGCGGTCGGAATGTGCCGAACGGGTCGGAGACATGGACAAGCTCGCAACATTTGCAAAGTCGCGGTTCTTATCTCGCAAAAAAGCTTCAACTGCTCGATCTTCCCGAATTGAAGACAGGCTGCCGAGCGAAATCTCAGACGAGGCATGCCGATGATTGACCGGGCGTGACCTAGACTGCCCAAAGTCCACGAGCGAAGTGTGCGTGTCGTCGCGCTGGAGGCTGCTACCCTTTGGCGGGGCCATGGCAAAATTAGCAATGTCTCTTGGGTGAATTTCCCAGACGCTGCGCCTATAGCCTTTCCTCCGTATACGGTCATAGATCGACAAATTGCTTTCACTTTGAAAGCTTGTACGGCGGGTCCGACTGTTGATCGATGAAAACGTGCCATTGAGATCAGAAGGGTAGTGCGACAATCTAGCCGAGCTTGAAGACTCAGCGTGCGAAGCAGCACGAGCGCGAGCTACTGCCAGAGGGTTGGTGGGAGGCTGACCCAGTGCAAGGGCAGTATAGATGGGCAAGTATCTAATCTCTAGCTCTTTCTTGACAGATTCGACATACTTGCCCATCGTAGGTGTGACTTTGTACGGCAAATCGTCACCATCTTCTGTGCGGGATGCATCGGCATTTTCGGAAATTGTCGCCTCGGACAAAGCAGCTTGAGTCTCTTTATCGCTGCTCTTGCCACTCTTGCGTCCACTGCTGCCATGAGAAGCCGGGAAGAGTCGCCTAATAGACAATCGATTTCGCTTTTTGCCAGCAGTGCCCGCCGCATCTTCAGATGACGCAGCAGTGCTGCCAAACGTAGCAAAATCCGTGCTAATCGGACCATTTGCAGAAGATGAAGAAGGGATCGACGAGTCTTGTTGGGCGGCGTCCATGCGAGTTTTCTTAGCAGCAGAAGTAGGTTGGAATTGCGATGTCGGTCTTGACTTGGGTAACAACGGAGTGCGACCATTGTATGAGCTGCTGCCAGCGGCGGTGTTGAGCGATCGAGTCGAGTTTTGTGAAGAGAGAACAGAGTGGTCGGTTGTGTGTGCGGGACTTGCACCGCGCAAAGGTGGTTGGATATCGTAGGATGGCCGCTGAAAGGCAGGCGAGCCGGATCGAGCGGTAGCAGTTGATTTTCGCGCTGCGTTCGTTGCCGACGTGAAATCGCTCGAACTATTGTTGCCTCTAACTAGGTTGAGCGCGCTTTGCAGATCCACTTGTCCGAGGAGCTCTTGTAGGGAAGGACCGGACGGATTAGCAGACGTAGCGAGACTGTAAGGATCTGAAGCTACGAGCGAAGCTATTGATACCGGCTGCGAGGCCGACGGGGCTAGGCCATGCCCAGTCAAGCTGCCATACGAAGGCATCTGCGCATGGGGGGCGCTTGCAGAAGGTGAGGCGTACGAATGCTCTGCGGTCTGTTGTTCGTGCGGCTTGCTATGATG
Source organism: Cystobasidiaceae sp. HBUAS51001 (assembly GCA_003351005.1). Taxonomy (NCBI): domain Eukaryota; kingdom Fungi; phylum Basidiomycota; class Cystobasidiomycetes; order Cystobasidiales; family Cystobasidiaceae; species Cystobasidiaceae sp. HBUAS51001. The sequence goes on along the minus strand of KZ857209.1, from coordinate 286,180 downwards.
ATCCTTTCGTACGACTGCAATAGCATCCTGCAAGTCACTACCACTCGCGCTTACAATTCGCTTGCGGGAATTATAGCCAGTTGGGGTCCTGGATGAAGATGAAGAAGCCCTGGGTGCTGGCTGCAGATGTGTAGTCGTACCGAGATCCGAGGGGTACATTGCGCTTTTGGCCCGTTTACGCGCAGACACGGGCTGTGGGCTCGCCGTTCTTGGAGATGATGCGTATATTTGAGCTTCGTGTGAGCTACTATGTCTATTGAATGAAGGGCCTCGCTCCCTGTGCGCCTTTTGACGCATTTGCAAGCCAGAAAGCTTGTTCTTCAAAGGTGGATAGGTACCAGCCGGATGCTGGGAGGAAGACAGGTGCGAGCTTGATGCTGGAGCTGTCGTACCTTGTTCATCCGTAGAAAAAGGTCTTCCACCGTTTGTCAAGAGATTAGATGCAGAGTGGCTATGCGTTCGGGGAGAACTGCTGCCTGATCCAGAAAGTGGGGGTCGTATGCTCGACGAAGGCCTGCGCATGTCAGCAGACGACGACGGTGAAACGATATGATCCGAAGCCGAGCGAGGGAGATGACCTGTGCGAGAGCGTTTGTGCTCTGAAAGACGAGCGCTATGCGGTGGACGAGCATGCGGCAGTCCAGGTTTGTTCGCGAGGTCGGAGCCACTGCTAAAGTCGCCGTGCTTGATAGCAGCATCGCCATTCAAGAGCAAAGGCGAGCCGACAGTCGTGTATGAGCGTTTCTTTCTGACTCGTGGATCAGAGGTCGGCGGACCGGACGTCGCTACAAACGGGTCGAGACCTCCAGTGTGGCGCCGTGTCGTTGCTCCAAGCGGAGGGCGCGGGGGCAGAAGGACGAATTGCGCGTGATTGTCATGCTCGTCGCCGTCGGACGAGTCGAGTGTGTTTGGGTCTGCAGCAGCAGGAGCATAAGTCGTATAGTCATTGTCGCCGCTAGCGTCGTCGTTGCTGTTGCTGTTATCGTCCATCCATCGCGCCGAGCTCTTGCCCTTTCGCTCGCTTGTAGATGACCGGCTGATGGTTCGACGGGTGGCAGAGGAAGGGTACCGTCGTCTGGCGAGGGAGAGGGAGGGTGTGGGATGCTGCTCATCGTCTTGTATGCCATCAGTGGTTGTCGTCGAGCCAGAGGACGAGACGCGGTGATGTGCAGTATTATGATGAAAGCTGCTCGTTGATGCAGCAGCGGGAGGCGACGCCATCGAGGTGGATGTAGAGGTAGAGGCCACGGGGATGTGGGCGGCTGGGAAGGCGCCTGAGCCTGCATTGCGACTCAGGAACGCATAGTCGATGTCCATGTCCATGTCTGCGTCGCTGTTGCTCTGTTCGCCGTCCTCAGGTTGCTGCCGCACGGGCGGACTGTCGTGCCCATGGAAGCTGGTCGTTGGTGAAGCTGGCGGCCATGTCGTCGAGGACGGCGCCGCGGTGCGTGTGCCCATTCATGCGTGTGCGTCGACCATGGCGTGCTCCAAGATGGGTGCGTAGGTCATATAATGTCAGCACCACTCCAAGCTGCGGCTGCGGTGGGCGTCAGCGGTGACAATGTTGCGATCACCTTGATGCAGGTCGCCACTGTTGCATTGCATGTATAGCAGGGACACATGGACTTGCAGTGATTATTGAAAGAGTACTCTGGTCTCCTTTGCACTTGTGCTCGGTGCGCCATAGCAGATGGCCCCCAGAGGCCGCGCAGGCAGCCTCTCGCTCAAGCAGCTGCTCGAGCCGTCCAGCAGCAATTACAGCACCTCGAACAGCAGCAACAATAGCGGACAGCCGCCCAGCAGCCCACACCCATGGACGCCCCTCACTCCGTCCTTCTTCTACGCGCACGACGGCCCTCGCACCCCTGCTGCTGCTGCAATCACCGACTTCGAGGCGCGCGGCTACACCCAGCCAAGTTTCATCGACTATGCACGCCATGCACTCAGGCGAGGTCGTCTCGTACCGCTCGTCGCCATGGTTCTGTGCATGCTCGCACTGTACACAGCAACAAACCAGCGCACTCTAGCCTTGCTGGGCGCATTCTCCCCGTCGTCGTCCAACGCAGGCCGCCACCAGCAGCAATTGCAGGACCACCACTTTTTACACGGAGGCAAGTCGTGGTGGGAGCCATCGCTGAACAGAGTCCAAGAGCCAGGGATAGCCGACGACCTGGTCTATAGGAAAGACGGTCGCGTGCTCGTGCGGACCGCTGCTGCCGGACAGGGGTATACTGGCCGCAAGCATCCAATTCCAGAACTCATAAGGTCAGGCAAGCAGCGCTGGAAGGCGAAATTGGAAAAGCAGAGCAGGACATTCCCAGATGCCGTGCAAGAGTACAGGCGCAGATATGGACGTGGACCACCTCGTGGATACGATAAATGGTATGCATGGGCACGCGCTAACGACGTGCAACTCATCGACGAGTACGACTTGATAGAGCACGGTGAGCTCGCCTTCCATTTACGCGTGTATCATCAAGTCACGTGCGCAGGACCGACTGACCGTTTTCTTCCATGCTCGCCTCCTACTGTTGACTGCACGCAGATCTACACGTCTTGCGCGCATTCTCACCACCCTCTTTCCGCGCCAGAATCCAGTACTGCGAATCCTACTTCAAGTACGGCTGGAGGCTCGTCATCGAGAATGGAATCATCACACGCGCCGGACAGTCTCTGCACCACGACCGCGCCAAAGCGATGGAGAAGCTCATAAAGCCCTTTGCACAGTATTTGCCTGATATGACCATGTGGGTGAATGGGCATGTGAGTCGTCGTATTCCCTTTCTCTTGCCAGGCGTCCTGCCTGCATATCATCATCCTGCTTATGCTATATCCTGTATTTGTCAGGACACGGCTGCCATCTGGAGAAGCTGGGAAGAAGTAGACCGGCTCAGCAAGCTCGTCGCTGCCGGCGAATACGACGACGATAGAAATGGGACAGATATCCGACAGAAGTCCAATCATCTCGCACCAGGGCACGATTTCATTGCAACCTGTCCACCAGGCTCTGCAATGCGCGAACCTGGATTTGAATTTGGTGCAGCGAGCAAAGATCCCCAAGCTCCGTTTGTTATGCCTCCTTTGCCCGAAGAAGCACAAGCTACGTTTGTTGGACACGAACTGAACAAATATATGGACCTCTGCGAATCACCGCAATATCGACACACGCATTCAGGCACAAGCTGGACTTGGCCAATTCGCGGGCCGCATTGCATAATGATGACTGTGAGCGCATGCAACATTGAAAGAGGCCTTGCTCCAGGTGCTCAGCTGATTCATCTATGTCTGTGATCTGTGCATACAGGCCGGCGTACACGCCAACTTTGGCGATGTACGGACTATCGTGCCCGAGCAGTTTGAGCTTCAGAACACAGTAAACCGACCCTGGGCGGACCGTTCAGACAACCGGCTCGTATGGCGCGGTCAGACTAGCGGTCCAGTCTGGACCGCTCACTGGCCATACCTATGTTCTCACCGCGCTAGACTACATCTTCTCTCGCACCAACGCAACGGGACCCGGTCTATCTTGGTCGCTGATCCAAAAGACGACGATGCGGCTCGCCAAGTAGAATTTGCAAATAATGATCTGAATAGGGAGTTCCTGGACACGGGAATGATCGGCCCGCCGGTTCAGTGTAGTGCTGAAGACGGGACGTGCGATAAAATGTATGAAGAGTTTTCTGGATTCGACGGGAAACTGTCCTTTGAAGAGCAGGATCGATACAAATTTGTCTTGGACATTGACGGAAACAGGTGCGTTATTTATTGCTCCACGCTCTCTTGGGAGCGCAACGAGGGCTGACTTGTTGCGCATCTGCAGCTGGTCTGGCCGTTTCAAGCGCTTGATGGCATCGAATGCCGCTGTGGTCAAAGCCACAGTCTTCCGGGAGCCATGGTCAGATTGGATCATGCCATGGGTTCACTATATTCCTATACAAGTCGACTATTCGGATCTATGGAACGTGCTCGCCTTCTTTAGGGGCCAACCTGGCTCGGGACTCGGAGCGCACGATGATCTTGCTGAAGAAATTGCGTTGAATGGAAAGGATTGGCAGGTAGGTCTGAATCCGGTATTCCGCCAAAAGCTGCGCTTGTGGACGCAAAAGAGAGGCTGACGAAAGTGCGTCTCTCTACTTTGTCACCCACAGGCCAAGTATTATCGGTGGGAAGATTTGCAAGCATATCAGTTTAGGCTCCTCCTGGAATGGGGTCGCTTGTACACCGAGGGCGATATGGACTTTAAAGGGGATACATCGGTCGAACCGCAGTTGTGAACGACAAAATTTTAGTCAGCGCTGGAGTCACGAGCGCTTGTGTTGTCGCAGGAGTATCGGGACGGAAAGTCAGTGCCCGCATTTGAATTGGACTTTACTGTACATAATAGACTGAATTAGACGCAGCGCAGCAAACGCAAGCAATTGTGGTGCACACATCTATCTTCTTCCGCAAGCTTTTGCATTCTTCGTCCAGCAATGAACCCGGCCCATCTAGGATTTTGATAGCAAGTCTACGACTCAACAGCCAGCCATACGTTTACACCTTTGGGGTATATCGACGCCGCTCTAGCTCGGGTCATCAAGCGAGGGGTCGTCTTCCTTTCAGCTTCTTCAATACGAACTTCACACGCATGCAGTAGCGTCCTCGCTGACGCTATAACCTTCAGCGCACGACACTGTCACAAATGCAGGGTCAGTCGAGCGCCAGCCTAGATCGAGCAGGAGTCTACTTACAGACCGTGCACATCCCAGCGGAACAAGCGACTTCGTCTGAGTTCTCAATGCTCGAGCAATCACGACCGCGACCATTGTTGACGCAACCACCGCAGAACTCGATATTATCTTGCGTGTTGATGCATGCGTTTTGATCCGATAGGCTCAACATTTCTCTGATCCCACTGCTGCTGCTGCTGCTGCTGCTGCTGTCGTCAGCGCTGCCGCAGAGCTCGTAGCCGACTGGACAGCGTCTAGAGAGTGCTAGTTGACGAGACCTGCGATGGCGGTAGGCTGATGGTAAAGGTCCGTCGCCAGCGATACATACGCCAGTGGCTGTGCTGTTCTCTTCAAAGTCCCCTGTGCAGATGAATCCAGCCATGCACTGCGAGGATGCCCAAAGCCACACATGAGAACGCTGAAATACATCCCTGACGTGCAGGATAGCACGGGACTTGCCTTTATGCCGATGTAGTTATCGTAGAGTATAGTGTCGCATGCTGCTCCTGCTCCGCCGCAAATGCCAGTCGAGCCACATGCATCGTAGCAATCTTGATCAGAAGAGCAGGCTGCAAGGATCAATGAGAAGTGTCAGCTTGCGTGTCAGCAGGCAGGCAGTGTATGCTTTAAAACGATATGAGAGGGCAAGTATATCACCAACTCACTCGCTCCCGCATCTGTGCAGAACCCACTATCGAGAAGCTTGTCAGTGGGTATTGCAGAGTATGATGACACGTCGAAGGGAAAGGCCTCACAGGGGTGAACAGCCGGACTCTGTGTCTGGCAAGGCATCCCTGCAGTCTGCATCTGTCTCGCGTGCGGTCAGATCGGCCCATTCTGGCGTATCGTGCGCTTGGACGATAAGCACCGCGCCAAGGAGGGCCACAAGCAATGTCCTTGCCTTTCTACTGCTGCTTCGCATTTTGCTCGCCTGCGTTGACGAAGCTGCAGAGTTGCCGCAGTGTGATAGTATACTACTGGCGGGTTTTGACAAAGTCCTTTCAAGCGCACTTATTCAGGAAGTCTGAGATCCGTGCTCTTGAAGCGTGGGAGCGTGCTGTCTCTAAGAAAGGACCGTGGACCGTTGAGGACCGTTGAAACGAGCGTGAGCTGTAAGTGTGCAGCGCGAAAAGAAGCCACCTCAGACACGAATGAGTCAGCAGAGACAGAAGCAACATCAGACACGAGACATTTTCGTCTGTAGCAGCTCTGATCTGTGCACCCTTCTCTGGTGACTGTCATTGTGCTCCGCGTTCGCGTCTGGAGTCTCAAAGGCAGCCTGCCGCTTTGTTTGCGCGAGGAGGGATCTCTCAGCAAGGTCGAGGCAAGCACAGCCCGAGTGGAAATCATGCTCTTGCATAAAGAGAGGACGACGGCGATACTGTATGCACTGTGGTAGCGATTCTTGTCGATGGCCTAGAGTTGCGCTCCCAAGAGGTGACCATGCAAGATGGTAACAGCAGATCTTGGGGCGAGATGAGGTAGCGGTCGGAGCAGGCAGAACGCAGCAGTCAGTCGTGCGGCGTAGTAGCGAGCTGCATACCGGTGTGCAGTGGGCTCTACAATTGTGCGCTGTCAAGCTGCCAGCCCAGCAGTAGCTTTGGCGTCCAGCCGTAATCGGACAGAAAGGACGCGTAAAGAGCAGAGAAAACAGGACTCAGCAAGATTCAGCGCAGACCAATCAATCCGCTTGATACTGTTTATCCGGTAAAGATGGAGACAAGAAGCAAAATAACAAGACAAACGAAAAGCATTGCCGTAGGACACTAATACGGGCCTTTAGCAGCAAGGGTAATCCAGCCCCATTGCTTCCCACCGAGCAACCACTCTGAAAGGGTTTCTACTACTGGTATTCGTTCTGGAATATATAACCATCTGTCCGTGATCTTTTCCCCTGCTCTCCTGGCGAAGCGAGCGCTGATCTCGAAGACTTGGCTTAGACGCAGGCGGTTGCGTCTTCGTTGACTTTCCAGCCTTCGAGGCAGGAGACTGCGTGCACGCGGGGTGTCAGTAAACAGCTACGCAGAAAGGTGATGGGACCCAAAGGAGAGAGGGTATCGCGAAAATGTACACTCACCGACAGAGCACTCTCCGAGGGTACAAGCGACCTGATCCGAGTTTGCAATGCTAGAGCAATCTTTGCCCTGTCCATCAGAGATACACCCACCGCAAAACTCGATGTTGTCCTGAGTATTGACGCAAGAAGCCTCGTCGAGTAGCTCAGAGACCCCGCATAGCTCTGAACCGATTGGGCATCGCTGAGTGAGAGCGAGCTGCTGTGCTCGACGATGGCGGCGCGCGGAGGGAACAGGTCCGTCAATTAAAGCACACACGCCAGTCACTGTGCCGTTTTCGGTGAATGATCCAGTGCAGGTGTTGCCTGAGGCGCACTGTGAAGGTGAATCAGAGAAAGGAAAGTCAGTCCGCAGGTCCAGACACCCAGTCCCAGACTCAGAACTACGCGACGACGCGCCGGGCTGGCTGCCTGCTCACCTTGTAGGCTGCGTAGTTGTCGCTCCGGACAGTGTTGCACGACGCGCCCACACCGCCGCAGATGCCTCCACCGCACATGTCGAAGCAGACTTGGTTGGACGTGCAGGCTGGAGTTGATGATGATAGCGCAGGGGCAGACAGGGAGGATCATTAAGGACGCAAGGTGGTGCGAGTCGATAACGGATGGAGGAGGTCAGCGTATGGCGTCTCTCTCCAAAATGTGGCTGGCAAGCATCGCTTACCTGCGCCGGCATCACCACAGTAGCCGCTGTTGCACGTGTTCGTGAAGACGAGAAGCAAAAGTAAGGTTTTGAGGTCAGAATCAGTCTTGTGAGCGGGCATAGGAGTCTGCTAGTATGATGTTGCCCACTCACTTGGGCGCACAATTGACCCCTGCACCGAAGACGGCAGCGCAGGCTGCGTTGGTCGTGCATGCGGTCAAACCTGCGACGTCGGCGGGGCTCTGGGCGAGTGCAACCTTGGCAGTGGCAGCTGCGCCGACGAGGGCCAGGACGAGGGTGAGCTTGCTCGTGACCATCTTGCGTGTCTTGATGCCAATGATGCAGCGGGTGGTCAACACCAGACAGACTTGCTGTGGACGTGTGCGACGAGGCTCGAGCGCGAGAAGGAGGGAGGGAGAGGAGGTTCAAGGACTGTGAATGCGAAGGAGCGTGGAGCAAGAGGGCGTGTGAGATGTGTGTCTGAGAACTCTCCCGCTCTCGAGTGTGGTCGGTCAAAGGATGAGACGCAGGAGTCAAGAGGGAGAAGGTTGGCCCTCTTTCGCAGTCTCAAAGGAAAGCGTCGTTCTCGGCCGACAGCAAGAGTCAGCGCGTTTGGCTTGGTACTGCAGCTTTTGCCTTTGAATGGGGAAGAGACTGGCAGCCGAACAAGGCTCGTGCTGGACGCGGGGGAGCAGGTTGAACGTGGTGACATGTTGCGGCATTTGCGCAGAGGTCGCAAGCCCGCTGACGTGAGGGTGAGGTGTGTGTCGGCCTCTAGCCGTGCAACTGCTTGCTTGCTTGCTTTGGGCAATGCGACAGGCTGGTGCAGAGACAAGCAGGGTGCACGTGCAGGAACTTGAAGAGAAAGTGGACCAAGGGAGGAAGTGCGGGCAACAGGCAAGACGAGCAAAGGAACACACAATTCCACATGCCACTCATACTGCAGTCTGGTATTTTCACTTGGTCTCTCTGCCAGTCCGTCGCTACAAACGTCTGAGCCCAAGCAGATTGCAAACTCGCCACTGGGGCCAAAGGTAGTGTGACATACGCTGGCTCAAAAATTAGGAAATGGAGGAAAATCACCATCTGGAACAAATGCGTCCATTCCTGCAAAATCAGGTGGAAAAGGTCCACCGGGACCCATTCCCATACCCATGCCCAAGAAGCCGCCCATCATCCCAAGCGCAGCAGCGGCAGCGGCGGGTGGACCTGTTCCATCAGGGCACCACACGGCTGTACGTTTGGTGTGACCGTGAAAAGGACATATTATTTATCAAGGAAGTAGAGAACGGTCAGCATGTATGCGTGCACGTATGTTTCTGCGTATGCATCTACATTCACTCACACGTAGGGCCCGAATACGACCAGTGGATGCACGCTTTCCGCGCGTCGAGGATCTTGTCTAGATCTGACATGATTTGCTCAGACAGCATCGCCCCGTCGCTCCTTGATATTGTGAAGCAGCGCAGCTTGGGGGCAACAACGGGGACTGACTTTGTCCCTTTGCCTTTCGTGCTCTTTAGTGTACGCTGGGATCATACAATATATATCTCAGTTTCAAGCCCAATTGTTTGTCATGTGAGAGTAGCGCACCTTGCGCTTCAACAAAGCTACAAGCTTCCGCACGTCGACACCCATATTGTCTTCGAGCGCAATCACGCTAATCTCCTTTGGCAGTCGCGCAAAAAGAATCGTGCTAGCCAAGCTACCCGAAAGCTTGAGCTCCATGAGTTTTGGCATGTAACCAATGAGTCCGTCGATCAGGTAGCGAGACTTGCTTGCTCTTTCTTCGCTTATCGCTGCAGCTTCCGCAGCCGGAGCGAGCGAAGACATCGGGTGCCACGTTCTGGGAACATCAAGCTGCAGCGACTCAAGTCCAGCACCATACGCGATGATAACCTTTGCAATGCCTGCGCGAGTGAGTCGCGTAGTGGGCCGATGCAGGTCCAGCTGACGGAGGTGCTCGTGCGAATGTTTGAGCAAATACAGCAAGTCCGAATCGCCAATATCGCAGTATGCGAGGCTGAGCTTTGTCAAGTTTACTTTGGGAGCCGGGATGAGCGCGCCGTTCAAGCTGTGTTTGAGCCAGAGCACCTGGAGGTCCTTGAGCTGCGGCCACTTGAGCATCAAAGGCGCCAAGTTGCGCATCGTCCATACGAGATCTTTCGTAGCGACATCGCCGCCACGGAGAGCTACAGCGCGCATATTGCTGCATTTCGCCAGCGCAGCTTCGAGTGGCTTTTGTGCGCTCTTCATCAAGTCTGAAGAATAGGCGAATCGCTCCAAGCGCGGACATTGCTTGATCAAGTCCAGCAAGAGGCTTGCACCCCCACGGCCAAGCGAGATGAGTGCCCGCACGTCGAAAGAGAAGTCGCGGACCATGTATCCTAGAGATTGCTGCTGCCGCATATCTTCGTCGTCTGCATCCGGCTCGTCGTGATTCACGCTCACTTGAGGCGAGGTGAGCGTTCGTAGCAACAGATGCGCTTGATAAGGGTCGACAAGGTGCACATGCCGCCCGTAGAGCATCGTTCGGCATGCATTCAGGAAAGAGCGGTTGACAAGCGCCAGGGCCAAGTATGGACACGCAGGCAGGCCATCTTCATACGCGACGGGCTCCTTAACTTGTTCCTTCTCCCTCCTTTCTGCTGCAATAGCATCCGCTCGTGCTTCTGCAAGTGCCGCATCGACCTGTGCATCGAGTGCATCGAGATCGAGAACGTGGTTTTCGTCTGCCTCTTCGTCTTGCTCGCTGTCCTCCTCGCCGCCTTCATTCTCGTCTTCTGTACTCCACTCCTGGTGTCAGATCAACGTACGTCAGCAAGAGGTTGTACAGCTGCACACGATCGTGATTAATTGACTCACTGAGCCGCCATCCTCTTGCGAGCTCCCCGGCTCGTCTAGATCAGGCATATCCTCTACGTCTTCTGTTGTATAGCTTGCTACGTTTTGCTGTGTTTCTAGCTCGTGCGCCAAAATGCCCGTGATGGACGCTGTAGACGGCGCCGCGGGCGAAAAGATCGCTGTTCCCTCTTGTCCAATTCCTGGTATCTCTACGTTTAGATTTCCAAGAGGAGAGGCATCCACAGAGGGTGACCCAACTGCCGTTGCAGCTTCGTCGTGATCCGAGTCGTTTTCGACACTGACCAGTCCTTCGGGTGCACTGGCAGCTGGACCACTGCCGTAGCCTGTGTCTTGCAGAGGCGGCATCTCATCATCGTCTTCCTCATTGTGCGCCGGACCAGGTACTGAAGCAGGCGTCGAGGATGCCGCCACAGGCGGCGCCGCCCCAGGCAGAGCTTCGAGCGCTGAGAGACATCAGAGTGGTCAGTACGCGCAATGTCACCAAATTCTTGAGCAGTCAAAGCAAAGCCTCACCGGGCATCTCTTCGTCCGTATCTTCGTCTGCAGCGGCTGTCCCTGTTGCTGGTCCTGCGTTGACTCCAAACGGCCCTCCCATGACGGCGTCCATGAAGCCGTTCAAGAAAGGTGGCAGCGGTGGAGTCTGATCACCATCTCCACCTGCACCATTTGCATTCTGCCCTCCAGGTCCACCGCCTGGACCACCTCCAATCCCGCCGCCAAAGGCTCCAAAGGCACCGGGTGGCATGAGTCCTGCAAAGTCCATGAAACCGTTGCCTCCTCCATTGCCGCCCAGACCGTCTGCGTCATCCTCTCCGCCTAGTCCACCAGGCGCGTGTGGTCCATGTGCATGTCCGTGGTGGTGCGTGCGCTCGTGCTCGCGGCGCTCTGCTTCCAGCTGGTCTTCCAGTGTGATCTCGGCTGTCCACTGGACAATGGAAAGCACAATCTCGTAAGGCAGATGCGACAGCGTGAGTTTCGGGCTCGAGCCATCGTTGTTGCCAGTCTGACCATGCATGGTCTCGTCCTTGCTTGCGTTTGTGCCCATGCGGCAGTCCATGCGTTCGACCAAGTCAGCAGCAGAGCAAGGGTCGTTGGTGGTCAGCTTGTAGCTGTGGCGAGGTGTCGGCCAAAAGGTCGTGGTGAGGCCGAGCTTGGAGCTCATGAGGTCTACTAGTACTTTTGATTTGTTCTCTTATCTCGCTTGAATTGATTGCAGATACAAGGAACAACGGTTGGTCCTTCGTCTTTTGAACATCATGCTGCAGAGCTGTACCGGAGGTTTGCCACAAAAACACCTTTCTTGACATATCCTCAAAGCGCGCGGCTGTGCTAGAGTCAGAGGATATGAGCCGTGTGAAAGAACGACAACGATGGTTCAACTTGTGTACAAATCTGCTGCATGAAAGTAAATTGTCCAGCTGGACTTTATACTGGTCGAACACTCTAATCGCGCAGATATTGCAATTCTTCCCATGCTATTGTGAGCTCAACGTCTTGCCCAGCATGGTCGATTTCGGTCTTTGCACGGCTTCAGTCTTTGCAGGTTGCTTGCTGCCTCGTTCCAGGTTCCACTTCGCGCTACATCGCATCTTGCCTACCGTCCAAAGCCTGCGTCATGCGTCGAACAAGATTGGCAAGCGTCCATGTTGGCGAGTCATATGCCAGATCATACCACCACTGAAAGCAAAGTTGGTTAATTGTCAATCAGCTGTTTTAAGACATGCTTGATGCGCTATAGCACGCAGCCTCACATTGACGGCCACAGCCAGCGGAGCTTGTGGATCGGTCGAAGCTGTCTGACTGACTCGATGAAACCACAGCGCAGGCAGGTAAAGCACATCTCCTTTGTAAAGTGTGACGGACATTGGTTTCGCATGCTTGTATCGCGTATATCGCCCCGTGTCAACCGGCTTAGCTGGATCGATGGGGATCCACGGTATTTCAGAGTTGGAATCTTCCGCAGCGATTGTCCAATGTCCACTGTCTGATAGATTGTATGCTCCGGTCGGGTACAGCTGCTCTGCATGATCTGAACAATCAGCTTTGCAAACTACGTGAGCGAGATGCTAGATGGTCGCACCGTGCAGACAGTAGAACTCGGTCGGAGGCAGGAGATGGAACGTTTTCGTGCCATGCACAACGAGGTATAGATTTTCGTACGGATCTAACGAAAATTCGAGCATGGTCTCGGCGTATGCCAGGTGCCTGATGAAATCTGTCAGCTTACCCACCTTTGTGCAAGCTCGTCACGCTACGCTCGTCTCCAATCCATACGTTAGCTACTTCAGGTCGTTCCCCGAAAGCTTCGGTTGCAAAAGGCAGGTCGGAAGTAGCATCTTCAAGCAGTACCTCCAGCTCAGCGTGCAGATTGTCGTTCTGAGATTGCAAGTAGAGAACCGGGTCGTTGGGATTTGAGCGGTCTTGCAGACGTTTCAGAAAGTCGCGCATAGTCATGGAGAGGTCTGTTGGCAATACAGAATGGTTAGAAGCTTGGACATCGGCTACGAGATGACAAGCCTTGGCATTTGCAACGCATACGTACAAGCGGGTTCGACGAAGACTCCTTCAACAAGTGCGTCGGCGTTGCTGAAAGTGAAAGCCGTCAAATTGATTCCGGGGAAGTAGCAGTGATTCCACTAAAGTACCCTTCTGGAGTTGCCGCGATCTTCACTTCCTGCTCTCCGAGCTTCTCCTCCAAGTATTGAGCCGTCCATTTGTAGAGCGCAGGGATGTCAAGCTGGAAGCCCAAGCCTCGGAAGACAACTGGACGGTTCCGCTTTATAAAGCGAGAAAAGTCGAGAGCCGTTGGTGCAGCGTCACCAGAAGAGGATGACCGGCCCCCACTGGCGGCACCATCCGTCCGAGCTGTGTCAACTTTCGCCTCTGGCCATTCTTCGACGTAGCTCGGATTCAGGTCTGCGCGAGGAGTCAGCCAGGCGCAAATCCAGCATGCATGAGCGAGCGGTGAGACCTTGCTGCACGATTGAACACGCGCTCGTGATGCTCACGCACCCTGATAGTCTTGCACCAGATCAATCAAGACTTGCTCCATTCCAGCCACGAATCTCTACCTGTCCGGCGACGAGCACAGCAGACCGGCAGGCTAGGCTACCACAGCATCTCGACGGCAACGTGTCCTCAGTATGGCGGTTCTCGACACCATCGCAGTGAGCACAGAACCGCCATGCCCTCTTGACCGTCACGCTCCGAGTCCTAGGTGATGATCGACATTGGACATCAGTTGCACGCTGAAACAGCTCACACCGGTGGGTACATGCAGCACAATGGCTTCCTGCCTGATGTCGCTAGTCGAGGCGCGCTGCAACTACCGTCATCGTTGGCTTACAGACGCGCGCAGACTGGACGCCACTGACGCTGCTGCAAAAATACACACTCAAGGTTGCAGCCTGAGGAGCTCCGAAGCTGCCAAGCCCAAGGAAAGCGTGGCGGATCTGTTTTGAGCTCATAAAGACATTTCGCGTACTTTTCTGCTGAGCCTGCTCTGCTTCACACCACCAGCCATCATCGCTTGTGTCGACATCAACTTTGAGCTGGCAAAGGCACCTTTGGCTTTTGGCAGGCTTTTGGTGCGCTGATCAGCTATCAGATTTGACTCGAAAGTCTCAGGAAGCTGCAGTTCTGCAAGTCTATTTCTGAGTCCAAGCCACCATCAAGAGCACGACTCTGTGGAGTGCTGAACCCATCGGCTTCACAGGTACGTGATGTCTTCCCATACTAAAGCCAGGTGTGAAGTGAGCTCGTTCCATGCTGATCCGGCTTTATGTCGGCAGAACAAGCAAGGCACGCGAGAATTATCACAACATTTCAAGCCGTCAAGATCGTACAGACACGGAATCCCTCTTGTGAAACAGCCTTCGTCATTGCAGTGCGACACCAGATATTTCGCTTGGTGAGTTTGCCGACCGTGCAGGTGTTGGAGACGCGCCTGCACGCTTCCGATGCACACGATCGCCCTCCTCGATATGGCAGCCGAAAAGCCTGACGATAGGCAAAGGCAGACGTGTGGAGCTGGAGAGCTTGTGGTCTTTTCTCGAGATCTTCAGAGGACACAATTGACATGTTCTCTGTTCTGCTCAGTTCCATCAACGCGCCCTCAGTCCCTTTGTCGCGCAGTACTCCCTCGGCGCGATCTGCTTAGCCTTGGCTTTTTAAACAGCCCGAATCATACGACGGTGCCATAAGAAACGACGCGAACACATGCGATTCAGTGGTCTTGCGAATTCGTTCCCTAGTCGCTCTTCCTGCACCTGCACCAATCCATGCCGGCCGCGCATGATGATGGCCCACCCGGCCCCGTCGAGCTGATAAGGAGCGCATTCGCGCATATCAGCGCTCTTGCCACCGGCAGGAGGTACGAAGAATATGCTCGGCTCCCACACACGCTTTCCGTCACGAGCACACAAAGCTCCAGCGACTCTTACCATCTCGGTGACGATTCCAATGGGTTTGACTGGCGGGATGCGGCCAAAAGCCGTTGGCACGTGGTCTGGTCAGCGGTGATGCCAGTGATGTCGCCTTCCAGGAAGCCACACCATGCGTTCTCGGACACTGAACAGAGTGTGTCGCCGCTCGAGCTGTGGAAGTCACACAGACGTCGCATCGTACAAGGCGCAGTCGCAGTCGCGGCAACTGTGTTCATTGTCTCCTCGACGTATGGCTTGACGCGCTCAAACACGCCTATCCTCGATCTTGCCTCCATGTCAAATTGCGAAGCACTACCTTGGGACGAGGTCGGCTGGTTCAAACACTCGACAGTCTCCTCCAACAGCAAGAGGAGCACAAGTCATGCAGACGAAAAGCGCTTGTCTGCGCGACCGCTGAAATTTCAGAGGCACACATCACAAGCCTGCGCAGATCTGTGGGTTGCGCGAGGCGAGCTATGTCCCGAACTCCTGGTACAAGCGGGGGCCACGGAACTCGATGCTTCCGCTGCATCAGTACTTGGTGACATGGATGTGGACGTTACGTGGTCCTTTGTTGAACCGACTCCCTACTGGCGGAAATGGGAACTAGCGTACAAGGGCGAGAGCCCGAACCAGGCTGCCGAAGGCTCTGGTTCCAAATTTTTCCGCTCGTACGATGAGATCCGCTACAGCGTCCGCTCGGTCGTTCAACATCTGCCATTCGTGCGCAAGATGACTTTGCTAGCCACCACGCTACCTGCTGTACCTCCTCCAGCAGACGGACTCTTTGCGAACGAGACGGCGTTTTTCAGCCAAAAAAGCGCGTGCAGGGTCGCACAAATACCAGAATGGATGAATATGGACACGGTCAAGCTATCACCTGCATTGGATCGAGGCGATGCCAGTGCCAAGCTCGAAATGCTTTCTCAGTGGGAGCAATTCGATGCGCAAAATGCCAACACGGAAGAAGCTCTCGCATGGAAGCACGATGTCCTGCCCACGTTCAACAGCCATTCTATCGAAAGCCAGCTGTACAACCTGCCGGACCCTGCGGAGGCAGTCTTGTATCTAAATAATGACTGCTACATTGGCCGCCCACTCTTGCCTTCGGACATATCAACCCATCTGTTTGGTCCAGTCTTTAGGATGTACCCGCACTCGTGGTCGACGGGGGCAGCAACGGAAGAAGAAGCAATGCTACTGGACGGGGAAGGAAATGCTCGAGTCTTGCCGAATACGATTCGACATCTCGACAATCGCTTTGGACGAAGAGATCGAAATTATCCAGAACATGTAGGCTACGTTCTGCCTACAGCAATGATGGATGAGGTTGCGCAAGTCTGGCCGGAGGAGTTGAAGGAGGTGGGTAACACCTGCGCCGCTTTTGCGCAATACCTGGACTGATGAATATGTTATTTCTGTCCAGACGGCAAGCGTGCGCTTCAGAGGCAGAGGCCCGGAGGTCTGGCTTCCTCTCCTGGCAATGTACTACCTCATCGAAAAGCACCGCGAAGCGACCTTGTGGTCTTTCATCGTTGCTCGCGCAGACATTGACGGGTCGGGTTCCTACGCCCTGAGCGAGCGCCAAGCGATGCTAGCAGACCTCGGAGGCGAGCGTGATGGTGACATCCTGCGCTTCCCGACACCAAAGCGGACGTGGGACGACAGCTCACACAAGCAGGCCTTGCAAGATGCAGGCATTACTGTGCCCGTCGAGACGCGGTATTACTGGACAGCGGCAAATGGCTACCCGTACGTCTCTGGAGAAGAGGGCAACCACGTCTTCCCGACTTACGATGGCGAGAATCGAGACTTTTGCGCTGTGTCAATTAGCGACGCCTTCGGCCGGCCAGGATTCTTCGACGATGATGGCGAAAAAGGCGAAAGCATACTCCAGCCAGAAGACCTCCTCAAGCGCGTGGCGTTTGAGAAAAGCAAAGTTGGAGATTGCATCATCGCAGCCCTGCTTGCACAAAGCGGGGAGCGAGGCTTTGAAGCCTTTTTACCGAGGAAAGAGGCACCGCCCTCCGCCTTGCAATTCTGGCGACATAAGGCGGCAGACACTCGGAATGAGGTGCCGCTCATCGGAGGATGGAGCAAAGATTGGAGAGAGACGAAGTTCGCGCTCAACGATGTACTTCCGAAGGGATGGGCGCGGCGAGACTTTGCAGTCCGTCTTATCCAGCGCTACACATACGCCTTTGGTGAGTGAGACTGTTGGCTGCTAGCGTCCGCTCATAACTTTGCTGACCGACTCTACGGCCGCTTCGATGTGTACAGGCGAGACGTCCACCGCCTTCAATGAGCTCAACAATGACCTGGGCTGGATCAATTGGTTCCTGTGGCGGTGGTCGGAAGACCGTGGAGCCTTCATGGCCCTCAATGATCACGTAACGACGAAGAACGAAACACTTCAAGAGTTGATCCGCGAACGTGTTGCGGACTTCCATGAGCAAATGTGGCCGAATGCAACGATATACGAGTTGCCTGGGGCGTAGGCTGGCCTCGCACCCGATAGCCGCAGTCAAAGCACTTGAAAGTGGCCAGAGTACATTTACCAGTATGTCAAAGTACGCAACATACCAAAAGCGAAGGTGCAGTTGTTGCAGTTCGGGGGAAGTCCTTCATCTTTCACGCAAGAAACATGGCCGGCATACCCGTAATCTCATCGCCCTGAGTCATCGGGCTGTGTAGCAATAATCTCCAATCTGGTCCACGGACATTCGAGCATCACCATAAAATGCATTCTGATGTACATAGACTGCCTTCTAGCAAAGCCACAACGTAATCTCATATCAGCTGGATCCAGCAGTCGCACGTGATCTTCCAACGCCACCGCTTTCCTGCGGAGAGAAACACGTTTCTTTCGCCAAGTCAGCGTGCAGCTTTTCCAGCTTCCACCACAATCATCGCCGTGTTCCTTTCTGCAGCTACAATAAAGGTGCCTCACGAGCGACCAGGCGCAATGTCCTCGCACTCCCGCAATGCAGCCGCCTCGCCAAAGAGAAGCCCCTGTCGTGTTGCGAGCGCTGGGCAGACTCGCGCTGGACGGAGAATGCAGCGAACAACGCGCCCCGTCGCCGCGCACCACAACGAACTCACACTCTTGCTGATCATCTCTCTCAGTCTAAAGTGGAGTGCTCTCGCGCTCCTCGCTGGCTCAGTCGCTTTCAGCAGATCACACGCACTTTACGCGTGCTCAAGACCGTGAGCCAGTCCAGTGAACACCGTCAGACAACATGTGGTGCGACAACTGGTGAGCACGACAAGCCCTTCCACCAGGCTATTGTGCATGCTGAACGCTCGCCCCAAGCCTGCTCCTCTTCCCGCTGCGCTCGGGTGGCATCGCCCTTCTCGTCCTCATTGCGCTGTATCAGTGAGGCCGACGTTCAAGTCCGTATGGACCGGCTGCGACGTCGACTGACGTGGGCTCCACATCTCGCACAACAGAATCGCAGGCGGTGTCTTCCTCTTCTACTACGGCTCCCTCTTCTACTTCGTCGTGAGTCGACTGAACTGGGCAAGCCGCATGTGCGCTGCTGATCCTCTCGCCTCCTGTCTTGCAAACAGCAATATGAGCCGTGCGTCTATGAGGCAGACGTAGAGAAGTGC
This sequence comes from Cystobasidiaceae sp. HBUAS51001, assembly GCA_003351005.1. Lineage (NCBI taxonomy): Eukaryota > Fungi > Basidiomycota > Cystobasidiomycetes > Cystobasidiales > Cystobasidiaceae > Cystobasidiaceae sp. HBUAS51001. The sequence goes on along the minus strand of KZ857209.1, from coordinate 267,856 downwards.
TGATCGCATGCTGATAGCTCCGGCATTGAATCCAGACAAATCTACGGAGGCATCGCCATGGCCATTGCTGCAGTCATGATTATTGCCATGGTCGGCTTCTCGCGCGTAAGTGGCAGGAAAAGACAATGTTTAGGAGTGGCACATGAGCGCTTTCTGATTCTTGCGGTTCATGCAGAGCTCCTTCTTCATCATACGGCTGGCTTTTGTTCTGCTGCCTATTATCGTCATCGTCGCTGCAGTCCGAGCGGCGTTCATGGTGAGGAATTGCCAATGCAGCTTTCACAGCTCGATGAGGGTCCAATTGACACGGCTGGCCAATTCTTTCGCCAATGCGTACAGATCTTTGAAATGAACTATCGCAACGACCGCATTCAGTGGGAGTGCGACAATTCTGGACAACAATGGAATCAGACGATAATCGACGATGGCATGACCTTTGACAGCAACTCGACAACTGGCACGCTGATTCCCGACAAGTTTTGCGATATTGGAGTGCACCAAACGTACATTACGTTTGTCTTTTGCTTGCTTTTGGACTTTGTGCTTCTTTGCTATGCTTGGTTCCTCGACTGGCGCATGATGGCTCGTATCAAACATGCCTATGTTCTTGTTCAGAAGAGCACAGGTGCGTTGCGCGAACTTGAAGGTCCTCTAGCTCTATTGGAGGCACTCGCTGACACTGGTACTTCTTGTGCGATCCGCTCGTCCAAATATACCGACTCTGGCAGCAGTTGGACCGTACGGCTACGCATAGTGTACGGACAGCACATGATGACAGATAAGGAACGGATTCACATTACATGAGACGAATACCTCTATCTGCAAAGAATGCTTTGAGCGTTAAATTACATCCCTGCAGTGCGCTATGCTCACGTGCGCCATTTCCCGCTCTTCTCGATACGTACGCATCTCTCTGTCTTGACGCACGACCTGTACGCAGATGCCCTAGCCTTGCTTTGCGCAGCATATTACGACACGCTTTCCACTGTACTTTTAGCTTGAGTCCAAGGATGTGGCATAGAAACGGTAGTAGGAAGTTTTCAGTCTGTAGTCTCACCTTTTGAGCGTGAGTTGCCCTGACATTTGTGCCAGCTGCTGAACTTGGGACCACTCGCTCGGCGTTACGGTAGAAAGCGAATGGGTCAGACAGACCCGGTAGCTTGCCTGTCTAGACTAAATTGCGGGATCCGCAACGACAAAGATCAACTGAATCATAACGGTATGTCTCTGTGAGTCAGACTCAAGGAGAACCTTCACGCATCACTACCGATGCTGGAACATCTTCAGTCCAGGTGAGCAAGACCGTTCTGGTAGCGCAACAGCTGCAATCGAGTCCAGCGCCTTTTGCGACCGTTGGGCGCAATTCCGCTTCGGATCAATGTTGTTGAACGCATTTTTGACATGGTCAAAATCATGGAACACGCCTACTGAACCTGGAAAAGCCTGCAAGACAGGCTTAGAGTCGATCTCAACTGCGCAATCATGACTCGTGTTGGCAGGCAAGAAGTCATCAAGAGCGTCAAGGAGCCGTGTAGTCGCGGATCGGCCAACCAGTCCGAACAGCCTGTCGCGACAGGCTACGACAGGAGACCCAGCCCCGAGGCTTACTTGGCCCATAATGACGAAGAACTTTGTCAAGCTTCTTCTAGCCAGCCGATCCGGAGGATGCGCAATTGTGACAGGAAGCTACGACCTGACGGTGTCGTGGCACGGCCTTGCAGAAACTGCTTTCGTTTTGGGTCAATCAGATGTCGCAGGTTCCCCCTCGAGTCATGCGCGTGTACCAAGCGTGTCTGTTGCCGTTGATTGCCACTTGCTGTCGACCTCGTTGTGGGTCCCCTCAGCGACTTCCAGCTTGCCTTTGCTTTGCTCGGTCCCATCAGGTCCAGTTCCTCAGCCTGGTAACTCCCAGAGCATCAAGGTCATGGCCTTCTTCGACCTTAGCTTCACCATGTCGCTTTTTGGTGAGTACTTGTTATCCTCTTTGTCCTTCCCTTGCCCTGGCAGGTCCACATCCGCCTCCGTCCATCGACCTCCCAATTTCGATCCGCGCTGTCACCTTCCTGCTACCCAATCTCAGTGCTCAAGCCTGGCCTTCAAGCACTCGGCTAGCCCATCTCCAGCATGACCTTGATGAGGGCACCAAGACCATATGATGTTTGGCTGTACCGAGCGATCAGAGGCGTAGTACCTGTCCGACAGTGGCGTCAAGCGTTGGTGGGAAGACACAATCCGCGCTCTCTGATGCAAAAGATGTCAACATTGTCAGACGCAGTCGGTGGAAGTTGAATCTTTTCGAGTCTGCTCACTCGCGCTTCGCTGGCCCTGTCCTCCTGCGTTCAACGCCATAGATCACCAGACTTCCGACAAGCTGGCTGACGAACTCTCCACTTTCGCTGCAGGCATCCCTCTGCCAGAGGACAACAGGCCAAGCTCGCCATTGGACTTTAGCGAGTTCCTTCACATGGCTGCTTTCGATGACGACGAGGTGGCACCAGCCTCTGTGGATCCCCAGCAAATCGAGGGTCAAGCACGTCCGACCAGCTCATCCTCGACCTCGGCAATGCCAACGCTGCCACCGCCTTTCGCCAATAGCCGCTGCTCATTCTCGACGTTCCCTGCCGCAGCTCCTCCGTCTGGTCGTCCTGCATCCTGGCAGCCCTTTTCCATCTCGCCTATCACGACTGGCCCGAAGCGCAGCTTTGCGAACGCCGGGTTTGGACACCGCCACACGCAGTCGTTTGCCGGTACAACCCGGACCCGTCAGGACAGCGACATCTTGAAGTACGACTCGACCGCTGAATCTTCGATCTATGAGGAGCCGTGGTTCTCTTCATCGTCTACGTCCTTGATGAGCCCTGGGTCGCCTCAGTCAGGTTACTACTCGGCTGGCAGCGTCAACGATCCTCCACTATTTCCCAATCAAGTTCGACCAACCAGAGCTGCCCATTCGCATCCGTTTGGGAGACCGAAAGCAGGCAGACCTCGTGGTCCAAGCCAATCCTCGACGGGTGTTCCTGGCATGGACTGTCTCACACTGGGCATGAGGGCGTCCTCGGACGAGGCGTCTGCATCGGTTCCGGCCGAAAAAAAGCCTATGCAAGCTGGACCTCGCAATGAAGACTCTGCAGATCCTGGATTGCATCTTGAAGAGTCCGAGGATGAATCAGACGGTTACAGTGAGAGTCGAAGGCCAGCTGGCAGTGCGTCCAAGAAGCGGCCCTTGAAGAAGCTCAAGTCGGCTGCACGGGATCCTAGAGAAGAGGAGGAAGAAGAATCGGTAAGGGGACCAGAACGGCATCCGTACAGTACTAGAACCTCTGCTGAATACGCTACTTCACGTCGAACGGTGCGCAGGAGCTGTCGGACCTCAAAGACCGCAATATGCCACGCTCCACCCAGATTCGGCATACCCGCTTGCAGTCGGAGCGCAAGAGGAGGAGCGCATTGACCAACGCTTTCCAGGACCTCCGGTCACTTCTTCCTGCCGACATTCAGAGAGCCACCAAGAGTCAAGTGGTACGTGGTGCGCGAGCCTTGATCGTTCACCGATATCGGCTGAATTGTCTAGTCCGACTTGCAGCTCGAGGGCGCCGCCGAAGCCATACGAGATGCTCGTGAGGAGCGCGACAAGTATAGACAGCTCCTCAGCATGTTCAAGGCGCAGAAGCGCCTGTCTGCACAGCTGGACGGTGAGGAGCTCGTCCTACCGCCTATGCCGCAGCCAATGTGAAAGGCTGGCAAGACCTGAACGCCCAGCCAGTAGGAAGGCAGGCATGGGGTTCCTGAATACACGTGTTCGTGCACAACAAACGAGGCAGTAGTCGTTAACTCCCATTCGCAGTAGTAGCCCATCTTAGCTTATCCGGATCTTGTCCCATTTCGGCAGTTTAACCTGGCAGCATGTCCCAATGAAGCGTTGTATCGGTAACAATATGAGAGAAATAGCACAGGGGATTTGAAGTGTCGCTCCTGTGCACACTGCTATCGAGCATTGCTTGAGGGCCAGGACAGTGATCAGTTGGTCAGAGGTCAGAGGTCAGCCAGCAAGCCTTCGCGACGGAGGACAGGTCGTGCTCAGGCCGATCCTGAGCACCCCACCTCGCTCGTCACTACTGGTCAAGGAAGCTGCCTCTGGGCAGACAGGTGCTCCAGTATTATTCGCGCAGGGCATGCGCCATGAGGAACTGCCGTCGCTCCAGGTGACGCAGTCGCATGTCGCCCTTGGGAAGCCAAACGCAGGCCCGCATAGCCTCGCAGCCGTCCACCACGGCGAGAACAGCTCTGTTGCCTTTGTAAGTGCACAGAGCATCAAAAGTACTCACACCATTCTCACCTGTTCTCTCCAGGCTGTCGCGTCGAGCGACCACATTGAACTGGTAGACGCCGACCTGCATCTCCGATCAACACTATTCTTTGCGGACGCATTCCCCACGACAGCCAACAAGCAAGGCTCCGTTCAGGCTATAGCTAGCGATGATTCTGCGCAAAGAGTGCGTACTCGCATGAGCTCAAGCCAACTTGTGGTTTGCTCGTTGGACTGATTGCGGTGGCGTTTCAATCCCATGATATATTCCACCAGCTTGCGGCTGCCTTTGACGACCACATTGCAGTATGGAGCAAGACAGGGGCTGGCAGGTACAAGGTGCACTCCACCTTCTCGACCGGTTTCCGCGTAGATTGTCTGGATATACTGGATAGTGCGTGTATCGCGCCCGGCCAGGACTCGAGAGCTGCCCTCACTAAAGTTGCCAATGCATACACCAGATTGTCTGGTAGCCGGTGGGGAGGCCCTTGCACTCTATCGCTTGGACGCAACCTCGGAGTTTCCTTCTTGGTCTCGGTTCCGCATCTCAAGGTACGTTCCTCGGCTTCCGACATTTTCATCTTTTTTCCTAACCTCTCGTTAATACTATAACAGACTCCTTGAGCGCGTACAACAAGCCAGCTTTAGTCCTGACGGCAGATATGTTGCTGTCAGGTGCTGTGATTCCAACACAGCACAGGTCATCCTGCTACATTCTGCAAAAGATGATATCGAAATTGTCTGCGAGCCCTGGCATGTGCGCCGCTTGAGAGGGCTTCGTTGGCTTCCCTCACCCAGAAAGACGGATGCGACCGCTTCAGTAAATCTCGTCACCGAGACAACAGATGGAACTCTGCGGATCTGGAAAACTCTTCCCGATGAAACGGATTACTTTGTCCTTTGGCTTACCATCGCATCCGGCGATGCGATGAATCTGGCATTGGCGAATATCTGGCTCCCGCTAAAGCACGATCAGCCTACTCAGCTGCTCAGAGTACTCAGCAGTGGCAAGGCTGACATAGTCACGATTGAAGTGAGCAGATGATACCGCAAATTCTACACCATGATAGTAAATTGACTTTGTCCCAGAACTTGACAGCTATTGCGGTGTCAGCGGCACGTACATCAACAAGATCATACTCAAAGCTTGAGATGTCACGGAGACAGCTCTCCGTGCTGAAATACCACGTATCGGGCATCGAGGGAGGGCGATTGTCGATCTTGGGGCTGTCCACTTCTGGCTCTCTAGGCTTGCTCTGCCTGCAAAATCCTTTTGACCCCACCGATGCCCGTCTCCGACCCTGGAAGCATGTTCGGATACGCCCTAGTCAAAATATAGTACGAATCATATCTGCGGAGGTTGCTCCTCGACTGCTCACAGTAGGCGAACGAGGGGAAGTTATATTCTGGCAAGCCAACCGGCTACACGATCGCACTGCTTCAATCGAAGCGATAGCATCACACCTTCTCACCCTAGACGAATCGCCCATGATGGCGGTCGTATCGCCAGATGGTACGCTTGCTATTGTCGCGTCATCCCGCGACACTGCAATCATAGAGCTCTCGGCAAAAAAAGCTACCAAACGTGAATGGACTTTTGAACGTCTGCCTAGCTTTCAGGACCTGCTAGCAATCAGGCTGGATAATTCCAACGACGGCCAGCTATACCTCATCGCCGTAGACCGCCGCAGCGGCATCTTCGTGTGGCATATCGATGGAAGCGGAGCCCAGCTCATCAGACAAGCTACATCTTCTTGGCAGGCGGAACGCGCTGAGATCACACCTCAATCCTCAAGCAGTGCAGCTCGGATAATACTCATTGACTCTACCGGGCAGATTGGTCTCGGCAATGTGCTCTTTGAGGGTCACAAAGCGTCGTACCGCGACCTGCATTTTGTGCAGACTAGACAAACAAACATCACGCACGTATGCGCATCAGTCAGCAATTATGTCGCATCCATTGGCGACTTCGAGGGGCAGAGAACTCTGCAGATAACCAATACAAGATCGTCATTATTCACATCTGGGCTGGAACACCGCTTGACTTTTGAGTGAGTACTGTGAACATTGGCATATTTCGGTCACTGATGACGCCATGTCACATCACAGTCCAACCGACCTGCCTCGCCGCATCAGCTTTGGCATGACACTTGACGGTCTGCCTTTGCTATTGGCCACCTTTGATCATCGCATTGTCGTCATTTCGCAGCAGAAACTGGATTACTACCAAGAAAACAGCATGTGGTGTCCTATCGCTGCGATTCCCGTCCCGAGGTACTGCTGTAACGTCAAGCATTCTTCTACCGCGGTCGAGGCTGACGTGTCAATTATGGTAGCGAACCCCCTCTGTCAGACGCATGCTTCACATATGGCGGCTCGATAGCTGTACCCATGAGCAATCGACTGCAGCTCTTTTCCCGGAGATATGCCGCCAACGGATCTAAAAGCGATCGGGACCTCTTTAGAGAGATCCACGCCTTGACTGCACCGCTACCAGACTACCATCCACAGCTTTTGATGCAGTGTTTGCTTGAAGGTGAGTTTTCACGCAGGTCAGCTTTTTGAGTCTACTTGCGAACTTCCATACTTTAGGCAAGCATCTAGTAGTGGACAGAGTCTTACGCAGGTTATCCGAAGCCTGCAAAATCGCTCTCGAGGAGGAAAGGCCTTTTGAATATTTGGGATTACCCCAATCGGCTTTCTATGCCGACGGGTCACCCGAGGAGGTAATGCCAGCCTTTGCTTTGCGTTCCACTATTGTGTTTGTGTTGACGAAATCGCGATTTGTAGAGCAGTGCTTCGAGGAAAGATTTCTTCCTCAGCGTGAACGCCGCGTAAGTCGGAAAAGACTACACTGCCATCTCCTGCTGACTCAATGCCACATTTTCCAGTCGAGCCAAGGCCTGCGAAGCTCTGGACTTGCAAGAGCAGACCGTCATCTACACCTACCTGCATAGCCATGCTTTGCCATCAGTCTCACCCGCGGAAGCTTTGCATCTCAAAGCTGTTATCCAGACCAGTGCTCAGGTCGAAGCGCAGAGGCGATCATTGGACACGAATGGCATGCGATTCCTTATTTCACTGAAATCGTACGCCGCCACGCAGAGTTTGGGGCAATCGAACGATTTGCAAATTCCGGACGGGGCTTCAAGTGTGCCTTGTGTGCCTTTCAATGTTGAAAGCAGCACGTTGCCTCGACTCCGCTACCGAGATGTGCTGTGGGGTTTTCACAGTGAAAGCCAAGAAATCCTGTTACAGACATGCACTGAATTGTGCCAGAAGCCAATGATCTGGCAGGATGCAAAGGCTTTGTGCTTGCCTCTTTGGCTCCAATCCAGCGAACATCTGGTCAGTGCCCCTGCGCCCTCTTCCTCGTCAAGTGAAGCTGACAAATGCGACTCTGCGCGCCACAGTCACAGCAAATAGAACACGTAGCGAGAAATGAATTCACAAGAGGAGAAGACAGAGATCCCACTAATTGCTCACTCTACTATTTCGCCCTCCGGAAGAAGCGCCTGGTTCAAGGGCTTTGGAGACAGGCTACATTCCACAAAGAACGACCCACTATGATGAAATTCCTTATGAACGATTTCGACGAACCGCGGTGGAAGTCTGCAGCCATTAAGAATGCTTATGCGCTTCTAAGCAAACATCGCTTTCGTAGGTGTATTCGTGGGGGGAAGACGAAGGCACGAGTGCTGACGGGCCTGTGCTGAGCAGACTATGCTGCGGCGTTCTTCCTACTGGGCGACAGTCTAAAAGATTGTGTAGCAGTGTGCATGAAGCAGCTCGATGACTGGCTGTTGGCCGTTTGCATTGCCCGCATATATGAGGGTGACACTGGTCCGGTCTTCCAATCTATCATCAAAGATCATATTCTCCCAAAGGCGTTCGCCAATGGCTTTCGCCGGTTAGCGAGCTGGGCTTTTTGGATGATCAAACGGCGAGATCTCAGTATCCAGGTCCTGGTGGTAAGCAACCACAACCGCAACTCATGTAGCGCCAGCTGGCTGACGTATCTCTAGACTCCTTTTGCGGAACTGCTGTCTAGTATCGATTTCATAAACATCAAGAGTGTCGGCGTTCCGGGCCAGGAGAACCCGAGTCTTGTTCTCCTTTATAGAGAGCTCCGAGAGCGCTCATTGCAGACCCTGAAAGGCTCTTTTGCGATAGCACCCATCCGCGAAACGGAGGTTAGTCAGAGCACGCTTACCTGGGCGATACGGCTAAGAATGGACTCTATTACCAGTTTATCCTGCATATTTCGCAGGCCTTCTGCCGGATGGGTGCGTCTAACGAGCCTTTGATCACTTCGGTGGACTAGGAATCGGCTGATGGCTGAATTGGGCTTCTAGGTTGCCACACGCTTGCGCTGGACTTGGTCAGGGGATGGCGATTCACCGCCGTCGATGAGCAGCTGAAGGCCCTCACAACAAAGCCAGTGAATGGCTACGCTCAGCCGTCTGCAGCGGCGACCTTGCCGCCAAGACCCATTGGCGGGCACCACAGAAGGAGGTCATCGTTGCTCAAGCTCAAGAGGCGCAGGTGAGGCCACCGGTGCAACACTGCAAAAACTTTGATTGTCTGACTTCGCGTGTTTGCATCTGCATTGCAGCACCATAATTCTCGATGTTCCGAGCGCGGTCCCATCGAGAAGTGGCTCGCCTGAACCGGAACAGACAGCAGAGAAAGCAGCAACGCTCGCAGCAGATCAAACTGAATCCATCAAACATGTACCCGTGGACGAGAGCTTCAAGCGCGTCCTGAAAGAAGTGAAAGCCCCTCCACCTGAATTTGACATGTCTTCCTTCGACTTCTGACTCGGAAGATCGTGCCTCGTTACCAAATTATTCTTCCTATGTTAGAAGTCTTCATCGTCATCACTGTTGTCGTGCTCCGCATCCGCATTTGTAATGTCGTCGTCGTCTTCATCGTCATCAAAGATCCCGGCCCACATATCGTTGAGATTGGCAGCATCCTCTTTATAAGCATAGTTGACCAGCTTGCTTTTCCTCGTCTGGATCTTCTTGATCTTGCCTTCAATAGAGTTGCGAATCCGAAAGCGATACACAAAGACCTGACAGGTGACGGATGAGCCACGGCCCGACTTGCATTATCTATCAGCTCGCAAGCTCAACATGCTTACCTGTCGTTCTTGGCCGAAGCGATGGACACGATCTATGGCTTGCTCTTCAACCGGTTTATCTAAATTCATTGTCCATCAGCCGACGTTCTACCCGTACGTTGAAAATCTAGCATAACTGGCTCACTCCACCACCAGTCTGTTAGATAAATCCGATTCGCAATCGTCTATTACAAAGATCTATGAGCCAGTGCGTCGCAAATGCTTGGTGGCTCTCACTTACAAGATTCAAACCAGTACCACCTGCCTTCAGCGAGATGATGAAGACGCAGTGCTTTGACTTGTCATTGAACTGGCGCACGGCGGCTTCTCGGTGCTTGCGATCCATACTGCCGTCCAGGCGCACGAAGCGGAGTTTGGCCAAGCCAAGAGCCTGTTCGAAGAGGTCGAGGAACGTCGTAAATTGGGAAAATACCACTGCATGAAACTTTGGCCTGTCGAGCAAAATTGTCAAAAAGCTCACGCCGCACGCATATGCGGGTAATGTCTCACTCCTTTTCTTTGACTTGCAGCAGGTGCTCTATTACGGCGTCAATCTTTGTGCTCGAGGCGAAGTCGGTCTTGTCAAGCCAGTGTCTGGGGTCGCTGCGTTCGCTTTGTGAGGATGAGGATGCGCGACTGCTTGGTCGGGAGGGTTTGCCGGGCTGGCTCGAGGCAGCTGATGAAGTGGAACTGTGTGCGGAGGGTCAGTAGCAGCGACATTATCATGTGTAGAGGAACATACCTAGAGCGTGAGCGCGCTCTAAACAAGGGCTTCTTCTGAGCCGTAGCCTTGCCATCGGACTCGGCGTCAGAGTCGTCACTCAAGTCAATGACTTCGCCCTCAGGTTTCGCCGCTTTGACGGCTTGGAGTAGATCATTGACACTGTATTCGACTTCGTCCTGGCAAGCGGGGCAAGTGGCCTGCTCGTCTGTTCAGCATAACCCTCCAATCAAGCCTAGGTCGATCGCTTACCGGACCGTCCGCTAAATAGGTCAGCATACATTGCTTGCATGCGCCATGTTCGCAAGGAAAGAAGACAGGCTCTTCACAGATCTGAAAGACAGGAGATCTTAGTATAATACCTTCGACGTAAGAGTCTGACCAAAACTCACATCCTGACACAACATGCACTGTGGCTGAAGCTCCTCGTCTGTTTCGTTCATTTCATTCAAGATCTCCTCGACGCTATGCTGGTTGCCTCCTTCTGCAATGTAGCGGGCGACCATACGCCGAATAGTTCCACTCGATGGATCGTCTTTGTTCGCGCCTGCTTTCAGTAACAGCGAAGGATGCAGACAAGCTTGACGCATGCGAGTGATGATTGCCAAAATGGCAATGGTGTTCTTCTTGACAGTGCCTTCGTTCGCGTAAGCCCTATATTGTTGCTTGCTGTCTCGTTCGACCTAAGCAACGAGCAAGCAATTAGTCGCGGTGACAGGCATCCGGCATAGTAGGACCCACCAGGTCGTAGATAGCTTGCTCTTCCTTTGACAGCCGTATAACTTTCTGTGCAGGAGATAGATCCCGCTCAGTAGCCGTCTACACGCACTATCGGGTATATGACATACCTCTCTGAATTTCTTGGGTGGCAATGCAACTATTGGCATGTTGTGCTGATCTCTCATGCTTTTTTCGCGCCTCAGCATCAAGCTGCTCATGATCTCGCGGATCAGACTTCCTGCAGATTCGTCCCGATTCTGCAAAGGCAATGTTACAAACGTCTTGAAGAAGGACCAATTGCCGTAAGGTCTGAAGAGAAGCTTAGATGTGACACGGCCCTGCTACGTTCGTCAGAACAGCTTACTCCGCTCGCAAGAAATGTACTAGAGAAAAGAGGTCTTCTGGTCTGTTTACCACTGGTGTGCCGGTCAAGCACCACCTGCGACGTCCTTCAAGCGCGTAGCACGCCTTGGCTGCTCGAGTGCTCCTAGATTTGATGTTGTGCGCCTGGAAGAGCGACCTCCAACCTTCAATCAGAGTTCACAGAGCCTTCGCAGCGATGCACTGACCTCGTCTAGTATCACCCGAAACCATTCAATTGCGAAAAGTCCATCTTTCGGTTTTTTGGCCAGACCTTTACCGTTCTCGCCTGCCCACCGATCATACTCTACGCCCATCTTGCCAAAACTTACGACCACGACATCCACACCGCCGTCCAGCTCGTCCGCCAAGTGGCTGATATCCTTCGTATCGTTGTATACCAGAACAGAAAGGCGGTCCTTGGAAGTTCTTCGCAGCTCATCCCGCCATTGGGCGAGAAGACTCGTTGGAGCAACGACCAATGTCGCTGCCTTTCTTCCGTGTGCGCGTCTACCAGTCGGTGGTGGGATGGGGCCATTCTTCGGCGGCTGATTCGATGATGCGTTTGGATGAGATGCAGACTTGAATGCTGATGGACTTCCTTCCCGGTTGTCCTGCTCGCCCTCATCGGAATCCGACGCTTGATTCTCGTCTGAATCAGGTGTTCTAGATTTTCTTGCAGCTTTTACCGTCATGTAATTTGAATGTATCAGAGCGGCAACCATGATAGTCTTGCCCAGACCCATTTCTGTAGATGAATACCTTTGTCAGCGATCGACTGGCTAACAGGAAGGGCGTCTTTACCATCGGCAAGAATGCCGCCTGGCACTTTCGATCCACCCTTTGGGTACGTGAGAGACAATTCTCCAGCTGCGAGGTAGATCTTAGATAAGTCACGAAGCTGAGCAAAGTTCAGTTCAGATGACCTACAAAACGCATTGTAGAAGAAGGGTTCATCTGGGACATCCAGATCTATCACATCATCTGCGGGTGGAAAGGTGTACCTGCGCTAGGTTGTCAGCTCGCGCACGAACCGTTCTGTGCCTGTTGACTCACTCGGCCCACAAAGGGTGCATTTTCGTTTGTTCGTACTCAGCCTCCACCCCGCACTCCTTGTCGTACATCCACCTGCGGACGTGGCTTTACGTCAGCAATAAAGCACAGCGATCAGCCAATAACGAGTCTTACTTCAAGGCTTGCTTTTGGTAAGGCCGCAGCTCTAGACTAAAGTGACTTGGCGGGTCCATCTCGGGCAGATCTGCTGTTTTCGTTGAACCATCGTGCAAGAGTCTCTCGACCTCGCTTTTAGACAAGTCCGTGCCTTCTTCATCTGTATCTTCTGCTTTGGACTTGCCCTTGTTTGAGGAGCCGCCTTGCTTGCTCTGCTTAGAGGAGGATTTGCCATTCTTTTTGTCGAAATATTTTTTCATTGAACGTGCACTTTTCAATTTCTGTGCTCCATCACCAGACGCAACCGGCGTCATGTTCAGCTTGCCAAGGAGCGCCGTGATAGCAACTTTCCTCCGCTTGAGCAGGTACTCGAGCTCAGTATCATCCGACTCATCGATGACTGTCGGCCTACGGGCCTTTGGGACGCTGTTGTCCTTTTGTAACTGGGTGGCTTTGGACGTGGTTCCGTTCTTCTGAGCTGACCGGTCTGCAGCTGTTTGATGACTGAAGAACGCGTCGCGGAAGACATACGTCCGCACGGACAATGAGAATTCGGTCAAGCCTAGACTGACTATCAGTGCCAGCTCGAACCGCTGCAATGCGCAAAGCATACCCGAGCTAATTTCCTTCGGCACGTTGTCTACACAAGCTTGGAACCGTGCCAGATTAAGATCAATTGCCTTGGCCATCCAGCTGTAGAATACGAGAATGAATCAGCGTTTTTGTGCCATGTTTCGGAGGTACGACCTGGTGCCTTCGCTCACTTGGCATCCTTTTGAACGATGCGACCAATTTCCCTGTCTTGATGGTTGCGCAGTCGGACAATACTATTTTCTTCGCGCTCCCGAACTTTGACGGAAGCCTCGGCAAGTCTCTTCTGAGTGGCAGCAGATACGGTCGGACGTTCCACCTTTACCGCTTTCGACTGCTTGAAGAGGTCTTTTGCCGAGTTCTTGGAGGAAACGGTGGCAAAAGCCTTTACAGTGAAACCTGTGTAAGCAGTGTGCATTTGCGACTTGGTCAGCAGATGTCCGTCCAGCAGTGCAAAGTGACGCCTCTTTCTCACTTCCGAGGTACTTGTCGCCTTTGAAGTCTGTGCCATCTCGCGGTACGCGTGGTGTACGTGGGCCAGGTAAATATGGGTCCGACGAAGGGCCTGCGACAGCATACATGGCGTCGTCGTCGTCAGAGTCATCGAGTATCTCGACAACAGCGTCTTGGTTGACTGTACGGCCTTTTCCTTTATCGGGTTTGCCGTGACTTTGCTTTGTATCTGCGCCATTGGCGTGATCTCTGCCATCGCTTGCCTTCTTGCTCTTGGACGAGTCGCTCTCCTCTCCAACGTCGCCTCCATCGTCCACCTGCTGAGCAAAGAAGCGACGCCGCTTCACCTGCGGCACAAAGTGCTCGGGCGGCGGTGGTGTCGCATCGTCGTGATCATCGACGTCTTCCACCTTGCGCTTCGGCGCGTCTTCGCCGTTCAAATCTTCTTCTCCGTCGGTGCCCTCAGCTGGGTCGGCCGTGTGACCATCCTCGACGAGATCCATGATTCTCTACGCAAGTGCACACAGCCTGGCAATCTGTGATGGCTAGCAGCAAGAAGGGTCGGACTGCCGTGCGCGTAAATGGTCTTTGAACGTTGATCGTGAACTGGCGGACACGATTCTGATAGTACGACTGACAGAGAGCGCGCTCGACTGACGGTCGCGACCAGCTTTTTCGGGGATTTCAACATACAGAAGTCAGCAGTAGAGAGAACCCTCAGCTTGTTCCCTTCGATGCCGACCTGTTGTCGCTTACACGCGCGGGGGCCTCGAGGAAGGAGACAGCTGCGCCTGCCGCACTATGCAGCGCGTCAAAACAGCCAAGGATGCTCCATGTACGCAATATGGCCATGAATCATACGCATGTTGCTGCCAACGAAGCGAGCCCGGCGTCGCTAGACCAGTCACTGAAAAGGCACAGAAGCGCGAGAATGGTACATTGCAGGGTATACTAAAGGTGAAGGTCTGAAAGGCAACGAGCCGACACAGCGCTGACAAGCCAGCTTGTCATCTGTGAAGGAGACACAGGACCAGACAGAGCCGTTTAGACCTATCCGTCGATTGTGTAGGTTACCACTTCAAGATTACCATTGCTGCCCTTGAGTGCTGCGAAGAGGGCAGGCGACGCATCAAAAGAGTCAGGAGAGCCAATACCGCAATTCTGTGCTGGATTGGCATCGTTCCCTGCAATGGCGAGGTCGTACCATGATCAGCCGGTTCGTCACTACGGCGTCTTCCATTCTCGGGGCTTGCGCCACGGCTTACTGTCTGTGATGACGGCTTTGACAGATACACCACCCTTTGTGAGAGTGACTGTTTTACCGCAGAGCGGGTTGTTGTTCGGGTTTGCGGGATTGAGAGGAACGAAAATTGGAGCTGGGATTGACACGCAGGGGAGCCCGTTCGTAGCAACGCTGGGCCCGCAAGCGCCAGTCGTGCATACGTCGCTACTAGTGTGAACGGTGAGACATGCTGAACCGCTCATTCCGGTAGCACGGCTGTTCAGGCTGGTACTGTCGAGGGGTGCGGCAGATGTCAAAGAGACCGCCAAAACGGCGATGGTAGCCACGCCGAAGAGAGCCCGCACGTTGGTCAGCATGGCGTATCGATGGAATGAAGTGTGTTGTGGAGCACTGATGGATTACGACTGAATGAAGGAGAGTGGGTGTGGTCTTGTCGGCGAGCCGTCGAACGGTTGTGTCGTTGGAGGCCGGATGAAGAGGGTCGCAATTGATGAAAGAAGAGGAGAGCAAAGCAGCGACCATTCCGGCTTTTATAGAAATGGTAGGCCTTGCGTGCATGACCTTTCGTAGCGCCATAAGTTACTTCGAGACCTTGTGACTTACACACACAGCTCGCTAGTTCTGACCTCCAACGAGCCGTTTCGGCAGACCTCCTCAAGACAAAGTAGGTGAGCCGACCAGGCCTCGTGACCTCCAGAGGCAGATAATTCAATCCACCCGGCTGCATGGCGGACTTGCTTATCGCATGCAGTCCTGCTGGCCGGCCCATATCACGAAAGCAAGAGAGCTTACAGACGGAAGTGCTGGAGTCTGCAAAAAAATCCCAAGACGCCGCCCGAATGGAAGGCATGCATCAGATACAGATATTCTTTAGCTCGACATCTGGAGGCAGCCCAATTACCGAACCAGACCTCGAGGCAAGGTATACTGTGATTGCAATCATGTAAGGAGGCTACTTGGTGTACTGTTTGAGAGCGCCATGCAAATATGGCAGTCTGCCGAGCTTGACACCGCCGCCGAACCTCCTGTCCTTTCAAAAGCATCTTGAATTCAAGCCAACCTCGTCGGCCGCTTTAGGCTCCGCTTGAGGACCTGTATATGAGGACCAATGGAGACGCTATCTCATCTTACCGGCGCCTCTGCAAGCAGCACCATTATGCCCCTCGTGAGTTGATCGCAGGTTGACATTAGTCAATCGCGTAAACTCGTATCTTGAGGCCGAAGCGATGTCGGTTCAAGGAATGAGCCAGTCGGCGTGTGCGAGATCATTGGCTTCAGACAGACATGACAAGTCCAGCCTGGCAAGGCGAAATTCGATGCAGGGCGACAGGGTGAAGGCAAAAAAGAGCTCTGTTTTCACTTATGCAGATTGATGGCAGTGCTCAGAGTATGTCGGCGTCGGCTAACAAGAAGATAAAATTGATGTACGAACACAAGACCGGCTTGCGTAGCTCGTCAAACAGAAGCTGACCTGTCGATTATTGTGCTACGATTCGATGCTGTAGCTCACTTGACCGAGTGGACCATCGTCGCCTCCAAGCTCTAAGAAGAGTGCGCGAGGTGTATCAACAGATGCTGACGATCCGAGTCCGCACTGCTGGTCGGGCTTGACTTCATTCGCTGGAATCCACAACTTGTCAGTGGTACGCACCT
This sequence comes from Cystobasidiaceae sp. HBUAS51001, assembly GCA_003351005.1. NCBI lineage: Eukaryota > Fungi > Basidiomycota > Cystobasidiomycetes > Cystobasidiales > Cystobasidiaceae > Cystobasidiaceae sp. HBUAS51001. Next base: position 251,514 of record KZ857209.1, on the reverse strand, counting down.
CGGAGCAGCACGATAATCAGGACTTCACTTACCGCCCCCAATGATGGCCTGCTTTACGACAGTTCCTTTGGTTAGTGTCACCACCTGCAAAGCGGAGAAGAGTCAGCGTGGGGTCACAGCTCATGCGCTAAGCAAATGGAAGCTGACCTTGCTGCAGAGGGGATTCTGATTTGGGTCCGAGGGCGATAAAGGATTGAAAAAAATGGGTCCAGGGATGGCGATACAGGGAAGCCCATTGGGGTTTACGACAGTGCCACAATTGCCGGCGCAGAGATCTTCCGCGTGCCAAGTGAGACATGCCTGGCCGCTTGCACCACGTCGGTCTAGGTTCGTACTTTCAAGCGGTGCAGCGGAGCTCAAGGAAGTCGCCACCACAGCAACAGCAGCTACAAGGAAGAGGGTGCGCACGCGGGTGAGCATGGCGTGTTGATGAAATGCAGGCGTTGGTGGGCGCTGGAGGTATGGTGCTGGATGAACGAGAGTGGGCGTGGTCTTCTCGGCAAGGACTGTGTTGCTGAGGAGGAGTGTTGCAGTTGATGAAGGAGGAGGAGAGCAAGGAAGCGACCGCCCTGCCTTGCTTATAAACGGTAGAGCGTTGGAGTGACGGGCTGATCAGCTGGTCGTAGGCCTCGTGACTGCATTTCATGCTGTGGCTGCCCTCCAGCGAGCCTTTCCGGCGGACCTCCAAAAGATGGAGTAGGCCAGCCGAGCAGCCCTTGCGGCGCCCAGCGGCAAACGATTCGACTCCGCCAGCTCTGGTCCGCGGAGTCGCCGACCGTATGGGCTCCGCCATCCGGCCGATATCCTTTAAGCTAGGGAGCTCAAAACAGAGGTATTGGCGTCAGTGGAGCGGTTTCAGACACCGGTCCAAGGCAAGTTCTACGCAAAGCATGCATCAGATGCAAGTTCACATGTAAGTCGAGGTCTACGAACGAGCTTCAGAAAGTTGAGATCCCGGCCAGACATACTGTTAACTTGATACGAAGGAGCGCTCTGCTGAGCTAAGACGTTTCATCTGATATGAGTTACATGATTGTTGATGCGGCCAAGCGTAGAATGGTTGAGCACCGGGCCGTCTTCAGTGACAAGCTCTGCACAACTACTTTCACTCCACCATCTGCCAAGACCGGTAACATCACAATCAGCATCGTGAGCGTCAAAGGAAAGCATCAGCTCTGATCTTGAATTTGATCTGGCTGAGAGGTCCATCGTGTCCACGTAGCTTCCTCCAAAGCCTGGCCGAGGCGTCGAAGCTATCGCAAGAGCCTACACCACAGCTTTGATCGCCAGAAGATTCGTTGGCTGACAAGCAGTAAATCCCGTCCATCAGTGGATATGCAAGGTGGCGTGTATAGATGTAGATGTTGTTGAGCATTTGGGAGACGGTACAAGTGATGAGATGATGCTCAGCAAGTTCACAATATAGGTATCTCGCATCGACTCACTGTCCGTTATGATTGCAGTGCGGGTCACCCCATTAGCCCTCAAACTGAATTATAAGGTAACAATACGCTGAGTTTAGCATGCACTCTGAGAGCAACACCAGGCTACATACGCGGACTTCCTTGCCACTGCAAATGCAATGTGGTCAGTGTCACAAGTGACGTGCTCGGTAGGTATTCACTCACCAGAGTGGATTGAGATTGCCATTCGCATTTGGTGTGTTTGCTCCCGGTGTATTTGGGTTAAAAATGGTATACGGGATTGCAACGCACGGTAGACGTTTTGGATTGGGCACATTAGGACCACAGGCCCCTTGGGTGCACAGAGCATCGCCAGCAATGTACCTCGTGAAGCAGGCCCAGCCTTTGCGAGTGTTGCCATTGAGCCTGCCGCCGCCGACGTTATTCGTATTGCTGCTGTGGCTGTTGCTGCCGTCTGGGGGGATGAAGTTGCTTGGAGACGGGAGTGCTTGAGCGTATTGCGTGGCCAGGGCCACGCATGCCACGAAGCATAAGACCAGCTTGTGCATGGAGATCATCGTATATAGGCGTGGAGGCGGCTGATCAAAAGAGTGTGGTCTGCAGGCCGAAAGCAGCGGACGCGACCAGCGCTGTCTGTCTTACAATGCGGAGGTATCGTGTGAAGTGTTGGGAAGAGGCATAACCTACCTCCACAGAGCGTCAGGGTTGCAGTAGAGGCCAAACATTAGCAGCGCACTGGTCTTGGCAAAATCACATGATGCGGATTTGCCGGTCAGTCGACCTAGTAAAGTGTTCGCCTTTGAGACGAGCAGCCGGGAGGATGCCATGCTCGAGATAGTCGGGCGGTGCTCCTGCTTCATCGAAGGGCCTTTGACGACCTATCAACCTAAAAAAAAAGAGTGTTCCGTGATAGTGTTGAAGAGACTGTCAATCTAGCAGAGAGACTCTGCACCAATCTTCCCTGCTAATGTATCGAACTGAGAGACCCTACAGCCAAGACCGTCCTGCTTGACGGCGGTCTTGGAGTGCGTTGTCGCGACCACCCATGAAAGCACGTCCAGAGTTTGCGCAGTGTGTAGTATGTTCTGCGAGCAGGTCGTGAAGGTCAATGCCAGCTGCACTGACAGTCTGGATACCGGGTCTTGCCAGCCTAATTGTGGTCCTGCAGCCGCAGCTGGCCAGGTATTGCGCCGGTCAGACCGGCACAAGCCAGAGCCAGGCTCAGCGAGTCAGCACAGTATTGACAGCGTGCACGATGTGCGGGTTCGCGGTATGCAGCTTTGCGAGTACTGTCAGAGCCAACCCGACCCGCGCGATTGGCCGCCACATGCTCCGTCGTCGAGATCTTGATGAATGCACCAGCTTCTCCCGCAAGTTGACCTTCCGACCATCGAACGACAGAGGGACGAGGCCCAGCATGCTTCAGCGCACACTGCCGTCGTCTAGCTCACGGCGAGCTGCCTCGCGCGCGCTCCGCCAGCTCCGATGCGCAGAGTCGACGCCTGTCCGGGGCTTTGCATCGACGAGCTCGAGCAGGCTCGCAACTGTGCAAGACGCACCGGGGCAGGAGAAGCCCAAGCGGACGCAGTTTGGAGGTCTGCGTGACCAGGACAGAATCTTCAGCAATGCTTACCTCGTCCACGACTACAAGCTTAAAGGCGCGATGGTGAGCGGGTGTTTCTCTGGTCCTCGATCTCGACTTGCAATGAGATGCTAAATGCCTTGCATACTCTCTTTCCTCTTCGTCTGCAGGCCCGTGGTGACTGGCACCGCACCAAAGACATCATCCTCAAAGGCGACGACTGGATCATCTCACAGATCAAGGCGTCTGGCCTGCGCGGGCGAGGTGGAGCAGGATTCCCATCTGGCCTGAAATGGTCATTCATGAACAAGCCAGGCGCAAAGGAGGGCATAAAGGACGGGCGGTACCTCGTCGTCAACGCAGACGAGGGAGAACCAGGCACTTGCAAGGACCGAGAGATCATGCGCGGTGACCCGCACAAGCTCGTCGAGGGCTGCTTGGTCGCTGGACGAGCTATGAATGCGAGCGCAGGTGGGTTGCGGAGCGGCTGTCATCTGCTTGGCTAGCCGAGCATCGTATATAAGGCCATTAGCTAACGCTGTAAATTAATGTACCATCAGCCTACATCTACATTCGCGGAGAGTTCTACCAAGAAGCAAACCACCTCCAAGTCGCAATCGACGAAGCATACAAGGCTGGCTACATTGGCAAGAATGCCTGCGGCTCAGGCTACGATTTCGACGTCTACGTGCATCGTGGAGCCGGTGCCTACATCTGCGGTGAAGAGACGGCGCTCATCGAGTCGCTCGAGGGCAAGCAAGGCAAGCCGCGCCTAAAGCCACCCTTCCCCGCCGATGTAGGCCTCTTTGGCCGTCCTACGACCGTTGCAAATGTAGAAACTGTAGCAGTGGCTCCTACGATTGTTCGAAGGGGCGCAGCGTGGTTTGACGCATTTGGTCGAGACCGAAACTCTGGAACAAAACTCTTTTGCATCTCGGGACATGTCAACAAGCCGTGTGTCGTCGAGGAGGAGATGTCCATTTCCCTCAAGGAACTCATTGAGAAGCACTGTGGAGGCGTCCGTGGTGGATGGGACAATCTCAAGGGCATCGTTCCAGGTGGCTCGTCTGTGCCCGTCTTGAACAAGGAAGAGTGCGAGACTGCGCTGTGAGTGATCACATGGGTTTTCGAGCATGCATTCGCTGCGCTTAAAGTGGTAGACTGACTATTGTGGCTCTTTGTGCGCACTCAGCATGGACTTTGACTCGCTCAAGGATCTTGGAAGCGGTCTCGGAACGGGCGCCGTCATCGTCATGGACAAGTCGACAGACATGGTCGCTGCCATTTCGCGATTCGCCAAGTTCTATGCACACGAGTCATGTGGACAGTGTGAGTCGATGTTGCTTTTTTGCTTTTCCCAAGCCTCAGACTCATCGCTGATTGTTGTGGATATTGCCGCTTTCGCAACCTGCAGGCACACCATGCCGAGAGGGCACAACATGGATGGCCAAGATGATGGACCGGATGGTGGGTAAAGCTTACAGTCATCGAAAGTGGCATTACTGATGTGAGATTCCTGCTATGTTGTTAGGTCGAAGGCCGGGCAGCAGAGCGCGAGGTTGACATGCTGTATGAGCTGTCCCGCCAGATCGAAGGACGTGAGTGTTGCAAGACGCAGATAAACAAGTACAAGCAAAGGCTGAAAGTTTGCACACACGCTACAGACACCATCTGCGCATTGGGCGACGCAGCAGCATGGCCGATCCAAGGTCTGCTCCAGCGCTTCCGACCAGAAGTGATGGAGCGCATCAAGGCATACAATGAAAAGCACGGCCCGGTCAAGTTTGGCGGTGCGTTGGCGAACGAGATGGGCAAGACGCCGAGCCCGTCGTGGCCAGAGAATACGATTCCAGGTCCCTCGACGCTTTCGCTGTGATCATTGGCATTTCTGGCAATGTGACCATTTGTCGAGCGATGTCTGTTCTTTCTGTGTTCTGCTAGATGTAACAATTATTTGTATGCTGCAAGAATAGAATACTTCTTCATCATAAACATGTGACTGTACGATATGCTCTGATGTGTCGAGACTGCTCCTCGCCACCGTCGGCCATTCGATGCGGCCGAGACCTTTTTGGCGGGCAGGATTAGTCCGAGACAACTGAACAATAGGGAGTCCCCCCAAGCCTCTGGGCAGCGCGCCAGACAGCAGCAGCAGCGACGAGGAGCACGACAGACACGCGCAGTGCGACCACTGCACACGCTCGACGCTCCACTTCGAGGTCCTCGACACTCAGTGCTGTATTCGGTACTGCCGCCCCCGCCCCTGCTTGCGGTCACAGCTGGGTCAGCAGCAAGCCTGCAAACGCGGGAAGAGCGAGCCAGCAAGTGAGCCATCCTAGTGTGGACCCAGCGGAAGGGCACAAGTGGGAGCAGGTGTCCTAGAAGAGCGAAGACGTGCTTCCCAATTCACGACCACCTCGCCCGCTGGTTGCCCGGGCCTCTTGAGCGAGGCGGACTGAGCGACGGCTAAGCGCGAGCAACAGACAGCAACTTGGACGTGGTCGACATACTACCACCATCACACGCACACGAACACGCAGCCATGGCGTCCAACAATGAGATTCAAGAAAAGGTGCGCTGCGATTTGCTTACGTATGGCGACTGGCCTGCCTGCTGACATTCTCACTTGGCCGGCTGGCTGGCTGGCTTGCTCAGATTGCAGCCGCGAGGAGGGAGGCAGAGGTCCTCAAGGAGAAGATCAGGGCGAAAAGAGAGCAGCTCGCAGATACTAGCTGTGAGTGAAGCTGTCCTTCTAGCCCTCGTACCGTCACCATCGTCTATGCTGGCATTCTGCTCGTCCTGCTCGAGCCGAGGTCCCCGTGCTCAGCGACAGCGACAGCGAGATGATCTCGTCCACGACGACCAGTTGCCAGCGTTGTCAGCTATCTGGAGGGGATCAGGCTCGCGTAATACGGCATATGCTGATTGTGCTGTCGTGTTCCCTTTTCTTGCCCTGCATATCGACGATCCCTCCTCGGCCATCCATGCCCTCTCAACATACCACGTGCACCTCGAAAACCGCCGAACTATCGGGGGAATCCTATCCCAAAACTCCACATCAAACCATACGGTCCCTACCACACATCAGTGCGCATAATGGCAAACGAGATCGAGTCCTTGCCACGAATCATGATGCGGACGCGCAAGACTTTAAAAGGCCACCTTGCCAAGATCTACGCAATGCACTGGGCGCAGGACAAGCGGCACCTAGTCTCTGCGTCTCAAGACGGCAAGCTCATCGTCTGGGACGCTTACACTTCGAACAAGGTCCATGCGATCCCATTGCGCTCGAGCTGGGTCATGACGTGCGCGTATGCGCCCTCTGGCAACTTTGTAGCCTGTGGTGGCTTGGACAATATCTGCTCCATCTACAATCTACGCTCTAGAGAAGGGACTATCAAGGTCGCACGAGAACTCTCCGCTCATACTGGGTACCTCTCCTGCTGTCGCTTCCTGAACGACAGGCAGATTATCACCTCGTCTGGTGACATGACCTGCATGCTCTGGGACATTGACGCTGGCATGCGCGTGCTCGAGTTCAACGATCACACGGGAGATGTAATGAGGTGGGCAGGACTATACGTGAAACAGAACCCGGTCGCCATTCTTGCTGACAGTGTCTTCTTATCCGCTTGATGCGCACGTCCACAGCCTGTCCCTCGGCACCAACCAAAACATATTCGTATCAGGCGCATGCGATGCTACCGCCAAGATCTGGGACATTCGAACAGGCAAAGCAGTGCAGACTTTTATTGGTCACGAGTCGGACATCAACGCAGTGCAGTGCGTTTGCATTCACACTTGCGATCTTCTTTGCCAGCAACAAAGACTGAACGACTGCACACCTCTTTCCTCCTCCCGCAGATTCTTCCCATCAGGAGACGCTTTCGCATCTGGTTCCGACGACGCTTCTTGCCGACTCTTTGACCTGCGCGCCGATCGCGAATTGAACCAATACACGCACGACAATGTCCTCTGTGGCATCACGAGCGTTGCATTCAGCAACTCTGGCAGATTGCTCTTTGCTGGTTATGATGATTTCAATTGCAATGTCTGGGACACACTCAAGGGAGAACGAGTGGGCGTCCTCTCGGGACATGAAAATCGAGTATCGTGCCTCGGTGTCAGCAGTGATGGAATGGCGCTCTGTACCGGCTCGTGGGATAGCAACCTCAAGGTTCGTCAGATTGACTTTTTGTTCCTCGGGACGATGCGCAATGACAAGCATGCTGATGACCGCTTGTATTTGCAGGTCTGGACGTGGTGATTGCTTGAACTCGCATTGGAAGCATCATCCTTGGCACGTCTACATGTGGGAAGACGGCTTTCAAGTAGTCGCAGATTCGCGTTGGATCGATCCAATGGCCGAAGGAAAAATTGCTTGTCCACCATCTCGTTCCATTCACGCGCATTGGTGGTCCCAAAATCATCTTTCCCAGTCACTTCTCGCACCTATTACGAATGTCCGAATGTCCCTCCACGCACCCGCTTTCCTTTTCCAACTCTCCCGCCCTTTTTTCTAATGTACCAACGACCCAACCAACAATTCTAGACGCAAGCAACGAATGACCCTGGCAAGACGTACGGATTCTCCGCTTTTTGTGTTGCGGGGAGTTTCCCGCTACGCTTGGGTCAGCTTTCTGTGCAATGCGATTACAGTAATTGAAGTCGCTCAGTAAGGGAGGATGTACTGTCATATTCATTGTTTCACCCGCTTGGCTACCGACTTGGCCCTACTACCGCAAGGCTGGGTTCCAAGCGAGTCGAAATCACATATATCTGTCAGGCAGTTTCAAGTGTCTCTCTCCAAGTTGTTCTCCCCCGCCCCAAAGTTGTTTTGTGATACGTAGCAGGCAGTAGTGAATTGCGGGAGGAGTTCCACGCCCAGCGAGTGAGCAATGAAAAGTACTACATGTCTTGAACAAGTTTTACAGTTGGAAATCTCCATCTTCGTCGAAGGCTCGTTTGCCACGTTTGAAGCCCTCTTGTTTTTCCGTCAGACGCGTCTGGCTGCCGTACATCGCGGTGACAGTGACTGGGTGGGCCAAGAGTGCAGAATTGACGGCAAGGGTAGCATCGATGAACGGGTATACTGTACAGTCTGACGGAAGCATGTCGCATCTGCCTTCCCGGTGCTCCACCCTGCCCTCTTTCATAGTCGTGTCGCTCATTCCTCTGCTCCCTCCAACGCATTCGACCAAGCTCACCGGCAGGCCCGCAGCACAGACGCAGTGAACACGCGCAGACAGACATCCAGGAGTCACACAGCACAAGCACACACATCCACATACATACAGTCCCTCTTATTGCTGTTCCTCAGCTGGTCTGTTGGAACCCCTCTTCGCATCATCAACCACCCTCAAACAAACAGGCCATGGCATTCGCACAAGGACGACGCACGGCCGCACTCGCCTTGCTGGCAGCAGCAGCAGCAGCGGGCACAGCACTGGCGCAGAACACATGCAACGGACACGCTGAGCTGGTGAGTGTTTGCGTCTTCGCGCATGCCTCCCTTTTGCCCGGCCTCTAGAGGGGCTTGTTCGCGGCCAAGATCAACGCGCGACATTCGAACTGTGGCGGCGGGAGGGCCCTCGACTTGACAATGAGAGTGCAACAGGCTGACGTATCCTTGTCATGGATCTAGTGCTCCCGCAGCTACGCCAACGTCTCCTATGTAGGAGCACACAATTCATACAGCGTCCAATCTGGTTCCCTTGCCGCGAATCAAAACTACGACGTCACGACCCAGCTCGACAATGGTATTCGAATGCTACAGAATCAAGGACACCCAAACGACGGAGGCATTCACCTATGTCATTCGTCGTGCCTCTTGCTAGATGCAGGTACTATACAGAGTTATCTGCAAAAGGTCAAGACTTGGCTGGATCAGAACCAGAATGAAGTGGTCACCATTCTCTGGGTCAATCAGGATAACATGTGAGGGATGCCCCATTCGAAACATTCACTTGAAGACTTGTCTGAGTGACTCTCTTGATCTGCTCGCTCGCGCTTGTAGCCCTGTCGCGCAGTGGGGCGCAGCATACGACGCTGTCGGACTCACATCCTATGCCTATGTGCCCCCTTCTACACCCGTCGCATTCGACGCCTGGCCATCCCTTCAAGAACTCATCTCTTCAGGCAAACGACTCGTCTCGTTCATGGACTATGGTGCCGACTATTCGAGCGTCAACTATATCCTGGACCATTGTAAGTATCTGACGAAGCTATCTAATGGGGGTTGAGCCTGACGATGATGCACGCAGTCGACCACTTTTGGGAGACACCGTACGATACGACCGACAATACCTTTCCATGCACCATTGACCGTGGTACGGCCGACACGCCGATGTACATGGTGAACCGTGGGCCATTCACAATTCTTTACAAGCCTATATGACCAGCTGATCAGTGTGCGCGCAGACTACCTCGACAAGAATTTGACCTTTTTCGGCAATTCCATCCCCATTCCCGACACTGGCAACTTGGCGACTACAAACGCCGCAACCGGTCAATCGTCGCTAGGTCAGAATGCGCGCAACTGTGCAGCTCAACACGGTCGTTATCCTACATTTATGCTTGTCGACTTCTACGATATTAAAGATGGCACAGTCTTTGAAGCTGCTGCGTCGCTCAATGGCGTACAGTATACAGCTACGCAAATGGGCAACGGTACTGCTGTCCCATACCCTGGCACCAAGGGCAATAGCACCTCTTCGTCGTCGTCCTCCTCAAGCAATTCAAACACTGGAACATCGTCCAATAGCAATAGCAGCAGCACAGACGACAAGGGCGCAGCGCTCTCGTTGTCTAGCAGTGCGTGGAGCATGTTAGGCGCAGGTCTCTTGGCTCTCACTGCTTCCATCGTCGTCGTTGTATAAGATACCCTCTTGTCGCTTTACTTGGGCTTGGTCGGACACTGCATTTCAATTCACGTTCGCTTGCTTGAGGTCGATAAACTGATGCAGATCTCGAGAGGTGACACGGGACGAGGATCAGAGATCTAGCAAGTCTGTGCCATGGAGTGCGAGCTCTGACTGTGTGTACATTTCAGCGTCACGTGTAACCGGGCCTCGGCCACTTCTTGCTGCCTCAGCAGGGGCGTCTCCACCGACTCCACCAGCCGGTGTTCGAGATGCTCTTGCTTTTGCCTCGACACCATCCTGCATCTGCGCTGCATGTGCCGCTTTGGTCGCATTGTCTGTACGTCGCTATATCAGCCTGCTCCTGCTGGCAGCTGGCTTGGGGCGAAAAGGCGTCGACAACGTGCCACAACTTGAAGCTGCATTACAGCAGACATTCAGTCACTTCCTATCTAGCTCGCTCTACGACGAAGTCATCCTATCTTTGCAAGCCCATCCGCCAAAGCGACCCGCTCGACGTTTCCCCACCATGGCGGCGATGGTCTTTGAGGAGCTGGCGTTCCACGACGGGGAGCGACGCGTGCAAGAGCTGATGCACGTGCCGTATCGCGATAATCCCACGGTACCGAGCTTGAGCCCTGGAGCTGCAGCTTTGCTGTCTCGTTCTCCCCTGCTAGCGGTGGGTACTGTCGATGACGATGGTAGAGTGTGGACGACGCTGTGGGGTGGCGAGCCTGGCTTCGCACGAGGCATACCGCACATTGAGAATCACATTGCGCTCAAGACGCACATTGATGGAACGAACGACCCTGTTATTGAAGCTCTGATGGGCAGAGCGCAAGATGGAAGCAAGATCAGAGGCAAAATGGTCGGAGCACTCGCTATTGACCTCGAAAGTCGACGCAGAGTAAAGCTCTTTGGAAGAGCGGCAGCCGCTGCTATGGGAACCTCGGAGCTTGAGGAAAGAGAGGCCAGAGAGATTCAGCTCATTGTTGGTATTGAGCAGAGCTTAGGGGTACGTGCCATGCATGTCTTATTGATTTGTCGTGCTGCAAGAGACTAAGAACGATACCCTTTTCTTTGTGATCTCTACAGAATTGCCCCAAATATCCTAATAGCAAACGAATCAAGCCTGCTTTTTCAGTTCCATCTTTGGCTCATGAAGGACCAGAGCTGTCTCAAGGTTCCCTCGATCTAATAGAACAAGCCGATGCCTTTTTTGTCTCTTCGGCTCTTCACGCTAAAGACATGAGCACAAATCATCGAGGCGGACCAGCTGGCTTTATTCGGGTCGAGAAGCCAAAATCGAGTGAAGATGCGCCGATGAAGATCGTGTGGCCTGAATACAGCGGTAACCGATTGTACCAGACGCTCGGTCGATTCCACGACGACCCTCGTGCGGGACTAGTCATCCCAAATTTCGAGACTGGCGATGTTCTCTATGTCTCTGGGACGGTCGAGATCCTCGTCGCTGAAAAGGCGAATAGGATCTTGCCACGTTCGAATCTCGCTATCGCAGTCACTGTGCAGGCTTCTCGACTAGTCAGACAAGGACTCTTCTTTCGTGCAATATCCGTTGAACCGTCTCCTTATAACCCTCAAGTCAGAAAACTCGCCTCGGAATCAGCCAATGGACGGATCGAGGGTGGATCTACACAAAAGAAGGTAGCGAGATTGCTTCGCCACGAGACAATCACGCCTACTATAGCAAGGTTCACATTCACATTAGCAAATGAGGACGGCAAATCAACGTCCAAAGCTGCTTTTACGCCCGGTCAGTGGGTCGCGCTAGATTTTTCAGACGAACTCGACATGGGATACAGCCACATGCGAGACAACGATCCTACAAGTCTGAACGACGACCTCGTGCGCACATTCACGGTGTCTTCATCACCATCTCTGGAGAAAGAGCAAGAATTCGAAATCACAATCCGCAAAGTCGGCCGCGTAACGGATTTCTTGTTTCAAGCTGCTCAATACAAGTTTAAGAAGATCGACGTGAATGTTCTGGGATTTGGAGGCGACTTCAAGGTCGATACGTCGAAAGGCAAAATTGCATTTGTGGCTGGAGGCGTTGGAATTACTCCTCTCATTAGCGCGGCTCCAGAGATTAGCGCGGACCAAATCGCCCTTTTCTGGACTTTGCAGTACAAGGATCTCAATCTTGCAGTCGATACGTTGGCGCAACATCCGCATCTGGCGCCTTCGACAGTGCTTTTCGTGACGGGAACAAAGAACGCAGACCCGGCGAAACAGGAGGAGAGTTTGCAAGCTTTGCAAACACTCTCAGGACGAGGCTGCAAGATCGTCGAGCGCAGATTGAAGCAGGAGGATTTGCAAGAATATATCAGTATAGACACCTGGTACTTGTGCTGTGCCCCTGCTTTCCGGTCCGTCCTGATGGAGTGGCTCAAAGGCAAAGACGTACGATACGAGGATTTCAATTTTTGAAACCCAGCTGTTTCCCTTCTATTACTTATCCGATACATAGCAGTGTAAACTATTGTCATCATGTGGGCATATCTCTCATCAGCATTGTACGCATTTCTCAAATCCAATCTAGCGCTCTCTCAAGTCATGCGTTCTCGGCTACACCGTCGTTGGCTGCTTCGTAGTGGTTGCGACCTTGGATAAAGACATGTCTTTCTCGCTGTCAGAAGCGTAGATCTCACTCGAGCGATCTGGCGCGCCCTCGTGGCCTTGGACGAAATCGTCTTCTGGCTCGTAGCCCTTCTTTTCCTTCCAGCCAGTCGTCTCCATGTTTGGAATAGGCTGGACGAAGCGGCACAGGACATAGTAGATGATCGAAGAGGTGAAGAAGCCGACGAAGAAGTTGAGCTGATAAATGCGTTTTGCACCCAAAGCAACGTCTGTTGCACCAACCGCCGCTCCAAAACCTGCAATTGGCCCTATCAGCATCGTGGGCATAGGGGAAGAACCGGCGATGAGTTCCACTGACCTGGAGCATTGGGCGCGATACCGCAGACGTAGGCTACATAGGCCTTCCATGAAATACCTTTCCAGTAATGTGCGAAGCCGCTCTTTGACAGGCTGTATAGTTCTGGAACTTCAAGCCGACCGCGTCGGAGAACAAAGTAGTCCGCGAAGAGGACGCCAATGATCGCTGAGAGAAAGACACTGTAGCTTGCCAGATAGCTGCAGGGAAGTATGTCAGGGCAACAGTCTCTGCTTTTCATTGAAGAAGACTTACGTGGTGAAGCTGTTGCTGGATTTGAGCAAGTTCCACGGGCACATGCTGTGTTGGAGAAGAAGGTCAGCGTCTCTCGGCCTGATCTAAGCTGGGCATATCTGTCTTGACATACCAGAAGGCCTGTAAAGACGCGAGGTCGTTAGCTACGTCATCAGATTACGTGAGAATGGCTAGGCTTACTACCAGTACAGCAACGTAACCGCCTCGGCGGATCGTCATGAAGCGCGGCACCAGAGCAGTGAGATCAGACCCAGCAGAGATGGCTGATCTGGTGTCAGCGAGCTTTTGCAGAACACTTTCTGTGAGACTCACTGTTTGCCGCAATGTTGGTACCGAGCTGTGCAATGATGAAAGCCGCCGAAATGAAGAAGACACCGGCACGCACGCCACTGTCATATGGATCATCATCTAGCATTCGTCCGAGCATGGATAGAGGATCCCATAGAGCTTCACCATAGATAGCTTGCGAAGAGCTGGCAACAATGATGCCGACAAAGGAGACGAGGCCAAAAGTCATCGGAATAGCGATGATCTGAGGGATGACGGCGTTGCTTGGCTTTGCAGCAAAACGGCTGAAGTCGGATGCGTTGCAGATGAGAGTTGCAAAATTTGCGATTGAAGACATGATACCGTCTACCATGTGCCATCCGAGAGCACTGCCGGAGCTTTGTGCGGGTTGGTGAATGATGGGCCCAATACCTCCAGCTCGCTTGATGACCCAGGCCATGTATGCAATACCTATGGGCAGAACAGGTGACCGTCAGAAATCACATCAACAGAATAGGATTGCTACTTGGAAATTGCATAGCTTACCCGCAATCGGAGCCACTATCGCCTTGACAGTGAAAAACCGCTTGACCTTGTGGACCGGCAGCCAAACACAGGGAATGTGCATGAGGATGAACAGGAAGAAGCCGACAAAATCTCGAGTCGTCGTTCCGCTCGATGCGGGCATCGAGTTGGGAAGATTGGCATAGCTAGGAGCTAGTGAACGGAGAAGCAGGACCACACATTGTCCGCCACTGTTCATTAGGAAGCAAGAACAAGATAAGTGACAATTCGACAGGGAGAAGAAGGAGTTCACTTACATCCATGACTGCACGCCAGTCCAAATGCTAGATCGGAGATGTTTGTCAGTCGCTTATAGACGATGATAAAATGCTTCAATGGCTCACCAGGCCATAGCTGCACGGTTGAAGACAGGCCACAGCGAGCCAAAGATACCAAAGCTGCTTCTAGCAAAGACGGGAAACCCTAGTGGACATGAATATTCTCAGTAAACGCTCCACTGTTGAGACCCGACAATTCTTGACTATCCGGCTCCACGTTCCAAAGCCATGCAATGTCCTATCCGCTCGGCCCGGAAGGTCTCAAATTGGCGAATAGACTCACCGATATGATAGATCCCTCCAGGGCGACCTCCCATTGCGACAAGAACGCCAGTGACGCTATATCCAATCCAGACACAGATCCAAGCTTGCCACCAGCTGAGTGCGGGGAGCTGAAGGCAGGGGCTGATTAGGGCAACGAGATAAGCGCTGAAAAGTACCAAAAAGCTCACCATTGCCGAAGCAATGTACCACGTATTGCTGAGGATTGTACATCAGATGTTTTATCTTGCATGATACACCAAGGCTGTTTGACATACAGATTACTGCAAGAAAGATTATTGAACGCGGTATCAGCATGATCGAAGAGCAAGTGTCCCGGTCCAGAGGGCGGGACGGGCAGCAAGTGACTGTACTCACAAACCGTCGGCGACCCAGAAAGTGACAAAGTTGCGGGCTCTCCATGTTCTGCGCTCGCTTTCTACCGGCTTGAGATCCTCATTCTCTAGGAAGAGCTGATTGTGAGATAGGCCCCGAGGGTTTGGGGCTTCGAGAAAGTGGACAATCTTCTCGCCAGAGAGGCCCATAGTGGACTATTTGGCGCACCCGAAGACTTGCACTCGGCCTGGGAAAGAATTAATGGTATGCAGTGGAAAGGAAGGCAAGGCTGAAGGTCCTCGTCCCAGCGCTGGTCGCCAAGTCTGCAGCTGTGTCATTTCGGAAGATCGCGGTCCTTATCGTTGCGAGCTAGTGCTGACGATAAAGAGTTCTATCTAGATAGCATACCGGGCCGGACATTATGCAATCACCATGAAAGATCTACCTGCTTCCTCTGAATAGTGTCACAGGTGAGATTGATATATCATACGGACGCGTTCTGTCTCTCACGAATCGCGATAGGCCACGCTCCGAACTATTGGGTCTTGGTGATGAGGTTGCAGGGACGTGAAGGTGATTCACCTCCCCGTCAAGCCCTTATCGTCGTCCACGACAGATAAATTGGACTTGAACTTTTTCAAGCGATACGGGAGGGCCAATGTCGAGTCTAGACTTGTCTGCCTTATCGTCCAGATGATCTGTCGCCGTGTAGTATGCCAGCATACATGTTCGATGTGGCGACTGCAGCTGCTGACTATCACCTTTAAATCAGTGCCGTACGAGTACAGCGACGCTGAGCACGAAAGGCCAGCAATCAAACGTGTCGAGAATACTCTTGCAAGACTTGCTGGGCACTTTCAGCCAGGAGAAGCTGGCCTTGACGTCGTCTCCAATTCCTGCAATCGGGCAGCAGCAGCGTCCTGCTTGCCGTCCCGAACCCAGACGCGCATCTCTCCCTTGCCATCTCCCATCTTCCAAGAGCCATTGTTCTTCTCGTCGTGCTCAATGTCGCATATCTCGTGCACATTCGCCAGTCTCCTTGCAGCGCGTCTGTACCGCTCTCGCCACGCCACTTCTATGCGGTCTGTACCATCGGCCTGCTGGACCTGTTCGCAGGTGACCTTGCAGGAATTTGAGCTACTTGTATACGGCAATAGTAGCCGCAGAAATGACCGCTCGATGCCCTGGTCTGTGCGATTCGCATGTGGTTTCTTTGCTCGACACGTTTTGCTGCAGTACTTTACGTTCTCCCAGTCTGCCGACATTGTTGGCCGCCAATTGAAGGACCTGCCGCATGTCCAGCACCATCTCAAGCTACCTGCGAGGCTGCTTGCGGGCATGTTGGACTCGCTGTGTAGGATACGTTGGCATGTTGCCTTTGGCAGCCATTGCCTGTATACTGAGGTTGATCGAGGTAGAACTACTTCTATACACGGTCACGAGTCAAAAAGCGTCTTTGCGAGGCCGAGCCTGCATTAACTCACAACATGTACCTACTCACCTCAGCATTGTGTCATCATGCATTAGTGCTAAAAGCACACTTTTGACGGATTCGTCGCTCCACCTGCCATTTACGCGCAGTGTCGCCACCGTCTCGTCGATGTGTCCAGGCCTCTTCGCGGGTGTTGTGATGTTTGTCCATCCCGTCGACAGGACACAGCTGTCCCTTCAAGAGTCGCCCAATCCATCAAGATCTGACAGCCTGCATTCAACACGCTGGCTCTGCTGATGCACGACGCGCGAGACCTGGCAGCAGTGCAGTGCAGCCATGAGCACGCCGAACAATGGGCAGACGCATGGACGCAGACCGTCTGCGGGTGCGAGATCAGGCGAGGGCACAGCGATGAATAGTCCAAGCAATACCAGCGCGACAAAGACCGCTGCATTGACCAGGCAGGCCAGCAATGCGCGCAAGAGGACCTCGTTGGGGCCTAGTAGCAAGACCACAAGCATCAACGGCAGCCCAGCAGCAGCATCAGCAAAGACCAAGCGCACGAGCACAAGCAGCACCGTTCTGGGACGCATCACATCCTCGAGCAGCTCCAGCAGCGGCCTGGATGACTTCGCAGATGCTGGGCCTGGAAGCGCGGAAGATGGTAATGCCTCCGAGGCCCAAGCTGCTGCTGCTACAGCCACTAGCACTCCGGCACCCGAAGAGCTGTCACGCATGTCTCGCGATCAGCTAGTTGCGCTCATAGTGAGAGAGCGGAATTACAAAGACGAGGTGGGCTGCTCGCACCTTCACTTTTACTACTTCCCTTCTGCTGACTTCTTGAAAATGCACGGAATTCCCATCTAACCCAGCTTGAAGTGAAGGTCCATGATCTGGGTGCAGAACACGCCACACTATCGGAACAACACGACGACTTGCAGAAGACGCAATCACTGCACGAGAAGAAACTCGAAGAGGCATACGCGACTACTGCGCGCATGGAGCTACAGCTCGCAGAGCAGAATGACGCTTTGGAAGGTGCGAGACAGGCAGAGCGAGCAGCCGAGAAGGAGGGCAATGATGCACAGAAACGGTATCTTGAGCAGGTGGGTCCCAGGCTGTCCATTTATTGTAGTCGAATGATGTGACTGACTCACTTATTGGTACCGTGCAGGTCGAGCTCTTTGACACCGAAAGAGCCAAGTGGGAGGAAGTCGAACAGAGCTTGCAAGCTCAACTCGCCGATATGCGAAAAACGGTACAGCAACAATCGCTTGCGAGAGAGAACCACGCGCGAAAGGCATCCCAAGAAAGCCAAGAAGCAGTCGTGCGCGAAGAACAGCCCAAGCTCGATGCCGCACTTTCGCCAATACCAGTGCCCTTATCAGCTACACTCACCTCGTCGCCAACTTTTCAAATTCCCGAAAGCACGCTCGAAGAGCTACAAGCTCTTCACACCAAGGTTGCACTTCTCTCTTCAGAGCACGATCTCGCACAATCAGAAGCTCAGCGCCTGCAAGCACAGCTCGAAGATCTTGAGCGCATGAACGCAGACCTGCAAGAGCAGAATGAAAATTATGAAGTCTTGCTTGGCGAACGCATGCTTGCTGGCTTGGGACTAGGAGCGCTTGCTGATTCTGGAGTTGGGAGCAGCGCCAATACCTCGAGCTTGCAGGAGCTGAGCAGCGAGGGAGGCAGAAGCAGCAGACCGCCGAGCTCGCTCGACAGGCTCGACGAAGAGTCTGACGACGACGAAAAGTCAGAAGATGGCCGTCCGGAAATCTACGAGACTTCTGGCGATGGCGGTCTATCGACTGGGGCGGTAGCAGCAAAAATGGCACCTAATCGCATTAATAAAACCGCTCAGAAACGGCAAAGCATGATTGGATTCGGCGGCGGCGTTGGAAATGGTGGATTGGATTTAGGTGCTGAATTGGATAGAGCACGTCAGGAAGAGGAAGAAAGGATCAAAGCTGAAGAGACAGCCAAGCGAAAGAAGAAGGCTGCTAATGCGCGACGACGAGCGAATCAGACGTCTACCATGTCTACGCAAGATCAGGAAGCTTTACCTGCGGACGTGGAGACTTTGAGAAAGGAAGTCAAGCTGCTTCGACAGGAAAACAAAGGGGTAAGCATCGCTGAGCTTTTGCCTTAAATTTCCGAATTGTGACCTGACGAATTGCTATACAGCTTTCGACTTATGTCAGCAAAATCTTGGAGCGAATCATCGGCATCGAGGGTTTTGAAAAGGTCCTGTCTGTTGAAAGGTCTCCCGCACCGCCAGTCAACAGTCCGCCGCCGCCAGCTGCTACGGTGCACATCGGTCGCAGTGCCGACGACGCTCTTCCGCCTCCTACACCAGCCAAACCCGGCTTTTCGTACTCTAGTAATCGACCACCGCTACCCCTGCGCGCTCAAACCTCTGTTGGCGATGCAGGCATTGCGGCTACTGCACCTCTATCTCCCACCGGACCACCTCCAACAGCTGGGAATGCCGCCGCCAATAAGAAGAACAGATTCTCGATGGACTGGCTTTGGAAGAGCAAGGAAGACGCAAAGGCAGTTGCTAGTGCTGCTCCTGCTACTGCCTTGCCGGCGGCATCGGCACCGGGTCCGGGTCTGAAACCAATGATGCTTTCTGGCGCACCTGCACAGAAGCAAGCACCGGAAGAAGATGAAGATGACCGGAGAGCTCGCGCGAGAGTGAGCATCTGCCTGCACCACGGAATCAGAGTTCACACTAATGTTTAGCATCTGAATAGTTACAAAGTGAGATGCGCTTGCTAGGACTAGATGCGCATGGTAGCCCAGCCTCGCAGACAGGCACACCTGGTTCCGTCAAGATTGGTGCAGCTCGCTCTCCTGGCAAGCGTATGTCTTCAGGAGGAAGCTTTGGCCTTGGCGCCTCTCCCCGACCCCCCTCATTGCCCGCAAAACAGCAAGAGGAAGATGACGCTGCCGCCCGCGAGAAGGCGATGCGGCACGAGCTGGACAACGGGCGAGCTTCAGGCTTCACAGAGCTGCCGCCAGTAGGTGCGCCGAGGGACGGCGTCAAGATACGAGGTCACCGTAAGCGACCTTCGGGCAACTATGCTCCCGCTGGCTTGGAGCCTGGTAGTGTTGGACTAGGGGTTTCGTACAGCCGAGCGTCGACGGGCTCGACTTGGAGCGATAGGAGTCCAAGCTTACGAGGGGATAGCGAAGGGGATGCTGGAGAGAAGCGCTCCAGCGCGGGTTCTGATGTCAAGACATGATCTAGCATTTACTAGTGCGCTGGCTTTAGGTTGCTTATTGCTGCATGGCAGTTGACGATACCCTACGATTACAACGACATTTACCTTCGTGCGACTGCTACGTAATGACATAGGAGAAAGCGAATATGCTCAAAGCCTCGCGCTGCACCATTCTCTTGCTAAGTCTAGTGATTTGGCCTTCGAGACTTCTCGAGCGGGACGAGGGTGTTTTGAGCATGAAGTCGGATCGTCTCGAATGGATTGGCAGAAAATGATTTGTGCGCTAGGATCGCTGGCATCCTTTCGCGCTCTTGTTGCCTGGAAATCAAGGAAAGAAACACAATCAGTCATTAGGCGACGCCGTAATCGGAGAGTGCGCGCACAGCATCTTTTCTCGTTGTTTCGAAGACATGTTTTTCCGGACTGTGTCTTCGCCAATCTTGCCAGGAGCTGTCTTCGACTTTGATGCGACTGATGCAATCTTAGCGGTTTTCGTGGTCATTGCAGTTGCTGAAGATGAAGCTGTTGGAAGCTGTCCACGTGCAGCTGGCTCTTCGGCCACCAGCTCTGGCACTGCATCGTCCAGCGCGGCAGTCACGCCGGAAAGCCCCATGCTATCTTTTGCTTTCCGTTTTAGTCGACGATTGTGTGATTTTGAGTACGGCGACACCGGTATGCTGCCCTCGACGAGACCTGCAATTTTTTGGAGATGTAGGTTGTGGCGAAGATCATGCACCTCGTAAGTCAGCCTGGAGAGCCATGGCGAGCGCATCATGCAGCATGCAGGATTGCTCACGCTGCATCAAAGCCGCGCGCTTGCCCTTCTTCTTTGCCTTCTTGGTGACTGGCTTCGCTGTTCCGGCTGTGGTCTGTTCTGCAAGTGTTTCTTCTGCACCGACCTACACAGAAAGGTCAGCTTCGCGACCACACAAGGTCAGCACTCGAAAGTCTCACATCATGATCAGTATTAGACTCCTCTAGGTCATCCATCGCAGCGTCGTCCTCGGCTGCATCCATATCGAGCATAACATCATCGTCCTGCTCTTCGATTACTCGTGGTACTGGGACCGCCTGTCCGTGCTTCGGAAGACTTCTACGAGCGGCTTTAGGCTGGATGCACCGCTTCAGCTCATGCGCAAGTCAGCTGCTACGTACTTACTTACCATGATGGCTCGTCAGAGGGTGCTGGTCCAAGCAAGACCTTCGCCACTGTTACTCGTGGGCAAGGGATCATCTGGCGTGTCACAATCGGCCTCGCATACTTTGAGAGCTTTCATATGCGTCATGGCAGCTCAGAGTCTGCTTGATGGCATCGAAGCCGAGACAGGCTTGGAGGTAGGTTCTGCCTAGACCCCTTCATTTCCTTCGCTAATGGCCCTCGAAACAGTTCCTATCATCAATCAGGTATCACACGAGTCCTCCTGGCAATACCTTCTTCGCCCCACTGGACGCAATATTGGCAAACTACGATCCCAGGGCTACCGAAGAAAGCACGCTCAACCGAGGCGATGTCATCGAAATTCAGGGTCCCGCGTCGACTGGTAAGACACAATGTCTCCATTTCTTCGCCATGACAACATGTCTGCCACGCGAATGGCAAGTCGCCCTCAGCGTCCGAGGAAGCTCACGACCTCCAAGAATGGAGAAAATCGCAATCGGCGGGCGAGAGAAATGCGTAGCCGTGCTAGACTGTGATGCACGATTTGACATTCGGCGCACTTACCATCTAGTCCGATCTCATCTGCTACGAAGGGTACAGGAGCACGCCGCGACCATACCGGCTTTATACTCGGCCGAAGCCACTGCTGAGGCTTTGCACGCCGAAACGATGCGTGCTTTGGCCCGCGTGCATCTATTCAAGCCATCTTCATCGGCCTCACTCGCAGCAACACTACTTCAGATGCCAACCTATGCACGCACGACATGCTCGACAGAATTGTCTTTCGTGCTCATCGACGACATATCTGCCTTTTACTGGCAAGACCGTTACCAGCTGGAAAAGGCCTACAACGAACCGAAGAGCAAGCCTAAAGCGTCACAAAGCAGCCGAACTCCGCCCATGAGCTTTGTACTTCAAGCTCTGGATAAAGCACGCATGTCTTTGGGGATAGTGACGGTGATCACGAACTGGGCTTTTCCTAATCAAGGCGACCGCTACCCAACATCAGACTCGCCTTTCTTCCGACAACATCTCACCCGACCTTACCCTGCTCCATTCGTTGCAGCAGCAAATGGTACTATCGCCACGGTGCCCGAAATCGACCACTTCCATCCGCTCAAGCGAACTACGGCTGGCTTTGCCCTTTCACATCACATTACTTTACATTCACCTAAGACCAAGCCTGTCGCGAAAGATCTGACACTGGAGCACGCGCTCAAAGAGGAGCCGTACCGCGTCATGGATCAGCAAGAATTGGGTGGAATGGCATGTGTCAGATTGCCTGGCATAGAAAACGGAGATGAGCTCGGGCGGTGGGACCTTGTCAGCAGGCTCAATACAGTCGAAGGCTTGTAAGACACGCTGCTGTCTCTCGTGTGGTGCATTCAGCTACGCGCACAACATGCTTCAAGGAGTGAGAGACAGCCATTGCAGACTGGCATTTCAAGATGTCATCTATGGACAAGTGTATTTGTATCATCGGCGAGCCGGAAGTGGGGTGTAATGCGGGTATTACTTGTAGCCCTAGTCGCTAACGAACGAGAGGAGTAATTGGGGAGCTGGGAAAATACTATAGACAATTGCATGTCTGTAATAAAAGTGGGAAGTTGCGGAGATGCTTGAAGAAGGCTGGCGAATGGGTGTTCGCATTACGATATCGTCCAGGTCACTAAGGATGTGAACAGTGCAATTCTGCCCTGCTTCGTTTCATAAGATCCCGTGCGTGTCGCTGAGCCTTTGCTATGGAGGTGGCGCGGACGAGGGTGAAAGAGAAGAGGTGGCTGATGCGCTGACAGCAGGAGTCGTAACAGGTCCGCGACCCTGCAACCCTCCGTCTTCTCCCTCGCACCAAGACGGTAGAAAGGCCAGTTCGACGCAAGACCAATCCTGGGGGCAATAATGTATCAGCCTGCAGGCTTTCATACCGCAACCAGTCTCATAAGAAATCCTTACAGGCTGGAACAGCTCAATGAAGAGCTGATCCATAGCTCTTGATTTCGGGAAGGAAAACCGGCGATACTCTTCGAAGATGGCTGTGCTTGACCAGCATTGCATCTTCCTCAAACAGCCGACTAGACAGCCTGTACGATGTTTGCCTTTATTGCAATGTATGAGAAGGGGATGATTCCGTTTGTCAAGGACGACTGAAAGTGCCCGTCGAATCTTTTCATCTGGTATCGTGACGAACGGTTCCTGCAAGCCCGGCAACGCATGTCAGTACGCGCCTCACGAGCATTGCCTTGAACATAAGCCGCGCCGCCCCACCTTGTTGCCAGGAATACCAATCTGAATGAACCTGATTTTATTGGCTTTAAAGAACTCTCGGTTCTCACGTGGATAGTCTTCCTCTTGAACGAGGGTCAAGACAGTCTTGAGCTTGAGAGTCTCTAAAAATTCGAAATTTTTTGAAGAAGGGAAAGACGACCTGTATATTCCAGAGTAGACTGGCGCAAAGTTATCTGGCGGAGTCAAGAGGCCCTGAACGCCTGACTTTGAGGGCTCTGGACCTAGAGTCGCAAGCGGGGTGTGCAAAGCCCGTGACCGGTTTGGCGACATGAAGCCTTGCTGGTGAAATGGATGCAATGGCGAATACTGCTGAAAAGAGCGAGGAGAAGTGGGCGAGGGTGAGAACTTCATTTCGCCAGGAAGCACACCAGGCGTCGTGGCTTGACTTGTGCTGGACGAGCTGGTCGTTGCGCTTGGCCCGAGAGGCGAAGTAGTGCCAGATCTGCTACCATGGCTATGGAAGTCAAGCCGCCGTTGAACAGGCATAGCATGAGCAATTGACCGGCCGTGTCCATCGCAAGATGTAGAAACAAGACCAGCTCGCTCGGCCACCGCTGACTCGGTCTCTTTGGGCAGGTCCAGTGAGGGAGGCGGTAGCTTTAGCGGCTGCAGATGCAGAAAGTTATGCCCGTAGCCATTCAGGTGTACCGAATGCGCGTGATTAAGGTAGGGCGATGTCGCGGGAGATGTGTAACTATATGCAGTAGAGTGTTGATTGCCAGCCGGAAAAGTGCTAGCGGAGCGAGCGGCAGGGCTGGTGGACCTGCTTGCGAGGGAGCTGACCTCTGACGCAGACGCGATGGTCGATGTGTCG
The DNA here is from genome assembly GCA_003351005.1 of Cystobasidiaceae sp. HBUAS51001. Classification (NCBI taxonomy): domain Eukaryota; kingdom Fungi; phylum Basidiomycota; class Cystobasidiomycetes; order Cystobasidiales; family Cystobasidiaceae; species Cystobasidiaceae sp. HBUAS51001. The sequence goes on along the minus strand of KZ857209.1, from coordinate 227,807 downwards.
TCCGTCGTCATGCTCGACGTCGACGATGCATAGTCGTAGAACGAGCTGGGTCGCTGGTGCATGTGGTGGTGATGAAGCTGTGTCTGAAACAGGCTGGGATACGTGGCCTGCTGCTGAATTGGTGGGTGTGATAGAGCCCGGCCAGGCCGAGCGGCAGGCATGCTGCAGTCGTCGAGCGATTGATTTGCAGCTAAAATAGGTGTCGAGCTTGTGCTGGAGAAGCTCGCTCTGCTTTCCTCGACGCGGTCCATAGGAAAGCCAGCGAGCCCGGCGGTTCCGGCAGCGCTCGAGACTGGGTCGCTGACCACGCCAGCTCGGCGACTTGGCTGCGACTGGCAAGCAAAGACATCTACGCGACTATCTTCGCATCTGGTGCCGTGTGCGTTTGTCGCACTAGATAATAGGGCTTGCTTGGCCGAGCTGCTAGTCGTGCTGGCAGCGTCGAGCGTGGTGGGAGCCGTCCGGCGCCGCGCTCGCTCTTGCTCAAACAGCCTCTCCAGGAAGGGCGGTATGGCAACGGGCGCCAGAGGTACTTGGGAGGTTGTCGATGGATGCGCGGTTGTGCATGCCGCCTGCGCGGTCTGCGTGCTCGTTCGCACCGCCGAATCGGGCATGGCCGGTTTCGAGTCGTCGCCTTCCATTGCAGCAAGGTTGCAGGAGGACGACGGAGGGAGCGATGCGTCCATCCTTTGAGCGTATATATGATAAAGGTGACGATGTGAAAGAAGACTCTCTCAAAGAGCCTTGTCTTTGGGGAAGATCTTGCTGCTCTGTTTGCTTGGGCGTGCTGGCTCTTTGACAGCGACAAGGCCAGGCCAAGCAGAGAGCACGCACAAAAGCCAACTACAGACAAGCAGTTGCGGGCCGTGCTAGGCTACGAGTGCATCTTTGGGGGTGACATGGCTGTCGGGAGAGGCGCGTTGGAGCGCAAAGGGCGGGCGACTGCAGAGTCTGACCTGACCTCCCGCCTGTCCTCCTCGTTGCTCTTGACGATGCCCGACAGTCCAGCGCGGCAAAGTTGGCTGCTGCACGCTACGACGTCGCTGCCTGGTGCGGGAGAGCCGCAGAGGGGCGTAGGTGCCCTGCTCCCTGGCTCGCTCGCTCCGGGTCGAGTTGCTCGTGACTAGGCGGGCCTCTTCTGGTCGGAGCAGAGGCGAAGAGGCAAAGGCGAGGCGAGCATCAAAGTCGAGGCAGGCAGACAACACAAAATAAGCCCCGAGCAAGCAAAGCCCTGTGTATCAATATACTCGTCTGTACAGACATGGTAATGCAGCTCGCCAGGCATCGCTCCTGGCTCGAAGCTTTCTACCGAAGGAATTCTTCCATTCTATGTGTAGTGTCTAGGTCCTAGCCATGGCCGCCGCTCTCCAAATTCAGGCAAGTCCAAAAGTATGCTGCGGTACATCTCTGACTCTTGGCCTTCCCTGCAAGCCTAGATTTACGTATAGCCTGACGGCTGCAACACACTGGGTCGTTTCGCCACATTCGACTGAGCGATAGTCGATAGTGCCGAAGACTCGCGTTGCGTAAGGGTGACGTACACGGGCACATTGATGTATGAGCATCGTGCTCACTTGAGCCAGTCTCGTTCGCCGTTTTGGTTGTAGACGTAGGCAGCAGACTACCTTTGGGTTGGGCGTCGACTCGCGACGCAAGGCCGATTCTCCATATACCAGCTTTGTCTTTACACTGCCCAGCAATGGGATGTATAGGCCGGCAGATCGTGTGGGTATGTGCCAGGCCTTGTAGCTAACTCTTGGCCGAAAGCTGGCGGGAGCGAGAATCGTCTTCATAGCCGCCTAGCCATTCGCTTGACGAATCCCTGCGTCTGGTCGCCGCAGGAAATAAGACGTTTGAAGGGGGCTCTTGTTAAGGTCGAGAGTCTTCGTAACAGTTATTCGGCGTCCGAAATTTGCTTCCTCTTGACTACGTAATAGCCAGCAACCTTTTTCGAAGCGAGCTCGAGAATATCCTTGCCAGATGGCTCGCCTGGTGCGGGCGATGATTCGACTTTGGGCAATGCACCTTTGCTCTTCTTTCGAGGCTTGAGAATGACGTCCCAGTCCAGCTGCATGCCTTCGCCTTGGGGCCAGATGCGTCCATCCGGAATATGCGCATCTTCCACAGTTTGTTCGTTCGCTCGTGCTGCTACTTCTTCATCAGGCGATGGTCTGACGCCCTCCACGAGACGGACCATCTCTTCCAAGGCTGCTTTCTTCCTTGCAAACTCTGGTGAGCCGCGCTCTGGATGCGACAGTGCAGCAAGCTTGTGCAGGTGGATGTACTGCTGGTCGGATATGCTGGGACGGGGCAGGGAGTCCAGGAAGCCGGCCACGCTGTACGGCGGGGTCAGAGGTATCCCGTCTTCGTCCACGGGGACTCTAGTTTGGCCAATGACTGCCTGTGTCGCACCAGCTGATGCGCTGCTCGCATCCATTGCTGGTTTGTGTTGCGATTCTTGGTGGCGTCGCGGTCGCGAAGTCGTGCATATCCTCCGGAGGTTTTGCTGCGATACGGTGTTGCTGCAGCCTGTCCTGAAAGTGAAGAGTATTTGTAGCTGTCGCCGTAGCATGGCGGACTGTTCAAGGTGTTCGATGGAATCGGTGCAAGCGCAAGCCAGGAAGGCAGTCCTCTTTGATGATGCACCTTTGCTCCACCCGACTCATCAGCTGCTAGGGCATCGCGATGTTTGATCCACTGTCAGCAGCGCCAGCGCCAGCGCAGCAGCAGCAAGGGAGTGCGACCTCCCCACCTGCGACGCCGTCAAAGTCGCGCGTCACCTCGCGTCCGCCGCCATATGTAAGGCCAGTGGCAGGCACGAGCGCAGGCGCGAATAGCGTCATGAGCCAGAGCGTTGGGCCGAGCAGCTCTCTTGGACAATTCTCAAACGATGGAAACCAGCAGTATACGTCCATTGTGAGGTCGCAGAGCCCGCTGGCGCCGAGACCACCCTTGCCTGGCCAGATCCAGCGGCCAGTCTCGCCTATTCAGTGGAGTCAGAACAATGCACAGCAAGAGACACAGCAGCAATACCATCAACAGAACAGTCTGTCGCCGCAAAACAATGGATGGGACAACTATCGCTCTACGCCGACAGCTCCAATTGCGCCTACGCCCACAAGTCCCAATGCATGGTCATCGGCAGCCACATCACCTCCGAGGTCTGCAGCAACTCAAGGGATGTCGCAACAACAACAACAGCAGCAGCAAGCTGGACCTTCATATCTTGGAGCTGGGATGCCTACACCTGTGCCGCTACCACAGCCTGTGTCAGGCATTGCAGGACCGCAGCCAACGCGACCGCTCAACAGCCCCGGCATACCGCGTTCACCGGTGGCAGAGAGTCCGACAAGGTCGCTGCATGCGTCCATGGTTGGCGCGAATGGACAAAGCCAGTATGCAACTCATCAGAATCACCCACCACAGGCACAACAACAGCAGCAAGCAAAAGTCCCACCTTTCATCCGCATTCGCGTGACCGGCATTGACCGCGCAAAGAAGGAACTAGGTGTCAAGATGGACGCACAGACCAACATCCCTACCTACCATCGACGCCAATCAGCCATCTTTGAGCGGACATACAACGAGTTCGCATCATTGCACGGCGCCCTTTCAGCGAATCATCCCGAAACTATCCTTCCTGCTATACCTCTGCCGCAAACTTCCGCCACAAGCGAAGACGAGGAAGACCGCTTCCTCAAAGGAGTCTTTCAGAAGTTCATGGACCGGATATCGCGTGATAGGGCCTTGATACTAGACGACGAGCTCAGAAGCTTTGTCGAAGCGGACTTCGGGGTGAGCACTTTGCATATCCTTTATGATTCGAGTCGCTATTCTGACTTCACCTGTGATGTCTTCTCGCGTAACGCAGTACACACCGCTTACTCGTGCTAAGAAACTCAAGTCTGGGTCGAGCTTCCTGTCTCGGTCATCATCAAAGCCTCTGTTAGGTGACGATGGCGAACCCGACTTCTCGTGACGTCCAAAGTCCAGTCAGCGGCTCTGGAGACAGCGCTGATGGAGACTTGCAAATCCCTTGAAAAGGTGTTGCGCACACAAGCCACCTGTGCGTCTTCGTACGCAGACTTTGGGACTGCCGTCGCGTCCTTTTCAACTACGGAAACGCACCAGCCTTTGACGGAAGGCATGAAGGCGCTATCAGAAGCCATCACGCATGTTGCACAGCTTGAGACTGGGCAAGCGAATGCGACAGCCCTAGTGCTAGGCGACTCGCTGGCGTACGAAGCTTGCGAAGCGCGCTCAGCAAAGGATGCTCTGCTACAGCGGCAATACAATGCCGACGAGCTGCGGAACAGCATAAAGACGACGATCAACAAGCGTCGTGGGATTGAAAAGTTGCGCGCAAGCGGGAGCATCAAGCCTGAGCGCGTCAATGAAGCGCTCGATGACCTCGAAGAAGCGGCCAAAACAGAACAGACGCTTCAGCATCGCGTAGAGGCCATCTCTCGCAATTTACGGCCAGCGCTCCAGACTCACTTGAGGATTATGAATGATGACATGCTCAGTATTGCCCTAGGGCAGGCACGCACGATGCTGGCCTATGAAAATAGGAAGCTGCAGGTTTACGACAATACGCACAAGAAGATTCTGAGCATTCCAGAACGTGGAGCCAGTGATCAAAATGTGGTCTACTACCATCAGCCAGCAGCTGATGCCGCGGATGAAGCAGGCAACGGGAGCAGTAGCTCGACTGCGGCTGCTGGGTCTCCTGCAGCGTCTACCGCTGGTGTCCCTCCTGCACATCTGTCTGCGGGCATGTCACCAGCCACATCTCAGCAGTCGCTCGGTTCAGCATCAGTAGTACCCGGCGTAGCATCGACCATGTCAACCGGTGCGCCGCAATCAAAATTCATGGCGACTCAAGCTGCGATACAAGCAGAGCTTCTTGCGCAGCGAGAGCGAGAAGAGCGCCAACGTGCTCAATTCGCCCAGGCGAGAGCGTATCAGCATCAAAAGCAGGCGAGCGTTGGGCAAGCTGCGTCAAATGTCACGCCGCAACCGCAACTCCAACAAGCTACTCCGAAACCCCAGGACCCCGCCCCGTCTTCAAGCACGATGTCTGCTTCTACATCGGCTGTCACCGGCCTCGGTACTCAAACACTGCCAAATCCGCCTCAACAAAGCGTCCCTGAACACGCAGCAAACTCGCAATACACCAGGCAAGGTGCGAGACCTGATGCAAATATGGCACAGTCTATGTTCGTATCTCCCCAGCTACGGTCGCCGCCACGCTCCCCCTCGACCCACGGCCGCGTGGTCTCTCAGTCTGCCGGTGCAGCTCCATCCTCATCGACCTTTGGCAATGCAGACCCACTTTCTGGCGGTCCGTTAGGCTCGTCTAATGGACCTATCCCTGGCGTAGTGCAGCAACACCAGCGACAAGGCGGTCCACTTGGTCCTAGCCATTCAGCAGGCATAAACGGCAGCGCAAACATGACGCAGTCGGTGTTTCTGCCTGGAAGAAACGCTCAACCGGGTATGCGGCCTGCACAGGCTCCGAATCCGATAGAGGAGCGCAAGAGGATGGATGCGCGGAAGGCGGCCAATATGCTCGCTGGGGCATTTTGAGCATGCTCCAACGAGAGAGATTGAAGGAGGTCAGATTGCTTGCGACCTCGGCGAGGGCCCTACGGGATGTTCATGACGATTACAAGAGGAAACAGGGTATAACGAAATGGTAGTCATGTTGTGGGACCTGATAGTCCATTCTAGAAGTGCTTGTAGCGATAAATCTGCTCATTTCGTCATTTCGAATTGGCATTTGCGAACTTCGGCTTCGGCCTCGGCCTGTCCAGGGACTTGCTGGTACGGTCTTGGCCGTTCAGCCCCGCTGAACGACGATGTTGTTCTTCTTTTGGAATGTTTCGAATTCTGATGCATGTGACAGTGCTCAGTGTCAGTTATGTTGGACTGCAGGCTTCTAGAGTGAATCTGTCTACCTTCTTCACGCTTTTTGTACGTGATGCTCAACTGCTCAATGACGCTCTGTATCTGTTGGGGGAATTGAAGTGAGAGTCAATCAGCCTATTTTATGTGATAGTCAGTTTGCGTTACTCTCGCGCACCCCTTTGAAGTTTGTCGCTAATTGTGGAAGGATATCCTTGACTGTCCGTTGCACAAGCACGCCGCCGACCATGCGGAAGCACTTTCGGTCTGGATCTTCCTCGTTGACTTGACGGAGAGTCTCGAGGACGAGTCTGAGTGTGCAATATCAGCTTAGATGCCACTGTCTGTCTTGCTTGCATTGTGTGCACTCACGTGTGTTCGTCTGCATCTCGTTCGAGCTCCGAGACCTTGTTGATGACTGCAATACCGCAGGGGAGATTCTCAGCTTGAGTTCCCAAGCTAAGGAATATGCGCAACCCACTCTCTGACAGCTCTGTCCTCCGCCTGTTGAATTCGCTCGTGAGGTCTGCGTGGTGTTCACGAAGGTCAATCGGGGTGCTGCAGTCCAGCTTAAGCCAGCAACACCCAGCTCACCGGCGTCAGAGGGTCGCGCAGACGCAGCACCCGCTGCGGGCTTGTTTGATGAGCTCATTGGACGCTGCAATGCTGTGTTAGCTGCCAGTTGGGGTGACGGTCAACTTGCTGGTGGCTGAATGGCCCAAAAGCGCGCGGATGATTGGACTCGATCCTGACGGCGCTGCTCTTCTCTGCTTCTGTCCAGCAACGCAGCGCTGCAAGCCACACACATCCAAGCGCAGTCTCGCCATGATTGCACGCACAGCAGCTGCGACCGCACAGACGCTGCTCCTCCGCGCTGGCTCGTCCTCGCAGCAGGCCAGCTCGCGGATCCTGCCTTTGCTGGCGGCGTCCTCGTCTTCGAGCTCGAGATCAGCAACGGCGACACGGCTGCTGAGCACCTCTGCACGCCGTCTCGCAGAGCAACAGGGCGGCGATGTGAATCGCCTGTCCAACACCGACACGGGCGTCTTTGGCAGCGCGACGAAAGCCTCTCAAGCATCCCCATCGACCCTTGTTGGTGGGAGACTTGGAGTCGTCACACCCCAGCAGGGCTACACCGACGACTGGGCTATCCAGCAAGACTACCCAGACTACTCAAAAGGCCCTAGTGCGCTAGACAAGGCTTCAAAGCTCTTTTTCTTCTCCGAGATTCTTCGGGGTATGTGGGTTGTGTGAGTCGCAGATCCATTGCAGGTGTTCCCTTTTGCAGAGCCGCCCTGATACAAGCTGCTCGTATAGCCTCGAGAACTTCTTCCGCCCGCCATAGTGAGCTCGTTCTCTCACAATGCATGCACTCAACCAGGCTGAAGTTCGCCTTTCCCCCAGCACCATCATGTACCCATTCGAAAAGGGCGAAGTATCGCCACGATTCCGCGGAGAGCACGCCCTGCGCAGATACGCATCAGGCGAAGAGCGATGCATCGCTTGCAAGCTATGCGAGGCCATCTGCCCCGCTCAGGCTATCACTATCGAGTCTGAGACCCGTGCAGACGGTGGACGCAGAACGACCCGCTATGACAGTGCGTTGACCATTTGCTCGACTGGCTATTGGGTCGAGATACCAGAAGGTCGACTGACAACTCTTTGGTGGTGTTTGTGTATGCAGTCGACATGACAAAGTGCATCTACTGCGGATACTGCCAGGAGGCCTGCCCCGTCGATGCGATTGTCGAATGTGAGTGTGCTTCGGGCTCTCCTGCCGCCACTTTCAAGCAGTGGCGAAGCTGGATCTTCAACCCCCCTCCTGCGACGATGTGCTGATCTTGTTGGTCGTCTCATGCTCGCAGCTCAAAACGTTGAATACACGACAGAGACCCGCGAAGAGTTGCTGTACAACAAGGAAAAGCTACTCCAGAATGGGGACCGAATGGAGGCAGAGATCGCCGCCAACCTCACCTCTGAGCACCTCTACCGATGATTGCACAATGCACAGGCGTATAGAACAAAGCCGAGTGTTAGCTGCACTAATTTTGCGAAGAAAGGATGGCTTCAGGTCGGAGCTGGCTAGGGATGACCTGTTCAACCAAAGGATCGAATAGACGAGAAGGGCATCGCAGGTCCAGCCTGCAATCGCGCAATTACAGGCGGACAGTGTGCTGTTGTACCATGTCGCATGTAATTCACATTCATTGACACGACTGGTGCGCGAGGGAATCGCAAGGCTAGGTTAGTAGCAAGCAGTCGCATCGGCATTTTGCGTCTACAATAGCCAAACAGTGGCACAACAACATGACGATGGAACAGACACGGTCTCGGACCATCCAATGAACCCTCACTTCTTGCCCCCACTACCTCTGCCGCGGCCCCTGCCTCTTGACTGATTTGCGCTCGACCGTTTCCATCGTTCGGCAACGAGATCGTCTGTTGCATATTCCTTTGGCTGTCTCTGCGCTGCAGCTTGAGCCTGTCTCTTCTTTTTTGCTTCTGCATCAAAGTGTTTTTCCATATCTTTATCGTATTCCTCCTCCTCGCTGTCGTCTTCGATGCCCGCTTCAACTTTGGCCGCTCGCAGTGCATCAAAGTCCGTCTGGTTGCCTTTGGTATGTCTAAAATAGCGCATTCCCGCATAGTTGGAATCGTGATAATCATCGTGTGCTCCTTGTCCAGCGAGTCGTTTCTCTCGCGCTTCCATCAAACGCCGTTTGGCTGCTTCTGTAGCTTCAATGTTCTTCAAGCGGCTATCAATGCCCAGATCAACTTCGGGGATGGTAGTAAGCATTGCTGAAGATGTGGCGACGTTTCCTTCTTCATCATCGACTTTATTCTCGATTCGATATTTCTCAGCGACTTTGAAGAGCTCATCTCGCGGATCTAGAGCTCGTAGCTCCTTTTCAGCATCAAAATCGGCTCCGGCACCTTGTCCGCGGCGTTTCTTGAGCTCCCGCTCGATGTATGCCATCATGTGCTTGTCGACGTCTACAATGCCCGTCTGATGAGTAAAGTTGTCCGTCTTCATGATCTTGCGAGAAATAGCATCGCCCTTGTTGTCGTCTTCGTTGCCGCTGTAGGCGAGGATATGGGAGAGAGCGTACGTATAATGCAGGTCAGCCTTTATGTACATGGCTTCAGATCAATCTTCAGCGCCTCACCTGTCTTCATCATTGCCCCCACCGCCAGGTCTCTGCAAGCCATACCCAGCATCTTCTGGCTGATCCTGCTTCTTCTTTTTCCGCTTCTTATCACGATTACCAGCATTCAGCCGCTCCAAGTCTATGCCTTCTTTACGAGACGCTTGCCGGAGCTTGCGAAGTTCTATCAGTTCTTGCAAGTTGCTAGGCGTGCCCTCGCGGTCGTCTTCATCAGCTTGGTTTTGTAGGCTGATGATCAGAAGTAGCACCAAGTCAGCCTTCGATCATCAGAATAGCACAAGGAATAGCCTACGAACCTCTCTTGTCCATTTGCTGGCGAATCTGTTGCTTGCTCGCCAGCTACAGGCGCAGGACTGTCTGAAGCTAATCTTCGAGCTGATGATGATGATGCCTTGTTGCGCTTCTTGAACAGGACGGGGCCGGCTGACGTCGAGGCCTCAGCTTCTTGTACGTCGGCCATAGTTGTATACGTGCGTGACTGCTCTTGCAGCGTGTCAGAGCAGAGCAGAGCAGCATCCTCCTCGAAACCGATCACGTCGGAGCAGTCGAGCAGCCACTCAAAAGTACAGGTTGGCTCTGGCCTGCTTGAATCCACCGAGTGCTGCGTCTTGGACGCATACCTACAAGGACAAGATTTGGAGGCAGAGCCATCGCTCTCAGGCTCGCGTTCGGCTAGGCAGACTGCCAGGCCAGCGCTGCTCCTGTGAAGCCGCTTCACTTGCTAGACCATACGAGAGACTTGGGAGATGGTGAGCGGGAATTCAAGCTGGTGAAAACACCATAGCCTCACAACTACCCTTACTGTGACTCAGTCTCGTACAGCAGCCGCGAACCGGCACAATACGCGAGAGCTGGGTAGGTCACGCTTGTTAGCTCTGGACAGGCCGAAGACCAGCTGAGCTGGGCAAACTCCCTTGACAAACACAGGACGCTTCACTTCCCAAGCTACGCTACGTGCGAATCAAAGGCTCTTGCTCGCTCCAGTCGCACGATGGCGCAAAGAGCCCGTCAAGCTGGGCAATTCAAATATCCGCGTCGTGAAATGGGTCAAGTACCTCGATGAAGGCGTAGGCGACGAGACAGACCAAGTCACCGAAGAGCAGCTTTCAGCAGCAGTGACTGGTGCGCAGACGTTCTTGCAACCTAGCAACCCTACGCCTGGCCCAGGAACAAGCGCTGCCAACACGCCTCAGCCAGGGACGCCGTCTGGCGCTGCTGGACCCACTGGGACAAACACGCCTTTGGCTTCTGGGAGTGGAGTTGCAACGGGTGTGTCTACGCCTGCGACGCTCAATGCACAGCCTTTGGCAAGCACGTCGTCTACCTTGCTCAGGCATGAGTTCAAGCCGGAAGACCTGGAAAGTGAAATGGCCGCTTCGCAACAGCCAGGCATGTCTGGCGAGCCTGCCAGTACAACAATAGAAGCACCACAAGAAGAGCCACCTGCAGCTGTCACTGGACCAGACGCAGAAGCAGGTCAACCGAGCACAAATCCAGGTCGAGAAGATGACGGCCACAATATGCAGGTGGAGGTCGAGCAAAGGGAGCACGATGTCACAATAGCTCCAGAGCTGGTTGGTCCTGAAGGTCAAGACTCAAGAATAGCATTAGGTGCGCGGCCTTCATTCAGCTTACATTTACACCATGGTGACTGACGGTATCTTCACTTCTCGCCACCGCTACTACAGGCGTGGGAGATCCCATAGAAGGCGGACCTGCGGAGATAGAGGCTACGCAGTGAACTATAGACATGTCTTGCGAGTGTAAGAAGGACTTAGTGCTGTCATTGTTGTTGTATGATGTGCGCATATACAGCTTCGTGCTGCCGATCACGTCCTCGTGTACAGGTGACAGTCCATCAAAGGCATCCATCGTCTTGCCCAAAGTATGCTGCAAGCGCGGTAGTGCACGCTGGCCAGACAGCCTCTTGCCTCGTCGCCGCCTGAAGAGGCCGGCCCACCTGCGTCACGATGGAGGGCGTCAAGCTGCCACCGGGCCTCCTCGACAAGACCTATGACAAGCGCAAGAACGCGGCGCTCGAGGTGGAGAGGTGTGAAGATGCGGTCTTCGCCATGTGACTTCTGTGCTGACTTGCAGACTGTAGGAACATCCGCGAATACATTGCAAATGGCGACAAGCCAAAGGTCGACGCCATCGTTGCGCTCCTGGTGGAACTGGCAAACGCCCCAAGTCACCAGTCCTCGCAGCGCAATGGCGGCATTATGGGACTCGCAGGTGCAAGGTACGTCTGAATATCAACCGTATCAAAGCTAAAGACAGGCTAATGAGTGGTTTCCTTTGCAGTATATCGCTCGGGCAGTACAATATCGCACCGTACCTGGATCAGATCGCGCCTCCCATCCTGGCCTGCTTCCATGATCCGGATCACAGAGTTCGCTACTTTGCATGTGAAAGCATGTACAATGTCGCAAAGGTGAGATCTATCTGCACGAATATGGATTAGCCTTGATTTCGAAGCGCTTCTTTGCAGGTGGCTAAGGGAGAGATACTGGTCTACTTCAACGAGCTCTTTGATGCCATGAGCAAGGTAGGACCCTTTTCAGAAAAATCTCGTTGCGTAAAGGCTCATGCAACCACCTTCCACCTTCTTCGTAGCTTGCGGCAGACGTGGATCAGGCAGTCAAGAACGGTGGCGAACTGTTAGACCGGCAGATCAAGGATATTGTCGTTGAACAAGCTTCGTCCTACGTTTCTACGAAGGACTTTGAGCATGAAGCAGGGGACCCGTCAAAGCCACTCCGGCTCACCGAGAAGAGCCTGCGCGCGCATACCGAAGGGTATGGCGCGTTCCCAGGTGGTCCAGATCCAGTCACTAGAAAGGCTTTCTCGCTCACTCGCTTTATACCGCTCCTGGCCGAGCGCATCCACGTGATCAATCCATTCACGCGAACATATCTCGTCACCTGGCTGGCCGTGCTGGAGTCCATTCCCGAACTCGAGCTCGTCTCGTACCTACCACATTTCCTCGATGGTCTCCTCAAGTTCCTGCAAGATCCAGCCGAGGACATCCGTAATGCCACCATGCATATACTAGCCGATTTCCTCAAAGAGATACGTGAAGCTGCTGAAGTAGCCCGCGTCAAGCGCGAAGCTCGGGCTGCAAAGCGGGAAATTCGCCTGGCACGCAAGAGGGCGGCTTCCAGGTCGCGTAGCAAATCAAAGGGGAAGGATGTAGAGCCGGGTGATATGTCAATTACGTCGGACCTTGAGACTGCTAGCGTTTCCGAACGCCGACCGGCTGGATCTAGAAGGCAAAGCCCGAAGAGAAATACCCAAGAAGGATCGTCCGCCGTAGCCAGCACATCGTCGCCTGCACCCGCAACGAGCAGAGAACGGCCCCCTATCCATTTGAACGACATCAGCGAAGAGACCATTGGTGAGACAATGGGTGAGAAAGGACAGGAAGACCGCACCTCCGAGGACGGTAGCAGTAAATCCGGCGACGACGACGAGCCTTCTGACGAGGACGCGGAAGGGGAAGGATCTGGCCGATGGGTACCTGGTCAAGGTGTCAAGGTGGATCATGCTGCCATAGTAGAAATTCTTCTTCAGCATCTCGAAAGAGGCGATGAAGAAACGCAAGCGACCTGTCTAAGGTGGCTCAACGAATTCCTCGGCATTGCAAAAGATACGATGATTACGTTCACACCAATCCTCATCAAGCTCATTCTGCCTTCATTGGCTCATCACTTTCCCGCCATCGGCCACATTGCCAAGCAGGCCAACTACAATCTGTTTAGGGTAGTGCAACAATTGCCTGCGCCGCCACCGCCCGCTGAGCAATTAAGTCAAGAGCCAGGTCTGCAGTCTTCTGCGTCTAGTACACATCGGCGCCGAGATTCTGCGTCAACATTGCCGAAAGGCTTGACACCAGCAACTCCCAGTACCGCACCTGTGCCATTCCCGAGCTCAAATTCACCAGGTGTGCTCAGCAGCAGCAGCTCGAGCAAGGCAGCAAATGGCGCTCCGGCTAGCTTGGACGACATGATCAACGAGATGAACCACTCTGGACCTGTATTGCAGCCGAGCCCGATATCTCTGCCTGGTAGTTCTGGCAAGCCTGTAGAAGAGCCAGAAGCGGCCACCGACCCCTTCGACTACCAGCTCACGGTCCATGTACTTCTCGAGAGATTGCTCGATGACAGCGAAGAGACAAGAGTCGCTGCTTTCCAGTGGCTGTCCATGCTGCACCAGAAAGCACCTAAGAAGGTGAGCACGCAGAATACCGATGCCGAGCAGATTGAGTGACTGACAATGCTTTCTAGATTCTGGGCATGCACGAGACCTTCCCAGTCTTGCTCAAAATGCTGTCTGATCCCGCTGAAGAGGTCATCAAAGCAAACTTGCATCTCCTGGCGCAGATCTCTTCGAGCTCTGAGGAAGACTCCTATTTCCCTGTCTTTATGAGCAATCTCCTGCAGATCTTCAGCACGGACCGCAAATTGCTCGAAACTCGCGGCAGCTTGATCATTCGGCAGTTATGCTCTAGCTTGAACACGGAACGGATATACAGAACTTTTGCCGATTTACTGGAGAAGGACGAAGATCTGGACTTTGCTAGCATCATGGTACAGAATCTGCACACAATCATGATCACTTCGCCCGAGCTGTCCGATTTCCGGAAACGCCTGAAAAATCTGGAGTCACGCGATGGTCAAGTCCTTTTTGTCAATCTCTACCGATCCTGGTCGCATAATGCGGTTGCAGCATTCTCCCTGTGCCTGCTCGCACAAGCGTACGAGCACGCCGCCAATCTTCTGCAGATCTTGTGAGATCTCGTTTCGTCTGCGGTATCTGAAATTCGCTGAGCGTTGCCTGCAGTGCCGAGCTCGAAGTCACCGTCTCTCTGTTGATTCAGATAGACAAGCTGGTGCAGCTGCTCGAGTCTCCAGTCTTCACTTGTGAGCATAATCCACTTTCAGACGAGGCAGAAGCTGACATGAGTGCCACAGCACTTCGCCTGCAATTGCTCGAGCCTGACAAGAATCCATATCTCTTCAAGTGTCTATATGGACTGTTAATGTTCCTGCCGCAAAGCAGCGCCTTTCTGACGCTGAGGAATCGCCTCAATGCCGTCAGCCCGTTAGGCTTTATGCACGTGGCACCGAGAAGGTCCGTCTTTGTGTATCTGACAGACGTCATGTTGCTGACTGAACTTCATCAGTACCTCTGCTTCGGCACCATCAAACCTCGGCGGCCGTTCCACCATTCGTCGCAACGACGAGATCAAATGGCAAGAGCTGCTTAGCCACTTTCGGCAAGTGCAGCTCAAGCACGAGCGAGCTCGCCGCACCCAGATGAATGAATCGGACGGCCAGTCGTCGGTCTCTCCGCCCCTGAGCTTGAGCATCCGGCCGTCATCAGGCGCAAGTGCGCGTCGAAAGGAGCAGCCTCAGTCTGGCAGCGGCCCGAAAGGCGGGACGATAAGGACGGGCAGTACAGTCTCGAAAGCATCACCTTTGGGGATGAACCGGCCCTTGAGCCCCCAAAGCCAAAGCGCAAGTACATCGCGAACGCAAAAGAGATTGCCGAGCGTTGGCCGATCCCGAATGGGCTGAGTTGAAAGTGTCGAGGCTGTTGTTGCTACATTATTGCGTCGTTGTGGTGCAGGTGCAATGCAAAGTTATACCGAGCGGAAGGATACATTCAGGTTATCGGGGCCCCAGACCGAGAATCGATGGGTGTCAAAGTCAGGACAGCCGCTGCAACTCTCCTGCCTTCCTCTGCCAGCAGGTTGAAGGTAGCGCAAGCGTTTCGCTAAGGCATGACAGCGATCAGCGAAAGCAACATTGACTATTATCATGTGCTTCTTCGATACTCACCGAGTCCATCACGTCTAGTTGAATACCGAGCGAGTTCAGGTAGGGTCGGAGGAATGGTGGCGGAGGTAAGGTATTCTTGCCAGTTCCGAAAAGCAGGACGTCTCAATGGATCAAGAATCAACATGTCAACAAGATGGTATGAATGGGAACAGAAGGATAGGCAATACACACCTGGCTTGGGTGAGGCGAATTCGAAGAGCTGGAACATGTCTTCGCTCCACCCTCGCCAGTCGAAAGCCGCCGGTGGAACGTCCCACATGAAGGCTGCACCGTTGTGGAAGATACAGTTGCTGGGCAAGATGATGCCGTCTGTCAATTTGAAGGTGGTCTCGGTGCAGGTGTCGACAATGACAGGCGGCCGCTCGGCGTCATCAAGGATATTGCGAAAGCTGCAGGACCATTGCTATCAGCGAGACTGGGCTGCACAACTGACTGAAGAATGTGCTCACTCGTCATAGACGCTCCTGCTACTCGCGCTTGTGCTCAGAAGCTGCTGCTGCTGATTTCGAGATGTCCGATTGACATGGAGGGTCGGTCGTGTTGCTGCAATACAGGTTGCGAGCAGCCCAGCGGCGGATTGCGGTGAGACAGTCCGCGGTGGAAGCTGTCTCAATAGTGGCCGTACAATTCCCCGGTGTGCCATTGTATGAAGTGCTACCAGGAAATCAAGAGAGACCGCAGCGAACGAGAGCGGCAAGTTGGCTATTTTCGCCACCACGACCATGCAGTGAGAGAAAAAGCGAATGCTACATTTCATGCTGGCTGATGGGGTCGCTGGCTGATGGGGTCGACAACACGCTGAACCTACTGCCAAAGGATAATGCGTAATGAGATTGCTAAATAGAGAAAGCGGGTATTGAATATAGTGCTATGCTAGCTAGACCTGAGCATTCGAAAGATTACGAACGTCCAAGCAGATGCGAATGGCCGTGTCGAGGAGATACGCTCATCGCTTCGAAAGATTGCGAGAATGCGGCATTATCATCGTCGCCGTCGCTTAGGAGGGTAGGGTCGATGGAACCCTTGATGTTGAGCGGACGAGGGTGGTTGAAAGCCTGCAAGCTCATCAAGACAGCATCACTGTCTGCGCTACTGGCTTGCATGCTCGAGTCTTCGTCTTCATCGCGGGTCTCGTTTCCACCTTCGGTAGATGTGTCGTCATCAACGTCTGGATCATCGTCCTCGTCTGCAGACTCGTCATCATCAAAGCCGCCACCGTTCCAATCCTGATAGATGCCCTGAATGTATTGAGCAGAGAGAGGAAGCTTGTATGGGTCGAAGGGGAAGTGCGAGTCTAGTTGAGCCTCTTTGAGTGTCTGTTGAACGATGGTGTGCTCGGCTATGGCCTGTACGGCTGTCTGGCTTGCAGTGCGAGCAGGTCCTGCGGGAGGCACTGGCATTGGACGCTCCAGTAGCGGCGTGACTGCAGCGTCTTTGAGCGGTGTTGCTGGCTGTGAGCGAGACTGACGCTTGTTCTGCTCGATAATAGAGTGGCAGAACATGAAATCGGTTTTGTGGGCCATCCTTGCAAACTGTGAAACGACCGCAGGGGCGCACATCTAGAAGAGCAAATCGACAGTATCAGCGTGCAAAGCATAACAAAGCGCGTTGAGGAGATGGAAAAACACACCTTGAGCGGATTCAAAGGGCTGTTGACGGCCATTTTCAAGCTTTCAAGCTCAAGCATCCACCTTCTCTTGGCCGGCACGCCCTCCAAGAAATCCAGCTCCTCTTCAGATTCATCCAAGAAATCCCGCCAGCGGAAGCAGAAGATGTAGAAAGCAGCCTGTGCGACCGCATAAAAGACAACGCTGCTCTTGACGATTCGGTCTGCTTGGACTCCGGAAATTTGGCCCAGCTGAGCCGTGATGTAGCGGACCTGCTCAAGCTCTGAATCGAGGCACTGGCATAGCAGAGACATGACTTGCCGCGCTGTCGCACCGTCGATACAGGTGCTGCGGCTCACAAAGCTGGCTACGTATGCGGCGGACGCAACGCGCGTGACAGTGGGTGTATCCGAGTCGTTCAAGACGCGGGAGAGGAGAGTCCCCGTGAACTCGTCCGCAAACTCCGGAGAAAGCGAGGCGTACCAAAAGAGGATGAATTGCGTATGTCGCGTTTGAAATGTCCGAAGGATTTTCTCATCAAAGACGGAGAGAAGAACGCGGTAAATCATGTTTTGCACGAGGGCATGATTGTTCGATGCGAGATAGTCTGCGGGATCGCTTTCATTGTTCATTATTGTCCGTGGTGAATCGAGCATGCTGTCGAAAGGTATCGGAGAGCCAGGCAGGGTACGCTGCGATGCGCTTTTCAGCATGCCCGGCCGGGCACGTAGACTAGGCGAGCTCGAGCGTATGCGCTGCAAAAAATCAAACATGACACGCAAGATTGCGTCGAGTTTGGCAGCCATCTCCTTGAGCCTTTTGACGACTTTTGGCGAGAGAACCTTTGCTTTGGGCTCGTCGCCGTTTTCGCCCTCCTCTCCTTCGATTTGCTCCTCGCTTGGTCTCTGCTCGACCATGTCTTCTTCGTCGCTTGGATTGTCAAAGTCTGAATCGAGCTCGTCCGGATTCATGCCTGCATCCTCGTCGTCCGAATCATCATCTGAATCGTCTTCATCCCCCACGACGCGATCAAACGGGTTGTCCATGCTGAAGCCAAAGACTTCTTCGTCCAGCACGCCTTCGTCGTCTTCTAGATCTTCAATGTCAATTTGAATTTCGACCTGGATGATGTATAACGAGTCAGCGCGTACTTTGAGAATAAATAGCCTGGTTTTCGTAGGCTCACATCGATCTGAAGAGCGCGCATGATCACAGCACCAAGGACATTCTCGCCCAGCTGTGGGCTATATTCGACTATCCGAAGCGCGTTGGAAATATACACGACTTGAGCATTCCGGCTCTCGCGCTTGTGGGGGAAATACTTGTTAAGCAGCGGCCACAGGGTGGAAGGCAGTGTCGGTATCAAGTAGATGAGCGAGCTGAGAAGGGCGTGCAGCCGCTCGTATGACTGTCGCCGCGTGATGGCGTCTTGTCCTGGTAGCTCGGCAGCATGAGCTGCGGCTTGCTCTGGCGTGATGGAGAAAGTTCCTCTAGTCAGCTTGGGACACCAAAAGTGGCGATAATCCACACAACTGAAGCAATGATGGCGAGACTCACGAAATCGGAAGCCTTTGACGATCTTTTCAAGCGCCATTTGCACGAATTCTGATCTTGTAGTAAGAAGAGCACGCACAAAGCGCGAATGTGAATTTACGAAATTGTCGTCCATCGCTGTCCATGGGAGGGAGAGGATGGAATCGACGAGCGTGGAATGCGAGCGGTCGAGCTGGGCGACGACATGGGTCAAGGCTTCAATCAGGGCTTTGAGATTTGTCGTGCCAGATGTAGCTGGCTTTTGAGGTGTGCCTGACGCCGATGCAGATGAAGATGCTGCGACCGAGGTTTGAGACTTGAATTGTGTGACGAGCTCGTTGTATGGGTCGGGGCGGCCCTGCGGTATCAGCGAATAAGCAGCGTGCTTGGTGTGTGGATTCACGACATCAATGCACACACCTTCTTCTTCTCCTGCAGCGCATTGTCGACGAATGCGAGGTAGATTCCCCGCTTGAAGCCAGGCGTCGATGGGCCTTTTCCAGCGCCTGCCTTGCCGTCGGGCGTGGACAGCGCGGCGAGGCTGGGCACGCTGGCAGCAAGGGGCATGCCAGCAGCTGCAGCAGCAGAGACGCCGTTGCTGAGCTTGCTGCGCTTCATGCTGGGCGGCGCGGATCTGCTGTCCTGATGGGGCAGCCTCTTCCTGCCGCTGTTCTTCGTGGCGTTCAATGCCTGATGGTACGAGGCCGCCTGAAGCGTGCGCCCGGCGCTCCCGCTGCCGCTGCTGCCGCCAGATGGACCGCTGGCGGGGCTCACCATGGCATGGTACGGCGACTGTGGTCAGCTCAGTCCAGTGTTGAGCGCGGTGTGTTGCGAGTCGGGGCAATTGCAGGATTTTTCGACCTTTGAATGGCCTGCAAGAACGGTGATCGAGAAGTGTACAAGCAAGATTGCTGCACTGCCCGTCCAGCTTGCCTCTGCTCTGATTCGACTCGACCCGACTACACCTGCTTGGAACACACCCTCGTAGCACAGTGACCACACCCCGAACACAGCATTCGTGCCACCTCAGACCATTACCGCCACTGCATCCTCATGCAGCAGCCAGGACGCGTCGGGCTCGAGGCTCGATAAACAACATTGACCGGCCTCGTTCTTGCATACGTTTCCAGTTCACGTCATGGTCCTAGTCCCAGCATAACAGGTCTCCTTACACCCCGTCACTCGCCATGGCTGTCGGTCAGACAAGTTCTCTGTCCGCATCCGCCTCGCCATTCAGCCCCTCGAACCTCTTGCACGGCTTTGACGCGTTCACCCTCAATCCATTCGACAGTCTCATCACGCACCATGATTCGACCGTTCTCCCGCCAGGAAAGCAAGCCCAAAAAACCGACTGGAGCAACCGAACTCGAGCAGGCCAGCTTGACGTAGAACCGCTGATTGACCTAGACTCGGAGACCGACAACGCGGACAGCAGCAGCAGAGCCAATAATGACCTCATCGACTTTGATTCGGACGACGAGTCCGTGTCGACGACATTGCCAGCTCTATCGTAGGACGATGAGCATGGCTTCGTCCCAAAGTCGAGTGTTAGAGAGACCCAGCCAACGTCGAAAGAATCAGAACAGCGTGATGCTGCCGTAGCACCTAAAGCTGTTGACACCTGGTACAAGTCTGTAAGCCCCTGCAATTTGGTAATCTCTGGTAATGTTTGGCACTTCTGACGTGTCGACGCAATCCCACGCCGTTCCCTTGTAGCCTTTCCCGCCAGCTCAGCAGGGTAGCATCGATACGAAATGGGAACACGATCTGTTCCAGCAAAGCCAGGGCCTTTCTCCAGGCCGTGGTCAGGGTGAACTGGCTTCACAGGGTGTCAAAATCCTGACAGCTGGCCCACTCAAACTTGAAGACCGCCAGATCTCGTATATCGATGCTGATGGCTCAATTTGCAGCCACAAAGTGCAAGTCCCGTTGGGTACCAATATCCACGTTACTCGGTCGGCCAAACGGTCCTCTAGGCGCTACAATCCATACTCTGTTCCTCGTCGCCCATTGCGTACAACCGAGGACAAGTTCAAGTACACTGATGTCAACGGCAACGATCTCTGGGCTTTCGTCAAGACCGTCCGAGACGGTGAAAGTCTACAAGTCCCAGTCGATGGCGATGACGGACGACCCCAGGCGATAAAGATCTCTCGTCCAGAGCATTCTTATTCCACTGGGCGTCGCTCGCACGACCGGCTTCGCGCTCGCTTCGGATTCAGGACGCGCTCTCGACGATCGTATGAAAACGTGTCCAAGTACTGGAGAGACCACTATGTTCCACACTATTCGATCTTGAGAACCGGAAGGCCCAGAACACTGCGAGACTCATGGGTCCCACATTATTCGAAACTCTCGGAAAGAGCCAAAGCGTGGAGAGGTTTCTCGAGGCCCGATCGTACTTTCTTTGACAGGCTTGAGCCACGCTTCAGCTCGAGGAGACGCCGTGCCGATCCCTACTCGAGACATCGCTCACTGCCTCGCGGGCCCGTTTCGTACGAAGCTGCCCGTCGAGAATTCAGATCAAGAGACCGGGTTTTTCATCGAGATACAAGACAGTCCCCAAGGAAGAGGTTTGATTCTGCAGAAGGTAGAATCGACTCGTCGAGAATCTACGAGAAGGCTTTCCCGGATGTCATCAAGCCAGACAACCAGCTATATGGCGCCCTCATCGAGAGCTTGCCGGAGGACACGACCGAAGCGCATGTAATGGTAAGTTGTGATTTTTGGAGAGTTAGCTTGTCAGATCCTGACACAAATTTATGTTGGTAGGGCCTGGTGAACACTTTCGGCGATATTGCAGCCATCAAGGCTCTGCCGGTTGCGCTGTACGAAATGGCAATGTTGGTCATTGCCAGGGAAGAGCTTGTCGTGAACAAGATCATTGGCGGTCTTCGGTAAGCCTTGCTCAATCTACCGCCTTTATAACTCTGGGCGGGCTGATGAGCCTGTCTTACGCGGATGTAGCGGGATAGTCATTGGCAACTCCAATCTTCGATGCGCAAGAGTCACCAACATGAGTCAGGAAGACATGGAGCAGATCGTTGAGGATTATCAGGTACGAATGAAGGCAATGCAAGAATGGTAGCTCGTGAAGGCGAAGGCGAAGGAGGGAGAAAGCAGATGCTGCTCGGCAAGTAGTACGTGTTGCTTGCCGGAAAAGGCTTCGGCGTTGATTACTGATCATCATGTACATGTGCAGCACCATTACCACCGGTGTCGACTACAACGGAAGAGCACCAGGGAACGGGAAGTAAAACAGAAATGCGGGACTGCATGTGACACTGCTGTACAGATGCTGCCCTGTAACGTAAGACGCACTCAGTCCTGTCGTGGTATTGGTTTTTCCGTCTCGATGTTATGCGCCTTGCCGATGGAAGGCTGGTGACGTAGATCGCTTCCCTCTGACTCTCTGTTGCAAGCCTAAGTTGTAGTGTGCCATTGCCTTGTCATCGCCGGCTGAGTGTGTATGCCAAAGAAGACTGCGTTGGACACGAGGCAGAGTATCACCGCTTCTTGCGACCGTCGCTGCGCATCCATTCAATCATCAAAGCCACTGATTCCTGTCCAAGCGTGTACACGGCGTCATAGCCCGGATCAAACATAGCCGTATGCCTGTAAAGAAAAGAAGACCAGAGATTAGCCAAAGGCATTGCTATTATCGGGTTTGCGAGCGGCAAATGTCCTACTCACGCTTCAATCTCATTCTTCGCTTTGCTATTCCGGCTGGGTGAGAAGTGTTTTTGAGCTTTTACGTATGCGTCTGGGATGCTTGCCAGCGATGGAAGAATGATAAAGGTACGGTTGCCCTCTTCCAAAAGTGAGTAGAAGCTACAAGGATCGATGTTTCAGAACCGTGTCCGCAAGAGGAGAAAAGAACAGTTTGGCATGCGCACCAGCAAAACTGCACGTCGTTGTCTTCCAGATCAAGCAGGTCTTGCAAGCGCTCTCTCAAGTATTCCGGTTTCCATAGTATGCCAACAAATTCCAGATGGGACGTCACCCATAGCTGACTGTTCTGTGCGGTGTTGACTATCGTCTGCCTAGAGTACCAGGCAGTCCCAGCGGCGGCGGCGAATCTATAGCGCGATACGAATCAGCAAGCTGCCTTGTCAGAAAAAGCGGGTTATGATGTTGCTCACGCTGCCGCGCCTGCCGCTGCATAGCCATATTTGGCCCAAGAAGTTTTCGCTGAAACCATATTGCTAGTTGCCGCTTTGCCAGCCTTAGTGAGGGTGGCCGTCGTATCGTCTCCATCGTCCTGGTTCGCTGCCTTTTGCTTGCCCTTGATGTTCGAGCTGGCACTCGCGGACTTTGAGGCAGTCCCTGGCTTGACTGCCGCTTTGCCCTTGCCGCCTGTGTTTGTGTTTAGAAACGTCCAGCCTGCGCCAACGGATGCGGCTACTGCTTGTGCTTGCTGAACATAGCCCCATGCGTCTGTTGCAGAGTTCTTGAATGTAGCAGGGTGCACGCCGAGGTCTTTGAGGATGAGGATGGAGGTCGTCAATACCACGCAGGATGCTGCAAGAACGCCGCCACCACCAACTCACAAGGCGTGTCGTATGCTAGAACGCCCACAATCTTGGGCCAAAGCACGCTAGCAGCGCTTCCTTCTCGTTTGCTTGCAACAGACCTCGCAAAGTCGGCGACGACAAGTCCTCCCATGGAATGTCCAATGAGCACAACGCGCGCCAGCTCCTTGTGCCCGTCTTCAGACGCAGCGGCTTTTTCCATCTCGAGCTCTGCTACCTTTGTAGTAAGCCACTCTCCAAAATCCTGCACGCACTGGCTGAGCTCGCCGCGCGTTTGGAAAGCAGGGTACACCCATGCGTAGACGTCGGACTCTGGTCCAAAAGTGGAGGCCAGCGAATGCTGCAGCCGGCTGGGATAGTCGCCAAACGTCGAGTCGTCGCCTTTGAAGCCGTGAACGAAGACCAGGACACCTAGCTTGGGGTTCTTGCTGGCGCTGGAGCCACCCGAGCTGCTGCTGCTGCTTGCTTTGCTCTTTGAGCTCGAACTGGAAGATGCGACCTGCTGTCCGTTTGCGGGCTCGTCGACGTCCATGGTAGCGAGCTCTCGTTTAATTCACAATATTGCCAAAATCTGATCGCATACGAGAGTTTTGAGCGTTTGCGAGCGACCTGTTGGGGATGTTGACTGCAAGACAAGCAGGCTCGTGGGTTATCTTGCAGGGCCAGGACGAGCTGGCGCGATGATCTCGATGGGAAGCTAGCGAATTCCGGTTTGAAGACACATAGGCTTCGCCGAGACTGACTGTGGAGATCAACCAGCTAGACATCAAGCTGCATGCCGTCAATTGGCACATCCGCACTGCTCTATGCCGTGCACGTGTTGCAGTGACTGCTCAACGCCACACGGGACACGCAGAGAGCGGGCGTGGGAGATTGCACAAGCAGCTTGCAGCATCACGAAGATACAGATAGCATTCCGTCCAAGGGCGCACACGCACCCGCTCAACCCTCGTGCCTTTGCGCGACTGACGTGCCACTTTCTTCCTCGATCAGCTTTACGTTGTTGCGATTCGAGCTGGCAAAGTGCAGGCTTGCCTGCTGGTCGACCATAGGACACACTGAATTGCTAGCGACGCCCGCTGCTCTTCGTGTGGAGTGTCACACGGACGCGGACTGGCCACCTACACTGGCTCGCCGCAGCCAGACACGCAGGCCTCTCGAGTGAAGCTGGCCCGCGCATAGCCAAGAGCACGATGCCAAAGCCATCACTCACGCAGAAGCTGGGCAAGAGGCCATCAAGAAGCTACCTCAGCGGCCTCGGAGATGCTGGTGGTGATGGCGCATCCGTCGCCTCGTTCCGCTCTGGCGAGGACAGCAGCTACAGCCGGACGGGCAGAGGTGGAGGCGCCGGAGGAGGCAGGACTGCCAGCATCGATGAGCGGATGAGCGAGGCAGACAACAATGGCTACGCAGGCAGTAGAGGCAGATACAACAGTATGCCCTCTGCATCAGCCATCGCCAAACCCCGCGGAAGCGCTGCTTCCGACATTGGCATGTCCTATGCTCCAACATCAAGGTTGAGGACGCTTTCTGGAGCAGCACAAGACCGCTTCGGCGGTGGAAAGCGCAGGAGTGTGACATTTGGCGATCTCAACACGAATCTCTTTGACGACAGGGACCGCTTAGAAGTCATGTCCGACGTTGGGGGCTATAGCCAGTCACACCGACGGCGGGCGCCATCGATGACTTCCTCTGTCATGAGCGGCGATGTAGGCTCAGATGCAGGAAGCATCATCTCCTCCAGCGGGAGGCGTAGCATCCGTCGAGGCAGCAGGTCCGAAAAAGTCATGCGCACGTCGCAGAGCATGGACTTGTGGCACAATAACCTCGGTGGACCCGGCCTCGTGCGCCGTTCAGGTGCTTCGGGGACCGTAACTTCGACAAGCAATCCACTCTCTTCAATCGTGCAGCGCAAGTCTGGTGGCTTTGGCAGTCCCAGCAAGTTTCTCGAGTCGGAGCCTCAGCCTTCAAGGCGGTATTCAATGCAACCTGCCCCAAAAACAGATGGAGAAGTGAACCCCGCTGGCGGCACTTCTGCATCAAATTTGGCAGTGGTCGGCAAGAAGCCCACTGAAAGCCTTCAGCTACCAAAAGCAGATGGCAAGACGAGCCCGTCGTCTTCTGCCAATTCATCGCCCGCTGGCTCGGAAGCTTCATTTGCACTGCGCACCAAAGTGCACTCACGGCACTCGCAAAAGCAAAGAGCAAAGTCTGGCTTAGACCCACTGGGTCAGCCTGGCACTTCTGCTGCTCCGACCGTGGCTAGCTCAGGTCCCTCTGAACTCAAACGTTCAGCTTCGACCTCTTCCACCGGCAGCAAGAAGAGCTCTAGAGGCACATCCAGAGCAAGCCAGCCATCTTTACTGCATTCGACCACACTCAAGAACAATTTGATCAATATGCCCGCGGCGCCGCCATCGCCAACAAAACGCAAGGTGAGAACTGGCGCTGTATAGCATTGGCAAAGCTTTTCAACGAGCGCTGATATTGTGGTCATGTCCTGCAGAGAACGCCAGAGCAAGTTGTAGAAGCTCTAGCGAAAGCTGGCTTGCTGGATCGCGTGATGGAAGCGGTACAAGAAGCAGATGAAGACGAATCCGGTGCTTCTGGAGCAGAAGAAGCCACACCCAAGAAGAACAGTCCGACGATACCAGAAGCCATCCCTGCTCCGACAGTCACCCCAATGTCTCAGCCTGTGGTAGCAGTACCTGCAGTGCCGTCGCCATCGGTCATCAGCCACGAGCACGAACCAACCCGCGAGGAACTGGTGCAGACTCCCGCTTCTGAATTTGCCACTCCACCTAGTACTCCGCCCATGACAGCAACAGCGCTTGCCGACGAGAGACAAGCACCGCCGTCTGACGGCAGTCTAACGAATGGTTTTGATACTGCCGACGGAACGGCAACGCCTGTGGCTCGAGCGCCATCTCCCCAACAGCCCGCAACAACACAGCAGACAGACACCGTCATACCTGTCGGTACGAGTCCTGTGCCTGTCCTAGGCAGCGGACCACCAATGCGTCTGGAGTCGCTCTCTGCGGTGTCCAAATTTGGCCCTCACCTCATCTCTCAGTCTCTCGAGGGCACCATCTTGGTGCTGGCTGTGCACAATCTCGTTATGGTCTTTTCGCGCTTAACGTGGAATAATTGGGCAAATTACGAAGAAGTTGCAGCTACGCCTGCGCCTGAGATAGCCGGGACGCCGCTAGATCTCAAGCGGTATAATTTCACGTGGTCTCTCCCGCCCGGCACGAACGGGGCAGAAGTACAGCTAGCTTTGCGCATGGAGGACAGCCAGACTGGGCAAGCACACTGGGATAACAACGACGGGCGGAATTATACGGCCCGACTGTCTTCTGTGCAGAAACGTGAGCCGAGAGCAGAGCCATCGCCCAAGCTCAATGGCGATGTTGTCGCAACCCCTGCAGTAGAACAAGCCAGCGCTGTGCCTCCCCGCGTCTTCTTGGTGCGAACGACATCGGATACTGCCGATGGTCCAGATGTGCTGTACGACCCAAACAGACGGTCTCTGGTCTTGGATGCCCAAGCTCCAGACGTTGAAGGCAAGCTCGTGCCGGCATCTGCTATTCCCTTTCCCACTACCGGTCACCCACAGCAGCACACAAGCGAGACAGCCTCGACCGGCTCATCGTACTCAGTGCCGACGCCCACGGCATCGATCAAAGACGGCGTGGCTCCTAATGCCCTTCCCTCTGCAATACCAAAGCATGTCCTTGCGAGCGGTGTTCCCGACGCGCCGATGCAGAACGCCAGTGCGCCTTCTTCGCGCGCGCATAGCACTTCAAGTCACGCAAGTGGGGACAGTGTCAATGCGCCTTTCCATTACCCTTCGCCTCGGGCGTATCAGACCACGGCGATACAAAATCAGGGCTCTTTACGCAGACGCGCGTCTCGCGAATCTCACAACCAGCACGACATGCCTAGTATCATGACTGCTTTCCAGCCACCGAAGAATGGGCCCGACGACCTGGCTGGCATATATACGTCTAGCAACCGAGGGGCGAGTCCAACCCAGAGTCTTGCTCAGAACGCGTCTGCGCACCCAAGTCGATCACCTTCGAATGCAGGATCAGTAGGAGCTCGGTCGAACGGTGGCATGTCGTCAATGACGTTGCCTTCTGCGAAACCTTTCAACTCCAAAGCCGAGCCGAAGCCATTTTCAATCTCGTCGCTCACCTCCGGCGCAGTCATATTGCCCACTTCTAACTCTACAATGCGTGCACTCACTCTCACAAGCAATGCGGCACAGACGCTCGGTCGTTCATTCTGGCGCAACAATACACAGAAGCCACTTCGTCAAGATCCTCGGATACCCGATCATCTCAATGGGAAACTAGGATCTGCAGCGAATATAACCTTCTCTAACTTGACGCCGGTGCCGCACAAGATCCGTTCAGACGAGTGTCTCGTGCAGGTCTTCGCGTGCGCCATTGACTTTTGGGATCGAGCAAAAGTGGAGATCTTGCATGCTCGCGGGCAAGGCTATGGCTTCATCCCTGGAAGGGCCTTTGTGGGCAAAGTCCTCGAGACCGGAAGCGATGTTGATCCTAGCAAGACAAAAAAGGGAGATTTCGTCTATGGTTTGGCAGACCTGCGGAAGGTGGGTTACTTCTTGCACGATGATGTTAACACTCTTTGACCGACCCTTTACATCATGCAGTCGGGCGCTCTTGCCGAATACGTTAGTGTTCAGCGTAACACCCTTTCTCAGGCGCCCAACGGCGTCCTCAGCTTGGAGCAAATCGCGGCAATCTCTCTATCCGGCATTGCGGCATATCAGGCGATGGACGAGCTCTGCTCGACGCTGCCTCGAGGCTCGAAGGTCATCATCTTGAATGCACATGAAGGCGTCGGAGCGCTAGCTCTCCAGCTTGGGCAGGCGCTACGGCCTGCCGGAGACCTCTGGATGCTGGGACACTATCCTGCTGATTTTGCAGATGGCGACTCTATCCTTCGAGCACTTGGTGCTTCGGAGACGCTGTGTGGAGAGCCGATCTCGGCCATACAGAGCCTGCGCGAGTCCACATATGATGCCATGCTGGATCCGATTGGTGGTCGCAAGATTTACGATGCATCCAAGCGCGTCTTGCACGACGATGGCTATTTTGGTGAGCGGCCGCATGAGAGCATGTTTTACGCCCTGATGCTAACTGCTGTTCCTGTGCAGTGACGACTGTCGGCGACGCATTGTCCGTGCCAACGAACAAGGCAACCTGGAAGAAGTCCCTCAAGGCCCTCTTCAAAAGTAGAGACAAGGTGATTATCCTTCATACCCCTGGACAATAGCGTGGCTTGGCTGATACTCTTGTGCCATCAATCCAGAAAAACATCATGTACTGGTTCCCGAGCGTGGAATCTGATTCGCGAGCCTCGCTTGTGCGCCTGCGCGAGATCGCAGAGGCAGGTCAGATCAAACCAGTAGTGAAGCGCGTCTACAAGTTCGAAGAAGGAGCCAAGGCTTTCCAAGGTGCCTCCGAACAAGCGGTAATCATGCTGCTCGACCAGGAGAAGCTGGCCAACGGACAAGCCGCGTGAGTCGATGAAGCCGCACCCAAAATGAGCGAGAATGCTGCAACATACGATACACGAAAATTACAACACGAGCATATGTACATCAAGCGCAGTACCACAACCATAGTCATCCTCAAAACCTACGTAGAACCCTATAGCCCGCGTCCCTCGCTCAGAAACGCAATAATGTGACTCAGCGATATGGAAGTACGTGTTGATGTTGTCTCATTAGACTGGACTTTTCACACAAGTAAATAACATGACACAGCAAGGCGGCACTACATCGCACATTGTGTTACTACATTTCGCCACTTCTCTCGCTTTGGCTCGCCGGGCAGCGACAAGCGCTGCATCTCACCAGCTGGCCGACTATCGCGAGACAGCAAAGCCGACGATGAACGGGGCACAGAGCACACCGCCATACGGGCAGGATCTCCCACCACCAGGAGGCTTCGAGCAGATCCGCTACAAGCGCAACCTGCCTGTTCGAGGGCCAGGCGGAGCTGTCGTCTTTGGGGGCGTCTTCGCCGTCTGCCTCTTTGGGTTCTGGAGAGTGGGGCAAGGCAACCTGGAGCGGCGGTGAGTGGTGTACACAGACTGCGTATCTTCAGTCACGCTGACAGCCGTCATCTGCCCTCGTCTACAGCGAGCTTCAACGGGAGAAGGCGTGGTCGCGAATCCACCTCGTGCCGTTGATCATGGCAGAAGGCGACCGAGACGTATACAGGCGGTCCGAGGCAGCCTTGGCGCGCGAAAAGGAGATCATGAAGGATGTGAATGGATGGGAGGTGAGCGGTGCACTAAGTCTTGCTCGCTGACGCTCTGCGAATTCGCTGATCATGATTGGAACTCGCCTGTCTCTTTGCCCTACAGGCCGGCAAGTCGGTCTACAACAGCAAGCGCTACACGCCTTCGACTATCGTTGTCCTATAATCCTACACTGTACCCCTGCGAGACTATACATCTTCGTTCCAGACTATGGCCGAACAACAGATAGTGCGGCCTCCGATCACGCTACTTTCGAGCAGCGAAGCAACGATACCAGCTGAATCAACAGTCTGACGAGTCTGCTGATGATCTGTCCTTCCAAGCAGGCATGCACAGAAGGACGACGTGTTTGATATTGCAAAACAGACGAAAAGAACGAACAAATGTCACTAAAAATGACGCTGTTATAATGAGATGCTACTTGGAAAGACCGACTACGCGACAGACGATGGCACAGAATGACCTCTGACTACTCATCCGCGACTCGTACTGCTTCGGAAATCTCATCATCGAGCAAGAATTCTGCAAGCGAGAATACCTCCTCTCGTCGATATAGCGGGCCTCGCGTTGGCAGACTGTTTGAGCGCGGAAGGCCAGTCGACGGCAACGAGTTTGATGCCGGTGCTTGCGATGATTCCACAGAGAATTCGCCGGTGGCACTGGAAGATGAAGCATTTGCAGTGATGTTGCCTTCAAGCGGAAAAGAGCGCCTCGAGATGATCGGAGCTCTAGGCGGCACGACGTCCGAATTCCACCTCTGAACAGCTCGCGGGTTCGGACGCAGGGCGCTTTCAGAAGACGCAGTGACGCCAGACCCAAGTGCTGCAGCCGTGCTGGACGATCCCAGCAACTCTGTGATTGCATCACCATCTGCAGGCGTCGAGCCAAGCATTGGGTCCGAGTCGGGCGAAGACATGAAACGCTGCATCGCAGAGCGGGTCCGACGTGGGTCTCCCTGCTCTTCGTCTTCTCTTGCAGCTTCGAAGTTCCGCATCTCGCGGGTAGCCGCTCGCGATAGGCGGGAAAAAGTCTCGAATGAATTGGTGCGGTCGGCGGTGTCGCTTGCGGCAGCAGCTGTGCCAGTCGTAGATGGCACCGAGTCTGATCTTGCTGCGTCCGCTATACTGTCCTGTATCCTGATCTCGGGCGGCTCTGCCACAGCTAATGGCCAGCGGGGCTGCAGTCGAGACGAGCCCAGCGGATTCTGCGTAATCTGAGCGAGGTCTGCTGGTTCACCCGCGGGCAGGCTCTGACGCTGATCGGCGCCTCGAGAAGCATGATAGCCAGATCTCCTGATAGAGTTATTTCTATGAAGTGGGGCATACGAAGCTCGTACAGTGTCGCTCTCGGATCGCGTCACGCTGGTTGGCAAGTCGGTGAAATCGCCGCCAACGATGATAGGCATTGATGCTGACTCTGATGGTTGCGGCTGTTGGCTTTGCTGAGAGCTGATGGTATTACTGGCATTGTTGTTGCTTGCTGTCCGGGAAAAGGATGTATTGAAATGATTGGGATAGCTTTGCGATGGGCCAGCATTGCGGCGTTGCTCTGCTCGTTCCATCAAGTCTCGCCGCCTCATTTCGAGGCGCTCAAGGATTCGTCTTCTCGTTGAAGTATTGGACGCAGTCGAACCACTGGTCGAGGTTCTCGCCAAGCCTGCCCTCTCGCGCCTGTGTTGCACAGACGTAATGAGACGCTCTGCCTCGCGTACTCGCTCCGCATTGTCGTCGGGCTCAGACTCGGAATCGGATGAGAACATTGGCCAAGAATAGTCGCTGATAGGTTGAGCGGCGGTATTGAGATCTGGCCAGTCGGACATGTCGAGCATACGGTCCGTGTAGTAGTCGTGCGGCGGCTGCTGATGCTGGGCTTGAGATTGCGCTTGTGCCAACGTTGACCGTATAGGCAGCGGACTAGCCACTTGACGCTGCGCATCTGCAATTATAGCATCGTATTCGGCAGTCTCTTGCTGCTGGCGGTCGCTGCGCCTGTCGTGGACAGCTCCTGCTCGCCAGCCGTGGAGGCGTTGTGACGTTGTCAGTGGAGCGCCTGCCGTGTGCCACGCTCTCCTGGCAGGGTCTGCAGAGTAGTTGCCTTCTGCGGCCGCGGCTGCAGCAACAGACGAGTACGAGGGTAGTGTGTATCGACGAACGTCTTCAATGGCCTGCTTGCGTCCTCTTGCACGGGTGAAGACGTCCTTGACGAGCACATCGATTGCTTTTTGGGCGACCACATCGTCCACGTCGAGCAGCTGGACGAACTTTTCGTAAGTCATGACTGGCCCTTTGCCCTTGTTCTCGTACGGTGGCTCGAATGCGCGTTGCCTGTGGATGTTGCAATGCATAGCATTGGAAGCCAGTGGCGCCACAACAATGAAGGAACAACCGCAGTGTCAGCTGATGCACCACGTATAGTCGGGCGGGGAGAAGTGGGTTTTTCATAGATTTGAAGATCTGTGCCGTTTGAAGCATGTTCACCCTCCTGCAAAGTGCTTGAATGGACTGACAGGAGGATCTGCATCTTGGCCGCCAGCTGGGCATCCACGCCCGCTGAATTGAGGCGGCCCATGACCCTGGACGTCTGACTTGTCTAAGCCAGTCTTCAATGTAGTTGTGTGTTGTGTGTAAGCTGGCCTTGCTGTGGAGGCGGCCTTTGCGATACTTTTGGGTTGTCAGAATCCAAGGCGTGGCGGCCTTTGTTCGTCGACCTCCAAGCTGGTGGTCGCCTCTTGTTTCGCTTTCAACACACAACTCGCGCAGTGCACCAGCCAGACACAACGAGCGAGTCAGAGCTCAGCGGACATTATCTTCGTGCAGCACGCGGCGCTCGCTCGTTGCGTCTGGCTTGGCGCGCTCACTTTGCCGGCTCGCGAGGTTCGCTGCACAGCAACGCACGACGGACTCATGAGGCTGCTGGCTGGTTTTCGCGAGGAGATCAGAAGATCAGGATAGGGCCGCAAGATGCGTCGAAAGACTCTATGCTGCAAGAGGGGGCTGTCAGCGCTTTCCATTTACGTGGCATCGAGCAGCCTCGTCTTTGGACTCCCTAGCCACATTTTCACAATGGACCCGGCATTCCACCACGAGGCGAAGCGAATACATCCACATAGTGACAGTCTGCAATACAATCAATACGTCTACATTCAGATGACCGTCAGTCTACTGATCCCGCCGGGTCAGCGTCATCTCTCCCTCCCCGAGCTTGACCTTCGGGATCGCCTTTTCCCAACTCTTCTTTAGCTCAAGGTGGATTTTACCTTCTTTCTCGATGAGATAGAAGAGGTTGCCTTTCTGCCCCATAACGGACTGAGACAATCGCAAGAGTCAGCCAAGTAGCGACTCTGTTTAGTATCGCTTACGCTGTAAGTCATGACAGTCCCGTCAATGCCTTTGCGACCTCCGACACAGCAGTACCAATCGGCAAAGTAGACATTGCCGCCAAGATGTTTGAGTTTCGCGAAGCGCTCGAATATGGACTTTTTCGACCAGCAAGCTATAAGGTTGCTTTCAAAGGCAGGGCGGCCTAAAACTTCGACTGTGTCTTTCCATGCCCAAAAGTCGGAAATTTCGGCCGGAACAGCACGCCCGCTGGTCTTGCTATCAAAGATGAACAGATCTGGCTGTCCCGGCGCGCTATACCTTCCCTGATGATCAGCCAAGGTACCCGGCTGGCTTGCATTACCGATTTCACTGGGTAGCAGGCTCGGTCCAGTCTTCCACAGCTCATCTCGCGCAAGCATTCTGTCGCATACATCAGTCCGCACGTCCTTGTGAAAGGGGAGCGCTTGGACCTTTGCTCACCTGGCTTCCCAGTCTGCATGTGGCAGCCCGAAATGCTCCTCAAAGGCTCGCAAGGCGATCATGCAAGTCACAGAATTGCCCCGGTGGCCCTGATTAGCCAGAGAAACCATTGCAAAGTCGCGGTCCGGAGTCCAGAGGGTCACGCTGGCCGCACCAATAGAGCCTCCGAGGTGACAAGCTACATTGATACCACTTCTACAGAGCGTCAGTGCTGTTGACACTTACGACCAAGGACATCTTTCGTACTG
This sequence comes from Cystobasidiaceae sp. HBUAS51001, assembly GCA_003351005.1. Classification (NCBI taxonomy): domain Eukaryota; kingdom Fungi; phylum Basidiomycota; class Cystobasidiomycetes; order Cystobasidiales; family Cystobasidiaceae; species Cystobasidiaceae sp. HBUAS51001. Next base: position 194,870 of record KZ857209.1, on the reverse strand, counting down.
AATCTGGAATTGGCATATTCCCAAGCCGTATAGTCCAACCGAAAATTCAGGAAAAGCCGACACGCCAGCTTTTCCAAAAAAGTTGAGCTGTCCATCGCCCAGTATCCGTGGTCGAATAAGCTCCTTGAGACCGGCTAATGATATAATCTTGGGGTCTCCGGCTGTCTTTGTGTCCGCAACGCTTCGTTGCAGATAGCTGATCCACTTGATGAGATCGTTTGCAGTGCTGAAGAGGCCTGCTGGTGCTTCCCATACATGATCAGCGACCCATTCTGCTTGATAAAAGGACAGTTCGCGTGTAGTGGTGCCATCGTCAAGTGTGACCGACGGTAAAGCAGCATACGGCTCTGCTTTGTGAGAATCAAAGCCTGAGCGTGACATTCCGAGCGGTCGCAAGATGCGACTCTCGACAAACGCTCCATAGCTTTGTCCGCTCAGACGAGCGATAATGCATGCAGCGATGGCGTATCCTGAGTTGTCGTAGCTGTATTGTGACCGAAGCTGGTTGTGGCAAGGTGCCTGTTGCACCGATTCGAGGATGTCTTTCGATGTCGTGTCGCTGGCGTAGCTGTACATCATTGAGCTCCTATAGCGCGACTGTCAGATTGACTTGCCATCGGCTAGAGACTCCAAAGTTCCATTACCGAGTAAAGCCTGTCCGATGACATAGCAAGTCTTCCACCGTTACAAACAATGCAGTGTGCTCGTTTGATAGTGTGAAGCCCTCAATGATGTCGCAAATTTTGGTGTCCCAGTGCAACTTTCCCTCGTCCACTAGAATGCCCAATGCGACCGCAGTAAAGAGTTTGGTATTTGATGCAATAGGCATGACGGTATCGGCGGTGATTTCTCCGTTTGAAGTCCGCCCAAAGCCCTGAGAGCCGCCATTGTGCAGAGCTACCGAAAGAGCCGGTATGCCCCACTTCTTGCGCTTCTCCTCTGTGTAATCGCGCAAAGCTGTTGATTTCAGGACCATACTTCTTTGCACTCTGTTCGAGTTAGAGCGCAGTCAGACCTAGCCGAAGGCTGCGGGTGAACATATAGTGCACGTGATGGCATTCCCTCTGACGGCAACCATGCTATCGTAACAAAAAATTTCGCAAGCATCCTGTCCTCACATGGCTTCAGTCTGACGAATTTGACGGAAGAACGTCGCATCCCCCCGACCTCGCGTCTTGCACTGCAACGGTTCATTCTCCGACCATGTAGTGTCCATTTCGAATGTGAGCTTGTCACCCTGTACCTCGAAGTGGGCAATGACGATACCGCCGCTGTACATAGCCTGCCGTTCGCATAGGATCAGCCTGCTGCTTTTGACGAGGGCTTACCCATAAGCACCCACGCGATGAGCAACAATCTGCTTCTTGTTGTCGCTGACGTTGGCGAACACGTGAAACTTTTCACATGCATACGTGTTGCCCGCAATGCGATAGACTTTAAGAAATTTTGTAAATAAGACATCGGCGTCCCAAACAGCCAAGAAGTCGGGCTCTCTTCGATGTGTCCAGAATGGACCAAGAGGTTCTGCCTTGAGAAGGATGTGCTGGAGTTCAACTGCTGCGCGGGGCAATGCGGTCTCGTTGGCAAGCGGTTTGAAGAGGTGCAGTGTGCCGTGGCCAGGCGCGTTATATGTACCGAAAATCTTGTCCAATGAAATGGATGCTTCCTTTTCCTGGCCTTCATATGAATAGACACTTGGAAAGGGTGCAGGCTTGTTTGTGTAGATTGGAGATAAGGCACGCAGTCTGGATGGCGGTCAAGGTAAGAATGGCTGTCCGCTGCAAATTTAGCTTCGTTTGAACTTACCTAGCATCCCAATCGATCTCTTGAATGCCAAAATGCCTCTCGAGCGCTTTCAGCGCAATGAGCATGGCTACAGCATGGCCTCGAATGTTTGTGTTTGTGAGTACCGTAAGTCCGAAATCAGAGAACGGGGTCCAAAGGGTAAAACATGCAAAGCCTGGAAAGTCGCCAGGATGGCTTATGACATCGATGCCGCTGCGGGTGGCCTGCACGTCAGAGAAGTACAAAACGGCGGTTTTGCAGGCACAGTCCGAACAGCAAGCTAGACTTACTGTATTGCAAAGCGCTCGCACCCAGATGCGTACATGGGAGTCGAGAATTCCGAGAAAGGCGATTCGCCTTGTCGGCATGGCACTGTGATTGCCAAGGTTGAGGTTGTCTTGGGTCGAATGACTTCCAACAGGGTCGACCGTGTGATGATGACAGGTTCCTGCGGTCCCAAAGAGCCGCCAAGCACTCTTTGCAGATACGCGAGCCATACAGTCACGTCGTCAGAGGTACTGATGAGCCCGCCCATCGCCATCATGGCGTTGTCCGCATCCACGTGTGCCGCAAAGGGCAAGACGACCTGCGATGAGGCGCCCTCGTCCAGACTAATAGTCGGGGTGGCACCTTTCTCAAGTAGGACACGGCCATCGAAACCTGTCTTGGCCATACCTAGGGGCTTCAAGATGTATTCGGTGACAAAGTCCGCGTAGAGAGTGCCAGAAACAAGGTGGATCAAATGGCCAGCAAGCGAAAAGGTCTGGTTATCGTACGAGAAACGTTGATATAATTCGGCATAGCACCGCTGCTCGCTCCTAGAGCTGACTATGTCTGCATGTGACGTGTTGACGCTGAACTGCCAATTTTGGCTGGTTCTATACGCAAGTAGGATAGCCAACGGGGAAGTCGAGCGTCAGTTCCGCCGCACAGCTCGCAAGTCAGCTGCGCGATCAAGCTCACGAGAGGCGTCCAGAGATATGACATAGCAGATCTTCCACAGTAAGATGCTCATTCGTGTGCGCATCCGTCCAATGGAATCCAGGGATACGATCTTTGACCTTGTCAGACCAGGCTAGCTTCCCCTGATCGACTAGGATGCCCAAGGCGACGGCGGTAAAAAGCTTGGTGTTCGAGCAGATGCGGAAGCGGGTCTCGGCTGGATCGACCGGCTGCTTCGATGGACTCGCAGAATAGCCGTGCGATTGGCCGTCGACAAGGCTCACCGCGACCTCTGTAACTCCCCAGCGTTTGGAGGCTTCATCAACGTAGGAGGTGAGCTCACTGTCTTGCAAGACCATGGCTCGCTGTCAGGATGTCAATATGCTGTCTGCCAGTAGTCAAGGCAACCTGGAACGCTAGCTCACCGTTTTGAGCGGAACGTCGCCCATCCACTTTGTATATTGGTGGGGTGGAGAATTCTGCAGCCTTGTCAGACCTCGCCAAAGCGCCGAAGAGTGGGCTCAGGTGGAACGAGACGTCAGCAGCTTTGACGGCGTCAGCTTGTCCATGAAAGCTGTATCAGTGAGGCACTAGCAGCTCGAGACGGGGGATATAGCAAGCGCACACAGAGTCACGCAGCTGGTGTGGAGATCTGAACGCTTGACTCTTTGGATTGTTGACAAAGGTGCTATTGTTATTTTCGGAAAGTTCATGAAGGATGAAATCCACTGTACGCCTGTCCATCATCAGGTATACCCTTTGGAAAATGTGATATCTCCCTGACCTCGAGTCTTGACCAGCAGAGGCTGCCCCGCAGACCACGTGGTATCAAACTCGAAGACTAGACCATTGTCCTGCATTTCGAAGTGACCGATTGCAACTCCCCCGGAATAAAGAGCCTATCATTTAGTCAGCCGGCGTACTGCAGCAGCCAAACTGAGCGGGACCAGCTTCTGTAGAATCACTCACCGCGTCTGGTACAACCTGTACTCTGCCAAATTCGACGCTGCCTAGCATGGCAAACCTCTCGAACGCAAACGTATTTCCGGCAATGCGATAGATCTTGAAGAATTTCGTCAACACGACGTCTGCTTCCCAGACTGCCAATGCTACAGGGTCGCCCTGCTGCGTCCAAGGGCGGCCCAGGTGCTCGGCCTTTGCCAGCGCTTCTTTGAGATTGGAGACGGCTTTGGGGCTATTCACTTTGACATTGGCAGGCTCGAAAAGGTGCAATGTTCCGTGACCTGGCCCATCGTAAGCGCCGAATAATGTGCCATCTTCGATTCTTGTGGCTCCTGCTATGGGTTGAGACTCGGAGGCAAGACGGGGAAAGGGAGGCGGTCCCGTTGAAAAGGCCCACGGCATGTTGCTCAGTCTAGCAATCACATACCATTGCCATAATGAGAGAGAGAAGGACGTGTTAACAAGTGCTCTTCTTGTGTTCGATAAGACCTCACCTGGATGCCCAGTCGACTTCAGAAATGCCAAAGTGCCTTTCGAAAGCCCTGAGGGCGATGGCCATGGCCGCCGCGTGCCCTGCTCTATTCGTTGCGGTCAGCAGCACGATGCCAAAGTCGGCATTTGGCGTCCAAAAGGTCAAGTTCGAGGCTCCCGACAACTCGCCAGGGTGACAGACCACGTCGATGCCACTGTGGTGCGCGACACGCAAATAGCAAGACTGGTCAGTGTGTCTAGTTCAGGGGACCGAGTCCAGCGAGGTGTCACGTACTGAACATGAAATCGTTCGCATCCTGATCCATATAAAGGTGTCGAGATTTCCATGAATGGCGACTCGCCTTGTTTGCACGGCACCACGCCGATCATATCGGCGGTAGTCTTTGGTCGGAGCACGTCAAGGAGTGCTTTCTTGCTGATCACGCGAGGATCTTCGTCGTCCAGCTTATCCCTTGCAACTCGCTGAAGGTGTGCTAGCCATTTTGCAAGATCTTCTGAAGTACTGGCGAGCCCACCAGCGGCGAGGATGGCGTTGTCATGGCATAGTTGAGGTGTAGATGGGAGGAGCTCCTGGACGACCTTGCCGTCATCCAGGCTGATACTTGGCGTCGCTCCCTTCTCCAGCATCGATTGCCAGTCGAAGCTCGTATTGTGCATTTGCAAAGGCTGTAAGATGTGCTTCTTGACAAAGTCTGCAAATGGGATTCCAGAGGTGAGATGAATCAAGTGTCCAGCAAGCGAAAAGGTCTGATTGTCGTATGCGAAACGCTGCCTCAATTCCGCGTAGCAGCGTTGCTTGTTCGTGAAAGCGACAAAGTCACCGTGTGTGGTGTTAGTGGCATAGGGCCAGTTCTGATTCATTCTAGCGATGTCGAGTGCCTCGATTCAGAGTGATTCTGCTTTCGCTGGACAGCTGGAAAAGTAGATCTATGCTCACGATAAGCGGCCATTGACATGGCAGAGCAGGTCTTCGACGGTGATATTTTCGGTCGCATGTGCATTTGTCCAGTTGAATCCGGGGATGCGATCTTTGACCTTGTCGGACCACGCGAGCTTGCCTTGGTCGACCAGGATACCGACTGCGACGGCAGTGAAGAGCTTTGTATTTGAGCAGACATGGAAGAGTGTCTCGGCTGGGTCCACGGGCTTGTTCGAGGGTGGAGCCGAGTAGCCGTGCGACTGGCCGTTCACAAAACTGGCGGCGAGGTTGGTGATGCCCCATCGCTTGCAGGTGTCGTCGATGTATGACGCGAGCTCCTTGTCGTGGAGGACCATGTTCGGAACTGCTGTTGCGCTGCAAAGGCAAGGCGAGATCTGAAGCAGGACAGAGAGCAGTAGAGCGAAGAGAAGCATCGACGGCTGCAGACCTGTCAGACTCGTTAGATTTCTTGATCTCGCTTAGCTCGCGCTTCGCTTTGGCTGGGGCCATCGTCATCAATCAAAGGGCGGTCTAACCGACACGAGCGAGCAGGACGTCATGGTGGCAGATTATGGACACAAGCTCTGTCTGTGTGTTGATGGCCTTGGTTGTTGCCAGTAGTTCTCGTCGGCAGACGTCAGAGCCATTGCTGCTCGCTGTCTGGGGCGTCGTGCCGCGGTGGCGGACAGAGCGACGTGCGGTGCGACAGACGAGCAGCCAAGTCTGAGCAAGCTGGGCGTGTCATCGAGGTCTGAAGAGTCATCTGTGTACGCCTATGTAGCGGGTTCAAGTGCTCTAAGCTGGTTTGGCAGCCACTTTTGCGCGTGTCTTGCTGCCCGCCGGCCTTTAGGCTGCTCTAGTTCTAAACGACTTGCACCCAACGACAAGACGGTTGAGATAGACAGTCGAGCAGCGCAGAACGGGCGTCTGTACACGCTCTCAACCCATCAACACCCGCGCTGCGTGCCTCCGTCCACTTCAACCGTGATCAGACGCGCCATAGCGCAGACCGCAGACTTGACTGCTGGGGCTAGCTGGACAGCGAACAATACGTGATCTACCCAGATGCACAACGGCAGCATGCAGGCCATCAAGTGCGTCGTCGTGGGAGACGGTGCGGTAGGAAAGGTGAGGCGCGCTGCTGCTGCTGCCAGGCTCGACATGGCCCAGCTGGCTGATGCGCTCGCTCCGTACCGCGACTGGCAACGGCCCACTCTGGGACGACTTTGCAACGGCACCGCTCTTCGCACTCGCTAGACATGTCTGCTCATCAGCTACACAACGGTAAGCATGGCTGCTGCTGCCCATTCCATCGCAGCGCTCCTTGCTGAACTTGCATGCGGCCCTTCACGCGCTCTGGCGCATTTCACCTGTGAACAATCCATTCGATGCCACGCGCGTGTTGCAATGCACAGAACGCCTTTCCCGTGAGTGGTTGTGCACGTCTAGCTCAATACTCGTGCGTCCATGTGCTAATCGCTGCATCCTTCACTTTGTACCGCTTTGCTGGTCACATTCGCCTTGCCGCACTATCGCATGCACGATCCCGCTCGTGCGCACATCTGCTCGCCAACATTGCATCAATTCCACGCACAATGAAAAACAACAGGGCGAATATGTCCCTACCGTCTTTGACAACTACTCGGCAAACGTCATGGTCGACGGCAAGCCCATCAACCTCGGCCTCTGGGATACCGCCGGTCAAGAGGATTATGATCGCCTCCGACCCCTGTCCTACCCACAAACAGACGTCTTCCTCATCTGCTTTAGTCTGGTCAGCCCGCCTTCGTTTGAGAACGTAAAGACAAAGGTGCGTCAATGTTTTCAGGCTGGCTTGCGGGATGTGGCATGCTTTTATGCTGGATTTCCCGTGGCTGCGACTTGGAACACTTTGTGGGCGTATTTGGCTGATTCGCATCTCTCTTCATCCTTTCGACTCCGTCACTCATTCTGCACTCTGCCAATTTCGCGATACACCAATCGTGATTCGTTATCGCACGCAGTGGTTCCCGGAGATTCAACATCACGCGCCCAATATTCCCATCATCCTTGTCGGAACCAAGCTAGACTTGAGGAGTGACCAAGAGCAGCGAGAGCGGCTAAGAGAGCGTCGGATGGCGCCTATTGAATATGAAGAGGCGATGAAGACAAAAAAGGAGATTGGCGCGCGGCAGTGAGTTCCTCACCATCACATTAGCCAAACCTTCGCTTGAAGCGGTCACTGAACCCAAACTTCCACCTGCGCTCAGATACATCGAGTGCTCTGCGCTCACGCAGAAGAACCTCAAGGCTGTGTTCGACGAGGCGATTCGTGCGGTGCTACAGCCGCCCGCACCGCCAAAGAAGAAGAACAAGGGCTGTGTCATTTGCTGAATGCGCACAGAGAGGAGAACAAGATGGACACTCGACGAACCTTTGCGACCTGTGTCTTTCTCACTCCGCAAATCGCAATTATATGTCGACCCGCAAGGCAGTACCGAATTTTCTCTTGCAGTACTCAAGATACTCCTCTTGCCAGCTCTGCGTGGCAATTACCAATCTCTCTCCCTCCCACTTGCTCGCTCTGGCTCGACTCCGCGCGCGCGTTCCAGAGCAGAGTCGCGCTTTGTTGCGCAATACCTACACGCTCATTGACATGGCCCTCGACATGCCTCCTAATCACGTCATTCTTCGCACATGGTCCCCTTTTCTTCAACTCTTAATGCCAACCTTTATCTCACTGAATGCCTCAAAGGCTAGTTCATGTCCTTCGCATCTAGTCTTGTTCTCCGACCCGGCTCTTTGTGTATGTACCGAATATATGGCAAGAATCGACAAAAGTCCATTAGAGTCCCCGAAGCGAGTTATGCAATCAACGAATCATTCACTGCAAGATTCTGCTTGACTTCAGTACTTTGGCATTTTTTGTGTCGTCTTGCAAAACGATATTGGCAGAACGAAAGACCGGTACAACAACAATGTAAATTCCGTCGATGACGTCTAGCGCTTGAGCGTACGCTGCTTTTCGGCGTGTTCAACCACCTTCTTCTCCACAAAGAGACCTTTGCGCTTTCGAACGCCATCCATGTACCTGCGCGCAATGTTTTCCTTGTCTGCTTTTTCTCCCAAGTCCTCCAGCTCTTCTTCGGTAGTAGGCACCCAGTATGGATCCTCGTCCAACATCTCGTAGCCGTGAAACACGAGCTGCGGACTTGCAGCGCCAGATGTGCGTTTGCGTATCTCGTCGGCGAAGCTGAAACTCTCGACGACCGGCAAGAGTGCACTGATGGTAAAGAAGCTCGTGCCCTCCTTCATCTCTTCCGACACGATACGGCCTCGCCGCCGTGCGACGACTCCGTAGACTTTACCGAGCACATCTGTTGACGCTTGGATGTCGCAAGAGTACATTGCGAGCAGAAGTCTTGGCGACCAGTCTTGCAAGCCTTGCCTGAAGGCGTCTTGAGCGGATGCGATTAAGCTGCCAGTCACCTGAGCAAAGCGATTGCGCACTGCCGGAAAAGTAACATGCTCAATTGGTGCTTTGCATTGACGGAGTGAATTGACTCACGAGCATCGCTACCCTCGACATTCTCATCTACCTCAATGCTCTCCACGAAGTACGCCAATCCTTGCACAGGCTCATTGCAAAGCGGACCTCGGAGCGTACTCAGCTGGAAGGCCGTGTCTATGCTCTGGTCGAAGACGCGGACGTTTATTTTGACAACTCCTTCCTCATCGCGCTCTTCGAGATCGGTTGGCAGTTCCAGCTTTGAGGGCTGACCTTCAGGCTCTGGGGATGATGCGCGTGCCGGTGTTGCTACGGTGGACGTCTTGGCTGCCTGTGACCGATGTCGGAGACTGTGTAGAACGATCAATAGGCTCAGCAACACGTCAATCGAAGGCATCAATCGCACTTACGATCTTGGCTGATCCGAAAGGTTATCTACCAGTATGTTTGGCCCAACTCGACGGGGTCCGAAAGCCCAGATGCGATCGCTCACACCAGCCCAGTCTTTGCCTGCTTTTGCCAGCTCAGCGTCAAGCTGTTTCCAGAACTCGGCCGGCTTGAGTTGAGAGACTTGAGCGGATGCGTCTCCTTCTTCTGCTGCGTCAGGCGTAGCTTCATCTGCACCGGCAGCAGAAGCATCGACCCCACTAGTGACGTCTCTTGATATCCGCTTCATGACTTCGACGTGTGTCATTAAGAACTTGGTCACCTCGGCTGGCAATGGTTTGGCGCGGACTGTGAACTTTACGACGCCATTGAGGACAGAGCCACGCATCGTGCCACGAGCTGCATCTTTCGTCTTTGGTGGCTGCATGTCGATGCCTTGTACGGCAGTTTCCCTAAAAGGCACGATAGGTGGTGAAGCTTGTATCTCGATCTTTGCAAAGCGTTCGCGCAGGTCCCGCAGACAGCGCTCGAGATGAAGCTCTCCTGCTGTCAGGATGACGTGCTCGCCAGTCTCTTGCACGAGGGTTTCGACGCATGAGTCAGCCTGATTGAGCAGTCGAAGCCCTTCAACAAGTTTTGGCATTTCCGCTGCGCAGATGATGTCAGCTCTGTTTACATTAGGAGTAGATGTAAAAGAGGCTTACAAGGATCTTTAGGCTCGAGAGCGACTCGTACAATGGGTGCCGACTGTGGTATCCATCTGGTCAACATCGAAGTATAAAGACTGCACATCTCCATGAATCTGCACCTACCGTCATATTCAGCCCTGCAAGATTGACGAAGCAGGCTTGATCCTTGACGGCATCGTCCAGAGTGCTTGCTGCGTTCCTGATACCCATGCTACACAGCGTGCCATTCCGAAGGATCGTGCCGTCCAGGCCTGCAGCTGCAAAGACGTTGCCAGCTGGGACCTCGTCTACCATTACCAGATCCCGTCCCATCATCATATACAGATAGTCCACCTTGACGGGAAGGAGGAATTTGCTGTTTCGAGGATGTGTAGGAGGAAGCGCAGTGTTATACTTCGGCAGCAATGCGTACACTGTCTGGCCAGCCTTCAGAGTGCCTGAGTACAGCCTCGAGAAGCCTAAGAGGACTTCCGCATTTTCATCGATGTCGGGTTCTTCGATCTTGTTCGGCTCTGCTTCTTCCGTTGATCCCTCCCCTGCCGCTGGCAAAGGTTGACCTTCGTCTGCTACAACGGCACCCGTGGCTGCCAGCGCAGCCGCGGCTTCTCGACTTTGCCTGCCTCGTTGTCGCATTTCCTCAGCTGTCATTGGCTTCTTCTGATTTTGCGGTAAAGATTTTGCAGACACAGCGAACATCTTGCTGACATACGCAACCGTAAATGCATTTCCGCCAACGTGTCCGGCATACATGTCTTCTTCGAGCTTATTTTTAGGCTTCACATCTTGCTGATTATATAGCAACTCTGGATGCAGCATCTTTGGTATCCGCACAGCTTGCGCTTGTGATGGCTGAGGCACGACTTCCACGACCGCACGGAATGTGGCAGGAGCTAATGGCAGCCATTGCGAAAGGATGGATGTGAGCAGCGCTCGCATGTCTTTTGTCTTTAGCTCCTGTGGCCGCAACTTGATACCAAGAGCACCAATGATTTTCGTGACCCTGTCCATGTTACTAGACACCAATAAGCAGTCAGTCGGGAAGTTGAAAGGATTCAGTCAAAGAGAGGTGTACATACTGATTCAAAAGCACACTGTCGTAGACCTGCCACAGATTCTCCAGTACAAATTGTACGAACATCGGTTTGAGATTACGCTTGCCAAGGTGCTTTCTCCCCAAGACGCGCTTCGTCTTTGGATCCAAGTAAAAGTCTCCCCAGAGAACTTTGCGCAGGTTGGTCTCCTTGATGCCCAGCCGAGTCGCGTGGATTTGCGAGAATTGAGATATCCGGAATGCCCAATTATCGAAAGCGCTTGAGAAGATGACATTGCCCTGTTCGGGTGCAAAATATAGATCTTCATCGTCGCGCTCTTCATAGACATCGTCATCATCCATCGCATCGCCGCTGGCGCCGTTCGTAGTGCCGTTGGATGTGGAAGCCTGTGGCGCCGATGGTCCAGCTTCAGCATCCACATTCGCCTGTCCTACCGCTGCATCCTGAATCTTCTCCTTCTTCTGTGCCAACCGTTTTGCACGTTCTTCCTGCCACCGCGCATCATCTTCCATCCTTTCGCTCGCATGAAAACTGCCCATGACTGCGTTGACTTGCTCCACGAGCTGGGTAAGGTGGTGGTGTGCTTCTATAGGCGCGAGCTTGAGCTCTGTAATCAGGCGGTCGATCTTGTTGATGACGAGAATAGGCTTCAGTCGTTCCATCCATGCTTGCCGAAGGACAGTAATGGTCTGAAAGGAAAGTATTTCAGATTGATGGGCTTGTGAAAGACGGTTGGAATAGACAGACCTGCGTGCAGACGCCCTCGACTGCATCGACCATAACGAGCGCACCATCACATAGTCTTGAAGCTGTAGATACTTCGCTTGAAAAGTCAACGTGTCCAGGCGTATCAATAAGGTTGATCATATAGTCCTCTCGGACCGGTTCGCCACCTGAGAGCCAGTACGAGAGTCAGCTTTTGCTGGTCGAGCGAACGATGAGGCTAGCCTCACCATCTGAGCTTTTCTTCATTGTGCGATAGCTGAGCGACACAGCACTGCTCTCCATCGTGATGCCGCGCTCCTGCTCGTCCTCTCTTGAATCGAGGTACCGCATCTTGCCAGCCATACGTGCGGAAATGATGCCATTTGCAGCGAGCAGCGAGTCGGCATACGAAGACTTGCCATGGTCGACGTGACCGACAATACTGTATGAGCCGCGATTCAGAGGAGGATCAGCTTGTGCACTTTGAGAAGTGCCAATGGCAAGCGTAATCGAGACCTGGCAACTCAGACGCACCAGATATTTCGAGTATTCGAGGCGGCAAACCTCTTTCCTCCGGGAGCCATAGTCGCGCAAAGACTGTTGAGCGGCAGAGTGACTTCAGTAGACAGCGCAAGGGGCAATACAAAGCGAGGTCGACGCATCACTGCCTGCCAAATTTCCGATCACCTTTCAGTGGCGTTCGGGCTCCCTGAGTGAAGTGCGGACAGTCGAGGGCAAACGAGTCAGTCGGCAACTGCAAAGTCCAGAGATGCACTACTATATTGTCGATTAATGATATTGTCCATCTTCGCACGCTTATACACAAGAAGAAAGGTTAGAAGAAAAGGTTAAAGATTGTGCGGTTACAGGAGGGTTTCTTATGTAGAGAGAAAGCGAATGGTAGTTGAGTTCGAAGCTCTGAGCAACTTCTACGCAGTAAGGATATGTCTGTTCAGTACAGAGCAGAGGCCTCAATAAAGAGTACCAGCTTTGAATGGCCGAAGAAGCCATCACCAGCGAGGTAGACGCTTGAAAAGTCGAGCGGGGGCCGAACTTCGAGATGGGAAGAGAATGCAAGGAAGCCTGAGACTGTTGCGCTTTGTACGTGCTGGTTCAGCTCCGCAATGGGGAGCCTGTCTATGTTACCCAAGCTTAGAGCATGGCCGCCACGAGGGCAACGAGCGCCAATGCCGCTGTAGCACTGCTCGTCGTCTTGAACGACTCGCTCGCAGAGCTAGTGCCATCCGTGCTTGTCTTCTTGCCATTGTTATTGACAGTGATGCCGTTCGAGTTGCTGGTGATGGTAGCTCCGGATCCCGAAGGCGTGCCGGGCCGTGTGGCAGCCCGTTGCGTGGATTGCGTGCCAAGCTGGCCATTGCCGACCATGATGTCGACACCGATGGATGGGACGTCGTTGACGACGACAAAGAGCATTGCAGGGCCTGGTGCCATGATGCTTGGGTTGGGCGGCATCTGTGCAGCGTGGATCACGGCGCTGCCATCGCTGTTGAGGCTCCACGAGCTATCGAGCACGACCATCCTTTGGCCCATGTTCATCGCGTGTGTCGAGTAGCCAGTGCGAAGAACAACAACCTGAGTATTATCGACGTTCGAAGCATTGTTGGCGAGGTCGCTGGCGGACAAGGAGATGTTGAAGTACTGTCCGCCGTAGCTGAGCGTGTCGGGAAGACCAGTAGGCTTAGGACGGGGCTTGTCATAATAGTCGGGGTAGAACATCTCGACCCGGTATTCCGTCGGGTAAGGGTATTCCCTGTTCCTCTCGTCCGTGAAGCCCTTGTATGGGATATAATCCGCATTAGGATTGGAGCCAGCATTGAAAATCGATCCATCGGCCATGAGCGTCGCAGACGAATGATAGAGGCGCTCTACGCTCATCTGAGGTAGGCTCGACGGGCGCTGCCAGCGGCTGCCCTTCGGCTGGGAAGGATCATAGTATGCGACAGAGAGAAGCGGATTGTCTCCAAACGACTGACCAACAGCCCATGCTTCGTTGCCATAGCCAGCCGTACCACTTGCGACACCATTTAAGTGGAAGAGCTTCCCGGTGGGAAGCAGGATGAACTGGCCCATCGAACGGCCCTCGTACATTGTGTCCTCCTCGACCCACTCGCTGGATACGTCCGGCGTGATAGACACACATGTGTCATCAGCAGGATACTCGGCCACATTCCAGGCCGGGCTTGTACTCCATTGATCTGGCTGCAGGTCCGTGCCGCCGCAAAAGAGGACCGTCGCTGTCCAATTGTTGGCAGGCGTCAAAGGCAGCATTGCCGTGGCGCCAGAGGCGGGGTAGACGCGCACAGAGTGGGGAATGTCAGGTAGAGGCTGTTCGATATTGTTCTGCCAGTCAAAGACTTCAGCCTTCAGGTTGGATTGGATGAGGAGGTTGCCAGAGGGAAGAAGCCAGGTGTGGGCGTAGCTGCGAAATTCGGAAACCCTATCAACGTATGACCCTCTTGATGCTCAGGCCTGTCCTCAACGTACAGATTACATGGCAGGGTCTCGGCAAGAATATTCAGACCAACTTGAGGGCCCTTCGACGGGAAGTACTCGATAGTCGGATTGTCGGCGTACCTGAAAGATAGAACGTGATGAAATGGATTTCGCGGATTTACTCTCGGATCGCAACATCTTGACACTTACTCGACATTGACGTAGTTGCCATCGCGCATACCACCAATCTGCACAAATGCATCTTCCACTAGTCAGCATCTAGCAACATCTGGTAAAGACAGATTGTTCCGCGCACGATGATGAGTGAGCCATCTTGTAGGGTCTCGACTGTAGGTTACCAGCGCTCAGATTGCATGTTTGCCTGCTGCGAGGTAGTATATTGGCAGGTTTCATCGGAGCAAGGCGTGAAGAGGCGTATTGCCGTGCCGCCATTGTAGTCTTCGTAGGGTGCAGCCCCAGGAACTGCTTGCGCACCTGCGATCCGACCAAGGTCAGTATCTGCCTGGCTGTCTGCTCTGCCATCGTGCGCCTTGTGGAGGAACGTTACACTAAAGGAGGGCGACGCCTTACCTCCTCCTTGGACGGCTTTGTTACCACCGAAAACAGCCCATGTGCCGTTAGCAAGGACGTTGCCGCCTGCACAGAAGGTGTTGGCTGGGACAGACGCAAAAGTAAGGCTAATGTCAGCATGCACGCTGAAGCGTATATCGTGAGGGTACAGATTAGGATTCACTGGCAACGTCTTGTGCACGAAAAGTATTGGTCCGCGTGTCATATTCGTAGGCCCAGGCTAGATGCCGCAGCGACGAGGGAGAGGCGAAATTACATTGTTTGCCAAATAAAGTGAAAGGGGATCAGCTTGTTACAATCATGGTACCACTCTAGTGGGTCGGCCTTGCGCGTCAAGAGTGGTATACACAGTATGTGTGCCCACATGCTCGGGCTACGAGAGGCAAGACACGCACCGGGATGACCATTGATGTGCAAGGTGTTGTTTTCGACTTTGTCAAGCACGTAGACCTGTAATGGCATCATCCCTCAGTCAGGGATGCCCGTGACAGTGGTCCAGCTCGTTTGGAGCACGTGGACTTTGAAAAGTCTCAAACCGCGCACCTTGTCGCCCTGGCCGCGAAACAGCTGTTGCGCTGAGACCGCAGGTGCCCCTATGACGGCCCAAGTCTCGCCTCGAGCGGTTTCATTGAAGTAGTAAGATGTATTGTTGCTATTGCTCCGTGGTGCCTCGCTTTGTGCGTGGACGATCCGAGGTAACGGTAGAGACAGCAACAAGGCGACAGCGAAAGTCACTGTGGCAGCGCCGTCGGCCAAGCGGTTTCCTGTCTTTGGTGTTGTTGCCCGTGGGCGGCGCATGCTATTCTGTAGTTGAGAATATTAGGCGCTGTAGTGAGCAGCAAGGCGCAGGGGCGTCAGTAGCCAAGCACGAGGGGAATAAATTGATAGCAGCAGCAGCACACAACGGATCCAAGTGTGTTGTGGTGTGGTGCCGCACTTGATCAAGAGACCGCGTTCATCGGGGGAATGCACCGCTGCTGCTATTTACGGCAGCTCCAAATGTAGCGACGCTTGAAGATCCTCCAGTACAGCCTTGCCCACCGGAGTGCCTCATCACGGCAATGCCGTGCACTGGGCTTCATTGTTGGATTTGACTTGCAAGGGCGTGTTAACGCAGGCCGTCTCTCTTGCTGCTTCGCAGCTGCAGTTGTGTGCGCAAATACCTCGGCAACGTGAGGCCTCGCGGTCCTGCGCATTTGCCCTGACGACAATACTGTCCTGTTCGGCCGCGTTGGTGTGTTCCAAGTGGAGGCATAGTCGGATAGATTGTTGAGCGGCAGAGAGACTCCAGTAGACAGCGCAATAAAGAAACACAAAAGCGAGGTCTACGCACTGCCAAATTTCCGATCATCTTGCAAGGGCCTTCGGGCTCTCGAAAAGAAGGTGCGAACGGTCAGGAGCAAACCATTCATTCGGCAATTGACAAGACCACTCAAATGCACTGCTATATTGTCGATTAATGATATTGTCCATCTTCGCACGCTTGTACACAAGAAGAAGGGTAAGAAGAAAAGGTTAATAGCGGTTACAGGGGGATTTTGATGTAGAGAGAAAACGAAGGGTGGTTGTGTTCGAAGCTCCAAGCAACTTCTACGCAGTAACGAAATGTCTGTTCACTACAGAGCAGAGGCGCTCAATCAAGAGCAACAGCTTTGAATGGCCGCGGGAGCCATCAGCAGCGAGGTAGGCGCTCGAAAAATCGAGCGGGGGGCGAACTTCGAAATGTGATGAGAATGCAAGGACGCCTGAGGCTGTTGCGCTTTGTACGTGCTGCTTTAGCTCCCCATTGGGGAGCCTGTCTATATTACCCAAGCTTAGAGCATAGCCGCGACGAGGGCAACAAGCGCCAATGCCGCTGTAGCACTGCTCGTCATCTTGAAAGACTCGCTCGCAGAGCTAACGCCATCCGTGCTTGTCTTCTTGCCATTGTTATTGACAGTGATGCCGTTCGAGTTGCTGGTGATTGTAGCTCCGGATCCCGAAGGCGTGCCGGGCAGTGTGGCGGCTCGTTGGGTGGATTGAGTGCCGAGCTGACCGTTGCCGACCATGATGTCGACACCAATGGATGGGACGTCGTTGACGACGACAAAGAGCATTGCAGGGCCTGGTGCCATGATGCTCGGGTTGGGTGGCATCTGTGCAGCGTGGATCACGGCGCTGCCATCGCTGTTGAGGCTCCATGAGCTGTCGAGCTGCATTGAGACAAAAGACACCAAGTAAGCCAAAGGGAAAAGACAGCTTAGAAGCTTTCCGGCTTGCCTGTACGCTCCGCATTCCCATATTCATTGCGTGTGTCGAGTATCCAGTGCGCATGACGACGACCTTGACGGTATCGACGTTCGAAGCATTGTTGGCGAGGTCGCTGGCGGACAAGGAGATGTTAAAGTACTGTCCGCCGTAGCTGAGCGTGTCAGGAAGGCCAGTAGGCTTAGGACGAGGCTTGTCATAATAGTCGGGATAGAACATCTCGACTCGATATTCCGTAGGGTAAGGATATTCTCTGTTCCTCTCGTCCGTGAAGCCCTTGTATGGAATATAATCCGCATTAGGATTGGAGCCAGCATTGAAGATCGATCCATCGGCCATGAGCGTCGCAGAAGAGTGATAGAGACGCTCGACATTCATCTGAGGCAGGCTCGAAGGACGCTGCCATCGGCTTCCCTGAGGCTGGGAATGATCATAATATGCGGCTGTCATGAGTGGATTGTCGCCATACGACTGTCCGATAGCCCAAGATGTGTTGCCGTATCCTGCAGTTCCAGTCGCGATACCATTGAGGTGGAAGAGTTTGCCAGTTGGCAAGAGGATAAATTGACCCATCGAACGGCCTTCGTACATCTTTTCCTCCTCGACCCACTCGCTCGAGACGTCTGGAGTGATGGAGACACAAGTGTCATCTGCGGGGTATGCAGCCACGTTCCAGTTGGGGTTCGTCATCCACTGATTTGGCTGCAAGTCGGTACCGCCACAGAAGAGAACAGTCGCCGTCCAGTTGTTGGCGGGCGTCAAAGGCAGCATCGCCGTAGCGCCAGAGGCGGGATAGACGCGCACAGAGTGCGGGATATCAGGCAGAGGCTGCTCGATGTTGTTTTGCCAGTCAAAGACTTCGGCCTTCAAGTTGGACTGAATGAGGAGGTTGCCAGAGGGGAGGAGCCATGTGAGGGCGTAGCTGCGAATCACAAAAGATTAGTTTGGGCCACTCGAGAGCTGATGTCCTTGACGCACAGGTTGCAGGGCAGGGTCTCGGCGAGAATGTTCAAGCCAATTTGACTGCCTTTTGAGGGGAAGTACTCGATGGTAGGGTTGTCGGCGTATCTACGAACGTGGTAATTAGTCTTCGGTGCAACAGATATGGGAAAGAAGGATGCAGCTCACTCAGTGTTGACATATCCACCATCTCGCATGCCTCCGATCTGCATCAAGCAAGCATAATTAGGCCACTGTCCTTCATTTTACGCGAAGAATCCAAGCGAAACTCACAATGATGAGCGAGCCATCCTGGAGCGTCTCAATGGTTGGGTACCACCGTTCAGACTGCATGTTCGCCTGTTGCGATGTGGTATACTGGCACGACTCATCGGTGCAAGGATCAATGAGCCGAATCGCAGTGCCACCATTGTAATTGTCGTAGGGTGCTGCGCCTGGTACTCCGTCTCTTCCTAGATTGTGGCAAACATTTTAACCGAGACAAGAGTGAGCTGAAAAGCACGTTCCTTAGCAGCAAATCATACGTACCACCCCAAGTGACAGCCTTGTTACCACCAAAGATGGCCCATGTTCCATTTCCAAGAACATTTCCACCAGCGCAGAAAGTATTGGCTGTTGAGAGGGGGAGAGAGGTGCATCAGCAGGTGGCGAACAATGCAAGTCAAAAATTTGAGAGGTAAAAAGAGAACACGCACTGGCTACGTCTTGCGTCCGGAATGAATTATCACTAGTGTCGTATTCGTATGCCCATGCTATTTGTCACATACGTGGAGTCGAATAAGATGAGGCGCGGATGTGGCGAAAGAGGGACCGTCGCAGAGTCAGCGGCATGCAAAACAAGCAAAAAACGGACGCTTCTTCGCTGCTTAGTGCAGAGTCGTTCACAAGCACGGCCAGCACGCACGCAGCAAGCAGCATTGACCATCAAGCAATGCTGATGCCGGCATGGATGGCCTCATTGGGGGCGCACCATTGGTGGGCGGCATAAGAAAGGAGGGCCAAGCGTGGGGCGCGTGCTGGCGTGTGCCGTCGGACAGCAAGGATAACTCACCAGGATGGCCATTGATTTGCAGAGGATTGTTCTCTGTCTTGTCGAGGACATAGACCTGTGCAATACGTATCAATGCAGTTTTCTCAGTCTCTATCCCGCATGTCGAGATCATCACAAGCGCAACGCCTGCCCACCTTGTTGCCCTGACCACGGAACAGCTGCTGCGCAGAGATAGCAGGAGCACCAACGACAGCCCAGGATTGAGCCTGAGCGGTTGTATTGAGGTAGTATGAGCCACTGCTAGCCCCAGACGAGGATGAAGAGCTGTTTTGCGCTTTTGCAGAGGATGCGAGGAGGACAGTCGCTGCGGTCGCTGCTGCTGCGAATCTCGAGCTCGATGTCGAGGCTGCAGGGGAGCGAGCCCGTCGAGTCATGGTTGATTGGGTTGGATTGAGATTGAAGTGTCGTGTGTGTATGTGTGCTGGTAAAAGAGTGTCTGTTGTGCAGGCAGCGTGAGCCAATGAGTCGAGGAATGCTTTGCTTGCTGTTGTGGGTGCAGCAGGGCGAGCGAGGAATCGGGCCGGCGCGACCAGCTGCAGGAAGAGGATGGATGGGACGTACACTAGGTTGGGCAGTAGAGGACGAGTTGTCTGTAGTGCGACGGTTGCTGCCCTCTGACCAGGAGTGCGTTTGTGCGAAAGGAAAGAGACAGAGTCCTCGCTTTGGAATGCGAAAACAGCGCGTCGGCCTGCGCCAGGCGAGTCGGAGTTTTGAGTGGTGGCGAGGCGATGCAGGGCGAGGCAGCAAAGCAGTAAATAGCCAGTGGAAGCAATTAATAGGCGAGGGACATACATGTTACATACATGCGGATATACCTCGACATGCTGGTCAGACCTGCTTCTATTTATTCTACTGCAGTATTGTCCGGCAGCCACAGACTGAGTACATGCGGCAAAAAGACACATTGGGGATCGCGTGAAATACGAGTACTTGGACAGACAAGCACTGAGAATGTTGAATGGCCGCCGTTACACCAAGTTATATCCATGCAGACTGAGTGTCCTGCCAGTGTAAAGCAAGCATGCATGACTTCACGCTCCTCGTCGTCTTCCTGGTGGCGTTGCGCCTGCAGAGCGCTGTGCTGCTCGCCGAGGAATGCTGATGAATAACACGAACACGACAGAGAATAGAACAAGGCATGCCGCGCATTCACAACAACAGGGGGACGAGCTCGAATTGACCGAGAAGCATCAGTGCTTGAAAGCGCGTAAAGTGGGACCACAGCGAGCGACAGACTTTCCTGTGATTTGGACGATAGAAGCGAAGTGGCTTCTCGGATGGACATGCGCGTGCTACGCGATGCCACCTTCCCCCATCGCAAGCACGTCTGTGCAACACTACTACCTCCCCAATTCACGCTCCATGCCTTGATCTTTGCAAAGCTTCTCTGCAGATTGTCGCTCGCAGAACGCTGAACCTGGCCGACCTCAATCGCACTGCAGATGCTGCTCAAAAAGGCGCCGATGTTCGCATAGCATCCAGAGCATCGACATCAATTTTGGGCGATTAAAGCGCAGAGCCAAGTACATTATATGTATCAGCTTCGAGCCTTCGAGAGGCAACTTGTGACAAGGAAGGCCCAACAAGTGCGAAAAGCTCGCTAGGGCATCAAGATCCTGTGATGAATGAAGCTTGCCAGCAACCAGAAAGGACGACTTTGAGCAGGCCAGACTTTCGTTACAAGGGGCATTCATTTGTTTCGTTTTCGAAAGAAAAGATAAGGTGAAATTTACTACTATTTGACCCGAACAACACAGACTACTACTGCTGCTACCTCCGCATTGCACTTGCCTTGCATGTTCAACAAAAGCAAGCAACCAAGCAACCGTCGGCCCGCAGTTGCGTGGAAGAAAGTCTCTTGAAGTCGAAGCGCACAAGAAAGCGTCCGTTTTCTGTTTTTGAAGGGGCGTTGTTAGTCGTCCTTCCTTTTCGCCAATGCTGTCGATGGCGTCAAGAAAATATTGAATGGGACTGCTCCTCTTTTCTAGATGCTTTTTATGCTGATACTGTGAATCCAGCGAGCAGTATTGCAGCACTCAGAGTCGCCAACGATACCATGACAGAGGCAGTTGCAGCCCCATTATCCCCTCCAGGACTATTAGCAGGTGCAACGCCCGAGCTACCTACAGATGGATTCTGCGCATTCGAATTCGATCCAGGCGTAGGCGGAGTGACAGTCTGTCCCGATCCAGTACGTGTGCCAGGTAGATCCGCAACGGCTTGGATAGGCTGTGGGCCCAGCTGACCATTGCCGACCATGACATCCACGCCGACTGACGGGACGCCATCGATGACTACGAACAGTAGCGCAGGTCCAGGGGCCATGATGCTTGGATTGGGTGGCATTTGAGCGGAATGCAAGACTGCAGAGCCGTCGCTGTTGGCAGTGAACGAGGTAGAAAGCTGCACCAGCCGTTGTCCAAAGTTCATTCCGTGTGTCGAATAGCCCGTTCTGAGAACGACGACTTCCGCGGTATCCACCAGCGTGACATTATCCTTTAGATCGGACTTTGAAAGTTGAATATCAAAGCTTGGGCCGCCATAGCTGAGGCTCGTAGGCAATCCTTTAGGCTGAGGACGTGGCTTGTCATAATAATCGGGATAGAACACCTCGACGCGATATTCGGTAGGATAAGAGTATGTGCGACCAACTTCGTCGACAAAACCTTTATACGGGATGTAGTCGTAATTGGGGTTCGAGCCAGCTACAAACACTGAGCCGTCTGCCATGAGCGTCGCGGCTGAATGATAGCTTCGTACGACTGTCATAGGGCCCATCCCTGGTGGTCGCTGCCAGCGCTTGCCGGACGGTGCACCGTGGTCATAGTACGAAGGCTGCATCAGAGGATCGTCCGAGTAGGATTGTCCGACGGCCTGAATGATCAAAGAGACGGAAATCAGCACCGGCTGTTGTGTGCTGGGTGCACATGCTGCCATGCATGTATCAACTTACCGCAGTAATGTTGCCATATCCTGCGGTACCCTGGTGCATGCCATTGGTGTGGAAAAGCTTGCCAGTCGGCAGAATGACGAATTGTCCCATAGTCCTGCCTTCAAAAAGCTTGTCTGAAGCAAAGCACCCGGGAGGTCAGCAAGCACAAACTCAGCACTTTCACACTGTCTATCTACGCACCCTCATCCTTCCACTCTGGCGAAACATCCGGAGTGATAGACACACAGGTATCGTCTGTAGGGACATGCGTGACGTCCCAATTTGGGCTCGTCATCCACTGATCAGCCTGCAGATTGGTACCACCACAGAACAAGATTGTCGCTGTCCAATTATTCGCGGGCGTGAGTGGCAGCATCGCCGTTGCTGCAGAGGCGGGGTAGACTCGAACAGCGTGCAGCATGTCCGGTAAAGGATGCTCGACATTATTCTGCCAATCGAAGATCTCGGCTTTCCAATTGGATTGGATGAGCAGATTTCCAGACGGGAGAAGCCATGTAAGGGCGTATCTGTATGCGGATATCAGGATGAGAGCAGTGTCAGTGACATGCACTACAATTAAACTCAGACAGCATCATGGCCCCAGCCGTCACAGAATGCGTGTACATACAAATTGCAAGGCAAGCTCTCGGCAAGAATGTTGAGGCCGATTTTGTCTCCTTTACTAGGGAAATATTCAATGGTCGGCTCGTCGGCGTATCTAAGCGTAAAGGGATGCTTCCAGTTGAGAAACATTCTGCACGCCCGGCAGCAAGGCAAAAAACTCACCTTGCATTGACATAGCCGCCATCTCGCATGCCACCAATCTGTCGAGCATAATGAGGGCCGTTCAGCACGGGTGTTTCCTGGAAGGAAAATAATGGCATGTTCTCAAAACTCACAATGATGAGGGAGCCATCTTGCAGCGTCTCAACCATAGGATACCACCGCTCGCCCTGCATGGCCGCCTGAGCAGACGTTGTATACTGGCATTGCTCATCTGTGCAAGGATCAATCAGGCGAATAGCTGTCCCTCCGTTGTAGTTGCCATATGGCTCTGATCCTGGAATAGGCTCTTCGCGTCCTGTTGGTCGCGCATGCAGTGGGCCGAGAAAGGTTGAGATGGAGAGAAAGATCAGCATACTCAGGTGACCGGTCGTGCAAGATTCAGATGTACTGACCTCCCCACTGGACAGCCTTGTTACCACCAAAAATCGCCCAGGTTCCATTGCCGAGCACGTTACCACCTGCGCAGAATGTGTTTGTTCGGACATCTTGGATTCGGTACGTGTTCGTTGTGGTGTCATACTCGGTAGCCCATGCTGTGGAACGACAGAAATGATGGGAGCGACAGATCAAGTGTTAGACCAGCATAACACATTCGGATAGTCCCTCATGATGCGGTCTGAGTCCAGCAGACAGACATACCAGGGTGACCGTTGATTTGGATAGGGTTGTTCTCAACCTTATCAAGGATATAGACCTGCATACGAGAACAGTCAAGCAAAGCAATGAGCATAGTGTCGGTATAGCTCTATACGACCTTTAAATAGGTCAATCAAGCGGCCAAAGCCACGCAGCATGCGTTCCAAGCGACTCGCAGTACTGCGCGCCTCAGGCGGCGTAACCCATACAAGCACACACCTTGTTGCCTTGCCCTCTGAAGAGCTGCTGAGCAGACACGCCGCTCTCGCCTACGACTGCCCAGGTGTTTGCCTTTTGCGCAGACACGCCCGCCGCCAAAGCCAGGGCTGTTCCTGCTGTCGCGAGGGCGAACATGGTGACACGCCAGCGAGACGGATGCCGACAGGACGCAGAAGGGAAGGAGATGAGATCAAGTGCTTGTTCAAGTTAGAGACGAGCTTCGCAGCGTGCCGTCTGGCAGTGGTGTGTTGTTGTCGTAGTTCTGCGCGACAAGGTGTCCGAGATTGACGGTAGCTGTGCCTGACGGGTCGACGAGCGAACAGCGCAGTGGACGAAGAGAGAGTGTGTGTAAAGGAGAGGAGCGTGTTGCAGAGCTGTGTGAGCTGCTTACAGTCGTGCACCCCGTGTCGGCGTGCGCAGCGGACGCGGTCGGAGCAGCGAAGAGTGCATCGCACTACTCTGGTACGAAGGCCAGCTTTCATTCAGTTTCAAATTCGGCCGGCGAGGACGCCTCTTAGCGTGCCAAACAGGGCGCCTCCACAATCGGCCAGCACAGCTTTTGCTCCTCATCTTGCTCTTGTCTTGCTTCCCAGGGCTGTCCTTGTGCTGTGCTTCAACTTTGATAGACCTGCATTATTCGCAGACTCGGTGGCAGCTCAGCTGTTCAAAGTCGCAACAAGCTGCACGAGCAGCCGCACCATCTAGATGTGAGTCAGGCCTTGACATGGCCAGTGCGGCCATCGAATCCTCAACGTACGACGGCTGAGTCTGCAACTGCTTCAATGCTCATCCGGGTCCCGCGAGCTGGTTGGCAAATGCTCTTGAACCGTAATATGGACCCACTTCAGCTGGTCGTGAACGTCTCGGAGCTGACAGTGGTGGAAGGCCATCCCTCGAAAATTCTGCTTCTTCAGCCCACGTCGCTTTTCTATGTTTGGTCGGCATGCAAGCCTGAAGCTGGTCAATCTGCCGCCTAGCCTAGCTGGCGGTGGTCTCTCATGCATCTGACAAGTAGTCGGAGTGAAGCAGACAATCAGTCTACCCAACTGATGGATCCTTTCTTTCCCTTTATGCACTCAGGTATCCGCAAGAGGCGCGGTGATACCTAGCTGGAAGCTAAAGCCGGCCGTGCGCTGAGTCTGCGGCCTCTTGGATCGACTTCAAAGCTTGTATCCTGTGTACCCTGCCATCTGGATGCTCTATTCCCTCGACCTGTGCTCGACGGTGGGGAACTGGATCTTGTCTGCGAGCTGCAACTCCGCTTTCTTCGAGCTGGAACTCCTCCATTTCCAGATCGAGCTGTTCACGTCGAAGCCCGGGTCTGAGCGACGGACGCGTCACAAGAAGCCAGATCAGTAGGCATTAGCAAGCTCTAGTGATTGCGCTGGCCGCGGCTCCTTGTCTACGGTCGCGCTGGACATTGCAACACTGTAGGTGCTCTGGACTCTCACGAAGTTGCGAGATTCACGTGAGCTTGTGCATCGCTACACGCAGGACCGTATTCAGCAGCGGATGTCTTGCACGAAGATGGCCACTTACGTGTACAGGCCCATCGCGAACATCGATGCGCGCAAGAGCGTACTCTCTCGCGCTGCCCAGCCACACTTCCCTCTTCGATCGTCCTACTGTGGTCCCTCCAAGCACGAGAGCTCCGACCTACACCGGAGCCCGACACTTCGGAAACGTTCATCAAGGCGGGTCACCGCCTTCACATATACACGCGAGGATTATCAGTTCCGACATTTCCGACAAGTGACTTTCGGATGACACACACATGCACTATCTCAGTCTTCCCGTTACTGCCAAATTGCTTGGCAGGCATACGTTGTGGCGGAGAAATTTGCTAACCAAACCGTGATATGGGAACCCAGCCAGACGCTTTGATAACCTGCGCCTTCTACGACACAGACGCTCCCTAAGCGCTGACAACTAGTGCGACCGCGAAGTCTTGGTCTAAAGCTGGGCATCCCGATCCTTTTCGCCTTTTTGACGTTTGTACACCAGGAAGAATGCGGAAAGGCAAGATTAGCATCACATGCTTGCGCAAAGAGAGAGTGAAGCCGTCTCGGATTGGACTTGGGGCGCCAGCCTGGGGTATAAAACCCCGACTGGCGTTCTGTGATTCTCTCCTTCCTACTTCGTTGAGAAAGCACAGCTGTTCCCACCCATAAAGTTTCCATAGGCAAACGATAGTTCACCATGTCGTATCAGGAAGAGACCAAGACCAAGGTCGACCTGGATCAGCCTACTAAAGGCGAAGAGGCCCTCCTCGAGGTGCTGCCAGTTCAACCGGGCGAAGCCGTCAAGGGCAAGGCCGACTACTCTGGCTTCAATCAGAAGACGGACCCCCTCGAGATCAAGTTGGTGCGCAAGCTTGATATTCGTATCATGCTGTCGCTGTGGAGCAGTGAGTGTCCATACTTTGACCTTACGTACACGTATGCTCTGGGCTAATGATGTCGCGACTTATCGCAGTGTACTGGCTCAACTACCTCGACAGAAATGCAATCGCACTTGCCAGATTGTCGTCTCTCGAGCGTGACCTAGGCCTGACCGGAACACAGTACCAGGTGAACTTGGATCAAAATTTCCCTTTGTCAGAAGGCCCTGTGCTGAATATATATACTATTTCGCGCAGACCTGTGTTTCCATCTTGTTCGTCGGCTACATTCTCTTCGGTGTCCCAGCAAACATGATCATCACTCGCGTCAAGCCTTCACTTTTCCTCGTTCTCATCATGATCACCTGGGCCATCATCTCCGTCTGCACTGCGTTCTCAAGGAACTTTATTGGATTGCTCCTTACTCGCTTCTTCCTTGGCGTTGTGGAAGGTAAGCTTTTATTCACAAGGGCTCAGTCTCAACACAGGTTCAGATGCTGATTGCGACCCTGTGCAGCTCCCTATTACCCAGGAGCACTCTGTACGTCTCCTCTTCAACGTCACGTTGCTTACGAACCGACACAGTCTGACATTCGCATCAATCTCGACAGTCATTCTCTCCAATTTCTACACTCGTACCGAGATCGCCACACGAATTGCCCTTCTCTACACTGGCAACATTCTTGCAACTGCCTTTGCGGGTCTTATTGCCCTGGGCATCTTTGAGATGGATGGCATGTGCGGCATGGCGGGCTGGCAGTGGTGAGCGTCACTATTTTCCGTCTACCGGCAACCTGGCGACTAAAAGACAGCCACGCAGGCTCTTCATCATCCAAGGAACCGCCACTGGCATCGTCGCTGTCTGCGCTTATCCATTCCTTCCTGATACTCCTCTGACCACGCGCTGGCTGACCGAAGAGGAGCGTCAACTTGCCCACGGCCGCTTGCAACGTGATAATGTCGATCGCTCAGCTCCTGGATCCCCCTGGGCAGGTCTACGACAGGCCGTCTCTGATCCTCGTGTCTGGCTCTTCTGCTTCATGCAGAACATGCATCTGTAAGCGCGGAAAGTCACACAACATTGAATTGTGGTCTGAGCTGAATTTTGGGATTGACGATAGGGCGGCGAACGGCTTCAAGAACTTCTTCCCGACTGTCATTGGCACGCTTGGACTTGGTCGAACCCTTACACTGGTGCTCACATGCCCGCCATATCTCATTGCCGGTGCATTCTCAATCCTTACTTGTGAGCCTCTTTAACATCACGTAACAATGATACAATGCTGATAGAACAGAGGTCCTAGCCCTCACATCCGGAAGGTACAATGAGCGAACTTGGCATATCACCGGCTGCAAAGCTGTTGCAATCATTGGCTTTGCAGTTGCCCCAGCCACGCTCAATACCGCCGGACGATACGTCGCCATGTGCATCTTTACCATCGGCACCTATGGTGTCAATTCTATCATTCTTGGTGAGTCCAGTGCCAAGCTTGATTCTTCAAAATGGATTCTGACTCTTCTGTTCTGTTCTCCAGGCTGGGCAGCAACGGTCTGCAGTCAGACATTGGAAAAGAAGGCCGTTACTATCAGCATGATGACTTCCATCAGCAAGTGAGTCACTCACCCTATCTGTTTTGGGCTTGACGAGCACGAACTACAGACTCACACGTCGCACTCTCTCCAGCGCTTCATTCATCTACACTCCCTACCTCTTCAGAAAGGAAGACGAGCCCCGATACACGCTAGCGATGCTCTCCATGCTTGCCTTTTCGGCGACGTGCGCCCTCTGCGCATGGGTGATGCGCTTCATCCTGATGAAGCAAAACAAGACGCTCGCGCTCAGCGGCTCACCCACCAAGTATCCCTACTAGAAATATAGAGCCCTGTCGACAACGTCCCGCCTTCACCTTTCGGGCATCAGAGTTGCCTGGGGTGCTGGTATCCGCTTCCCTTCATGCATGCATCGATCGAAACTTGTAGACAAGGCCGCCTTGACGAATTTGTAATGGGTAACAAGCTGGGTGATACATGGCATAAATTTACAGAGCAACGCTCGCGTCCGGCCCGCATAAGTCGCCTCTCTGACCTGCGAAAAGCTTGCGAGATCAAGGCTAGCTATGGCGATCAAGACGGCATTCCTTTATTTTGACAGACCAAACCTCACATTATTGTGTCAAAGGCAGGCAGCATTAACTATTACAGTCATTACATTTCCCTTTACATTCATTAACATGATTAAGAAAAGCCAGCTCTGTGGCATACTACAGTGCAATATGCGCGATTTCTTCTCGTAGATTGTCGAGATTAAGCTTATGAATGAAGAAGGCTCGGATGCGGACGTGATTGCGCATGCATGCAAAGGCAGTCTTGTCTGGGTGTGTATATAGTCGACATCGGCCAAATTGCACAGTAGTTGAGGCTCCGCGTATCGGGCTGAGATCGCACCTCGCTCATTGCTCGATGAAGCGGAGTACAAAGTTGATGATAACAGCAGCTGCAGAGCGGACCGAATTCTTCATCAGCACTACTGCAACGGCATCTCCGAGGTACAAGAGGCAAGCAAAATCATTGGTATGTGGAAGAAAAGACGACGCACCGAGTAGAGAGATGCACAAGCATGTAGGGCCGAGGCGGTCATCGTATGGCCCTGAACCTCGTTTTCGGATTGCGTTTGCTCGCCAGTCTGAGAAAGCACAACGACGGAGACACAAGCGGTCAGCTTTGTGCACGATGTTGTATGAGCAGTACGAGCAGCTCTGCTGTCCAGCTGCGACGCGGCGCAGAAAGAGCGCATTCGCAGCCACCTCCTACGAAGCCGACGCCAATCCCACCCGCCCCGCAGAAAGATTCGAGGAAAGGAAAGCATGGCGAACTCACGATACGTAATGAGCGCATAAATCATAACCGCCATAGCTACGAGTGTAAACATTCCCGCTGCAATCTTGCCAACTTTGTCGCCAAAGTTGAGTAGGCCAATCGAGAGTCCTGCGAGGACGACGGTGAAATTGAGCCATGAAAGGTGCGCCTGATATCAAGAAGGGCGATACGAGCGAGCGAAGTAATAGTAAGAGGGAGAAGGAGGAGACAGGAAAGTTCGGGTTTAGGTGAATGGCCATGAACGCGCTTTCTGATAATATGACGCACTCGTTTGCAAAGAAGACCTTTGGCTCGACCCTGGCGTATGAAAGGACGAGACAATGTAGGAATGCAAGTCAGCATGATACTGCGTGTAATTTGTTTCGTCGCCAGCAAGCTCCCTCTGCTCGTGACCAGCAGTCGTGTGTCACATCGTCGCCGCACGATCACCAGCAGGCGACCCGCGATGTCACAGACGATGAATGTCAATTGCGCAAACGCACCTGACGGGCAGCGCTATGCGCTTCTGGCTGTTGGGCCTCTGAAGAAGTGGTTGAGTGGACATGATTGCTCGGTGTAGAGGCGAGAAGGATGTAGAGGTGTTGTCGGTGTGCTGTGATAATGCGGGAGCGACGCTACGAGTCCTACGACCAGTGGGCGAGCTGGGCCTGCTCGACGCTGGTGTGCGGAATGGATTGTAATAAAACCCTGTCTCTTGATGTGCTCCTGCAGAGGTCGGAGAGACGGACGACGCTGGACTGATGCTCTGACAGCAGTGCGAGGTGCGACTGCGAGCGTCATAAGGCAGTGGGCATGGCCAGTTCAGCGAGATGCACACCTATCCAAACAGGACGAAGAGCAGCTTACCTCTTGATAGACCAGTCACACAAGCCGGTCACTGCGAGCCTGACGACAACCGTCGCGATGCGATGGCGCTGTGTCTGGGCTGGAGTAAAGAGCACGCGGAGAGCCCGTCCAAAGGGAGAGCGAGGTGGCCAAAGAGGTGGTTGATGAGAGGAGCTTGAAGCGGTGTGACCTGTTCCGTGTGTTGATGTGACTGTGTACTGTGCACTATACGCTGGACAAGCTGCTTCATGGAAGCAGCAAGCTCGCTACTGCGTTTCTCTCGTCCGCTTCCTCGATCACGACGACCCCATGAACGTGCGCACAGTCGAGGCGCACTTCGACTCCGGAGAGAGACATCATCGACACTCGCGCACACACGCCTCAAGCACACGCCGACCATGAATATACGCAGAGCAACGGTGGGCATCGGCTGTGGCTATTCTGCGTGTTGCATGCATGAATGGACTGGAAATTGATGCAATTGCGTTGCTCACTTTGTTGGAAATGCTGGACCTGCTGGACTCGCTCAAACTATCGCTCACTTGATCTCGACAGGTCGAGGACCTCATATACATGCAACATGCCAACATCATGAACCTCCCAGAAAACTACAATATGAAATACTGTACGGGCTATTCATCGCGTCTCCCTTTGTGCCGCAGGAGCTACACGGACTAGAGGGTGCTGAAATGCCTTTGCACATCCTATGATTCTGCAGATCTCTATCATGCTCTCACATGGCCGCAATTGTCATACGTCGCCGAAGAGGACGGCAAGATTGTCGGATACATCCTCGCAAAGATGTGGGTCTTCACGAATACATTGAATACAATGCATTAGGCACAACCCGAAGATCTCGCTGACTGAATGAATAAATCTTTTCCTTCGCTGTCTGTTCGCAGGGATGAAGACACCACTCTCCCGCCTCACGGGCACGTCACCTCAATCTCAGTGCTGCGTTCCTACCGTCGACTAGGGATAGCCAACAAGTTGATGCTTCAATCCCAACGAGCAATGAAAGAGACCTACAAGGCGCAATACATTTCTTTGCATGTCAGAAAGTCAAATAGAGCAGCGCTGGGGCTGTACAAAGACACGCTGGGGTTCACGGTCAAGGATATCGAAAAGAGCTATTATGCAGACGGAGAGGATGCTTATTACATGAATTGTGAGTAAACGATATAACAGTAGCTTCGAAATGCGAGACCTCGGATAGCCGTGAGGATCTGACACTGTCTCTTCTGCGATGCCAAGGCAACTTCTGAGACACTCAAGTCACCTCAGCAAGCAATCTATCAGCAAGCACGCAATGCAGGAAGTAGCAGTGCAATGTCGTTATATGTAGCAATAGTCAGGGAAGCAAAGATCCGACATTCGCTCTATTATGCGAATGCAGAGCGCGAAATTCGAGCTTGAAAATCTGCGCAAATTGGTTTCGTACAAGCCCTCAATCTGACGCAAATTTACAATCTTAATTCACATTATCTGGAGTCCATGTACCAAGAATTGAAATTGGTTTCTTTTCCGAAGTCTGAATCTGCCAACTGCCTTCTAAATCCCTTCTAAGCTCCTACAAACCGCTCGCTACCGAATACACCGCAAACACCAACAGAGAAATGCACGGGCCCCTCTTGCTTGGGCAACTCCAGTCGCAATCGCAATCTCGGCCCTCATATTCCAAATGTCCGGTCTCAGATCTTCTCGAGACTACGCCGGAGTCTGCGCATCTTGGCCTGATGCTCTTCGGTCTCTCTTGCATCTTTTGCCGCAAGCTCTTCGGGAGTCAGGCCGCGCTTGGCTGGCACCTCTACGGCATGGTAGCCCAAGACCTCATTGATCCCCATGGCGTAGTAATGGGGCGCATTGCGGCCTTTACGCTGGATCTTTTCCCGTATCCCAATGGGTACTTGACGCCTAAATTCGAGGTCACCGTTCAAGCTTGATTCCAAGGGCAGCGGCGCTGGCGACTGCATTTGCACGGAGAATCTTGCTCTGTTCGAGCTTTGCGACCAGTGCTTGTGCTTGAGTGACCTTGAAGCCACTGACAAAGTTTTCCTCTTGAACCCAATCTTCGGGCCGAAAAGGGTTGTAGAGGGTGTGGTGGGTCAATGGAGGTTTGCCCATGAGGCGCTCACGCTCAAAATACACGATTCGGAGCAGCGAATCAGTGCTATCGAAGCCGCCTGGGTGATTGTGATAGGCCCGCTTGAAAGCCCAGACCAGGCCGGATTCGACTCGGTAGTCGCCTTTGGCAGCACGCTTGATGCCCTCGTCGTGGTCTACAAACCAATGCTGCGTCATTCCCGCAGGTACTTGCCAGTACCGATGGTCAATCTTGCCGCATTCGGGGCAGTCACATTGCAGCTGGCACTTGTAGAACTCGATGGCTTCGAGCTTCTGACGCGCAATGACGGCGGTGATGGGGTCCGAAGGAGTGCAGCTGCAGGTCGAAGGAGCCGTGGATGTGGAGACGGACTTTGAGCTCTTGCTCGCGGTGGTGGAAGTGGAAGAAGTCGGGATGGAGGAAGCGGTGGTCGAAGTGGTGCCCAGGTTTGTGGATGAGCTCGAAGAGACAAGAGCAGTGGGTTGCGAATCAGAGGAGTCGGAAGATGCCGAAGAGCCAGAGCCGGATGATGCATCAGTCTGCTGATCCGCCCATTCAATAGATCCAGGTCGCCCGTTCTTCTTGAGCATTTTCCTCTCGCGCTCCTTCCTTTCGGCGCGCTGTGCGGCCATACGTTGACGATAGATGTCATCTTGGCGGTAGATGTCCCTGATCCAGTCGCCTTGCTTCTGTCCGCGCGGCAGGTTACGCAGCTTGAAGAAGGAGCCGAATTTAAGAGCCAGTGGTAGAGGAATGCCAACTGTCGCCATCTCATAGACTAAGTCGCGCAGCGAGCTGAAGAAGGCGCTCTTTGCAACAAAGTCAAATTCACGGACTGGCTGAGCCACGCTTCCGGTCATTGAAGACTTGTCATTCTCAGCAGCAGCAGTAGCAGCAGCATCACTGGCAGTGGCAGCGGTAGCGGCAGCAGGCATAGGCATACGCGACGCAAATGCAGACGGGACAGGCACATGTGCACCTGGGTTTGATTGCGCTACGACATTGCAAATGGCACATGTTGAGCTGGCGGAGGGAGGGAGAGTGACGGCGCCAGGGTTACTGCAGAGCCTTTTGAAGCACTTTGGATCAATGCCGTGCTGTTCAATCCATTTGAGCATCTCTGTGCGAGTTTGGCGGTCGATTTTGCGGAAGTGGCGATTTCCCCTTTCCCGGCGTGGCGACTGGAGACGCAGGTCAGTCAGGCAGGGCCTTGCTCAGCGGTAGTCAGAGTGAGCTGCGTACGATGAGCTGCATGAATGTGCGTGGGTTGAGTAGCATCAGCAGCATGGCCGCCATGAAGAGGGAGAGGACGAGGGCGCCAGTGTAGTGGCAGGCGGTGGTCCACTTTTGCGACGCGACGGTGACGAAGGAGTCCATGTTTGGAGGAAAGAGACTTGAGGTGGAAGGACGCAAATGTCAAGGTAAGCCTCAGGGCTGAGGGCGATGAGAAGAGACACGCAGCGACGGGCGGGTTGGGCGAGCTTTTGAAGGGCGCTCATTCCAGTGCAACTCTTCCCCCTTCGTCGAGAATGCAGTCGGCGACTGGACAAAGAATGTGTCCAGCCATTTTTTTCGTAAGGAGTGAGGAGGAATATAGATAAGCATTCTTGAGGCAGTTGAGCGTTGTTTCACGCCTGAAATTGAGATGCGCGAGTCTGGCTCGTCAGTAGTGGCCTTGTGGGTGGCGGAGGGAGAGCATAGGCCGGAAGTTCGAAAATGATTGCAATGCTTTATGAGCGTGCGTACGCGGGCGATCTAAAACAAGAGATACTGCTTGTGAATGTGCTACACGGCCATGAGTAGCTATAGCTTCTCATGTTGTTTGTATTCGGGAGCGTGGCAGTCTTCTGCAACGATCAAGGAGGGCGCCCAGTTGTCCATAATGATGTAAACTCTGATTGTCCAGATCTTTCGTCCAGTGTGCCAAACATGTTTGCATCATTTGAAATGCCTTGTTTTGGAGAGTAAGGTATCGGTATGCGCATCGATGCTATTGTATCGGCGGTCCAGCCGCGGAATTCTTCGCCTTGGTTAAGCTGCTTTCCCAGCCGTGTGAAGATTCACACAAGTCTGTCGTGTCTGATGGATCTTGATGTATCTTCGATGAGCTTCGGCACCAGCTACAGCTTGCTCGGGTACGTGCTCTGACTGGGTCTGACCTTGACATGACTTCGACCTAACCTTGACCTGACCTGACGATGCAGATCAGCTTGGAAGACAGGACGCGCTGCATTGCAAGACTCACAATGTTTCCAGACGATCCTAGGAGCTGTGCAACAAGTGATACAGTCCTTATTGCTTGTAGAGCCCTCTCTCTTTGCAATGCGTGAGGACGTCCTCCAAGACCATCTGCCTCAGCGTCGCATCCGCTTCCTCAGAGTCTCCCTCGTACAGCTTTTTGAAAGCCTCTCGGATCTTTGTGGAGCTGACTCCATCTGTGCCAGGAACATCCACCACCTGCAGTTTGCCATTTTCAATCCATTTTGCCACGTCCTTGCGAGCCAAGAATGCCTTCTCATCTTGGTCGGCCAAGTCTTTCTGTGCAACGTTCTCGACTGGTCTCCGTGCGCAAACCACCTGACAGCCGTCTTGAATGAAGAACTTCTCCAAGGTGCTATTCATAGTCTCTTCTGAATCGCCATAGTATTTTGGCATGAAGAGACGCGTGACGGTGTCGTAGCCGATGAAGAAGCAGAGTGCGTATTCTTGACCGGGCGGTGTCGCAGGTAC
Source organism: Cystobasidiaceae sp. HBUAS51001 (assembly GCA_003351005.1). Classification (NCBI taxonomy): domain Eukaryota; kingdom Fungi; phylum Basidiomycota; class Cystobasidiomycetes; order Cystobasidiales; family Cystobasidiaceae; species Cystobasidiaceae sp. HBUAS51001. The sequence continues at coordinate 160,657 of KZ857209.1, read as the reverse complement.
AGTTTGCAGGTAGTCTTGGATGATGGGTGCTTTCTCTGCGAATGTAGCCGCTGCCAGGCTTCCGACAGCTACGACCGAGAAGTCTTCAGGTGCTTTGGCTTGCATTGTCTTTGCCATGAGCTCGATCAACTCCATGCGGTCGTTGAAAGCAGCGTCGCCAGGCTGGGCGACTTTGTCGACATTCTTGGAGGAGAGCAAGAGCAGATGTGCGTGGAAGTCGGCTGGCGCGAATGTTGCCATCGCATAGTGGGCGCGTGAAGGCGGATTGAAGGACGAGTCGAGCACAGCGACCCGCAGAGGGTTCGGCAGACTGTCTGAGACATAGCTGCTGACGTAGGGCCAGTCTTCGGTGCTCTCGTACGAGAGAACGAGGGAAGGCTTCTCAGACATTGTGCTGTGTGCTTCCACGCAGTGACGAGCGCACGTAGAGAAGCAAGCCTGCGTTCTACGCAAGCATGACGGTCGCAGTGAATGATCGGGACGGTGTAGTCCAAGCCAGTCTCCAGCATCAATGCCTCCAGCCATTCTCGTGCCCGTGCTCATTCGCCGGCTCGACAAAGCCTCTAAAGGTCCATTGCGCATCCTCGCTGCTGCTGCTCTTCTGGAAGCGCATGCCGTAGCCTGCCGCCACACGCACTTCATATGCCAGGATGCCGTGTGGAAGCCAGAACAGGTTCCGCCAGGTCGTGTCTGCCCAGATGCGCTCAAAGCAGGCCTGGGCAAGGTCGTTCTTCTGAGCTGTTGTTCCTGTGGAAATGCCCCAGAAGCCGCTGCTGTCGCGGTGACTGTGCTTTGTGAAAGCGCGTCCTCCCACGTGAAGCGGTACTGCTTTCCTGTCGCTCTTTGCTGGAAGCGCCCTGAACAGCTGCATGCACTGTTCGCGGTCTAGACCCAGTGTATGTCCGAACGCTGCCCCTGTAGTGACTGCAAGACCTTGCAAAATGTGATACTGCACTACGTCGAGCGCGACCTGCAGCTGCGCGTGGCGGTCTTCCAGGCCCACTATCTGCGCCCTCAGGATATCTCGCTCAGGCTGCGCATACGCTAGCTCTTGCATTCCTGCGCAATGAGGGTGATCCAGCATGGATGCATGGCGCTGCTTGGTCTCGAGAGTCTATTATTCGAAAGCAGAAGAGCAGTGTTGTATACGAGCTCGCCTCTTGCTTCCTGACCGATCTGATCTCCTTCACGTATCAATCAGAACCGAACAATGCGGTGACGATGAATAACGCCTTTGCCGGCTATACGCTCGAAGGGCGCGGCGGCGGTGTGCGCAGTAGCAATGGCTCGCTGGCTGTTCTGAGTCCAGCAGGGCGGCCATTAGCAGCTGGGCGGGGCAACAGTCAGGCATCGATAGACTTGACAGATGGAGACACTCTGGACGCCTCGAATGCCGACATCCTGCCTGAAGACGTGCCGCTAGATCTGGAAACGTTCGAGGCTACCGACTTTAACGTCGCCAAGCTGGTCAGCAGTCTCACAGACAGCTTGATCACCCAAAGCAAGGAAGGTGGAGGGGGTGAGTTCGCAGTCAATGCCGTTTGCAAGTTGAACTTCATCTCATTATCGAATGTTTCTCAGCCTTCGACGCAACACCGTTCATTAGTTCGCTTGAGCAGGCTGTTGACGAGTTGATCCCACTACGCAAGGATGTGGCTGTCCAAACCAAAGAGGCAGAGAAGCAGGTCGAAGCAGCAGAACGGCAGTATGGAGCCAAAGTGAAGGAGCTTAGAGACAATTTCAACGTCAGCAGTCTTGGATCTTCGCATACTCGCGCAGTCAAGCTGATAAGCGTCTACAGGCCGTCAACAACGGATTCCAGAACCTGGAGAATCGGATAACAGAGGTTGGGCGGACGACAGTACGAGTCGGTGAGTCTGGCCATTATCACGACAAGACAATGTGTCCGTGCTCATACAAAGTACAGGCGACGAGCTGGAAACGCTGGACCGCTTGCGGACGAGAGCTTTTGAAGCACGCGACATCATCACCTATTACTATGATGTAGCGAAAGGTGACTTGAGCAGGTGGGTCAGAAAATGCGTCAAGAGTCGACTTGCGCTGATTTGATGATTGCCTCAGCCTTGAAGCATTGCGGAAAGAAGGTCGGGAAGGGCGCTCGAAGCTGGCTAGCATCCTTCGTCGGCTGTCGAACGTGGCACGAGAGATTGAAGATGTCGAAGGCGGAGAAGAAGTGCGTGGCTAATCCCTGTCGTTTATGAGAAGCTCGTACGACTTACATGTTTGCCTAGACACGCGATTCCATTGACAAATATTGCGAGAAGTTTGAGACGGACATGCTCAAGCACTTTGACCGGTACTATCGGAAAGGTGATCCCAAGATGATGGCGGTGAGTGCATTCTTCAGCTTATAGATAGTCTGGATCGTTACCGATGATTTTTTTGCAGCACTGCGCGAGGGTGCTCTTGGACTTCAATGGCGGCAACTCTTGCGTCCAAGTCTACGTCAACCAGCACGACTTCTTCATCTCGAGAGAACGGGTATTAGACACCAGCGCCATCACTGCTACGTCAATGTGAGCTACTGAATATCCTTACATGCAGATGTGAAGCTGAGATCGACATTTTGCAGATGGGAAAACTTGCCAGATCCGGATGCCGCGGCACCTCACCGCGAACCCAGCCTCGACCAACTGTACGACGAAATCCGCGTGACAGTCGATCAGGAAGGCAAGATCATCACAGCAGTATTCCCAAATCCGCCTATCGTCATGCAGGTCTTCTTGCAGCGCGTGTTTGCCCAAGTCATCCAAGCCCAGGTGGAGCAGCTCATTGAAACAGCATCTTCTTCTTCAAGCCTGGCACTATTACGTGTGCTATACCTAGCGCGCTCTTCCACACACTCCCTGGTCGAGGATCTGAAAGCACTAGAGTTCTTCAGGTCTGCTGGGGGAGCGCCTACGGCGACTAGTCCCACCACGGAACGGCAGTCAATGGCAGGTGTATCTGTCCTATCTGGTCAAGCACCAATAATCGGCTCGAACACTGCAGCCGTGACCGTCATACTTGACCTGGCCCTAGCGGACCTTTTCGCCCCATACCTCGACAAGTATATCGAAAAGGAGCAAAAGAGCCTATCCGAGCTGTACGCTGGCTGTCTTGTCAAATTCACCCGGTGGCACCGACTACATTCCAAGACCAAAAACACAGCTGGCAACAATATGTTTGATCGAATGGTAGACAAGATCACTACTGCCGCGCAGAACGTTAGCGTTACGGACAAGGCATCTTCTGCAGCCTCTGCCATGCAAAGCGAAGGTGCCAGGGGGCTCAAACAGCTGATGAAGCTCAGCGGGATCAACACGAACGTAGACAAGCGTAGGGAAAGCGGGGAGACTTCTGCTATCAAGTCGCCAACCACGCCGCGAGACAGTGGCAACCAGCGCAGCATGGGCGACGAGCTCTTGCACGTGACTGACGAAGATGGTCAGATCAATCTGCAAACTGCGGAACGCTTGCTACGCTGGCATGCGGAAGCAGTTGGGCGAATGCTGGAGCTCTCGCCAGCTTCCGAAGCACCTAAGAATGCTTTTACCTTACTAAGGGTATTAGGCGACAGCTTTGGACAAGGGTACCTCGAAACCGCACTGGATACCGCTACATCACTCGTTGCCGCTTGGGACGGCCGCATGCCACCACCGATAGACGGCCTTAGGGTCATACGAGAAGTCGATCTTGCGACGCAATTGTGGCAGCGATACGTACCAACAGCGGTGTTACCCCTTGCTGGCAGCTCGTTGGCTATCCGGCGAGAAATGTCGGCGTACAACTCTGGAAGCATGACGCGGATAGAGAACAGGGTCAACGATCTTGAAGTGAAGGTCACTGAAGGTAGATGATTACCTATGATGCGTTTCAGGGCAGTGACTGACTGTTGCACGGACCACAGCTGTTACTACCTGGCTCACGACCCTGCTCTCACGGCAAAAGAAGCTGGACTTCAAGCCAAAAGCGGACGCAAATCTCTTCGAGTCCGAGCGAACTGAGCCATGCGCAGCATGTTGCAATTTCATCCTCCGCGTGCGAGATGTCGTCACATCCAGTGTCACTGGCAAGAATCAAGAAGGCCTCTTGACAGACGTTGGAATCACGTTCCACAGCCTGCTTCTCGAGCACTTCAAGAAGTTTCCAGTGGGGGACACCGGCACCATCTTGCTCACGAAAGATCTCGCGGCGTATCAGGATGCCATGTCTAGCTTCGGCGTACCAGTTGTTACCGAGCGCTTCGAGATGCTCAGGCAACTTGGCAAGCTCTTCGAGGTTCAAGTCGAGGTGCTTGGGTCCTTTTTGGAAGCAGAGTCATTGCGCAAGATCGATCGCAAGCTGTTGCGGCCATATGTACAGCTACGAGCGGATTATGACCGCTACCCGAAGAAGACTTTCGACCAGGTCTTTGGAGAGGCATCAAGCGGGTTTAAGCGATAAGTGCAACGAATGTGGGAGCTCAAATAGAGAGTAACACACTGTAGCGTAATTGCATGTTGTTAACAACACAGACCCGGCGAATCATTAACATTATCGGATGAGCAAGCCAGCCAGCTCGTGGTCGCCACTGTCCGTCACGTGCTGCCGCCTCTTCGTCGCTTGTTGCTTCCGCTCAAACAGCGAGATAAGTCTGCCATCGTGACTTGGTGAACATGGAGCTGCCTTCGTCGTCTTCAGTGTCACAGCCGTCCTCCAAGTTCGCTGCTGCCGGAGCAGTGGCAGCCTTGAACAGCAATAACATCGACGATGAAGCAGAGGGCAGCCAGCGCGCTGCGACACAGCATCAGCAGCAAACCAAGGAGCAACCGCAGCAAAGCGAGAAGGCGAGCAACAAGACGTGGAGAGGGTCGCTCTGGAACCAATTTATGACGAGAACAGGTAAATCCTTGCTCGCGTAAAGTGCGCTGGACTGGGCTGATGTTTCGAAACTCAGGCCTCTTTGCACCCCTCGCGCCTGAAGACTCCCCAGAAGCAGTAGCGGGTGCGCAGTAGCACATAGATCATGACAGTATGATGGGCGGTAGCTGACTTGCTTCTCCTTCGCCCGCTTGGCTGTTTTGATGTCCGTCACACAGAACGTCAGCGTGAAGCCGAAGTGAGAAGACGGCAAGAGAAGCTCGAGAGCGTGCACTCTTGGCGACCAAGTCAAGAGAGCGACGTCAAGTCACCTCAGAAGGGCAATGCAAAGCCATCCAGGCCATCAATGATGCGCAAGCTCAGTAGCGCAGTCGAGCTCAAGTGGTGGTCAGGCGATTCCTCAGCCGCGAGCAGTGACGTCTCGGCCACTCGCAACAACCAGTCACAGTAGCGATTTTCGGAGGCACGCCTCATTCCTCTGGATACGGCCTTTCTCTTCGCTCTTCCTACAGCTCTCTGCACTCGTGGACTTCATTCTTCGCATTCTTCAGCAGCCACCGCCACCAAACCCAGCATCAATTCCAGTCGTTTTCGTTGCGCATAGTGGTCCGCACGCAAATTTCTGCTTTGCATCTGTATTGTGTCAAAGCGAATATGAGCGTATATCAGCCTTTACAACCACACATCGTAATATAGTGTCTACACCGGATCTCGAGATTTGTGCATGGCACGTGCTTCCTTTTGTGTCGTAGCCGCCACTGCTTGACTTTGCTCAGAACAGCTCAGCTGCAGCCATGGACCCATTGGCTGTGCGGCCTTCAGCGAGGCTCGCGTATCTGATCAACCATCAGCTCGTCACAGACGAAGCCGCCGTATACGCCGTCAGCAGTGGCCAGACGGACATTCTGGCGAGCCTCTGCCTGATCCGCGAAGTCGAGCAAGAATGCAAGGGCAAGATTGAGCAAGAGTGTGAACGTGCAGCTAGCATTTTGCATAGGTACGTCTGCTAGCTCGTGCATGTATGACCCGGCTAAGCAGGTCCTTGTACAGATGGAATCTTCGCGTCACAGCCCTTGCTAGCTCGAAAATTGCCGCCGCCCAAGCTGCCGGCTTCGAGCTGGCTCTTGAAACTACGAGGCAGTCGGAGGCTCTCTATCTTCAAAATTGCAAGACGTGGTTCTCTGAAGCTCTGCTCGTCGTCTCGGTAATTCGATGCCAGCTCGTCGCTCGAACGGCACTTGACTGACTTCGATCACGCTGCATATACGAACTCGCACAATACAAAGCGCAAGAGTCCAGCTCCGTCAGCAGCTTTCGGTCTAGCTTGCGATTTCTTGCTATTCTCCATCAAAAAGGCATCGTATTTGCCCGAGTTCGCACGCGAGGTGGCCAACGCGGGCGCTGTCCGCAAGTTCGGAGAGGGTCTTTTAAATACTGCTGCTTCAGAGGGCTGCGATGTCGACGTGCGCGATCCGCCCTTTTCAGGATAGATAGTTACTAATTTGTTGCATATTTCAGGTTCGTGTGTCAGCTCTGGACTATCTTTGCGACCTGCTACACCTCTCTGCTTCGCCGTTGCGGCCGCTCGCTCAGCATATCCAGAGTGTTTCCCTGAACTTGCTCTGTACTTGGTCCACGAATGATGATCTGAAGTATGCCACCCGGACAGCGGCTCGCTGCCTTGGCAGCGTCTACATTGTCGCCGGCAAGGTTCAGGCATCTGCTAGCTGGAGAAGGACAGTCGAAAGCGTTCTAGGAAGTTTGCAGGCTCTCTTCAATTCGATGACATCGACCTTCCTACCTGGTAGGGCTTTCCTATACTCGCGCATAAAGAACATAGCTGATATATAGAGTATCACAGACGCGAATGCCACAGTCACATTGCCGCCGCTCGACATGCCGCCCATTGCAAGTTCGTCGAGCCCGACCGGTCTTGGCCAGCAAATCCACACAATTACCAACATGTACAAGAGATTCGAGTCTCTTGTCGAATTGCTGATTTTGATGCTGGCGTTAGTAAACATCTTCCAAGCACCCTTCCTGACTCCATTGACGCTGTCTTTATTAGATCGCCGTCCGAGCGTGCCGTAGCCGTTCCCGTTGGCCATCTCGTGCAGTTCTGCACGCGAATGTTGAACGCAACAATCTACTCCCCGGTCAAAGAACGGCACGACCCAGCTCTTCGGGTGGCAGAGCTGGGGCAATTACCATCCCTGCACATACAAGCTTGCCGTTTGCTGGGCCAGTTGCTATCAAGGTGAGTCTTTCTTGCCTTCATCTCCTGCATTGACACGTTGCTCATCTCGATGTTTTACGTGCCTAGTGCCGGCTCTCATATGTCAAACCGCTCGACGGATCTATTGGGTTTGCTCACCTTTGTCGAAACGACCTATCCGGCGGGATCGTGAGTACACATAATACGCCATTCGAGATGCCAGATTGATTCTCCAAAAACCAGAACTACGAAGAGTACAATGTACGCACTGGCGTCACTGATAGTCGAATATACGCACTTGCACCCCGACGATGCGGTCAAACCGCTCAGCAAGATCGTGCAGAGCATCGTCCGTGACGCTGCTACTTTCGTAGATCCCGACGAAGGCAGGCGTGCCATCTCAACGTCATCAAACGATGCCAAGAAGACACAGAGCGGGCAAGATGGACGCAAAGCCAAGCGAGCTAGACTTTTTGAATCCGATCAAGTCATGTCTGGGCGGCGTCGAACGACTGTTGTGGAAGCGGAGGCCATCGAGCACTCTCTACGCTGTAGGTCTCACAAAGTACATACTTGGCTGTCTCAAAGGCTGACCTCGTGGTTTTGATCGCAATAGCGTTGCATCGAATACTACTGCATGCAGCTTGGCTATTGCCGAGCAACGTACTTGGCCAAGTTTTGCGGCTACTGTTGGCTTATGGGTTGTCAGAGCACTTCTACAATTCTGCCCCGATATACGCCCCGGACTCACTGCTTAGCGAAGCATTAGCGTACTGTCCTTCGATTCGACTCGCCATCCTGCAATGCTTGCATGCATCTCTGCAGAGCATGGCCAAGAACATCCAAGGCGTACTGGAACATGCTACAACCGTCTACAGCAGAGGTTTGAAGAGTCGGGCGCTCGTAGGAGACGAAGGCGTCGCCGTCTGTGCCCTGGCCCTGAGCACTATCGATGGTCTCCTGCGCCCAATCGTACCGCCTGTAGTCAAGAGCGCTGTCCTGCGCCTTGCAACATATGAACTGGCGGGCAGATTGGTCAATTTGAACGAGGCGGAATCTCAAGATCTGGCCACCGAAACGAACGATCAGGAGGACACAGCTCCGAAAGATCACCAGCTTGCCGCTGAATACTCGCACAAGCCTACTTTCGCGTCACAAGCTCAGGTGGATGATGGACAGTATGGCTATGAAGTGGATCCCGTCAGCACTTCACTCTCAACGCAGGGTCTGCAGACGCGACCTAGCTCGATGATGGTACCTCCTGCATCATCAAGGTCGACGTCGGCGTTCGTTGCCGCTATGCAAGCTGGCCCTGCCAGCGCCACCACGTCTCGCATCCAGCAACATAGCGATCAGAGCTTGTCCAAACCGTCGGAGAACGCCGTCTTGCCATCCACCGCCAGCGGTGCTTCCCCTCAAGCGGACAGCTCAGCGAATGGCATTGCGGCTGCCGGAGCAACTCCTACATTGGCTCGTGACATAGTGGCCTCGAAGCGAGGTAATATGTCTGAAATCGCCGATGGTACAGCAGGCGACAGCGCGTCCGGAACAGCTATCTCATATGGTGGTGGCGCACAAGGAGAGGTGGTGCGGGCTACACTCGCGATGCAGCAAGACGATGAGGAGGACACCTCGGACGAGGACGCGCCCATGCCAAAGATCTATATGGGAAGCGAAGATGAGGAAGATGACAAGGAGGATTAGCTGTTATCGCCTTCATTACTTGTCTCTTCTGCGGAACTAGTCGGTACATGAAAGGGCAAGGATGCACGGACCCCACGCAATTCTCGCAGAACGCTGACGAACCTGCAATGGACCTTGGAACAATACCAACACTTGCTCATTCCTTCCTTCCTCTTCACTCCTCAAGTCATGGCTTCGGCTAATAAAACCCCAACAAAAGCGCTCATACTGTGGGCATGGCCGCGGTCGAGATCCACCATCTTTGAGCGCTTCATGCTCGCTCGTCCTGACTCCGATATTGAGGTAGTCCATGAGCCACTCAGTGCGCACGCAACACTCATGTCATCAGCAAATGAGACCAAATGCTAATTCGCTTTCCCCTCGCAGGCGCCCCATACTACTGGAGCGATCAGCGGGTCTCGCTCTTGTACAGTCAGGAACGGCTCGACTCGCAATGGAGGGAGTACTCGCAGTGCACCTATGCACAGACGTGGTCAGAAATGATGACGTTGCGTTCCGGAAAGAAGGCAATTTTTATCAAAGATGTCATCTATGCTTCCTCCAGATTTTTCCTGTCTGGATCTGATTGCTTTTATCGATTGTCCTGGTCAGATGGCTTCGCACATCATGCAAGTCGCTCACTGCGGACCCAAGGCGCCCCGCATGCCGGATTATGAAGTCGATGGTATGCAACACCGTGACTATCGCGCGCGACATAGCTAAGCGTTCTTCAGGTAACCCGACCTTCATTCCAAGCCAGGACCTCATGTCGCCCGGCGTGAAGCACGTCTTTCTAATCAGATCCCCTGAGAAGTGCGCGCCTTCGTTTGCAAGATTGGCTAGGAAACCGGACATCGGCCCCGGGCACTTTGATCCGGAACAGCTCGGCGTGCGGCATAGTGCGACTCTGTACCGCTTCTTGGAGAGCAATTTGGCCGAGGCTCCAACCATCATCGAGAGCGACGATGTCGTTGAGCGCACAGAGGCTGTGGTCTGCAAGCTGTGCGATCTACTATGCATCGACTTCTGCAAGGAAATGCTAGATTGGCCAAAGGATCCCAAAGTTGATGCTTTGTTCAAGAAATGGGAAGGTAAGCAAAGTCACTTCGTCCGAGCTTCGCGTTCTGACTGCGTTGCTGCCCACAGGCTGGCGTAAGATTGTCTTCATTCTGAGTCAGAGAGTGTCGGCTTAAAACCTGCGCTTCACAGACGACGACGTCGCAAGCACTGCCGGTGTGGACGAAGGCAAAGCATATGGCCACGACTGGCCTGTTGATGACCAGATAGAGACTGCTATTGCGGACAACATGGAAGACTATCTCGATCTCAAGGCCCGTGCTTATAGCTTTGTCGCGTAAACGGGCGACTACCGGTGTAGCGGCCTTTGTGCTGGATAAGCGAGTGTCCACGCATTCCAGATCCTGGCAAGATTACGTGCCAACAGCCGCCCGCTTCCCTCTTGCTGCTCTTCACCACTGCCGTTCGAGACTTGCGCACACTCTGTGACCTTGAGCAATGGCAGCGAGTAGCGAAGACCGCCCGAAGGCGCTGATCCTGTGGGCGTGGCCTCGAACCAGATCCACCGTCTTTGAGCGCTTCATGCTGGCTCGGCCCGGCCGTGATGTGCAAGTTCTCCACGAACCCTTGAGTATGTCAACTTCAGCAGACTCGTTACAAGCAGTCCCGAAACTTGAAGCACTAAGCTTGAGTGGCGTTCTCAGGCGGACCATTCTTCTGGTCAAATGACCGCGTTTCATCGTTGTTCAGCCAGGAACAGTGCGATCAAAGATTCAGCAGCTACGCAGAGTGCACGTACGCTCAGACCTGGCGAGATATGACGACGCCGCCTGGCGGCAAGACAATCGTCTTCACAAAAGACGTACGCCATCGAAATCCTGCACAGCAGGCCTGGCTGAATGCTCTTCTACCAACTTCCATAGATGGCCAAGTTAGCTACTGACAGCATCTATCGTCACCCGGGAGGCCCTGAGCTGCCAGACCTTGCAAAAGACGGTAAAGATAGCTTTGAAGCGTGAGGAGGAGCTCTGCTGATCGCTTGCACCGGCTGATGTAGGAAACCCAACCTTCATACCAAGCGAGAATCTCCTCTCGCCGATGGTCAAGCACGTCTTCCTTATTCGAACTCCCGAAAAAAGCGTTCCCTCCTTCGTCAGGCTTTGTACAAGGGATGACGTCGGTATAGGTCACTTCAATGCCGAGCAGATTGGCATACACCAGTCTCGAAAGCTATATGATTTTTTGCAGCAGAAACTTGACGAGGCGCCGATAATCATCGAAAGCGACGATATTGTTGAGAAGACTGCCGCAGTGCTTCGAAAGCTCTGCGATGTCATGCAAATCAACTTTTCCGAAGACATGTTTAATTTGGCCTCATGACCCGGACATTGATGCGCTCTTCAAGAAGTGGGAAGGTGAGGCATGCTCTGATTTGTTCGTTGATAGACTATTGACGATGCTGACTACCACGCTCAACTTCGGAAGGTTGGCGTAAGTCTCGTCTCTGCCTCGCCCAGCTTCCTTGCAATAGCTCAGAGCTCATTGATTTCTGTTCAAACATCTCACAGATGATGACGCTGCCGCGAGCTCCGGTATCGACAAGACCAGGGCTTATGATCATGACTGGCCCGTCGACCAGCAGATCCAGACAGCAATCGAGGAGAACATGGACGACTACCTCTACCTTAAAGGCCATGCACATAAGTTCTAGTCCGCTTGACTGAGAATTCGCCAGCTTTCCATCCCTTCAAAGCTGGATGCTGAATTGTTGGCAGGAGGGGCATTTTCATGGAAGGATTCGTAGAACAGGAGAAAGGGATTGGAAGAGAGGACCTCATTGATGCTCGCCAATTCGACGTCTTCATCGGATATGCGGAACCAGTCTTTTGCAAGCGATCCAGCTTTTTTGGAGCGTGGCCTTCGGCGAAAGGTCAAATAGTGCCCAGAATAGTGATTTCCGACGTGTACGACGACTGCCGAAAGCGAATAGATGTACTTCATACTGCTCCCTGTTCCATCGTCGCGGAGCTGTCCAGACGACAACGGCTGATTGGGGTTCATATTAAGCCTGCTCGTCGTCGTAAACGGCGTCATGTCCAGATATTCTGGAAATTGCACGACACAGTTGTTCTTTTGAGAATAGCCAAAAGAGCCCTCAAAAAAGGATGATCTCGAGAGATGAAGCACCAGCAATCGCGGAGGTATGCTGAACATCACTTGCTTCGATGCCGGGCCGATGGCTCTATCTAGCTTAACCGGCAAGTCCGAAGTCTCCATCTCAAAATCGGCTGCTTCCACGATCTCGTCTAGTTGTGCAAGGATTCGCTGCTGTTCTCGTATCCGCTTCTTCTTCGATTGACTCCGACTTTCGCTCCCTTCTGAACCTTTGAGCGTGTCAAGCTGGTCTTTAAGTCTGTTGCGCGTCGCTATCATCGAACAACGGCGGCAGCCGTATTCGTCAATGAGCTCCAGCTTGGTGTAGTCCCCGAGCATGTTTTCCAGTGGGCAAACGCGCTGTGAAAGGCCGTCCTCAGCCGTGCTTTGTCAAACACTGCCAAACTTAGGTTCAAGCACTCACCGCAGAAGGGACATTCAGTGTCAGATTCTCGGTTGGCAGGTGCCGAATTGCTTCGGCTACATTGTTCAAGCGGTGTCAGCAGCAACGTCACTGCCTTGATGCCCAGACTGCATACCGTAGCCACACGCTAAGCAGCTAGTGCGATGAGCCATCGATGCTTCGAAGGGGTTTCGCAAAGCGTCATCGCTTCCCTGCCAGCATTATGAACCCGACTTAGCCGAATTCCACAAAGTGAAGCGAATCAAACGATACGCACGAATGTGTACAAGGTCTGCAAGAGCTCCTGAGGCATGAGAAGCTCTTCAAAGCCGACGTTTTCCTCTTTCTCCTTCGCCAGCTTGTCGAAAAGGACCTTCTTTTCTTCTTCGACAGTTTCAGCCAAGATCAGGAAGAACTCTTGTGCATCCTGCTGGCCTGACCCTTGCATGATGCGTCTTCGATTCTTGGATGCATTACTTGAAGAAGAAGAATTCAAGAGACTGTGAAGGACACCGCTGGTGTTGAGTATGACCCCATTCTTTCTTGGGCTGTTGAGTGCCTGAAGCATCTGCAGGAGGGCGTTTGTGAGCTCGAGGTGCGCATCACTCGAATCGACCAGGATTTGCAGATATTCCAAGACGCTAGGACAAGACGCGAGTGATTGAAGTGTAGAATTCAAGTAGCATGTCGTCGAGGTGTTGAGCAGCCCAGGGTAGGTCAGGTCCTTGACGCCGTCTTCGACGTCCTGCTGGTCACCTCTCTGGCTCGTGCCATTCGCAGCGACCAGCGATCCATCACTGAGCGTGCCAGAGCCAGTCTTGAAGCCTTTCTGAGCGCGCCTCAGCGCAAGCAGGCCTATTCCCTGCATGCTGCCAGTCTGCCACGCTCGAAGGATGATCGCGGCCAGCACCACGAGCGAGCCGAGGAGGAGCGTCGACAGCAGCACAGGCGACACCGGCGTGGCTTGGTGGTAGCTGTTCAGCGGTGGTAGCGGCCTCGTGTACGCCCAGCGGTTCTGGGACATAGCATATTCGACAGTCGAGAGACATGAATACCGTCTAGCCAAACACGCCAGTCTCGCACGCTTGGTGGCAAAATTTCATAGAAGAACTATTACAATGACACGGTACGCGCATTACAACCTTCAATGAACCATAGGACGGCCATATGCTCACTACTAAAGCTCCTCGACTTCCAGCAGAGCCTCGAAATTCTCTTTATCGTTCGCGAGAGCTAGCTCTCTTGCTCTTCATCCTCATCGTCATCATCAATATCCTCGTAGTCCACTTGGGCCTCCCTCCCTCTCTCCGACAGACGTCGTTTACGTTGTTGAACACGTCTCTCCAGCTGTGGATCATCGACAAGCGCGTCGAGCCTGATGATCTTGCTGCAGCCAGGCACGGGACATTCTGCATACGTCCGGTGCTCGGATGCCTTGATGTACTCGGTGATGCTGGCGCGCGAGTAAACGTGCTGACATGCGTCACTAGTAGAGTACCATTAGCTAAAGGTCGTGGCAGTCTGCAGGCGCAGGCGAGTCTGGCTGCACTCACGTCTTGACTGGCTTTTCGAGCCAAGCAAAGGTGATGGGGTCTTTAAAGGTCTGAATGCCCGCTTGCACCTCAATTTCTTCGTCTTCTGATTCGCTGTCTCCTTCTTCGCGTTCGATAAGAGTCTTGATGTCCGGCATGCCTTGTTCGGTATCCGCACTTTCCTGAAAGCGCGAAAAGATCCATTAGTCTAATCGCTGAGAGTATTGTCAGCAAGCAAGGTCAACTTACCCAAAGAGCTTTTCGAAAGTCGATGTACTTTTGTAGGGCTGCATACTTCTTTCTGGACGTCTGACTGAGGTATTTTTCGACTGCTTTCTGAACGGCCGTTTCGACTGCTCCTGCCGGGTCCACCTGCGGAGAGTCCAAAGCAGTGAGCACTGTTCCGGCGACACGGACAGTCATTTAGAATCACTACGGCGGCGCCTTCGTTGAGCATGCTCCGCAACTGTTCAAGTGCTTCTTTCCGATACCGAGCTTCCTGTATCTTGTCCAGCAAAGCGCGGTAGTCCTTGTCGGCGTTGTCGATTTCCTGTATTGTCTCGGAGTCAGCAACAATTCTGGCGCGTCATATTCACTGTTTCTTGCGAGCTGACCTCCTTCGCCCTTGCGTCAGGAGCTCCAGACGCGACTGCCTCTTGCAGGTCACATGCGGCGTTGGCCAGCAAGTCCAGACTAGAAACCAGCCGCCGCTCGACCTCCTTCCACTCTTTGACCAGGTTGTTGATCTTGAGTATAGCGTCCTCCTTCTTGATGGGCTTGTCCTTGAACTCGTCGTCCAGCTTGACCGGCGGCAGAGGTTCCTCGAGTTCGCCAAATCCGTCGCTCTCGTTGCCGTCCTCGCCCTCGTCCTGGTCGGCCGCGCGCTGCTTGCCGTTTGTGAGCTTCCCACGCCGTGGCTGCTGAGACTGGCTGGCCACCTCGACGTCTGACTCGTCCTCGCTCTCTGCCACCTTGGACACTCTACGCGAAGTCGACGCCTCCGGGCCTGTTGCACGTGTTGACGCGCGCCGTTCTGCCATTTTTCGCGAGTAGCCTGATGCAGGCCTCTGCCACAGTGCAGTGACTGCAGACGAGCCTCTTGATGTGAAAACGCTTGCAGGTCAGTTCGCTGGTGTTGTGCGAGAGAAATCAAAGTACAGCGCAGCCACAGGTCGCTGTCGCCAGGCAGACCTCGAGAAAGGCAATCGAGGTTGTCTCTGAGCCCACAGCATCGACACATCGACATGAACGAATCTGTTGGGTGGGTTGCTGTCTGATATGCTGGCGCTAGTAGCTGCTCACTTCTTCAATGCGCAGGTCCAGCGGGCTAGGGACGGGGTACGGCTTGCATACTACAAGGCATGCATGAAGCCGCAAGCGAGTACCAAGCTGACGCTCCTGACACGTAGCTCTCAGCACTACTTGTCTCGTAAAGAGCTGCTGTCTGGTCTGGCAAATCGCTTTGTCTTCTCGTACGTGCCCATCCGCGGGAGCAGCGTGTGTGATCCGACCCCGCTCACAAAGGATGCATTTGCATACAGGTCTTTCTACATATGGCTCTACCTCTCGCTGGCGATCTTGTCATTGACGACCGTAGTCTTAAGCCTGCTCAGTGACTGCCCAACCCTGACCTTCTACCTCTTGGAGTTCTTCATCAATATGGCAATGATGTGAGCGTAATCGCCACCAGCTTGCGTTGTCTTCCACACTCACAGCAATGTCGGCAGCATCGAAGTCGCAATCCGTTTCGTTGCATTCGGCAAGGTGTGATACAATTACTTTCTTTGCTCGTTAGCGGTAGTCTTGAGCTGACTGAAACACCACCAGAAATTCTGGAGCTCATATTTCAATATCATCGATTTGGTAGGTTGGCACGCTAAACGCTATTACAAAACAAGCTGAGATTTATGAGCTTCCAGATCTTGACCGGCTTCTGCGTCATCACGGTCATTGTCATCTTCTTCTCGGGCTGCTCCGCCAAAGGCGAGGAGGTCTTTGATACTTTCCTTCTTGTTGCAAGAAACATCATTCAGGTCCGTCGGCGTACGCCCCTCTGCTCGACCTTTGCCATTGTCTGAGCGCTGACCCAACATCACCATGCAGTTCTCCCGCCTCGCCATTGTCTTGCGGCGTTCAGGCCGGTCCATCTTCACCCGGATACCCGCCATCGACCTCTCAACAGCCCAAGAAGCAGCCTACTCGCTCGACTTTGATCTCGATGACGAAGAAGCAGAGCTTGGTGACCGTCGCGCAGCAGGAGGAGACATTACGGCGATACGAGCCAAGCAAGCACAGCAGCAGAGCTCGCAGCGAAACAGTAGGTCAGGAACACCCTCTATAGGCCCTGGCAGCAAGAATGCGAGCGCAAGCCAGCCATTCTTGCTAGCGGACGATGACGACGACGATAGCTTCTTGGAGGGCGGCAGTACCTCGCGGCAATAGAAATGGACTTCAGTAGCGAGGGGAGGCGCGCATTCGGCAGTGATTATTGACTATTGCGTCGTCAAGTGAAGACTTGAAGAACCTAAAGCTACATGAAGGTTGAAAAGTAGTGGTGCAAGAATTGCATGCTGCAAGTCTAGAAATGTAATGAATAGTGTCGTTTCCCGTATGCTTGGAGCTGCGTCGTGCGCTAGCTTGTAAAATAGTCTTATGACTGCGGGGTACGCCGGTAGCACACCTTCTTGTTGAACAGGGGGAAAAGCAGTCATAGATGCTGATTGAGATGAGCGAAAATAGATGGAAGAAAGTGACAAGTTCCGGCAGACCGTCAAGTCTCTTCAGCGGTGCCTCGAACAGCTTCGGGTACAGCCGGCAACGGGGGCAGAGGATTCGCTGCCGCTGTCGGAGGCGGGCTTGTGATTGTGGTCCCGCTTCTCCTGCGCGGAGGTGGAAGTGCAGCGAAGAGAGCCTGGACATTCAGATTGGCAGCAGACTCGCTGCGCACAGGAAGTCGCTTCGTTTCGTGCGGTTCTTCGGATGCTGACGAGCCCGAAACGCTCACAGCAGGTACCGGTGAAGGTGTTCTGCAAATTTGCGCGACGTGCCCTTTGCCAAAAGTGTGCTTGTGCATTCCAGCGGTGAGCGGTACAGAGTTCGTAGATGAAGACAGGGTGGCAGTCTCGTCTCTCACCGGTGCTGATGAGACATTTGCATACGCGTCGAGAGCTGATCCGATAGACATGGAGACTGGCAAGCCCGCGGCGCCCATGACAGTGCCTCTGCGACCATAATTGTAGCCTGTCCGCGGTGTGG
The DNA here is from genome assembly GCA_003351005.1 of Cystobasidiaceae sp. HBUAS51001. Classification (NCBI taxonomy): domain Eukaryota; kingdom Fungi; phylum Basidiomycota; class Cystobasidiomycetes; order Cystobasidiales; family Cystobasidiaceae; species Cystobasidiaceae sp. HBUAS51001. The sequence goes on along the minus strand of KZ857209.1, from coordinate 143,535 downwards.
CTTTAGTCGCGAGGCGCTCTTGCATCAGCCTTCGCAGCTCTGCAGGATCGATGATATGTCTGCCAACATCGGCATCGGTAGACGCAGTCGGCACGCCAAAACCATCACAAGACGACTTGCTGCTTGCGCAAGTGCGTCCGGCAACGCTTGAAGCTGCGGATCCGGAATGACGCGATTTCGCAAAACGGCCGTACGATGACTGTGAGACCGAAATGCTCGACCCAGAGATGCTGCCATTCGATTTGATAGATACCCTATCCTCGGACATTCTGCCAGTCGACCCGGAAAGGCGTGACCCTTTGGCGCTGCTGCTCGAGAATACCGAGCCCAATCTCGCGTGCAAAGGCGTCTTTGGGCTCTTAGTTTTCTTTTCCTCCTTTTTGCTCTTGGGCTGCTTTCCCGTCGACGGGACCAAAGGCAGGCCTTTGTGCTTTCCTGCGACCTCGGGCGAAGCGGCCACGTCTTCTGGCAGACCAAAGTAATTCTGCAGTTTCTGCTTATTTTTGCCGACGGGCGGTGATGTAGGCGTGAGCTCGCAAGAATTGAGCGCGGGAGCAAGTGTTTCAACATAGCCCGGACACGGTGTAGGCGGATCATTGCTAGGTGCGAGTGACGAGATTGACTCGCCGCCTCCACATAGAGAGGATGCTGCCACTGAAGATAGAGAAGCGGATGATCCGCTAGGACGCAGAAAGCCGCGCGTCATGCTTTGCGAGAATGGAATACGCTGCGGTGTTTCTGAAGAAGGTGAGTGTATAACACGCCGGCGTGCAGAGCTCGACAAAGACGTGGCGGACAGCATTCGATGCGCGCGTAGGGCTTTTGTCATGTTGCCAGAAGCCCCTTCTTCGCCAAATTCAGCAGTAGTGGACCCAGTCTCCATCGTATCAAATGCGTCGACTGGCTCTAAAGCGGAGCTTTCGTCTGGATGAATGGAGATCTTGATGCCTCTTGAAGGTGGTCGTGGTTCGCCGTTTACGACTTCGGAATGTAGCATAGCTTGGGTGGTGAGCAGCTCTTGGCTGGGCTCAGTGTGCAAATAGCTCGAGCTTTTCGACGGTCTCATGCCAGGTCGTGCCGACAAGGACGTCAGCGGACGCGAGAGACCGCCGCTACGTTCGCTGCGTTCGCTCGGGACGCCGGACCCATGGACCGGATAGAAGGGACACGGGCTGCCAGTGCTGTTGCGGCGGACGTCACTCAGCCATTGAGGCAAGAGCGGATTCATAGAGGCTGACGACCGCCTTGAATCGGACAGGATCGCCGTAGAGCCTTTCGGGGTGATAGCAGAGTCGGGGTCATGGGCGTGTGCTGCGCTCCCACGGCGTGAGCCAGGCACAGAAGAAGCAGGAGACGGTGGATCGAGCTCAAGAAACGAAGAAGAAGTGCCTGCAGAATCTGGCACACATCTAAAGCCAGCTTCGCCAGACTTTATCGCCGCGACGCGCAAAGGTGATGGCGGTGGCTTTCTTGGGAAATTGTACGAGGCGAGTTCCGCGTACTGCGAGCTGTTTGCTGATGGAGACGTGTGGATGCTCAGGGCTGGCAGTGAGCTGGACGTGCTCACGCGACCGCTGGAAGCGCTGCTCTTTTGAAGTATCGATTTGGCCGGGACCGCATGCGTGCTTGCGCTAGCAGCGAAGATGGCCCGGGACAGTGCATGCAGCCAGGCATCGCGCAAGTCCTTGCTGATGGTTGACAGGATCAATGTCTCACTGTTCTTGTTCCTGATCGACTTGGATGTGCTCGAGGTGCTGCTCGACAGCTCGCTGGCCGTTGAGGGCCGCCGTGTGTTTGACTGCACGAGCGCTTCTGTTGCATCCTGAGCAATGGGAGGGAGAGGCGAGGCTTCATCATGTTGACGCAGCTGAACAGACAAGGACGAAGACGACGACGCGGAGGTGGAGATGCTTTTTGATCGGAGCTTGCTTCTGAGCCATGCTGAAGTCTTGCTCGACGATGCAGACGACGGCGAGCCCGAGTAGGCCGGACCAGACGTGTTCAGAGGAGAGAGCGGCGATGATGTGGCAGGAAGCGCGTGTGGCCCACCCAGAGACGACTTGCGACGCAGTTTGCTGAAGTTGAGTCTGCTTACGCCCGCCGCGCCGCTTGGAGGTCCAGCAGCAGTGGCAAATCTGCTTGGGTCGGCGAGGAGGACAATATCCCATTGCAGACCTTGTTGAACCGGCCCATGACCTGCAGAGACGTAGTTGGAGATGTCGATGCTGGCGATAAGCGCGCTGTTATCACCGTTGCTGTCTGTGTAGAGATGCAAAGCATCGTCCTTGAGAGTGCCATGAGCGGCCAGGCTGCACGACGGCGATGTGAGTGGCCCTTCGAAGTTTGTCATGTCTGTTGAAACATGTGACAAGTGTAAGCTGTCAAGCCTTGCTATGCTGTGCTCTGCCCCTGCTGATGTCTGGCCTTGCTCACCTCCGTTACTGCTCGATTTTCAGGCCACGCCGTCACTCGCAACACCACCATCCACGTCAATCGCCGGAGCACGCGGAGGGCGCGACAGTGGTGCAGTTTGATGTCGTAGACGTCTGCTCGATGTCGGAATGAGCGAACCCGTCGCACATTCGGAGTTGGACTTGGAGAAACAGTCGCTCGTATTTGGTGACGAGCGCAAAGATGAGCCACAAAAGGGCGCAACATTCCCCGTCCAGCTGCTGAACGGGATCACCCAGTCATCAATAGAAGGACACAATGACCTGCAGCTACCCAACTACGATGCATAGGCTACTGTGAATCCGGCTTCATCGCTTCCATACTCCAATGACGCGCACCACTCGTGATCACGTGACACAATTTTGCCACAGTTGTCGCGACGCGTCCTGAGAAGGTGTAAATATGCTACAAGTGCTGCGAAGGGGGCCTCTTTTATGCTTCTTCCTCTTCTTCATCGGACTGATCCAGTGCTAGAAGTCCAAACGCACTGCTTGTACCCAACTGAGGCTTATTTTGGGCAGGCTCTGCCAATGCTTTTTCAGTTCCTTCATCTTCACCTCCAGATGCCTCGCTTTCTTCATCCTCCTCGTCATCGTCATCGCCAGACCCAATCTCACTGTCATCATCATCTGTGCGATCCTCTTCTTCCTCCGTGACAGTCGTGACGCCTTCCATATCCGTGTGCTGAGGTTCGCCAGTAGCCAAATTACCAATCTCTCGTCCTGGACCAGCTTGGAAGTCTGGCAGCCAAAGACCTTCTTGCTCGACTCCTTGGATGCCATCGATGTGCGGTCGAAACCCCCAAGCAATCTGCGATGAATGAAATGCACGTAGGAGCATCGACCCTGCCCGGTACACATCTGGTCGGGCGGCTTTTGCGGTAAGAAAGCCTGGTACGGGGAACTATATGAGTCAGACTGCCTGCATAGCGATGGAGCGGTTGGGAGAACTACCTCGATCAAGAGCAAATGTGGCTAGGAGAGTGTCGGTAGACCACTTGTCTCCGGCAACATCGTCGATAAGCTCCTCAGGCATTTGCAGATCCAGAATCTTCTCCATAGGCATGCGCTGGCCGAGCTCGTGCACTACAGACTCGACCTGCGAGATGCTCAACATCAGCCTCATCATCACAAGACATTGATAAGACTCTGCTAGAACGCATTGTGCACTCACGTTTTGTATGGGTATGACACCAGCCATGACCTGTTTCTCCATGCCGACGAATGAGGGAAATACCAGGCCCGGACAGTCCACTAATCGCACCTCTGAGCTCCAGTATATCGTCTGCAGCGATTTAGTCTTGCCTGGCGTTCTGGAAGCTCTCACGACCTTCTTGCCTAGAAGCGCGTTCAAGAGCGACGACTTGCCGACGCTATTGGCCATCGCACTCAGCTGTGTCGCTACGGGCGCTTGTGGAGACTGCAGACTCACTTGGGCTGGCCAATAAGTCCGATAGATAAGTAGGGTGGCTGCTCGTGGGGCACAGCATCACTGTCGTTGTCCGATGATGAATTGCTAACTTCTTCATCCTCCTGCTCTTCTTGACCTTTACCTTCTGCGCCTTGATCCCGCTGTCCTTTGATGGCATTCGCACTTGTAGCCTGACTCTTCGCTTTCTCAGACATCGCCTGTGCGCGCTGCATTCTGCGCAGCTTCTTTGCTTCGGCTTTGCCTCCTGCCATCATCGCACCGTCCGACTCTTCGCCTGCGGTCGCATGCTGCACGCGAGTTGCGACGCGCCTCTTGCTTTCGTTGCGCCGCAGAGCCTCTTCTTCGGGTACTGTCACGAGAGCTGGCCAGGTAATATCCTCACGTACACGAGGTCGCCAGCGCGCTTTTGTCTCCGGCTTCGATCCTGATGGCGGAGTGCATATGGACGTATGAACGTCCCGCAATGCGCTTACTAGGGCTTTGCGGACGTTGAGGGACGCTCCGACATCGAACCGAGATCGCGTTCCTACATGCAAGTGTTCAGCATACGTTGCTCAGAAGGGCCGGACATTGTGATGATACCTTGCGTATTAGCGCCCTTGGTATGCTCCTTGTATGACTCTACCATGACTACCGCCATCTCAAAGCGCTGTTCCAGGTACGTCTTCCACGCATCTGCCAGCTGAGACGGCACCAGGTCCACTTTCGTCAAGATCAGGATGCACCGCTTGCGCAGACGCAGTGTCGTGACATAGTCCTGGAGCGAAGTGGGGAAGTGCAGCAGAGGACATCGTACATCCAGCAGCACGAGCAGGATGTCGGAGATTTCGCTAACTCGCCATAGCTGCCGCCAGACATCGAGATTCCGCTCAAAGCTGAATATGGAACACTGCGTCGGAAACAGGCTACACTGCTGCCTCGGGGGAAAAGGAAAGACTAGACTCACTAGCCCATAACTTGGAAATCGGCTCTCTGCTCAGCTGCCTGGAGTCGCTTTTCCAGATCTGGAAGCCATTTCTCGAACATCACGCTCTCGTTCTGCGCAAGACACAGAAGGAGCTGCTGAGCGTGAAGACAATGAAGAAGCTAGAAGGACGGATCTCACCTTTTCCACCTCCTTCTTGGTCATGTAGAACTTCCATTTTGGTCGCTTGGGACACGTAAGGTCGTTCTCAGTTCCGTCAGTGGCGGCAACGAGTGCAGCTGCAGGGGAATACAACGATATATCAGCAACCCGAAACCCCGTGCGATGAAATCTCCCATCGCACAGTTTGGAAGGTCAAATGTAGCCTACATTCATCCAGGCACGCTGCACTTGCACCGACTGGCCTGGTGAACGGCCGTTTTGCCACGACACTTCGATAGTGCTCGACATACGCCGGCGGCAGCCTGATAAATCTGCTCTCCAGAGCAGCTCTAGCGCTCCTTCTTGCCTCGCTTCGTCGCTGGTCCTCCAAAAGCAGCGTTGCGGGAGTCCTCCCTTTGGCATGACGTTTGGAAATTATGGTGTTGCCTGGCTTGCCGCCAGAGCTTGAAGCGGTCTTGCTCGTGCTTGCGATGAGCACACCAGCTTCGGACCCTCCAGCATCATCTCTTCGCGTGGCTCGCTTCGCCTGCAGCTGCTCGCGCTTCGCTTTGCCTGATTGCGGCTTCCGACGTCGCATGTTGGCGTGCAAGAGAAAGGCATTAGAGTGGCGAACGATGATGACAGCGCAGGCGAGCACTCGTGCCATTCGGAGGTTTTGCTTCCCTGAAACTAGCTACAACGACATACTTCGAAGATAATCATGACAGATGTGGCCTCAGGACATCTCTTCAATCAAGACCTTTTTCGAGGATCCTTTTGTGCCGCTTGACACCTTGCCGCCGTTTGGAAGTTCTGCACTTTTTCCCTTAAAATCTTCAGTCTCGGTGTCTCCCACAGCAGCTTCTGAAGCTTTGTCTTCATAGCTATCTGAACCTTCATCAGAGGAGTTCGCAGATTCGGAGTCGTCGCCGGAGGTAGTATCGGAATCCGAGTCCTCCTTGTCCTGACATCCGACTGCTTCTTCCCTTTCCCGCTTTCTCTGCTCAAAGACGCCAAGTGCCAGATTCTGTAGGAGTGAAGTGGTCAGAAGAGGCTGCGCTCTAGCGGATTGCGTGCACAGTATTTGTGACTGATTATCCGTAACTGACCATTACAATCTGCCGCTGATCGCGACCATCTTGCTCGACGATTGCATCACCCACGTCATCTTCACTGTCAGAAGCGTCTCTCGTCTTAATGTTCCGCTCCTCTTCCTCCTCATCGCCGCTTTCTTCCTCATCTGGCTGTTCCACCAGCTCAAATCCAGGTGGAGCTTGACTGTCGAGATTCGCATTCGCCTGATCTAGGAGCGGTAGAAAGTTCTGTACGCGTTGGAGGAGTGCTAGAATCGTCGTCAGCATTATAAGAGATAGAGAAGTTCCATGTCGGATCAGCTGACAGCTTGAGCCAGAAAAGTCGGGCAGTTCGAAGGTAGGTTTCATAGAACCTTGCTCGATATCTTGTATGACAGGTTGCGCAGGCAGAGATTGGTCTCTATTGCGAGGAGATCCAGGCTTGGATGGCTGACTTAGCATTCTTTCTTCAGTGATGGTCAAACTCAACGTCAGTAGCGCTCAAGCATCTTGCATATGCACCTTGACAGAACTGACCGATCACAGCATTGTGGCCACCAGCAACATCTTCATCATTCTCGAGCTTCCTCTTGCTGCGCGTGCGCGACTGGTCCATCGTCGCTGCTAACGCTGCCATAGTTGGTCCATTGCTTGGCCACTGGTTGGTCCTCAGAGCAAGGCGAGCAGTCGGCAGGAAGGACAGCCTTGGTCGGTATCTGCCAGCATGATCGCATCTTAGGAGACGTGCTTGTTTACAACCAGTCAATTCGACCTCGTGCAAGAGTCAACTAGACTCGCAGCCTGCAGCATACTGGATCTATGAGGCCTCCAGAGACCACCGCTCGCTCATGGCCGCCGACTTCTACAGGTCGACGCACGGGTGAGCTGTCCTGTCCTGCGGGGACTGCTGGCCGGCGCTGGTCGTCTGCGCACTGGACTGGCGCACATACGCTGCACTGCTAACCACTATGGTGTTCATGGTCATCTAGCAACTACTGGCTCGTCGACAGGCGCACCCTAGCGTCTGCTCGGGCGCTCGACTCCAAATATGCAACACAGCAGGAGCTGGCCTGGATCGTAATCTGGAGTGCAAATGGTGAGTCGTTAAATCAATGAGCATGTCACCGCTACCCATCTAAAGCCCTGCTCTGCCTTCATCCAGCTATCCAGAAACTAGGGAAACGGCTGTCTCTGCGCCAGCAAGTAGTGGCCACTGCGATCATCTACCTCCGCCGCTTTTACCTCCGCAACAGCTACTGCGGTGTGTCAAGGTAGCTCAAGTGAAGCCCTGGGCTTCTGGCTGATCCTTTGTGCCCGACTGTAGAGACTGACGTTCCGCTCGTAGCGACTGCTTGCGTCTATGTCGCAGCAAAAGCTGAAGAAACGGCAATTCACATCAAAGTAGTCGTTACAGAGGCGCGAGCTACCTTCAGTGGTGAGTATAAGAACTCCTCTGCTAGTATACGGCCCGTACGGCCACTTATATATGCGACAGAATACGGAATAGCCAATTTTCCAACGGACTCGACCAAAGTTGCGGAAATGGAATTCTGTAAGGCCTACAAAAGGCAAGAGCACGAGCAGTGTCTAAACACCTTCTTCCTTAATTAGATCTCATCGAAGACTTGGAGTTCCACCTCATCGTATACCATCCGTACAGAAGTCTTGTCCACATGACGGGAAGAGATAGTGGACCTATACCCGCAAGGGAGACGATGCTGGACATGGACGAGAACTCGATGCAGATGGCGTGGTAAGCGGCATTGTGACAGCATGCCGAAAGATCTGCAGAGTTGTTAACGAACTTCCAATAGGTTCGTACTCAACGACACCTACCGCTCCGAGCTCTGCCTTCTATACCCGCCACACTTGCTGGCGATAGGCGCAATCTACGTCGCATTCTCGCTTCACATTCCGCCTAATCTGATGAATACCGTCAAGGGTCTCCCTGCAAGGCCCGCTCCTGGCGCACCCGACGGCGAGCCTGGGGCAAAGCGTCAAAGAACGCAGTCCTTCAGTGCCGTGCACCCACCGCCAGCCGATGGACTTTCGCGACCGACCAACAGTCAAGGAGCAATACCAGCTTCGATGCCCAGTAGTCCGCTAGGCGGGCAGCCAATGCACCCGAGCCTGCCTGCAAAGCCTGGGAGTGCGCCGCCTGCAGCACCTCCGAGGGGCAAGACGGACCCCATCACTTTCCTGGCCTCGCTTAATGTGCAGATGCCAATCGTATTGGAGGTTGTGCAGGAGATTATCTCGCTTTATGCTCTGTGGAAGACATACGAAGACCCGCCACAAGCCGCACCTGCCAACTCGACGTCTCCCACTTCGAGCGTGGGCGGCGACAAGTCGGACACGTCTCCCGCAGCGGGTCACAATGCGGCCAATGCGATGCAAGCACAGTCGCCTACGAGAGGATTGGCACCGACCATGGCGAGCGCGATGGGACAATTCCCAGGCATGACTGGGAGGGCAGCATCGACAGGGCAGCCTGGTGCAGGCGACGAGCGGGCGATTGCGATTCTCAGCAGGATGAGGATGAATAGAGACATGGATCTGGCGCATCCAGCACATGCAGGGGCATCTCAGAAGCAATGACAAGTATTGCATGCGAGTCTACAAGCTTTGCAAGTCCTTCAGTCGGCCGCGAGGGCCCGTCGCTTGGAGGAGAGTCAAGAAGCGCAATATTCGAGCCCTCACCGACCCAGTGCGGAATGTGAACGCTGCGGTACAGCTTGGCTACTCCTCTAGAGTCTCCTACAGCACGCCATCTCTGCCTCTTTAGGCAGTTCTTGCATGGCCCAGGCTTCTGTCGCCCGGACCAGCTCAAGAATGTGCAGCCCTTCCCCTAGGCGCCGGCAGAGGATAAAAAGGCCACCGCGAGACCGCCTCTCTTCTCTTTCCTTTCCTCGTCCAAGCAGCAGCAGCCACAAGCACCAGCTTAAGCTTAGTCTACACCACTACACACCGCTCTCACTCCAGCTTTACCTCATTTTTCAGCAGCAAGTCTTCATCGAAGCGCGCTCTCTCTACCCCCCTTTCGCCACCACCGCCCACTTCGCACGTGCACTCCGCTCAGAAGCAGAGAACAGCGCAAGGCATTCACGGTCGAGCCTCTCTAGCACATATAATACCACCTCATCCAACCATGGAGACCTACACTTCCTTTCCTGTCTACGAGTCCACCCACTCGACTGGCATCTGGAGCTATTTTGCTGGCAGCCCGCTCAGGCGCACCAACGTGAGTTGCAAGGTCTTAGTGCGCATTCAAGTTGGCTATGCTCATTTACTGATGCTCTTTACACATGTTCCTGCAGTCCTCCGGCCACTTGTCCAAGACACCCTCGCCTACCCCTTCTGGCTCGACGAGCGCGTCACTCGACTCCTTCCTCACAGCCAGCCAGCCAGCGATTGCAGAGCACTCGCAAAGGACAGTCTCGGTCATCACTCCCGCCGCAACTTATACACGCAGCTTCTTCTGGGGCACAGTCACCAAGTCTGCGACTGCTTTCGAGCGAATTGCAGATATTGCAGACCGGGCCCTTGCTGGCGTGTATCAAGCCAACCCTGTCGATGAGCGTGTCGAACAAAGCTGTCAGAGCAAGCTCCAAAGTGTCCGTCGTCGTCAGACCAACCCTCTTCGCAAGTACCGAGACACGAGCATGCTCAACCTCCTCATCGAGCGCCATCGCGAACATCTTGCAGCCATGGGTGACGACTATTACAATTGAGTTTGAAATCATATGACCTGCTTGATTGGCGCTGGCGTGGCTGGCTTTGGCTTGAACTTGAGCATGAAAAGTGTCGTTGTACAAATATAGCATCTCGTCTTTGGATCTGAAGGGCAATGCAGTCTGAACGTCAAAACAACAGAGAAGTTGCCGCTGTGCAGCTTCTCTACGGAAATTTTGCCACGCAGCTCGAACGAAGCTTGAGAGCCACATCGAGGACAACAGCTCCTCTTTTGCCTGCAAACACGGTCCGCGCATGCTTCGTTGCGCTGCGCATAGCCTCAAATACCGACATGGCACGCTGACTGCCCTGCACGCGCATCAAGCCAGAATGGCGTCCTCGCCAACCAAGTATGCGAGTGCGTCTCGCGAAGAACTGCTTGCACGGATAGCAGAGCTCGAGCAACGGCAAGACGCGAACAATGGCATTCATCCGACAAGTGTCCAGTCCGGATTAATAACATCGTCTGCTACGTCCGCTCCAATTGACGTGCCAGTAGCTTCCACGTCTGCTCTGCCGGTGCAAAATGGTGATCGTCCACCAGAGACGACGACACCCGCTGGTACCAAAAGCAAGCTTACCAAATCGGAGCGCAAAGCAGTGCTCAAACAAGCTCGTGCGAATGGAAATGCGTCTGGATATTCCGCCGGTCTGAAGAGCGGCAATACTGAAACCGACGATTCGACATTTTTTGAGCGTTATGGAAGTCGCAAGATTGCTTTGCGATTCAGCTATGAAGGCTGGCTATACGGCGGTCTTGCCCTCCAAACAGACGTTTCTTCAATCTCGTCCACAAATGCGCTGCCTACTGTTGAAGGTGTGCTGCTTGATGCGCTTGTCAGTGCGCGCTTGATACGGCCTTCGGAGAAGAGAGACCTCGAGAAACTCGATTTCAGTCGATGTGGACGCACGGACAGAGGCGTCTCGGCTGCCGGTCAGGTCGTGTCGCTCTATGTGCGCTCGCAGCTGGGAGAAGAGCAGGGCGCCCGAGTCCAGGGATGGAAACCACCAGCGCGGCGCAAGGAAGAAAGCACGGCAGTAGAAGCTGCGGCTGCAACATCATTGGAAGACCCGCAAGTCGCCGCGGCGAAAGCTAAGAACAAGCCACGAGGCGAGCTGCCATACATGTCACTGTTGAACCGCGTCTTGCCTTCTTCAATCCGCATATTGGGCTGGTCACCTGTCACGCCCGATTTTGATGCCCGCTTCTCATGCCAGCATCGACACTACAAGTATTTCTTCTCCAGCCCCTCTCAATCAGCCTCTATGACTACGCCTCTCACTTCATCGGCGCTCGATATCTCAGCCATGCGAGACGCAGCCGGCAGACTCGTAGGCGAGCATGATTTCAGGAACTTGTGCAAGATAGACGCGACCAAGCAAATTACAAACTTCTATCGGCGTGTCATGAGTGCGACTATCTCGCTTGTCCCGCCGGATCAGAGGACTGCAGCCTCTGGTACAACATCAACCTTTGCAGAGGAGCAGATGTATGTCTTTGACCTCAAGGGCAGCGCGTTCTTGTATCATCAAGTACGGCATATCATGGCTATTCTGTTGCTCGTGGGAAGTGGCAGAGAAGACCCGTCTGTCGTCGATGCGCTCTTGAACACTGGCTATAGCAATCCGCACAACGACGAGGAAAGCGCTGAACAAGAACGGCGTATAGCGAGCAAGTATACCGACGCTCCCGTCGTCGACTGCAAGCCCTCGTACGAGATGGCAGCGGACCTGCCGCTCGTTCTTTGGGATTGCGCATACCCTGCCTCTTCAGAATTGGCGTGGCGGCAAGACAGCGACACTCCAGACGCACGGAGCAGCAAAGCGTATCAAGAGATGCTGGTGGACCACACGCAGCTGCGGATCAAAGAGACCATCTCTGCGCATTTCTTGCAGTCGTATCTAGACACTGGCAATGCATGCGATGGGAAGGCTCAAGATGCACATGTGACCGGAGGAGTGGGCAAGAGTGCGAATACCGTCATCCAGCTCGGAGCGGGCAAGACTGCACGATCCAGCAAGTACACAGCCTTGTTGCAGCGACCGAGGAGCGAGTCCGCAGAGGTGGTGAACCGGAAATGGGCAGAAGGGCAGGGTGCGCGACGAGCTGAGCGCAAGGCGCGGACTGAAGCAGAGAAGGGAATCATGGAGGTAGAGGAGTAGACGGTGACATGGCGTGATGAGAGGCGGAGGTGGTGCCCCATGTCAATTCTACCATCGGGTTTGTGGCGAAAGAGTCGGCCAAGAATGCTCCATATCATGCAGAGGAATCGCACCGGAGAGCCACAGCCTTGTGACTCTTGTAGCCAGCTGCTCCTTTCTGAATGGGATGATTTGAGACCCCTTTGCGCGTCTCTGCGGCTTGGAGCCACTTTGCTGCCCTTTCTCGAGCTTCTTGCCTTGAAAGGAGCCTCTTTGACTCTTCTCCTTCTCGCTCAAACAGCCCGCGCCGACAAAGGGCAGCGAGACAAGGAGCCACGTCGAACTTCATTTCAAGCTCATCCCCCACTCTCCCTTCTCTGCCCTCTCTTCTTGTACCAACATCCTCCCTTCTTGGCCACCAGCAGCTGTCATCCACGAGCGACAGCGAGAGCGAGACACCCGGCCGACCTCGAGCTCGCCCACCGAGGGCAGCTGATCCTACAGCGCACCCACCATGTCTTCCGCCATCACCTCTGCCATCGCAGAGGCCACCTCGAGCGCCATGGCCCGCATCACGACCTTCACGCCGACAATCACAGCGACTGCAGGGCAGATGTACACGCTCAGCGTCGCAGCCTCCGCGGCACCTCAGCCCCCAGCAGCGCAGTCTATCCTCGATAAAGGAGCACATCCGCCTAATCAGTACAACCCTTCGGACCCGCTCAGGATGTTTATCATCCAGGCTTTCATCATTGTCGCCCTCTCGAAACTCCTCTCCTGGCCACTCGCAAAGATCAGGCAGCCAAAGGTGGGCCTCGTCTATTCAGCGCACTCAGAGAGACATACATCGTTGCTCCACTATAGGCTATTGCTTGCCTTCAGCTTCCCTCTCTCGTTCCTTGTCCCTCACACCCTCCTCGCCACTGCCTGGCGGAGTTCGCCTTGCTCGCACACGCGTAGAGTGCGGGTGCACGTGGGCAACGAGCGCTATCGACTCCTGCACGCAATGCTACAGGACAGATAGACATCTACTGCCCTGGTCAACGCGCATCGTCTGTCCTCGCCGCTTGATCGCGTTGGACGTTGCAACTTTATCATGCTCCACCTTGGTGGTGGTCCAGAACTCGACAGGCAGTGGCGAAGAGTCCTCTCTTGAACAGTCTCCAGGAGAAGAACAGCGCAACACGGAGACCATTTAGCTGACATCAAATGGCTGTTTTGCCCTCCAGGTCATCAGCGAAGTCATCGGCGGCATCATTCTCGGTCCATCCATCATGGGCCGCATCCCCGGTTTCACAGCTGCGATTTTCCCACCTCAATCAATCGCAAACCTGATTCTAGTCGCCAATATTGGTCTTGTGCTCTTTCTCTTCCTCGTCGGCTTGGAAGCAGATTTTAGCGTCTTCAAAAAGAATGCCAAAACTGCTGTCGGTGTCGCGGTTGCCGGACTTGTGGTGCCGTTTGCTCTAGGTGCTGCCGTATCGGTCGGCGTGTACAACAAGTTTGTCAATACCGAAGTTGTCGACTTTGGTATCTTTGTGCTCTTCATCGGCACTGCGATGGCGTGAGTCGCCTTTACGCAAAGTGCATAAGATCAAGCTGATACCCTTCTGGGCACCCAGCATCACTGCCTTCCCCGTCCTCGCTCGTATCTTGACAGAGCTCAAGCTGCTGCAAACCCCGGTCGGTCTGACAACGCTGGCAGCAGCTGTAGCCAATGACGTTGTCGGATGGATTGTAAGCTCCTTTCGGGCGGAACATCTCCAGCAAAAGCTGATCTTTCGCGCGCCCATCAGCTTCTGGCTCTGTCTGTCGCATTAGCAAATGCCGGCAGTGGCGTCACCACTGTCTACATCCTCCTCTGCACCGTCGGTCTGGTACTCATGCTCTGGTTTATCGTCCGTCCACTCTACGTCTACGCTTGCCGCAAGACGGGCTCGTATGAAACGGGACCCACGGCAGGGGTCATGATGCTCACTTTCTTCATTCTCTTCGCAACGGCCTGGATTACGGATATTCTCGGCATACACGCGATTTTTGGCTCCTTCCTCGCGGGTCTCATCGTCATCCCCCACCATGGCGGTTTTGGAGCCATCATTACGGAAAAGATTGAAGACCTCATTACAATTCTCTTCATTCCAATCTACTTTGCCCTTTCAGGGTTGAAGACTGATTTGGGCCTTCTCAACAACGGAGCCATCTGGGCTTGGGTCGTTTGTGTCTGCGTTGTGGCTTTCTTGGCAAAGTTCTTGCCATCGGCTATCGTGGCCAAGCTCACCGGCTTTGAATGGCGCGAAAGTGCCGCAATTGGAAGCTTGATGTCGTGCAAAGGGTGGGTTCATCATTACAGCATCTTTCTTGCTGGTCATTGAGGGCTGACAATTTCGATGTTTCCCTAGTCTGGTCGAGCTCATCGTCCTCAACATTGGCCTGCAAGCCGGCATCTTGAACAACTCCGTCTTTGCCATGTTTGTCGTCATGGCACTCGTCACCACTTTCGTCACTTCTCCGCTCACGACGGCCTTCTACCCCGAGAGCTACTGGCGCAACAAGCTTAATTTGACCGTCACTGGCGAGCTCGCAGACAGTGCAAGCGACACTGGAAGGTCTGGTAGCGATAGCTCCGTCAAGGAAGGTGCGGCTGCTGGCTCTACAGCCCACGCTGCCGATGGCGCCCAGCGAGCCAAGGACGAACAATACTTTAGACGCAAATTTGTCGTCGTTCTTGAACGCCTCGAGAGCTTGCCTTCGATGATGTCCTTTGTCAAGATGCTTCAACCACCTAGTCCAGCCAGCAATGCTTCGACCAGCAACGGCGAAAAGCCCGAAGGCGATATCACCGCAGCCACTCCGACTCAAAAGGGTGTCTCATCACGCATCTCGGTCGACGCCTTCCGACTTTTAGCGCTCAGCGACCGCACTTCTGCCCTTCTGCGAGCTTCGGAATCCGAGGTCACCAAACGAGCCGATGCAATCTTGAACATCTTTTCTGCATTTGCAAATCTGGCATTCATTCCCTTCTCGACATCGATGACGATTGTGCCTACGGATGAATACGCAGAGACGGTTACTACGCATGCTGCGGATAAGAATGCAGACTTGCTCGTTGTTCCATGGGTTGCGGGCGTGAGCACCGACCCGCAAGACGATGGTCCATCTGGAAACCCGCTGGAATCTCTCTTTGGCCAGCAAGCTGTCGAGCGCTCGCCGCAATATGCTGCCTTTGTCCGCAAGATCTTCCTTGAATCTAGCTCGGACGTCGGTTTGTTCCTAGATCGAGGCGCCTACCATGGCACAAGTCGCGCCACCCCTGTTTCCCCTGGTGTCAATTCGCAGATCCCCGTCTCTGGGACAATTCAGCATATCTTCTTGCCTTTCCACGGTGGCCCAGATGACCGTGCTGCACTGGACTTTGTCGTCCAGCTAGTCGCCAACAATACGCACATGTCTGCTACGATTGCAAGGATGGTGAAAGTGGCACCCGAGGCGGATCTTGGGAAAGTGGGTTCGTCGGATGCTGGAAGCGAGGCTGCAGGCAGCACTAGCCCGCTGGCTGCCAATAATCAATTCACGCTTGGCGCTGGACTATCCGGCCAGGATACCGTCTATGGTGGTCTGCACAACAACACTCAACACAGACTTGCTTCGGACACGGCGGACAATCTGGCTCTTGCACGCTACTTCCCGTCAGCTATGCTTGAGACTCGGGAGGAAGAGACTGGCGAGTCTCAGAGCAACGCTTTGTCGTCACTTCTCCCTCACGCCACGGCAAGGATCGCTTTCGAGACCATCAGCACCTCTACGCCGCTCAAAGCTACTTTGACGAAGCTCAACACGCTCGCTGCCCAGACTAGCGCTTCAGTGCTCGTTATTACCGGTCGATCAAGACACTCTGCGCCTTCGCACCGTGTTGAGCTGGAGCACTACCTGAAAGAACGGGTTGTCAGCGGACATGGCATTGGCAGTCTGGGCATTGCTGCTTCCTCGGAAGTCCGAAAGACGCTGGGTGATGTCGGCTCGGCTGTCGTAGTCAGCGGTGACGCATGCAGCGTTCTCATCTTCCAGGGCGCCGTTAAGGGTAATGCGTATATGAAGTCGAAGAAGGGCAAGACGGTCTAGACTCTTGATCAGTTGATAAGTGCCAGGGTAAAGTAGTTGGAAATCCCTTGTTGTTATCTGGTCCTCGGGGTTTTACGGCAGTGACGAAGTTCTTTAGCAGTTTCAGTACCCTGATGCTTGTGCTACGTATTGAGCAGTGACTCGTTTAGCTTTCAAATTGTCAGACTGCAGGTGTTTGTCTCAAATTGTAGATCTAGTCATTGCCGCGCGTGCTTTTCGTTCCATTCTATCAACTCTTGTAGTTTGACTCCGCTCCCACCGAAGATGTCCAACGCGCTACCGAATGTCAGGTGCACTTTGCTGCCTGACAGCTCGGCTACCTTGCTCAGATCTGTTATGTCTGTTTGTACGTCGGATCAGACTTGCAATATGTCTTGTACCGGACATATGCAAAGCTCACCTCGAGCCCCCCCTGCGTACGTCGTTGGTATTGTGACCCATGTCCCAAGACCTGCCGCGCAAGACAGTCAGCCTGACGCTTACGAAACAATTGCTTGACTGCGACGTGCTTCTGACTAGGTCCTCGTCTATGCCTTGACAAAGGCCTTCCACGTCTGCTGCATGTATCAGGAACTCGCTGCAGTACTCGCTGAGCAGGTCCAAGGATTCTGTCAAGACACATTAATGAGGTGAGGGGACTCATGGCGTCGTTTTTGACGACGACGACTCACCCTTGTTGACTTCCATGTCGGTTAGGTCTTGCCACCGGTTCATGGCAACAATCCATTTGTCGCCTCTCCGTCGACAGCTGCGTGAGTGAACACAGAGCGCCTCGATTTACAGTTGGCACTAAAGACACATAGAGATCTGAGATCTGGGCGCACCTGACATCTACCACCAAGCGGTCCCTCCCAACCTTCTTGGAGAGTTCTTGCAGGCGCTCCAGGCTGAACTTGGCTTGCGGAAATAGATATGAAGTGACAATGACCTTCTCGGCGCCAGCATCCAGCCACGTTTGAGCGTTTTCTGTTGTGATTCCTCCTCCCACGTGTAGTCCGTCTGCTCGTACAAGCGTCAGCTTGGTCGTGCTTGCCTCTGGTAGTCACTCCTCGTACCAGGCCACGCCTGAAGTGCTTCCCGTGCTGCATCATCGTTGCCAGGCCCGAGCTTGATGACGTGACCTCCCCTCAGTCCATGCTTGCGGTATAATGCGGCAAAGTGCGCTGGTGGTTGTCTGGCAGTCGCATTCGCGAGCAAGTGCAGGTCATTTCAGTATTTTGCCACGCAGTCGCCCGTTTGCACGTCTACAGCCGGCTCTTACGTAGCTACAAAGTTCGTCCGCAGGTCTTGCTGGTCGTCACGCAGGGAGCCGCCCACGATTTGCTTGACTTGACCGCTGTGCAAGTCTATGCATGGCCTGAACATTGCTTATAAACCTGTCAAGAGCAGACCAGTATTGACAGTCTCGACGATGGCGCCGAGAACGTGATCGACAGTCGAGCGAAACAGCAAACGAGGCAACGAGTTCTGATTGTGCAGACTTATCTTGTTTGATGGCATAGCAATATCAGGCTTAACTATATTGCAACGACAAAACGGAATCTAAGGGCAGCGGACGGGCTAACGAAGTGGCGGCCTGCTTGTGCGATAGGAAAGAACGAGCTGGCAAGCTTTGCGAGAATGAGTTGAGGAAGCTGTTGTAACAGGTGCGCTTTCGTCGGAGGCAAGTGGGTCTTATCTTCCCAGACGTGGTGGTCGGGCTTGCTGATTGACCAGAAGCTTGGGAGGAGGTCATAATATAGTCGTATACGATACAGGGTGATACTGATTTTGGCGATTTCGGAATGATTGCGAAGGGGTACTGCGTATTCCGCTGATTATTCCATAATGATACGTTCAAGGAGTGAGTTTGGCTCATAGCGGATGACTGCTTAATCGCGGATGCTTGCGACTTCGTCCATTTGCGCTGGCAGGCGGAGTTGCAGACGATGTGGTGTGCGATGCGCTCAGGCGCGCAGAACGGCGGACAGGACCATCTGGCGGAGTCTTTGTCTGTCTCGGCGTCCGCGAAGTACTGCGTGAGCTGCTGCCATTGGTTGACTTTGGCTTGAGAGCTTTTGAGGGAGTCTTTTTCGGTGGACTTTCTTCGAGCGGCGACAGCGAGCTGTCCGATGAGGCGGGCGAGGGTGGTCGATCTCGCATGGCATAATCGGCTACCGTGACTTGATTCTGAGCTGCTTGCTCGGGCGCACTTGTGCTCGCGTTAGTGTCGCCGTTGTCAATTGCAAGCGGCAGCGCTTGCTCTGTCCCATTAGTCACATGCGGTGACGGTGCGAATCCAAAGAGGGAAGATTCCTGCATTCGTACGGGACCGGAAGACTGCATCGACTCGTCGGACGAGAAAGCCGAAGTCGGTTGCTTGCGCTTCAAGCTTTGCGGAGGTATAGCTTGCGACGCTATCGAGTCGTCGTGTGCAAGAGTGTGAGCAGCAGGCGGCGTACAGTCGTCTCCATCTAGCAAGATCTCCGCCTTGGTATTTGCCTGCGGTTCCTCTTGACTATCTTGAATGACGCTCGAACCATCAAGAAGATCAAAGTCGCTCTCGATGCGCAATTTCTGCATGCGCTGACTATACGAAGGCGCCTCAGAGACGACATCGCTGATTTCTTCTTGTGATTCTGTCCGCGAGCGCGTCATCGATAACATTGAGGAATATCTGGACAGAGGCTCAGCCACTGAAGATGCTGAACCGCTGTCCTGTAGAGCTTGATGAGCGTAATCATTCGTAGGCGGAGCTGACGCTATTGGCGGTGTGACGCCTGCTGGTCTTGCGGTGCCATTGATCCCCCTGCCTGCTCTGGGTTCTCGCTGACTGCCTGCCTCGTGAGCCACCGCGTTCGGGTCATACGGCATCAAGCTTGAACGATTACTGCTTCCTTCCCGCCTAGCGCGCACTTCTTTTAGCCATGGATGCCTTGTTGCGTCATCTAGCGCGTTATTTCGCAATGTCAGCGACGCGAATGACCGGGAAATACTGCCACCGCACTCACAGACAGTCATGCGCTGCGCTGGGTTGAAAATCATCAATCTACCACAAAAGTCGACTGCGAGTTCAGAGCATCCAATCTCAAAGAGCGTGTCGAGGTCCGGATAGCGCTTCTTCATCTTCATGACGAGCGATTCCTCCTCATCCTCCAAGAATGGGCTCGCATTTGCCATGCATGAGTAGACAATGACGCCTACGGACCAAGCGTCGACTGCGAAGCTGTACCCCGGTGTGTCCGGGCCTTGGAGAATCACCTCCGGTGCGAGGTAGGTGGGCGTCCCACACATTGTCTTGAGGAATGTCGCAGAGCCAGGCCATTTCGCCAAACCGAAATCGGCAACCTTGCAACGTGGATTTTCTTCGCGCGTCATGAGGATGTTTTCGGGCTTAAGATCCCGATGAGCTATACCTTGTTGATGAAGGTATGCGATGGCCGTACAGACTTGGAAGGCAACGTCTGCGGCTTCGTGCTCCTCTATGATTTAGACAATGGTGAGCAAGACGGTCTGGATCGGAGCGACTTGGCCTGAAGCGCAACCCACCCAAGCCTTTCTTCTTCAGTACGAAGTCTAGAAGATCCCCTCCGTTGACGTATTCCATTACGAGCCATAGGTACTCCGGGTCCTCGAACCCTTCGTGCCACCGAACAATGTACGGCTGCAACCAAGCAAGGCATCCCGGAATTCGAGAATCAATTCACCCACAACCAGCTGCCAGCTAACAATGATCTGGACAAGGACTTACATTATCCAGTGCTTTCATGATCTCAATCTCCCTCTGGAGCATGAGCACAGTCTTTGGATTATGTTTGAATCGTTTCTTGTCGATGATTTTGACAGCGCACCACTGTCCATTTCGTTTATCGATTGCACGATGAACAGTCGCAAATGAGCCGCTGCCTATTTGACCGCGGACATCGTATTTTAGGAACAAGCCGCCTGCGTCTTCAGGCTTGCGCCGTTGGCTGCGATTGGATTTGAGGTATTCCAGCTGGAAGCGGAAGCCTGCGAGTGCACGCAGGAGTGATTAGTGTCATCATTCTTCTACCAGTGATCGGTAGGACGAAGCGACAACTCACGAAACTCTGAAGTTCGGTCCGATAGACTAGTCGACCCCTCCTGCCTTGGGCCCAGACTGATATCATCCCCATCCCCAAGTGCAATCTTGCTCTTGTGACATTTGACAGTATTAACATACGTTCCATTGGTCGAAAAGTCTTGAAGGTAGACAACGGCCATATCTGGGTCTCCTGGAGCTTCAGGATCCCATTCGCGCCATATCGAGCAGTGCGTCCCTGAAATGTTGGGACTTATAATGACAGTGTCCGTCTCTACTTTGGCACCTTTATTGTTGCGGAAATTCTCGCGTCGGCCAATGACGTGCATCTTCTTCTCGTTTGTGCCCTATCAAGATAAGCAACAAATCTCAGCTAGTTATCTTACAAGCTGTTTCTCTCCGTTTTGTACGTATACAAGCGGCGTTTGCCACTAACCAAAAGCTCAATACGAGGACAGGCGGAATTGGACGTGTCTGGTATAAGAGTGGCCCAGTGTTCTTCAGGCGCTGCGGCGCGAAATACGAAGCATTATGCATCAGCCTATACATTTGACTAGCAAGGAAAATAGCAGGCTTGCGAAGGCGTAATCAAGTAGTCATCGTGGCAGACAGACTCACGCGTGCCCAGCGGCACAAATGGCTGTGTGCGCTTTTGTACCGCCTGCGATAGGACTTCCTGCGTTGCTTCCCAATCTTCAGGCTGTTCGTATGACCCGCTTGGTGCGCCTTCGAGCTGCGAGGCCCGCTGCTGCTGTTGCTGCTGCTGGCGGTATTCTGACGGAAGCTCCTGCTGAGCAGTGTACTCGTCCGAAGTGATGTCGGGCTCAAAGGATTGCGCGCGTCGCGTGTCCCGCGCTTGGCCATTGTGTCCATTCGTGTAGTGCGTGTCGTGATTGCTCGTTGTCATCGCATAGTCGTGGCCATTTGCGTGACCATTCGTGGATGCCATCTTCGCGCGTGGAGAACGCAGCTACTACGCGAAGATTGCCCAGCGATGAGCAGCCGCGACTGGCTGGCTGGCTGGTCAGAGTGTGAACCTAACCAGCATGCTTGATGATGACGATGACGATGACGATGATGGTCTTGGGGGAAAAGTCAGTGTGCTCGGTCCAGCACAGTGTCCGGTCTTTGCGCTGATCACGGTCGACCACAAAGTCAAGGTGATCAAGGCGAGGCTCTGCTTTGGATCCACTCTTCATCGCAGCAACATACTGTTACAGTAACAGTGTGCTCCAGCTCACAATGTCTACAAATGCCACCGACTCACTGCCCGAGAGCGGGTCCAGCGGCAGCCACTACCATGACGCAGGGACGAGCAGCAGCAGCAGCAGCAGCAACGGACGTCCCAAAGCATCCAAGATCCCAGCAACGCCCGACCTAGACGACTATCCCGATCCACCAGCATCATACCCAGACGAGCTCTATCAGCCACACAACTTTCCAGCCCTCCAAAACACATTGGTCCTCGACGCTGCACAATGTCTGCCTATTCCAAGGTCGGGCGTGTGGGTCATGCGACAAGCGGGCAGATACCTACCTGAATTCAGAGCATTGCGCAAGAAACATGGATTCTTTGAGATTTGCAGAACTCCTGAATTGGCTGCAGAGATTACTATACAGCCCATCAGACGGTATTCGGGCCTCCTAGACGCTGCGATCATCTTTAGCGACATTCTCGTGATTCCCCAGGCGATGGGCATGGAGGTGGGCAAGCGCGCAACGTACAACTCTGAATCACGCTCTGATCATCCTAATCTTGCTCTCTTGTGATGAATAGGTCCAGATGCTCCCAGACGTCGGCCCACACTTTCCCCACCCCATCAAATCCGTCTCTGAAGCCATCGCCCTCGCCACTCGCAGCTACGACGTTTCCAAATCACTCGCCTACGTGTACCGTGCTCTCACTCTAACTCGCCATCTCCTCAAAGGCGAGGTACCTCTGATCGGCTTCTGCGGTGCGCCTTGGACGCTATTCGCATACATGGTCGAAGGAGGAGGATCCAAGACATTCAGCAAAGCAAAAGAATTCTTCTATTCCCATCCAGACGAAGCGACCGCACTATTGAACAAGATTGGCCAAGTATCCGCAGAATACCTTGTGCTGCAGCTCAAAGCTGGAGCACAGATGGTGCAGATCTTTGACAGTTGGGCTGGCGAACTCTCAAAACACGATTTCCACACGTTTGAAATGCCAGTCTTGAAGCGCATGCTTGCGACAGTGCGAGACTCAGTACCCGACGCACTCGTTACTGTTTTTGCAAAAGGCGCGAATTATGCCATTCCAGATCTCGTAGATGCTGGATTCAACACTGTTGGACTTGATTGGAACATTTCACCATCTGAAGCAAGACGAGTTGCGGGCGATAAACCCGTGTGCTTGCAAGGCAATCTCGACCCTACGACGCTGCTGGAAAGCAATGACAAGATCGACGCGGATGTTAAAGAGATGTTCTTGGGTGAATATGGCTTCTTGAGCTGTTCTAAAGGTCAAAAGTACGGCCATATCGCGAATCTTGGCCATGGAATTACGCCAAACGTGCACCCAGAGAGCATGAAGTGTGAGTCTATATCTCGAACTTCCTGTTCGCACTGCGAGTGACTGACTTTCTTCTATTCTCGGGACCTAGGCTTCCTGCAAGCCGTGCACAAGTATTCAGTTCGCTCAGTGCCGCAACAATAGTCCAAAAAAACGGGGATATTATAGACGCAATAGATCAGAGTATCATGGCGACATGCAGATGGCAATCAGAAGATTTGAAGTTGTCTTACATTGCAATTTCGGCCCTGCTCGTAATTGTCGATCTTCGGTGTGGTGCTCCACAGCTTGCTCGCCACCACTTACGCTGTGCGTGCCAGCATTGTGCACGTTTCAAGGCGCAGTAGTGTCTGCCCAACTCGCACTTGGACATTGGAGCAAGAAGATCATGGTCCACTGCACTCTTCCGACACATCGCACCGCGATCTGGACAGCTCCCAAGCAGCCGCCTGACGTAAAACCCGCTGGCAGGGACCAGCTTGCTTCCTTTGATTTGTTTCTGAGGATGGAGTCCGCGAATATTGGGGGGCAATAACAACAAAAGGGAGGCCACAGCAGACGTGGCTCTGCCTCTTGTTGACTGATGTACTGACGACGAGCGCGCACGCTCGACGACTGCTGTCTGACGGCTGCTGGTTCAGTCGCGCTCTCGCCCTCAGAAAAAGTTGGGAGACGGCCCTCGATCAGCCTCGTTTACGCGATGGCAAGGCACGGCGAGGATGGAGGAGCAACAGCAGCAGAGGCATCAGAGGCGATAGCAGGGACATCAGCTGGGAATCAGTCTCTTATAGTCACTGGCTCGCCCTCGACCTCGACCCAAGTCTCGCCCAGCTCGCCGAACCTCTACATCAAGAGCCGCCCCTCTAGCGAGATATACGACCGCGACTTGCTCTTCAACCATGGGACTGTATCGAGCAGACCACCAGGCACAGCTGACACTGCCGATTCAATTACGGGCATCAGTACGCCGCCGTCGTCTACAGTGCAAGCGGCGTCCACGTCCCCTCCTTTGGCCAAGCGCGTATCTGTAGCGAGCAGCTCTGCAGAGGCTGCAGGACCTTTTGCTACGCCGCCTGCATCGTCTCCTCCATTCAGCCTCGAGCATTCACGCTCGCATGAATTATCATCATCACACGAGCAGTCGCACGAGCATTCTCGCTTCGTAGAAGATCTGCCTGAATTCCGACCTTGGCACCTTGTATATCCCACATCTCCCCACCGTCCAAATTCGAGTCGTTTGCTTCGGAGCGCAGCAGAGTCCTTTCAGCGTAGACGACGCAGCAATGCAACTCCACCACGGACGCCGCGAGCTAGAGATACATCATCATCAAATCCAAATTCAGTTGATAATGATCCACATGCGAAAGCAGCTGCTAGGAGGGCAGCTGCTAGACGTAAGAAAGCGAACAGCAATAGCAGCAGAGCTAGGAAATGGCGTCTTTTTCATTGGCTTTTTCGGAGACCGCCGCCCGCGAGTGGTGGGACGCCGTTTAGTAGCTTGCCGGCTACTCCGACGAGCGGAATGACCAGTCCTCGGCCTCGTGAAATACAGACGGCGGACCCTGTCAATTCGCAGCGTGTCGACCCACCCATCTTGGAATCCCCGCCCCTGCAAGCACATAGACAGTCTGTGATACTCATCCCGCCAGAACCGCTCGAAGCCGCTCCTTCCACCCTGCGACACCGACGCACGCCCAGCCAGCGTCGTTCAACCGCTGCTCCCAACCGACTCTCCGAAGCCCAAAATACCTTCTCAACCAGTCCATTAGCGACCACATCCCTCTCAAGACGCCCTTCGAAATTACAAAAACGACCTCCGAAATCACTTGCCTCAAATCCTAGTACTCAAGGCAGCACCGGCGGCAACGAATACATGCGAACAGCGCGACTGTCCTCGTATTCGGAATGGAGGCGCTCGATGGTAGTTCAAGTATCAGCGGACGTATCTCGTCGCTCCTCTCAGCGCTCCAGAAGATCAGGCGCGCCACTCATGAATCCTCAAGACCGGGATAGCGCTTTGGGACCCTTCTCTACTTCTGCTGGTGGAGGAGGAGGAGCAGGAGGACAACAAGGGACGGCAACGCTGCCGTCCTATTCGAAAATCAAGAGAAAAGTATACATCAGACGGAAGAAACAAAAGATTGCTCAATGGGCGAGGAACATCGTGCGCTCGCTCGTGTGCAGGTCAAATGAGCGGCATTACGATGAGTAGAACTGCCGACAAGACGCGGGATACTACCAGAGGGGAAACGATTTACTAGAAGGAGATTAGAGGGTGCAATTCTGATTTTCGAAATGTCGTTGTTTTCATCAGTACACGTGTCGATTCATCGAGGCGAGAAAGCAGCCTTGGTCATCGATTCGTTCCAGCTTGCTACATGTAGTTGCTGCCCGCGTCTGCCTCATATGGCAGTGCTGCAACTGCGTGTACATATACAATGGGCGTGTGTGGTGGTCTCGGCTTCGCTCGCTTCCAGCCGGCTTTGCGAGTTCTTCTGCAGATCAAAACTCGCTCAGCTGGCTTCCCCGGTGTCGGTAATTCTTTCTCAAGGCTTACAATCGTCTTCCTTCCAGATTTAAATCCGTACCATAGATATCTCCCGTATCATTGCACAGGCATTGCGGTTCATACAATGGCAGACCTTGGCTTCTTGGCGCGGGCGATGCGAAAAGTCACGTGCTTGCCTTCATCCGCTTGGAGACCGCCGAGTGCTCCAGCGCAACGCAAAGAGCCATCGCGCATAGATTGTCGTAACGTTGTAGAGCACACAACGCCGTGAATATTCATCGAGTGACTTGACTTGATAGTGTCTGTGTTTGCTGTGCCGAAGCTGCTGTTGCGTCCATCTGTACCGTCGGACTAGGCTGGCTCGTCTGCGTCTGCTTCTGCTGCTCGTATGCTGGCGGCAGCGGTTGTTGTACAGCGGGTTTTTCTCCACTGAGATCCCGCACTTCTGCCGCCTCGCCGTCTGGTCCTGCTTTCCCGCGCTTCCACCGGTTCACCAGCAGCTCTGCAAATAGTGACCCACAGCAGCCGCCCGTCACTCCGCCCGTCACTACTGCGGCCATTATATTGGTTTGTGGGATGGTTTGATGCGTGCGCAAGATGGTATCGCGATACAATGGAAGCAGAAGGGCACGAGCTGGCAGGTGTCTTGCGTACTTCTCGGCGGCGCCACTGTAGCGCCGAGGGAATGGCGGCACAGATGCTCGACCGTCGCACATAGCAGAGCAGACTGAGCTCGTCTGACTGACCTAGCGCCCAGTGGGCGCTTGTTGAGTCTGCTCTTCTCGAGGTTGTACCACCGCCATCTGCGGTGTTGGGCTCGGCTGCTGTTGTTCGTATGCAGGAGGTGGCGCCGTGGCACTTCCAGAAGAATGCCCTTTCCGACCATGCACCTGGCCATCTTGATACTGATCATCACCTTCTTGTGCATGTTTGTGTCTCGAGCGGCGCGAAGGTCTGCTTTGGGCAGCCTTCCATCCACAATCGCAAGCCGGACAGCACGTCGCAACTGCATTTTCACAGGGCCCACAGATTTTGTTAAAAGTTGCATAGTTGATGCACTGTATGTTATAGAAATGGATCATTTACACAT
Source organism: Cystobasidiaceae sp. HBUAS51001 (assembly GCA_003351005.1). Classification (NCBI taxonomy): domain Eukaryota; kingdom Fungi; phylum Basidiomycota; class Cystobasidiomycetes; order Cystobasidiales; family Cystobasidiaceae; species Cystobasidiaceae sp. HBUAS51001. The sequence continues at coordinate 117,344 of KZ857209.1, read as the reverse complement.
GTTCAGCTGCCGCTGCGCCGTCTGAGAGCGTGCACCTTTGCAGATTCGCATGTACGTGTTGTGAAACAGCAAGCCACCTACCAGAGTTTCGAGAATGATGCCGCAGCACCCGCCAATCAGTCCATCGGTCTGAGCGGCCATGTCGTGGATTATAATATAACGTCGACTATCTGCTCGTGGTGACCAAGGTGACTGCTGGCCTTTTCCGCGTGCACGCCTGGCGAAAGCTGGATCAAGTTGCCACAGAGACAAGGACAAGGACCTTGCAGTGCCCCGACGACGACCTCGTGCTGACCTCGACTCTCGTCTTCAAGGCGGCCGCAAGGTCTAGTCTGCATCATCTTGGACATCATCATCGTTGTGCAAGAGAGCACGGGACCTCGTCTGCTGGCTGGCAATACTGGCAGTCCCTGCTTGAATGGGGCGACATCATTCAAGGGAACCTGACACAAATATCCAGCACCCATCAGCGAGTGCAAGCGTCCATCTAGCCTACGACAGGCGGAGTCACTTCGAAAACAACAATATTGGCCTGACTCGAACTCCCTCGGCCTACATCAAACGCCATCATTTCGAGTCAGCGCCGACGAGGCCCTGTACGCGCAACGTCGGTTGATCGGAGGTCCTCCACCTGCAAGAGCGCATGACGAGGTGCTGCTTGAGCATACAGCTATCTAGGTAGCATACAGTCTCGTACAGCATGGCCGCCGACACGAGCGATACTCTCATCGCCTCCACCTCACAGTCTGTCGGTCTCTCGCCACAGCCGTCATGCGCGGCTTCCAGCACATCAGGGAGCAGCTCGCTGCATTCCAGCAGCAGCAGCAGAGGTAGCGTCAAATCCTCAGTCAACACAGCCAGCACAAGCACGAATGGCGAGAACGACGACGTTGTCGGCGAAGACAGTCGAAGTGTTGCAGGGTCCGCCACCGGGACTACCGACACAAAGACTTTGAAGAGCAAAGGCAAGATAGATGTCCTGGTCGACACGCCAGGGTATCGCAAGGAGCTTCGAACGTCTGAGAAGGGGAAGAGATACCTACTTGAGACACGAGGGCTGTGGACGACGCTCAGATCGCTCGACCCCGTCAGAAACGCTCCCTCTATGCGCAAGAGGATGGTCAAGAGAATTAAAGAGTTTGCTACGTTTTGGCCATTTCTGGTAAGGTTCGCAAGCGAGGTCGTGGGATTGGGGCGGTGGAGGTTCCTGTTACATCTCATGGCTTCTACAGTTACTGGTCTGACGCCTGTAGGTTCATGCAATTACCAATGGCCAACGGCTGCCACTGAATACTGAAAACCCGTACTTGCTTCCCTCTGACACGCATTTGCCTTTCGCCGACACGTACTTGCTTTCCTCCCATGTACAGGCCCTTCGGATATACTTGTCTGGAAAGCTTATCGCCATTGCTCAGGCAGCAAGTGAACAGCGCATACTGTGAGGCTGCCTCCCAGGCAATCCTTGAAGCTCTGGAGCCCGAATACTTGAAATTGGAGCTGATAGGACGCTCACCCACAGTCATAAAAAGGAGCTGCTGCTTACTGCCCTTGCATCATACCTCTCGTCCTTCTTCGAGACATGGATCGATAGTCTCCTGTAAATATGCTGGTGACCTGTACCGGGCCAAGGGCGTGTCACTGACCATGATTCTGGACCCTAAAGAGCGGAAAACAATGGCATACTCCAACGCCGCTTTCAGTGGGTCGCGCCTGCCTCGTTACTGTTCGATCTTGCCTAGCTGACGCTTTGACTTTTGCAGAGCTATGGTCAGCGAGCACCTCATCAGCGCACGTGCGCGTCTCGACGTAGCGACTCTCAACAAGTCTCGTGTGATTCGAGACTTCACCTCTGCATCTAGTCTAGTACATGCGCTGGGCGATGGCAGCTTTGTTATCGCCCAAATTATCGACCTCTTTACAGCTGCTGTCTCCCTCACGACTCAAGCGTCGATGCTGTACAAAATGACGACAAAGGATAACGCAGATCTTGCGCTCATCAGCATCTTCTCGGCGGCACTTACTCTGCTTCGGGTGAGTCCAATTTGGCTGCCACGTGTCAGCGAACTGGTAACGAACGACCTTCTCACCTCTCCTGCAGTGGTTTACGCGAGGGAACAATGGCTTTGCCATGACCAGCATAACCGACCCGAACTACAATCGCATGAACCTCATGGAATACATGAGTTATCCTGATCCTGGCACTTTTGGCGAGCGGAAAGTCCTAGGTCTAGGCGACTGGGTACATACCCAGTTCAAAAAGGCCAGCAATGCCCTCGGCGATGTCTCGCTGGCTGCTCCGCGTTCGTTCGACCCCTTCTTCACTGCTGTAAGTTGATCCTTGAAATTTCAACCTGGCACTTGCTGATGGCAGTGTTACTAGACCGAAGCTGTCCGGTCCTTCACAGATACCGGAAGTATCGTTCTTTTCGCGATCAAAGCTGCCGAGAAGCCATTGGGAGAAGCGACAGTCTCAATGTCTGCTCTGACCTTCATTCAAGGCGCGGCACGCAATCTGGCGGGCTCGCTGTATCGATTTGTATACGATGTCCAGCACTTCGGCGAAGAGTAAGTAATGCTTGAGCGTTGTCTCACCTAGTGTCGTAGCCTGACGCAAGTTATGCTGACACACTTGCGGTCCAGACTGTCAGCTTTCAAGTCCTACTACCGAGTTCTTGAGATCAAGAGCCAAATAGTTGAGCCTGAAGAGCCACGCCCGTACGAGACAATGCGTCGGACAGTGTCGCGCAAGATCACAGCGAAAGAAAGGGAGAGCGAACCTAGCGGTGTGCCAGTGGAAGAGGTTCGCACAGGCATGGAAGTGGAATTCAGGAACGTCACATACTCGTGGCCTGGGCGCAAAGAAAAGGCACTGGACGGCATCTCGTTCAAGATTCAGGCTGGCGAGCTTACTGCCATAGTTGGCTACAATGGCGCTGGCAAGTCAACCATCATTGCGTGAGTAATGTCTTCTTTACCCTGCGACAAATCGCTGAGCTCCCTAGATACACAGTCTCATCGCACGCTTGTGCGATCCGACCAGCGGAGAAATACTGATCAACGGCCACGACATCAAAATGTATAAGACCTCAGACCTACACAAGGCCATGTCTTTCCTCTTCCAGTCTTCAGCAGACCTCCCTTTGACCATTCAAGAATACATAGGCGTTGGCAACTTGGATGAGATTCACAATCTTGAACGGATCCGCAAGGCTGCTACCGATAGCGGTGCTGTCGAGTTCATCGACAAGCTTGAAGATGGCTTTCAGAGTTCTTTCACCGGTAACACCGAGAACGAAACCGCGGATACCATGTATCGTGATGCGGTCTCGTGGGACAGATGCATTGAAAGCGATTTGGACACCGATTCGGACTCGGACAGTGACTGTGACAGCGACGGCGATGAAGATGAGCAAGAGGCATCAGGTGATGGAAAGACGAAAGACAGCAAGACAAAAAAGCGTCAAAAGAAGCGTCCAGAGAAGAAGAAGAAGCAGGTCAAGGGCTACGAGGCAGACGAGAAGGACCAAGACGGTACAGAAAGCAAAGACAAGGATGAAGAAGACGATGATGATAGTGATGCGTCCAGCGATACCTCTTCAAGTAGCTACGCTTCTACAGATTCGGAAGGCCGACTTGCTTTTTCTGGCGGTCAGCGTCAGAAACTCATTCTGGCGCGCAGCTTCCTTCGCGATCAATGCGACCTGGCCTTGTTCGATGAATAGTAGGTCCCCTGCCAAACTCTTGCCTTTCGTATCGTGCTGATTTGCATGACAGTTCTGCAAACCTCGATCCTTTGGCCGAGCATCAGCTCTTCACGCGCATCACTGCTAATCGAGGCAAACAAACTCTGCTCTACATTACCCATCGTTACAGCACAGTCAGACACGGTGAGGGGTATTGTATTCAAGCTCTATGCGACAGCTACTTATCCATTTCCCTTGCAGCCGACCACATTCTTATGCTCGAAAAGGGCAAAGTCGTCGAGAGCGGGACCCACGAAGAGCTCATGGCCATCGAGAATGGCAAGTACGCAGAGATGTCTCGACTTGCGCTGGGAGAGATCGAAGTCGACAAAGACAAGTCTGCGACCTCCTTTGAGGCAATTGACAAAGTGAAGGCAGAACTCGCATCTGTTCAGGAGCAAGCCACCAAGATCTCACTTCCGCCTTCGCGTCCTGCCTCGCCCACGACAGGAGGGTGAACAGGCTCCTACATTGCATGCTCAGAATACAAAGCAAGAAGTACATACCCTGGTCATTCCATTCCTTCAGTCGCAATATGCGTGTCAGTGGTCGAATTCGAACTTCGTTATAAGTGCATTTGTCGGGATGCACTGAAGTTTAGCACCTACCCTATCGTTGTGCTATTAGGCCATGTTTTCTGTATCGCTCGCGAATGATTTTGGCACGTATGCCCAAACTTGATCTTGACTTGCTCAGAACGGCGTTCACAGTTGTCTTCTGAGCGGCCGACACGATTTCTGAGGGCACTTCCCTCTCCGTCAGCCCTTTGATGAAGGCTTCTGCGGATCGCAATATGCATCCGGGGCCAGAGACTTGTCGCTGGCGCTTTCAAACGTACTCGGTGAACCGAGAAGAGGAGGCGGAGATGTGATGCTGCCACAGGTAGACGCGGCCGGAGGTTGCGTGGTAGAGCTTGCGCGTCGACTAGAGCGGGCGGCAAGAGCGGCTTGTGGGGTAGGCGACCTGCCTTTGCGCTTGCGTGAGCCACTGGCGGACAGCGGTGCCTTGGAACCTTCCAGCCGTAGACTGGATTCGCTGGCTGCCGCCATCAAGTTGGACTGTCGGACAGACGGTGCCTTGGAACCTTGCTACCGTTGGCTGGTTCGCTGGCATTCTCCGTAGCGTCCGGCTCATCGATGGACATGTGGCTGGTGTTGCCCGGTGCGTCGCCGTCGTCTGCTTCGGCGTCGGCACTGGGGCTGTAATGGTCGGCTGGCGCGCTGGCTGTCGGACGACTTGATCCGGCCAACTCTATCGCCAACTCCAGCCGGTCCAGCCTTTGGCCCAAGTCAGCGCTTGCATTGGCAGCTGCTTTGGCGTCCGTTGCCAGTGAATGTGCCGCTTGAGCGGTGGACGTCGCCGCGATGGAAGCCGTCTCAACGGTCTGGATGAGCTTGTCTCGGATGGCCTCGTCCATGGACGAGGCATGGACCACGTCATTGACCGTCTCGCACAGGCTGGTCACTACCTGCTGGAGACGTGCAATATCGTGTCGATACTGGCTGCCCAGTCCCACACTCTGGATAGAAGCACAAGCCATATACTGATCAGCTTTGATTCATAGGTGCATGGCATGATCTGGCCCACATAATATAGCGCCTGGGCAATGCAAAGGTCAGTCAAATCCGTCTTTTTCGTTGCATAGAACTCCTACTTACGCGTTCCATCACAGCGCGGCGCTCTGCTTCTGCTGCAGTCACCTCGGCCAGCTGGTCCAGGCGTCTTGCAAGCTTCGACCCATGCGCTTCGCTAGCGGCAAGACGCTGCGCCATCGCCTGCATGGCAGTCCAGTGCCCGTTTTGCCGTGAGTTGACGACCTCGGCAAGACGGTCGATTGTAGCGCTGCAGGGCGTGCCCAGGTTTCGATGAGCTGGCGACCCAACTTAGTCTTTTCTTTGGCCTTTTTGGCGCTATCGCGCTCTTCTAGGGCTGCTGTCTGGTACAGCGTGCTCTGGTTTGCATGGCCCTTTGCAAAGACGCCGCGTTAGATGCGGTGCGTGCATGCTTAAGATGACATGGTCTATTCCGCCCAGTCCGTCTCGATTGAGGCGGCCCACTTCTTGGATCATATTCTGTACCGTAGAGGGAGGGGCATAGTGGACGCTGAGGCGGACGTCGGGGCGATCGACTCCTGCACTGATGGCTGGTGTCGTGACGACCACGTCGATGTGGCCTTCAATCCAGGCCTGGTCGTTGCCAGCGTGTCTTCCTTGGACGTCCGCATGGTATGGGCGGGTTATGAGATCGCCCCCAGACTCGAGCGCAAGCTTCATGTCGATGTCGAACGTGGCCGCTTGCGTAGCAACACTATCGCAAGGCCACACATATCGACGACGAAGTGTATAGAGAGAGACAGAATGAGTGAGCGAGCGAGCGATGTGGGAGGATCGTGGAGAGAGGGTTAGACAGAAGCAGCGGGAACGTGAGCTAAGCTTGGACTTTGCTAGAGCAAGGCCTTACAAGATGATGCCTCCTTTGGATCTCTGGAAAGTGATGGAATATGGACGAACGATGCCATAGTCTCGAGGAGGATCTCGTCTGGCCTGGCACTTGACGTTTCTGTCTGAATGTAAATAAAGACATCCCTTTGCGGACGGAGGTTCGTAGCCTGTTCAGATGTGCGGTTGTTGCTGGCTATTAGTGGTGAGAAAAGCAAAGTAGAGCTGCAACAGCCAGAACGCTGCCTCTTTTATAGTCGAGATCTGGAAGACAACGGTATCTGCGGCAAGGCAGTCAGTCTTCCACCATCAGTCAGCATGCGTTCCACAGTGGAAGACTGCTGAGTAAAGTGAAGTGAAGTGAAGTGAAGTGAAGCGGTGAAGTGAAGCTTCCATCGCCTGTGGACACCGATCACGGAAGTAGGCGAGCACGCCCCCAGGATGCGATGCATACGGTCAGCGTCACAATATCTTTACAAGATGATTAAAGGCGAACTCCACCTACTCACAATGTAGAGCGGTGGTCCGCTTTACCCAGTAATAGCGTATAAGTTCAACGGGGTAAGGAAGAGTCGTTTAGGAAAGGCTGTGAGCGAACAAGCAAAGAGCGTGTCTCCGGATGAATTGGAAAGCAAATGTTAGCACATAGCGGACAGAAATCAAAGGGGCCTTCATCAAAGTGTGCATAACTGGCAAGAGATCTGCGCGAGCTCGCTGACTGAAAGCGGATTCTGTCTTTGCCCATCGTTGCGGTGGTGTCGTGGTTTGCTGCCAAGGAGCTGGACCGGAACCTTGGGAACAGCTGGAGGCCGCTCAGGAGTCAATGGACGCAGTTCACTGCTGCATTGAGAGTCGAGATCATCGCAAGTGCGCCTAGCCTACGCGACGATAGCAGGAGCTGCGAAAAGAAGCTGGCATGCAAGCGACATCAGGCATCCTACACACTGCGGACCGGTCCAGAATGATTGTGAGACGAGTAGATCAATCCCAGTGTCATCTATGTGATGGGGTTGACGCATGTGGGTGGCTGATGTTGCGAGTTGGATTCGCAGCAGAGCAAAGCCAGGGAGCATGTGGGGCTTCCAAAGTCCGCTGTCAGGGGTGGCGCAGCGCGACCAGTAAGCAGATGACGCAGCAACAGTCCTGGAGGTAGCGTGTGAGTCCACCTGTATGCTCTGCAAGTCGCCAGCACGCTGTCCTTGCCCCGAGGTGACGGCCTCAATCTCTGTTGGCTGCTCACGTGCCTGCATCCGATCAAGCTATCTTCGCAGGACCTCTTTTCATTTCACTGCATCTCTACTCCAACGCACACCAGTGCTGCACTGCTCCGACTGCTTCACCAAATATGCGTTCGCCGTCCTTGCCGCTGCTGGCTGGGGCCCTGCTGGCCGGCTGCAGTGCTGCTGCTCCTTCGCAGCACGTTTTCAGCGCGGAAGGTCCTGTGACAGTCTCGTCGCAAGACGAGGACTTTACCATCTTCAAGCATGAAGCTTTCCCTTCGCATGAGATCAGAGCAATACAGCCTCTGGGCTTCTGCGACTCCAAAGTCGCACAATGGTCAGGCTATCTCGATACGCCGAACGACCGTCACATGTATTTCTGGTGGGGGCATATCTGAATGGAAATCTCCCCCATCGCTTGGCTCATGAATAGCCAATTCTCTTTGTCTGCTTTTCAGGTTCTTTGAGAGTCGTTCAGACCCTGTGAACGACCCAGTCCTGCTCTGGCTCAATGGCGGTGAGTCTCCTCAACATCTCGCCACCAAAACTAGCAACGCGTAAAGTGCCTGTGCTGATAAAGTTGTTGCCGACATGCAGGACCCGGCTGCTCCTCTTTTACCGGTCTCGTGATGGAACTTGGTCCTTGCCGTGTGCAAAAGCCTAACAAAGACGGCACGGTCGAAGTTGCGGAGAATCCCTGGAGCTGGAACCGCAATGCCAGCATCATCTTCCTGGATCAAGTGCGTTGGGCCGTCTCGCACTAGTGATCTTTCAACTGATTCCAGGGACGTCGCTCAGCCCGTTGGCGTAGGCTACAGCTATGCTGACAAGGGAGACAAAGGTGTTTGGACAACAGAAGCTGCAGCAAAGGATGTAAGCGTAATCGAAAAGACTGCTGGTCTCACTTTTGCTGAAAACCGGGAGATACAGGTGTATGCATTCCTGCAAATCTGGTTCAACGCCTTCGACCGAGACTTTGGCAAGAACGCATTCCATAGTGAGCCGTGAGATGGACGAAACTCTTGTTCATGGCTGAATCCTGTCAACACAGTCTCTGGGGAAAGCTTTGCGGGTCGCTACATTCCAGTCTTCGCCGACTATATCGTTCAGCAAAACAAGAAGCTCGAAGCAGAAGCAAGCACAGATACCGTACAGTACGTTTAGCGGAGCACTGCTTGTCTCCGATTCGATTGGCTGATTTCTTGTTGCACAGCCGCCGGCACATTAACCTTTCGTCTGTCATGATAGGCAACGGCATGACTCACCCTTATATCCAATATGCTGCCTACTATACCGCAGCATGTACGAACGAGACTGGGTACGGACCAGTCCTGACTCAAGAAGTCTGTAGCAAGATGTGGGAGACGCTACCGCGGTGCCAGCGATTGCTCAAGAAGTGTGCTGAAAACCTGAACGACTCAATCGTGTGCTTGAGCGCAAGCACCTATTGCGAAAAGACGCAAACAGAGCCATACTACAATACTGGTCGAGTGAGTGCTTCCCTCGATATCGCCAAGCGTTCAAAAGCAGGACGCTGACCAGCCGCTTCAGAACGCCTACGATATGGAAAAGTTTGGCGATTTCGATGAAGAAGCCTGGATGGCTACCTGGTTGAACCAGAAGAGCACGATGCACCGTCTGGGAGTTGATAAGAAAAGTCATGGTAGGATTAAAGGGCATACAGGATGTGACCCCACTGTTGGATACCGCTTCAGCTCGACAGGCGATGGGTAGGCAATTCCACGCTTTGCGAAGTAAGCGCAACAACAGCTAAATAGCTTGTCCTGGCAGTGCTCATCCGAGCTATCAGCACATTGCGAGCATACTCGAGAATGGTGTAGCTGCGCTGCTCTACTCGGGCGACAGGGACTTTATCTGCAACGCCAAGGTGGGCGATCTATCTTGCTGTCTTTTCAAGAACAGAAGTCCTGACCTTTTTCGCGTTCGTTCAGGGCAATGAGCGCTGGCTGGAGCAGCTGGAGTGGAGCGGTCGTCAAGGCTACAAAAAGACCCAGCTCGAGCCGTGGTATGCCAAGCCTAAGCAGGTTCAGCCACAAGCCGGCCTCTTCAAGACGTACGGCAATCTGACATTCGCAACGGTTGCGGCTGCGTCGCACTTTGTGCCTTTCTCAAAGCCGGAAGAATCGTTGGTCATGTGAGTCTCAGCATTTACGCACGAGCAATAGGCCACTGCTCACATACTTGGCTGTGACAGGGCGAATTCCTGGTTGCATTACGGTCCTCAAGCTTTCAGAGACCTGCTGACTGCGGCATAGAACGAGCGTGCAGCGGCTTCCAGACGACGAATGTGTTGTGTGAGATTTGTAGATAGATAGATTGCATGTGTATACAGCAGGAGATGCATACAACACATTCACAAGTCAAGGCTGAATGTCCCCCGTAAGCTATGTCAGATCAAGCTACGTAGGTTGACGATATAACACCGTCCGTTTTGAAGATCCCGGCTTATTTGACGAGGCAATTCTCTTCTTGGTCGCTGTCCAGATGGCACAATAGTTGTGAGACTGATTGCTCCACCTGGACAGCTGTTCCATTACCGGCCTCCTATGGAAAAAACGCGACCGCAAAGGCGCAGGAGGCCAGTTGCGCGTGACAAAGTCTTGCGACCTCGCCGTGCGCTGGATTGACCGTCTTGGCATTATATGCGGATTGGAAAGGGAGTTGAGTGTGTGCGGCATACGATGTTTTGCGGCGGGCGAGCGGAGGCATCCGCGGTGGTAGCCTAGTCTTGCATGAAATTTGAAGAAACGCGTGTGGGCGAAAGCGGACAGAGCGGGGGATGCGTTCGCAGGAAGGCTTGGACGAGCTGTACGTTCAACAAACACGACCTTGACGGAGGGCACGTCATGGCTGCCTCATTCGTGCAGTCACACATTTGCAAGCGAAGTCAAGCTGTACGAGGCAGAGGCCAGCAGCTGCAGCATACCGTGATCGAGCGCTACAGTGGCCACAGGAGACCCAGCGCGCGCAGGTCTGCCTTGCTGCACATCGTTTGCACGTCGACACGGTGCACACAGCCATGCTGCTGTCGAATACGGCTGCTGTCGTGGCCTGCCTGGCAAGTCTGACCGGCCTGACTGCCGCCTATGAAGACCAGCAGCACGTATTCGCGAGCAGCCAGCATGAAGAGCCACAAGGAGTGCTGCCCCGGCCACGTGTCGCTATAGTCGGAGGGGGTGCAGGTGGGACATCGGCTGCCTTCTTCCTGCGGCACTTGGCGCGTCTCGAGCCGCGTCTCGCGACAGACGTCGACCTATTCGAAATCAACGACTCGCTTGGAGGGCGAACGACCACGGTGCAGCCTTTCAACGATGACCGCTATCCACCCCTCGAAGTCGGTGGCAGTATCTTTGTGACAGCCAACAAGAACCTCCAAAAAGCAGCGAGGGTCTTCAATCTCACAATGCAAGGGATGCATGGAGATGGTGGCAAAGCTGGAGATGATGATGATGACGATGAACCAGGCTTGATGGGAATCTGGAACGGCGAGAATTTCGTGTACAAAGAGTCTTCTGGCTTTGGATGGTGGAACTTGGCCAAGATGTTCTGGAGATACGGCTACTCGCCCATGACTGTCAAGAACACCGTGACCGAGACGGTGGCCAGGTTTGTGGAGCTGTATGGAGAGGACTTCCAGGCTCGGGGGCCTTACGATACATTGCAAGCGTACACGAAGCATCTTGATCCGACTAGACTGGCGTACAATGACACCACCAGCTTCTTGAGATCAAGAGGCGTTACTTCGCTGTTCATTGAAGAGCTTGTCGCCGCTGCTACGCGTGTCAACTACGGCCAGAACCCTAGCCAGCTTCAGGCGTGTGAGTTGTGAAAATCTACCTCTACTTCTGTTCGTAATCCTGATGCGCCTGTGTCCAGTCGAAGGCATGGTCTCGATGGCAGCTACCGGCGGCACAAGTATCAAAGGCGGCAACCGTCTGCTATTCGAGCGTTTTGCAAAAGAAAGTCAGGCCAATATTCACCTCAACACCCGTGTCGAGAGCATTCGCCGTCTAGATGAGAGCTGGGAGGCTGCGTCAGCATCAAAGCTCAAGAGTCCGGTAGACGCAACGCTCGTCCAGCCAGCAGGCAAGCAATGGATCATCCGGCGTAAAGACATCCGTACCGGTCGAAGCACGCTACAAGCATACGACGCTGTCATTTTCGCAACGCCAATGCACCCACAAGTGCCAAGTACATCACCTGCAATCAAATTCATCGACTCTGATATTCCATCGCGCGTACCTGCGATTTCGTATATTCACCTGCACGTCACGCTCATCGTGACGAATGCTACAAGCGCAAGGCCAGAGTTCTTTGGCAAGCCTTCTGGCGAAAAGATACCGAAGACTGTGCTTTCTACTTTTGAGGCATTCGAGCGTGGAAAGTCGCAGACTCGTCCCAGGGTCAATTCGCTAAACTATCTTCGTAGCCTGGGCAAGCTTGACGATGCTACTGGCAAAGCATATGCCGTGAAGAGTAAGCTACAACAGGGCTTGGCGAGATCAGCAAAACTTACACATCGCTAATCTCGCTGGATTGTCGTCCACAGTCTTTTCAGAAGCCGAAATGACAGAGGAAGAGCTAATTGAGGCATTCGGACCCAACGAGGTTCTGTGGGTATATCGCAAAGCATGGCCATCTTACCCTGAATCTCCACCGTTCGGCGAGCAAGAAAAGCTGGCAAGCTTCAAACCTGATCTCAAAAGCCAGCTGTACTATGTCAATGCCTTCGAACGTTGGGTCAGCACGATGGAAACGGAAACTGTGTCGGCCTGGAACGCTGTGGGATTGCTTGCGAGGGACTTGTTTGGATATCATGTCAAGAAGAGCTGGGCCGACTATAACGAAGACGAAGCTTGAGAAATTGAAAATGGTTCTTGAAGTGCTCAACAGCAGTGTAGCAATCCTCATGCTTGTAACATGGTGTTTTTCAGTGTCATGCCCCCTCGAAGCCAAACGACTTCATCACGTTTTTTCGCCACTGAGTGCATTGAGGCTTCGCCGAGCAGGCTCGTAGCGCTCGCCTGGCCAGCAGTGATGCAAATGCTTGTGCTGATCTTCAGTTGAGCGCGGTTGCTGTCAGAAGCTGAGAGCTAGCTTCCGTAACGACGGGTACTCTTCCCAGGCTTCGATCACGTCGCTTGTCGACACTGCAATGCTCTGTACGGCTTCTGCTCAGGTAGCGACTGAGCAGCTGCGCCCTCCACTGCAGCATGTCTGACAATGAGGACGACGGCCCAGGTGGCTTCGAGTAAGCTGCATCGCGCTGTCACTGCCGTAGCGCTGCCTGGGCAACAGCTGACCATTCCTTTTCCTGTGCAAAAGCTACGATGATCAAGTCGACCTTGTCAGCCTTTTGGAACAACAGCAGCCGTCTCAAGAGTCCCGTAGCTGACTTTTTCATCTGGTTCATATCGTGTACAGGACGAAGAGCGCTACCTGAATCGAGACTCGGCATCGCCGGCGCCAGAAGGCGAGGACGATGGTGAAGCTGGCGAGCAGGCAGGAGAGCCAAATGGCGTGGTGCACTCGGGCGAGGCGCCGCCTGGTGGACGAGGGCAGAAGAATGAAGAGCGAATGACGACGCCATACATGACGAAGTACGAGCGGGCGCGGATATTGGGGACAAGAGCGTTGCAGATCAGGTAATTGACTGCTCCTCTAGGGTCAGAGGCAGCAAATTGCAAACTGCGGCAGCTGATTGTGGACATTTACCTGCTCTTAAGCATGAATGCACCGGTTTTGGTGCCTATTGAAGGCGAGACGGACCCGCTGGAAATCGCAATGAAGGAGCTGGCGGCGCACAAGATCCCTCTCATCGTGCGGCGGTTCTTGCCAGACGGCAGCTACGAAGACTGGCAGTGAGCAACCTCCTGCATGCTTCGCCAGATACAAGGCTGATCCAGCTCTACCTCCACAGCGTCAGCGAGCTCATCATTGACTGAAGCAGTTTTGGGACTCTGTGGACAGGCCAATGGCTCAAAGGAGTTGCGTGTGTTGTACAACGACGACCTGGACTTGTGTTGTGCTACAGCGTGTCGAATGGGACCTTAAACCTCACAACCCGTCGACGACAAAAGCGAAGAATGTGCCCGTCATGCGGTACTGCCAGCCTTTGCCTTCTCTTGTTGCTCTTGGTCCGTCACGCGGACAGACTTCAGAAATTGGCGGTAGTTGAAATTGCCATGCTTGTCTGTAAACGGCGGAGCAAGGAAGCGTGCGATCTGCAGTATTCAGAAGGAGGGTTTATCAGCATTCGCTTGGTGGGATGCTTCATGCCCTTGACAGCCGGGCTGCCGTCGCGTCGCCACTCACCTCATCCTCAGACATGCGGTCGCCCGTGGAGCTGAGAAACACGCGCATCTGCGCAACAGGGACGACGCCCGAGTCCGTCTCGTCGAATGCAGCAAATGCCTCGCTGAGTTCGTCCTCTGGGTCCATCGACAGGAGGTGCTCGGAGAAGGCGGTCAAGAACGAGGTGAAGTTGATGCCTGTGCGGCCAGAGTGGCCTTGACCGTGCGAGGGCATGGAGTTGAGATACGATGCCAGGACTTGCGGTGTGGGATTGTAGCCTGGTCCACAGTGGGATGGCATCAGCTGCAATGCTGCTGGCTAGGTCTCGCTCTTGCCTCACGCACCCAGCTGCTGCAACAGCTTGCTCAGGTCGTCGGCGTCAATCAGCCCGTCCGAGTCCTGGTCAATCATCTGCAGGGCGGCAGGTCAGTACTGAGTACCATGAGAAAGTGCACACACTCACTGCGAATGCCTCTTTGAACTGCTTGATCTGCTCGGCGTCGAAGCTGTCGTATAGACTGGCGCTGGCCACTCTTGGGTGACTGGACCGGCCCTTGCCGTGTGCTGGACGGCCATGACCAATGCCAAGCGTGCTACTTGAGCTCATGGTGGACTCCTGCAGGTCTGGCAGATGGCGTCGAGTTGCAAGGTGGATAACAGCCAGTCATCAACACGCTGAAGACGCGGTTGGCGAGGCACGTGATCCGAAGTGTGGGCGCAAGCACAAATGCAGCAAGGTCAATATTCAGGTCAGCATGACACAGTTCCAAGGCATACAGCTGTCCCTCGAGGCTTCAAGTAACGAAATGACGTTGCAGGTGGTAAAAGTAACGGAAAGAGCAGGGTGCGCGCGCGATGTGTTCGATATGGGCTTGGCCTATTGCCATTTTCATGTAGCTGAGATCCAGTCCTTGAGAGACTTGGACAAGGCTCAGAGTGTCGCCCTCGCATCGTAGCGAACCGAAAACACCGTGCCGGTGAATATTGCGACTCTGTCCATGTATGTAATGGACCAGTCGAGCCATGTCTCAACATCTTTCCAAGCGCTCTCTGCTCGTGAAGCCCAACAAGGCTTCTTAGGCGACTTTGGCTTCGTTCGAAGATTCTCGTCCGCTTTCTCCTTCGAATAGGGCAGCCGGAACAGCAATTGAGGCGTTGAGACGAGTGGCTTTTATGCCCCTCGCTACAGGTCATTGTCGAGCCTGATTCGGAATCGTATGGTTGCGCAAGAGATCCATCGTTTCGGAGACCCAGCTTTTGGGCACAAGCACAACTTCCGCACTGTGAGGAATCAAGACACGGCGCACGTAGAGCACGCAGGAACGACAAGGAGTTCGTATTGTCCGAATAAGGAGAAGTGAGGAGCAGATCAAGTCAGTAGTAGCGTACATTGGGCTACATCTCAGTCCGAACGCACCTGTCTGCGCCCAGGTTGGCCTCCTGCAGCATCCGCGCAGGCGAGTTCTTCCAGATCGCGTCCAAGGCATCAAACGCAGCGCTGTCCATCACAGCTGGCAGGCGGAGGTGGTACAGCGCTGCGCAGGCATCGTCATAGCTCGTCGAACCCTCTGCTAGCTTGGTCAGTACACTCGTCATGGCTTGCATCTCAGAGTACGGCGATGGAGGTCGCGCCGACTGCTGAGATGGGGGAAAGTCAAAGATCTCGCTCAGTTCATTACTACTCCATCCGTCCAAAGAGTCAAGCTGGCCTCGCTGTAAGCCTGCACTTACGGCCCTAGCAGACGCCAGCGACGACTCGCTAGCCAGCGGAATTCTGCTAGATTCGCTCGCGTAGCTGCGACCGCTATCAGGCGGTCTCTTCAGTGCAGGAGAGATACTGCGCCTTCTTGCCCTCTTCGCGTCATTGGTCGAGCCGGCCAATCGATCCATGCTGGCAGGTCTCGGTTCGTCTGGATCGTCTCTACGACGCTTGTTAGTTGACGGAGCTTCACTGTGGTTAGTAGCGGTGACCGGTCCAGTTGAAAATGCCGGTGTCTGATCCCACTTGTTGGAGGATGCAGGTACCTTTGACGGCGCTAATGGCTGTAGAGCCTTGCCAGGCGCCTCGTCGGCTTGCGATGCACTTTTCTCTTGCGTCGACGAGGCATGCTGAGTCGCATCTTGCGCTTGTGGCAGGACAGCCGACGCCGAGCCCGTCTCAGGTTCTGATGGCGGCGGTGGAGGGAGCCGTAAAGGAGGATCTTCAGGCGGAGGGGGAGGTGGCATGGGAGCTTGCACAGGCGGTGGTGGAGGCGGCAGAAGAGCTTCAGGAGGCGGAGGGGCTGGCGCAAAGTTCGATGATGGCTGCTGCATGTCGGCAAGCATAGGATGCAATGCAGACGGGGTCGGATACACGAAAGCATCGCCTGCGTTTGCAGTATTCTCCGCCAGCCTCGACGCCAGTGAAGAAGCTTGTAGTTCGGGTGTGGAGGCAGTTGCGATCAACTCTTCAGCACGGGTCTTTTTCAATCCGTGATTTGCAGCGGCCGCCCTCCGGAGCTGAAGCTCGCGCGCAAGGCGCTTCTCACGGTCCGACTGCGACTCGGCAATTCTCTCACCAGCAAGGGTTCCATCTTGAGCCGAATTGGGCCTAGACGGCGTCGCGTCGCTCCAGCTAGGCCATTCTTCAGCCGCAGGTGGCGCCGTCGTGGCCAGCGCATTTGCATTGGCTGCTTTGGCCTTATTGATGCGGTCAAGCAGCGCAGCCTGCTGTAACCGAGGATCCCGAGACGTGCTTGCTACCGGAGGAGGCGACTCTTCTTGAGGGATTGTAGGAGAACGCTGAAGCGGACGATCCGAGCCAAAAGGCGTATATGAAGAGGGAGGTAGAGGTGGACTAGCGGGCCCAGCGATACGTGCGGCCAATGCCGGCGAGGGAGAGCGAAGCAAGGGTCGGCTACTTCCATACGGAGTGTAGGATGGTCGCACATGTCCATTGACCGACGTGTCCAGACGATTAAGCAGAGGTGGAGAGCCCTGCGTCAGCGCTGGTACCGCGCCGGCGTGCGGTATACCAGGTTGAATTGATGGTTCTGGACGCATCGACTGCCCACCGGTGGTGAAGTCATTGGTCGCCCGGTTCGCAGAAGGAACAGCTGGCGCAACGTCTGATCTCGAGGGTTCCGGAGACATTGACATAGAAGAGCTGGTCTCGGCGCGGTTCACGGGAGGGGACATTGCCGTGTGCTTCGGACTAGCTTGCAACGAAGCAGGCTTCTTGGGCGCATTGTTCGGCAAAAGTGTCGAAGCATCTTGGAAATGTTTGACAACCTTCAAGAAATCAGCGCGAATCGCGTGTTTCGGCATCTTCTTGGCCTCAAATTTGGCTAGGACGCCATCCCCCAAAGCACGTCGAGCGAGCAGCTCTTTGATGTAACTTTTGCCATGTTGGACAAGCCAGCGCTCATCGGGTCTAGGCTTGTACCCTATGACATAGGAGGTGCTCTTTGCTATATGCAGCTGACATTCCTTTTCGTCCAAATCATACTTCAAATACGGCATGAAGATTTCAGGCTTCTTGCAATTGCCGAGGTGAAGCTTGCAGAATGCTTCAATTCGGTCTACGGCAGTTTTGGGTGGAAGGCTTTGAGCAAGCAGTCGCCACGCTTCGACCTCATTAAAGGAATCTGTGCTGATCACCGACTGCCTGTCATCATCGCGTGTAGCGCTATGCGCTGGACCACTTGCAGCAGACTTTGAAGAAGTGCTAGCCTGCGGGACCGCCGAGGTTCCAACACCGGTGCCATTTGGTAAAGCACCCATTGCCGGCTGTCCTTCCATAGTAGAATCGTTGACAGATGCGGAAGGCGCAGCGTGGTGTTTCACAGACGGTGTTTTTGGAGGGAGTTTCGGAGCTGGTAAAGCTGACGGAGGTTTCATTTGTGGTTTCAATGGGGCGGGGATGGTGTGTGCCCCGTCTGCGGCCAGCGGGTCGCTCGCAATGCTATTACTTGCTGCAGAAGCGACTGTGGCAGGTTTTGACTGCAGAGCCGTGTCGACTGCAAGTACAGCAGGCGTCTTGGTCGACGGGACAGGTACATTTGATGGCACTGTGCGCAGCGCAGCTGGCGCCGAAGGTGCATCTGCGGGAGGTTTCGCAGATGTGCTTGAGGCGATCAGAGGGGGTCGTCCTGACTTTGAGCTTGAGGTAGATGGTGTTCTGCTCAGGGGCGAAGATGAGGCTGCTGTCGTTGCTGTGGCTGTGTTCACTGCTTTTGAACCAGGAGGTGGCTTCTTTGCAGGAACAGCAACAGCGGTAGTCGCGCTTGCAGCAGGCGAAGCTACCCTTGACGCCGCACGCTGGGTCGTATGCAGAGGCGAAGCCGAGCCAGACGTAGAAGCGTTGTCCGCCGTGTCTGCTGCTTTTGGCATTGCCAATGCGGCCGGTCTGACTGGCAGAGCTTGTAGGGTGCTCATGTCTTTGTATCGATTAACGACTGCCTTCAAGCTCGGTCCAAGCTGCCTGTGAGGCGGCGCTGCACCAGCTACGTTCGAGAGAATGTCTCTACAGAGTGCAGCGCGGAAACAGCCTTCTTTGGCTTCAGGTTCGTACTTTGACGGCGAGGTGAATGCAAAGGCACGTCCGAAGAGCGTGAGCTGCCCTTTGCCGGTGCTCGCGTCGAAAGCGAAGTCCGTAAATTGCGTCGGGGAACCAGACGACTCGCCAAAGACCTTCTTTGTGACTGCGAAGTGGGATGTGCGAAGTGTGTGTGTCAATTGAGAGGGAGAAGGAACAGAGAGACGGGATCAAGTGGATCAGTGTGGCCACGGCCCAGCAACCCAGCAGCCAGCAGGTGCAGAGAAAGCTGGACGCCGCGAGATGGCTACTTTCTGCGCTGCAACAGCCGTTTGTGGCATCACTCACAGTCGTACACCCGCTGACGGGCCATCCCAGGCGCCTGGATGCCTCTTCCTTGCGCGTCCATTGTCTAAGCCCCAGGCGGACTTTCAAGTGTAGAGGTCTTCACCGGCACTGGGATGTAGCTACAGATGTAGCCATTGTATACTAGCTACGTACGTTGTACGAAAGGCGCGATGGACAGTAGAGTGAGCTGTTACTACGGTTGGTTGGTTGTATCAATGAGCATCTGCATTGCACAGTATTTGAGGCCTGATCGGCCTCAGACTGGATCTCTGCTACCGGACAACTCGTCGAGATTCGCTCACTCGGTGACGCAGTCTCGCATGTCAGTATTCGCAAGGTGAGATCACAGCGCTGCGCCCGAATAGCCAGTCAGGCTTTATGTCAAGTAAACTGGTAGTGGCCACAACGCGTAGACTACGTCAACATTGCCAAGTTGTCATTTCCAAATCATCCAATGCAAGCCACGAAGTGCAAGCGAGAAGTACATTATCATTCTCATCAATCAACCAATGTCCATCACTCGCCGCCCTTTCTCATCCAAATAGGCACCTTTTTGCTGCTCTCTGTCGGCGTAGCGCTCGACGAGCCGTGTTCTGACTTGGACGGCGTCGCTGCTGGACTCGCTGCAGTGTTGCTTGAAGCTCCACTTGGACTCTTGAGGGACGGCTGATAGCTCGGCGAGCCACCCCTTGTGCCCCACTTGTCTGCAAAGTCCTGCTCAGCTGCAGGTGGGGACAATTTTTCCAAAGGCTCAGCAGGCAAGCCGCTGTCGGACTTTGCGGAGCGACTTCCTGGAAGCTCTGGCAGGTCGTGCGGTTCTTTGATCTTCAGATGAGACGGCAAGATTCGATGCTCCTCATCGTCTGGCCCGTGAGCGGCTTCCTCCTCGCTAGCCAACTCAGTTGGCAGACCAATCTTGCCATAAGGTCGATTCGGACCGAAGCCAGTAAAGACCTTGTCTGTCCCTCCGTCGTTTTGCAACTCTGAAGAGCCGCTTTGCCCAGGTAAAGCATGCTCTTCAAGGCTGGTGCCTGTCGCTGTGCTCGAAGTTTGCGACAGCGACGGTGCAAGCGCTTCGAGGTCTGATGAATGACCTTGCGTCTCTCCCTCGCACTGTTCATGTTGATGATCTTTTGTTTCTGCGACTTCTGTGTCGCCCGAATCCACGGCTGCAGTGTCTGAAGGGATCTCTGAAAGAGCGTCTTCGTCTGGCAGGCTAGCGGATGAGGTGACTGACTGCGACAGGCTCTCTCCATTAGATGCGGCTGAAGAAGCCCTCGCCTTCTTGGCATCTGCAGCCGAGGCCTTGCCCTTCATTCCCGTGCCATTTGAAGAAGCCGCAGCTGATTTGCCCAAACTAACGACTCTAGCCGTACTGCCAACTTTTGCCGTTTTCGTCGCTGCAGGCGACTTGGGTGCAGCGGTCACATCCCTGTTCGTAGTCCTCGCATGAGCTTGAGACGAGACAGTCGGGCGCATCAAGCGGGCCAACGAAGCCGAGGGCGGAGTAGAAGCAGGCGAGGTACTCGTTGACGCTCTAAGCGGACTCTTTGCAGGACTGCTTCCAACTGCATCTGACGGCACGACGAGCTTCTGGCTCCGAGACAGTAACTGTGGAGGCGATTTAGCAGTGCTCGCGCTCGGCGTTCCTGCTCTGCGCTTCGCCAGCTCCGGCGAGTCGACACTACGAATACTAGACCCACCAGCTACTTTTGTAGCGCTTCCGCTGGCATTGGCCATAGGTGTGCGACGGGCCGCTGTACTAGCCTGAGACCCGCTGGACATGACAGAGCTAGGTCTCGCCGTGCCCGTGCCTGTAAGAGGTGTCCTTGGAGCGCGCGAAGGAGTGCCAGTCCGGGCTCGCGATGCAGGCGGTGAAGTCGCGTATGCAGACTCGGCGACAGGAGGCTTTGTTTTTGACGCAGACCTAGCTGATGAACTCAGTGAAGCGGCTGGTGAGCGCGTCGTACGTGATACAGAGGGCGAGCGTTGCGCTTTAGAGGGCGTGTTAGCTGCTGCTCCTGTAACACTTGCAGCAGATGGGCCACGTGACTTTGAAAGGGCAGACTTGTTGGCAGAGGCGACAGCAGCTGTGCTCGATTTGGAGGCAGAAGCGGTGGATTTGAGACTGGTGGGAGCTTTGCTGTCTTCTGTGGAAGCTTTCTTTGGGGTTGTGAGTGAGTCTTGTATAGGTTGGCTCGCTTTTGACGGCACGTGCGAGATTAGCGATGAAGCTGCTGGCTTTGTCCTTTGTCGTGTTTTGGCTAGCGAGATGCCCTTATCCCCCATCGAGCTCGTGTTCAAGGAATCGTTGTCTTCAGCAGTCGATCTACCTGGCTCGTTGGTCTGCTCGCCCTCGTCAACATTGTCAATTGAGCCTTTGCCACCGTCGTCGTCGTCGTCGTACGCGTCGGGAGCTGCTAGCAAGACTGCCGGATCCCTTGTGCGGGCAAGCTCAGGCTTTGACGGGGCAGCAGCATCGCCTGACACTTGCAATTTGCTCTGGCCAGCCCCACTCTCCTGCTCTTGTATCTGAGCTGCCTTGCTTGCTCCCTCTGCTTCAGTGACCTCGTCTGTGGCGGCATGGACCCTTTGAGACGTCACATTGCTGGCTACCTGCGCATCCTTGCTGTCTGAGAGTGACAGTTCGGAGACGTCTGGCGTAGCATTGCGGCTGTCTGCATGCGTGCTCTTGTTCTCATTGACGCTGCCGCTGCTCGCGATGGACGAGGTCGAAGCAGAAGGCACGAGCGGTTGCGAGGCAGCAGAAGCACCGGTAGGACCGCCCAAGGGCGCGTCAACCGACGGTCTCGGCGAGCTGAATCGACTGGATATGCTCCGTCTGCTAGTGCTGTTGTTGTTCACATCCTCGTCGCCGCTGTTGCTGCTGCTCCCAATGTACCGCTCGTTGCTCCCAAAGCTATGTCGCGGTTTAAGAGGTGCCTCTGAATTGGTGTTGATGTTGGACTGGAAGCGAGCGATGAGGTCGCGTGCACTCTTGGCCTTTGCCTCGTCTGGGAGTGGCCTGTGTGCGCGCATGTCTCTCAGTGCCGTTTCACATGTGTTGTCCAGTCGCGTCTATGATGGCCTACATGGCTGTCGGTGGTGCCTGTACCAGTCAGGCTGAAACAGCACAGCGGGTCGCTGAATCTCTTGGGCAGCCTGTTATAGTCTATCTTATGCCTGCAGCCGTGCTCTCTGCATGTTTGTCGTTTTCCGTTGTGTCGTCGCCGTCCCAAAAGGCAATCGACGACGAGCAAGGCGAGGTCGAGCTGTCCGACACCCGCTTGATCTCTGCTCTCGACTGTCTCGCGCAACACCGTCTCCAATGGCAATGGCCGCGTCACAGAGGACGCACTGACTCGCACAGCACACGAGCGTGCGTGCCAGCCAGCGAAAATGGCCCTCTCTCCGCGCAGTGCGGCGCCCACAGCAGCACCCTCGCGGAGAAGCCACCATCTCAGCCTCGCCCACGTCAACGGCAGCGGCAGCAATCCAGGCGAGCAGCTGCTCGTGCAGGGAGGCGGCCCACGAGGTGCGCAGGCTCCAACCACGTCGGCCTCTGCACCCCCGACTGGCCTGCCAAATGGAAATGGCGATCACCATCATGACCATGTCGAGCACGAGCAAGAGGATGGCGCAGAGGGCAGCGACGGCAGCGAGCGACAACAACAGCAAGAAGATGACCAACCCGCCAAGCCTGCGTCTGAGCTCGCGCGCCATGGCTTCGACTCGAGCGAGGAAACCCTGCGCGAGCTAGAGAGCCGCTACTTTCTCTACTATACTGATGTATGTAGGATGGCCAGCATTTCTTCGCATGGCTCTGAACTGATACTTACAATGCCCGTACAGACCCGACACACCACAGTTGGTCGCGCAAAACCACCTCCCTACATCAGTCCGCCGGATTGGCGGACTAAGGACAAGGTCAAGACCGTCGCAGGCGCGCTTGTCATCTGCCTGCGCATCGGCTTCGACCCTCCAGATGTCATCAAGACTGTTCCATGCGCGCGCTTGGAGACCTGGGTGGACACAGCTGCAGTTGGGAAGGACCGTGCGATGGAGCAGATTGGCAAGAATATCGAAAAGCAATTTGAGCAGCTCGCAGTGTCTTCGAAAGCAAAGTTCAGCGTCTACATGGACCCGGCACACGAAGACTTGCGCCGGCTGTGCGTTACGCTGCGCAGAAAAGCACGCTCAGAGCGTGCGCTTTTCCACTACAACGGGCACGGCGTACCGAGACCCACTTCCTCTGGCGAGATTTGGGTATTCAATCGGCAGTACACGCAATACATCCCCGTCGCGGTGGCAGACGTAGTCGGCTATCTCAGTGGACCCTCCGTCTACATCTGGGACTGCTCAAATGCCGGCCACATTGTCGCAAAGATCCAAGAGCTTCAGAACCTGCCAGAAGGCAAGTTTCCAGCTCCGTCAGCCACGACTGCGCCTCCTGCAAATCAGCAGCAACAAGGCAATGTCGGGGGCACAAATACCCCAGACTCGACGACTGCCGGCACGAATTCTGCTGGCACCTCTGTTTCTACTATACAAGACATCATCCAGCTTGCAGCGTGCCAGGCGCACGAGACTTTGCCAATGAACCCAGACCTGCCAGCCGATCTTTTTACATCCTGCATCACCTCGCCCATCGAAATGTCACTCCGCTTCTTCATCCTCCACAACCCGTTACGCGCAGATATGGACCTCAACACAGGCATGAAGGTGCCTGGGCGGACGACTGACCGCAAGACTCCCTTGGGCGAGCTCATGTGGATCTTCACCTCTGTCACGGACACGATTGCGTGGAATGTCGTGCCCCGCCATCTCTTTCAGCGACTCTTCAGACATGATCTCGTTATTGCGGCTCTCTTCCGCGGCTTTCTGCTCGCGGAACGGATTATGCGCCGATATAATTGCTCGCCGATATCTGTCCCTGCAATACCCAGCTGCGCGAATCATCCGCTGTGGGATAGTTGGGACCTCGCTATCGACCGGTGTCTTGCGCAGATGCCAAATCTACTAGCCTATGAAGACAGGAGACGAGCTGCAGAGAGGAATGGCGAGCCTCCTCCACCGCCTGTTGCGTTTTCGCACTCGTACTTTTTCGCGGATCACCTATCGGCATTTTCAGTCTGGATCGACCAAGGTACCGCTCGGACGGTCGATGCTGCACAGACGTACTCTGAGAATGGCAAAATTCTAGCCAGAGGACATAGGCGCACATTGCCAGACAGCTTTGCCAAACTCGAGGCCTATTCAAAAACCCTCCAAAGTCCACGCAAAGCCACGGCGAACGGTGACTCTGGTGCCCATGACAGATCGAGGTCACAAGGTCATGGCAAGACAGGGAATAATGCAGCCAATGGTGGAGCTGGCGAATTTGTGGAGCGCCCGAAAGGACAAGTACCAATAGTCGTGGGCAACCTGAAACGGATACACAAGACGCTGCGAACCATGGCAGAAGCGCCTGAACATTTGCCAGTCTTACTCCAAGTTCTCCTGTCGCAACATCATCGACTGCGTGCTCTTATGCTACTGTGCAAGTTCTTGGATCTTGGCCCATGGGCTGTGGAAATGGGCCTTGCGATTGGCATATTCCCCTATGTCCTCAAACTCCTGCAGGCCCCGGGACCCGAACTCCGGCCAGTCCTGATATATATCTGGGCTCGCATACTTGGCATTTATCGCCTTTGTCAAGAAGACTTGGCCAAAGCAGCCGGCCTACCTAATTCCCGCAATGGCGGACGGCCAGAGTTACCGTTCCACTATTTTGCCGGCGTGCTGGATCCACACCAGCAGATGCTTGTTATTCCCAATGTCTCGGAGCATCGAGCTATGTGCGCCTTCAATATCTCAATCTTCATGCGGGACTATCCATTCGGGCAGAATCTCGCTCTCACCAGCGTGCCTGCTGCATCTCGATCAAACGTCTTTGAATCCTGCTTGTTCCACCTCAATGACGAAGACCCGCTATTGCGGCAGTGGTCAGCATTGTGTATTGGCGTATTATGGGATGACTTTGACGAAGCAAAAGGCCTCGGTGTCAAGATGAAAGCGCACTCCGACCTCACCACGCAGATTCACGCAGATCCAGTCCCAGAAGTCCGGGCAGCGATACTCTTTGCACTTGGCGTCTTTATCGGCACGACAGCGGCAGACCTGGCTGCGAATAGAAGCCAGGTCGGAAGGCCTCTCAGCGGTAGTGCGCCAGATCGGACAGGCTTGTCAGAACAGTGGCAGGCAGATGAAGAGCTTGGCGTCGCGATGGCCACCCTGAAGTGCCAGGGCGACGGCTCTCCGATTGTGCGGAAAGAGCTCGTCATTCTCTTGTCTGCACTCGTCTTCAATCACCGCGGCAGCTTCGTCGTGGCTGCATACGAGCACGCAACGGAGCGGACAGATGGCATTCAGCGCAATCCTGCTGAAGTCTTCGAAGAGCGCATGAACATCATGGAGCAAAGTGTCCGCTTTATGGATCCCAACAAGGCGAATACATCTACGTATTCTCCTGGCTTCAAAGCCATCATGTTTACGAGCATGTACAGAGTGCTTCTCGATCTGGCGGCCGATCCCTTCCCAGACGTGTCTGAGCGTGCCGCTCTGGTGCTCGATTACATTCACGAGCTTCTTATGGACTCTGACCTACCTGGCGCAGTGTCGGACTCGCCTGACGGCGACGGTTCAGACATAGAAGGCGAAAGAAGCGGAAGGCACGCGCAGCAACACTCGCGCTCATCAACAAACGAGCTGAGTGTCTCCAGTGGATCAGACAAGCCCCGCTACCCGCTTGGCACTGCGTTGAAAGCTATTGCCAAATTAGGCCTGGCGGACCCGCACGTCTCGCGTTTCCCGCAGGCAGCGACATCTTCATCGCCTACCGTAGCAGATAGTCGTGGCTCGCCTGTGCTGCCCTCATCGAAATCTGTTGCAAACTTCGGCGATGCAGCTCAAATTCAACGCGCTTTGCGACGTACCGGCTCCGCCGACTCTTTGTTGCAAGCGGCAACGAAGAATAACGCGAAGTCTGGTACCGGCAGCGCCTCTGTGCGAAGTAGCATCAACCACCCTGATTCGCCTAGGATTCACGTAGAAGATGCCAAGGAAGCCCTTTTCAGGAATGATCGAGAGAGGCTTAAGCGACTTCGCTCTACGCCTGCCCCTGTAGTAGTCCGCCCTGCTCGAGTGGCTCAACCTGTCGAGCTCGCAGCAAACCCTGCCCATGCGCCACCGGCTTGGCCTTCATATGTGCCCAGCGCTACAGCCAGTGATGACCAAGGCAAGCCAAACAGTCGGGAGATGCCCCTGCGTTCTGAGTTCTTTGACTGGAGTACGGAATATTTCATCAATCCACAAATGAAGGAGAAAGAGTCTGACGAGCCAGGAAGTCTTGAGTACAATGAAAGACACTGGCGACGAGAACGCAACGAAAAGGTCCTTTTGGCTACCCAGCCGCTGAAGGAAGCTGCTGGGCGGAATCGATGGGATCAGCTTGAAGCTGAGTTCGACAATGTCACGATACCAGAGCAGCTTTGCTTCCATCAATTCGAGTCGTACATGATGACTTCGGACCCGAACGGCATGCTCAGGTACGGCACAGTCTGGCGAAGACCGCAAACCTGCTAACATGTCCTTTCCGTAGGCTGTACGATTGGCAACTCGGTCGTTCTTTGAACCGCTTCTACAACAGCACGCCTCGCGACGACCGCTTTGACCCTCGCATTCGAGTGACTGGCATGCGTTTCATCAATGATGACGATGCTGCCATGCTCATGACTGGCACAGGTGAGCAATACAAAGTCAGTGTCACTTCAGACTCATTCGCTGACATAAAGTACTTGTAGCCGACGGCTGCATTCGAGTGTACCGCAACTACGAACAGCCAAAGCCATCATTGGCTACTGCTTGGCGAGCCATTACTCAGCTTGTCCCAAGCACGCACGAGGAGTCGGGACTTGTGTTCGACTGGCAGCAAGGCAGAGGCAGGCTATTTGCAGGCGGTAATGCTAAAGACATCAGAATCTGGGACGCGACTACCGAAGTCTGCACGAGGGTAAGATTCTCACTCCCCATCTGAGAATATAATGTTTACTCAGCCTTGACGTTTGCAGGATATCGCAACGCGGTCCAACTCTTGCGTAACGTCGATTAGCTCCGACCAGGTAGCTGGCGACATTGCGGTCGCAGGCTTTGGCGACGGAGCTGTCCGCGTCTATGACACGAGATTGCCGCCTCGTGAAACCATGGTCAAGGCCTGGAAAGGCTATCATCGCTCTTGGGTCAAAAAGGTCCACATGCAGCGGGGTGGCAATAGGGAGCTGTTGTCCGGAAGGTAAGCCGCTGATTTGCTTCTTGCTAGACCCTCTCAAACAGCTCGCTAATGCTGCTGTTCAGCCTGACCGGAGAAGTCTGCCTTTGGGACATTCGGTCGGACGATCCCGTTCGCATCGTACAAGCGCATCAAGGTGGCCTAACCCAGATCTCGGTGCATGAGCATGCTCCTGTCTTCGCTACGTACGCTTCTATTCTTGCTGTCTCATTGGATGACGTGCTGAGTAGCTGTCACATTCGCAGTGGCTCCGAAAACGGCATCGTCAAAGTCTGGAATACCCTAAGCGACGAGCCCATCTCTCGTTACCGCAATACCTCATCTGCAAGACCGTCTTTCCGCGACGGCAGCGTGCATCCGGTTCTCTCTATGTCGTTCCACCCGCATGAAATGGTCTTGGGAGTAGGCGCTATGGACAGCAAAGTCAATGTAAGTACACGTGTGCATCTTGCCTGAAGAAGGGAGATCACTGACAGTTATGATGATTGCCTATGTAGATATACCACTGTCAGTTTTGAGCGGGAGGCAGTATGCGCGAGCACGCGAAATTTCATTCACTGCGGCGCTCTAGAAATCGCAATCTCGCAAACAAGGAGACAAGCGGACAGACAGGAGGCAGTACTTGTACAAAGTATGGTGTAACTCTATTCTTGTAGCTATAGTGATTGGAGCAGCATAGGCTCCCGAGATGAGCGCAAGACAGTGTGCGCTACGACGCATCTGAATTTTGCCTGGTGGCATTGCCGTGCTCATCCAACCAACAGCAGAGATCGAGAAGAGAGGTTCTTGACTAATTGTTGTCCTTGTGGCGGAGGTATGCACAGTTCCAATCCCACAGTACGTACCATGAGCCCAAGTGCTGCTGTCCATCTGTTCTAATCACGTTGGGTTGGTTTTTAACACCTTGGAGCGTAAGCAGAGTCGCATTGACTCCGTTGTTGATGTGCAGTAATCGGATTCCTGCCTTTGTTCGTGAAGCCACCAGCTGATATCGGTTCCTGTCAACGGTGTGCTGACGACGTGTGAGCTCTTGCAACTGTATCTCACCGCCATAGACCTTCGGTCGCTTATGCTCTGGTATGGCATGAGGCCCGTTCTCATGAACCACATAGGTGCTCTCAACAAAGGTCGAGCCTGGTGAGCGCAGGAGTTTGGCATTTTGAAGGTTGACTGCCAGGGGCTTGACTGTGCCTTTGTCGGATGACACGCGATACAGAGGATAAGCCTGTTGTGCAGAAAACGTGCCAGGAGGGATGTAATAGTAATAGTAGCCATTTGCCTCGATGATCCGCTTGCCGGTGAGCTTCAAAAGTGGCGCTGTGGACAGGGGCTCGTAGGCAGAGCTTCGGTACACCTGATCTGCCAAGTTGCCGCCAGGCAATGATCGCACGGCTTTCATGAAGTTCGAGAACATGGTCAGAGACCAAGAGACAGCCGATGAAGATAGCGCGCTGGTAATCTTGGGGGGATGCGAGCAGTGCGATTGAAGGGCAAGCCAACTCTGCTGGAGATCGATGTTAGCGGAAGAGCTGCGGTGCACGACCATGCTTGCCACGCTGCTGGGTGATACGCGCTAAGGAGGAAGCGCTGCAGCGTACGGAACCCTCGCGAGTGCTAGTGTTGAGCAAAGGTCAGTGCAGCAGGGATGCACGACCGTTCCATAGCTCGATATTCAGCGAGTACGAATCTTGCAGGTTCAAACCAGAGAAGAACGAGTAGGTCCAGGCTCGCTTGTTGCCTCTTTGTTCTCGTGCGCTCGTAGGCCTTGCAGGTTGCGCGCAAGGTTGTCAAAGACCTGACTGTAAGTCTCATCAGAACGGATGCTCCCCCTTCTTTCGAGATTCATGGGCAGATGCAAGGGGACAAATTATGGAGAAAGGACGCGTTTTGAGTTTGCAGAGCGACTCCAAGGACGACAACACTACTTTTTCTCGTGTGCTTGGACGACCAGCTCTGGTGTTGGCGTTTCCTGCAGGACAGACTATTCAACAGTCAGTGAAAGAGTTCGATGGATGCCTAAAGCGAGTGAAGTAATGGATGCGAGACGTGGACATATCAGGAAGTAAGGTAGCAAAGAGTGTTTTCGACAGTCGGCCCTCCAGCTGCGCCAACAGCCTTGTACAGAGGAGCCTTACGACTCGTCATCTATAATATTTCAATTTTTTCATCGTTTAAATGAGAGCCTTGGAGGGAGAGAGGAGAATGAGAGGAGGGCAAAGAAGGAAGGATGCTCACCTTTTGGTCTTATATCTCGTGGCATGTTCTTGCCTCACGTTGAAAGTCTTCGAGATACTCGTCAGCTTGAAGGTCTGCCTGAACCCGCCCGCCAGCAGAGAGTGCTGCGAGTCTGCCTGAAGAAGGGAGAGGTCGTCGTACGACCAAGCTTTCTCATAGCTAGACCATCCAGCTCTCCGTCGAGCAATTGCAAATATTCGCACGCCGTCCGATTGAAGCAGAGTCAAGCCGTGAAGAGCGTCTTGAGATTTCGCTTGATCCTTCGTCTTTCGCCACACATACAGCTGGGAAGTCACGACGGGGCCAGGCTGCACGCGCGAGGGCTGCATGGATGTCGAGCGACCTCGACAGGTGCGTGATGCTGTCCATGTGCCGTTGAGCTGTATCTAACCTGCTGCTTCAACCTCCCACAGGCAAATCGAGCAGCTCCGGCGGTGCGAGCACATTTCCGAGCCCCAAGTCAAGGAGCTCTGCCTGAAAGCGCGCGAGATCCTCATCGAGGAGGCCAACATACAATGGGTAGACTCGCCCGTCACAGTGCGTGATCCCTTCAGCTCCTGCAGGCCTGCGTGCTCTATGATCGCGTATTTTGCTGGAGACAATTGACAGGCAGCAAGGCACAGTGGGCCAGAGAAGCTGATGACACTGCTACTTTGTACTTTTGCTTCAGATATGCGGTGACATCCATGGTCAGGTGGGCCTGCCATCGCTGCTGTTGCGTAGCCCGAGAATTTGGCCGCTGACGTCCATGCCACCTGCACCAGTTCCACGACCTCATGGAGCTCTTCAAGGTCGGCGGGCCATGTCCAGATACCAACTACCTATTCATGGGTGTGTGGATGCGTAGACCAAATGCCGCTCCTGCTGAAGAGTACCGCTGACCACGCGTGCCATCAACTTTCTGCCCGTCAGGCGATTTCGTTGACCGAGGCTTCTACAGCGTCGAGACCTTCCTACTGCTTCTCGCGCTCAAAGTTCGCTATCCAGACCGGATAACGCTCATACGAGGCAACCACGAATCTCGGCAGATCACGCAAGTCTATGGCTTCTACGAAGAATGCCAGCGGAAATATGGCAGCGCCAGCGTGTGGCGGCATTGCTGCGATGTATTTGATTATCTAGCATTGGGAGCACTGGTTGATGGGAGGGTTTTCTGCGTTCACGGAGGACTGAGGTGAGCCCAACAAGTGTTGTCTATTGAGAGAATGGAGATCAGCAAGCTAAGCTTTCGACCTTCTCACAGTCCGAATGTGCATTCATTAGACCAAGTAAGCTGAAGCTGGGTCGCTTAACAACGGACGTGTGACTCAGAGTTCTGACACCGCTCTTACAGATACGCCTTATAGATCGGAAACAAGAAGTCCCTCACGACGGAGCAATGTGCGACCTGTTGTGGTCAGATCCAGACGACATCACCGGCTGGGGACTGTCACCCCGCGGTGCAGGCTTCCTTTTCGGAGGCGACATTACGCAGAAATTTGTGCATAATAATGATCTGGACTTGATAGCACGAGCACATCAGCTCGTCATGGAAGGCTACAAGATTGTGCATGATGGGGCACTGGTGACAGTCTGGTCAGCACCTAATTATTGCTATCGGTAAGCAGAGACATGCCTCGGAGCGTTCCGAGCATATCGCTGATCTGGCTTGGTAATCGGTCCTTCAGCTGCGGTAACGTTGCATCAATATTGCAGCTTGATGAACATCTCGAGCAGGAATACAAGGTCTTCGAAGCCGCACCGCAAGAAGCGCGGAGTATGCCGGCCAAAGCTACAACGCTACATTACTTCCTATAGATGCCGCTCTGTCCGAGAACTATTGAGCGAGTGCACGACTATTGCAGTCATGCCCTTCTGTACATAACCTTCCTTTCGGTTTGGCGGCAGCAGCGTGCACCGCCTGCTCTCTTGGGTATTCTGCAGTTAGACAAGTGTTGTCTTGTAGCATCATCATGTAGCAAATACGCTCTACGCGTAAACCGTAAAAACTTAATCAGCACGCGAGAGTGAGCTCAAAGCGTGATTCTGAATTCATTTTCTGAAAGACCTGTCTTTATCGCTTCGGACTCTTTCCCCTAGAGCAGGTATTCTACACTTCGATTAACGTCATTCTCGCCGCGTTGCAGAGCAGACCGAATCTGAGCGGATGTTGCAGACGGAAACATGGCTTGCAGTTGTGCCACTGCCTCGGCAGGAGGTTCTGCGCCCGACCGTGTGGAGGCGCTGTAGAGTGGTCGTATCAGCTAGGCCCTCACTGGATTGCAATTAGTCGATACTCACAAGGTCTGCATGACTTCTGCAATAGCGCCTTGACGGGCTGCACCACCGGCACGGGGCGGCACTGCACTTGATGGCCTGTCGCGGAAGCTCGAGTCATCCATGTCGTCGAGACTAGTACGTGTCGAGCGTCTCGGCATGCGCGTGGTACCAAAAACTGGTGAAAGGTAGTCTTCGCCCAGCCTCTGCAGTATCCGGGGTATCCGCCATGTCCGGCTGCCAAACACGTTGCTTCGATATAGAGCGCCAGCGAGCAGCCCGCAAACAGCTGATACGGTTGAATTAGGTGGCTTGGCAAAGACCAATTGGGTCGCCAACAGGTAGAGCAGTGATTTTGAGGTGAAGGAAAGCCCGAAGACCTTGTACGTGAACGATGAAGGAACGCTCCGGCTGAAGTTGTAGAGGATGGCAAAAACCAGCGTATACGGTCCAGCTGGCAGGTTCTCCAGCCCGAATTTGCGCAACAGCACCAGAGAAGCGACCTCTAGAGCAGTGCCAAAGACGGAAGACACCAATGCGAAAGAGACGAACTTGGATGTGCCGTATCGCCGCTCGAGCGTCGGTGCCGTGTTATAGAGCACTAGAATGGCGACGAACAGATCGATGGACGATGTGAAAGCCAGATTACGGCTCACTAGTCGCCATAGCTAGGCAACAGAAAGCGGGGTCAGCTTCTTGTTGATTCTGTGCCATCGCGGCGCCATGCGCACCTGGTGATCACTGCAGGCAATACAGGACCCGTCAACTCTGCATTCCGAGAAGCGGAAGATTTCCAATGAGGCGCTTGCAGGGAGCTCACCGTGATATGTGCGGGACGAGCTGCAGATGGCAATAATGCTTCATGCCAAAGGTGCTGCATTGACGTGGCGCGACAACGCGGTGCATCAGCTGTCACACCATACTGAGTGACCTGACCGGCCAATGGCTCACCTGACCACAAAGGACGAGAGTCCTGTCCATATCAACAGACCTGGCATAGCATTCCAGCTGTCAGTGCAGGCCCTATGCGGCGCGTTGAATGGCAGGATGTTCTGCGCCCGCCCACCTTTAGAAGCAGCTGCATAGGCGAACGACATCCTGACGCGGACCGGCGGTCTCCGCTAGCCTGGCATGTACTATCCGAAGCTCAAGATCGATGCTGACCGTGCTTGTGTGACATTGTAGAGCGAAGACGTCGCGAAGATAAGCTGCGGACGCGACACAGTGGCAAGGTCGAAGCTTATGGCTTGTGGCGTTAACAGTCTATGTTATTACATGTCACTTTCACGTTCACGTTTACTGACTGCCAAGCTCCCCAATATACTGACTCTACCACTTTCCACCCCTATTAGAAACTCACATGTAACCTAAGCAGCCCGTTCCTCCTCGTTGATATTGACAGAACTCCGAGAAGCCTTCTCTCGATATCGCCTCTCAGCAAGCTCCGCTTCCCTCCAGCTGCTCCAGAAAGACAGCTGCTCCTTGTTCCAAGCTTCGTGACGGACGTCTCTGATGTCTTTGTTAGCTGGCCGGAAGAGTCGGAAGAGCCAGCAGGAGAAAATGATGACGTAGAATGTCACGATTACTCCCGCCAGAATAGCTTGTAGAATGTAGAAACTGTGGTGGTAATCAGACCCAGTCAGTTGATCAGCTTGAGGGTTTTGTCTATGGAGTTATGGCGTACGCGGTAGCGTCGAAGAGCTCGCCCAGGGCTGTGAGCGTAAGTATAAGGCCAGCTGTGTAGCAAAAGTTTCACAGAATCAGCTACGCATGGACGATATACGGTTGAAATGGCCTGTTGTCTCTACATACACGTTGGAAAGGTCATTGGCCAACAGCCAGCGGGATTGACTGTAATCGAGTGAATGTCAGGGCTTGCCGAACATCCGCGAATTGCAGCATGAGCTTACGGGCGAGATGACCTTTCCAGTCAACACTGGTGAAAGGCAAGGTGCATAACGGGATCAGAGTGCAATGAGACAGCATGGGTTTCTGCCTGAAAGCACTCACGCCCACGGGATTAGGTTGAAGAGCCAAAAATAGAAGGCAATGCCAATAAAGAAGAAAACGGCTGGCAGGACGCCATAATAGAGGATGTCGCCAGCAATGCTCGGAAGCGGAGTGTGATAAGCAAGCCTTCAAGCAAATCGAGTCAGCCATGCATGAAGCGGCCCTACACCTCGACTCACACAGGTCTGCTATACTGCCCGAGTCTGAGCAGAGCCAAAGCCGTGTAACCTGGCGGGCCACACGCGATGAACCCAGTAGCTGCGCTCGCTCCTCGATGGTAGCCGTAACGGATCGCGCGGTACTGGGAGACTATGATGAAGCATGTCGCGATTCCAAAGCCAAGACCTTGCATGATATAGCCCAAAATGAGAATAGCGAGCGTCTGAGGGTGCTCTGGCGGGATGCGGCTTAGAGCGTTCAGGGCCATCGTGCCGATGAGCATCTGCCAGGAACTAGTTGTCGGTACCGGATGGAAGAGAATTCTTAGAAAGCATCCTCTTACCATGGGGAAGACCAGAAAGCATCCAGTCAGGCTGAAGCTGCTCAATTCGTGCGCTTTGCCGACCGAGCCGAACCACCCGACCGTGACTGGAACGCTGGTCAGAAAAGCGAAAGCTACATAGGCCCAGAATACCCCAATGTAGGACATCGGGTATAGGTACGGATCGAAATTGCCGAGCTTGTGAGCGTAGAGATAGATGCCGATGCATATGGTCGCGAAGTCTAGCGTTACCAGTGGTATGACGAGAGCAGTTGAGGGATCCGCAAAGTGGTTCAGAAGATTGGTCTTCTTTACTGCACGCGAAGGGTCATTCAGCACGAAAAAATTGCTATGACAAGGCAACGTAAGCTCACAGTAGGCGGAGACGAAGATAAGAATGAAATTGACGGTGAAGATGGAACAATTGAGGAGGAAGAGGATCGTCCTGCGCCCGAAGTGTCAGATTATGAACAGACACAAGTCATGGGTCCAAAGTACTCGATGATGGTCAGCCAGTCTGGATGCCAGTGAATGCCCGAGAGGCAGACATAGGCGGCGCCGGCTGCGGAGAGTCGAATGTCATCAGCGTGGCGGCTCGAGGTCGTGCCACAAGCTCAGTCTCTTTCCAGGGGAAAGGACAAGCAAGTAGAGGTCAGAGGCTTTTTGTATCTGAGCCTCAGACGTACTCGCGATGCCG
The DNA here is from genome assembly GCA_003351005.1 of Cystobasidiaceae sp. HBUAS51001. Taxonomy (NCBI): domain Eukaryota; kingdom Fungi; phylum Basidiomycota; class Cystobasidiomycetes; order Cystobasidiales; family Cystobasidiaceae; species Cystobasidiaceae sp. HBUAS51001. The sequence goes on along the minus strand of KZ857209.1, from coordinate 82,759 downwards.
CTTGCAAAGTCTGCGAAGGCCGAGGTCAGCGTCAACTTGATGGGAGGTCGCTGCCAAAACGGTGTTTATCGTCAAGCAGTCACGCACTTTGCCATTTCCCACCATGGAGGAACCGCTGGAGCTGCGACGTCCTTTCCATTGTCATTGTCTGCGACTGCCGTGCTGATTATCTGCCATGCTGCTGTGAACAATGTGTGGGTAGTCTTCCAAGCTTCGTGAAAAAGGTGGCAAATCTGTGACTTCTGTAACGCGCAGAGGCAATCGCGGTCCTTTCACAACGACCGCTGCATGCCAGCTCAGCGAGGGCCAGATGGACATAGTCGTGTACAGAAACGCTCTGGTGTGCCCTCAACCTCGACGAATGCACCGCGACGACGAGATGGAGAGACGGCCTTGGCTCGCAGCGTCGCGGATTCCAGCGATTCCTCATCAGAAGAGTCGTTGTTAGCTGTCGAGGAAGATGAGGGCAGCAATGCGAAGCTCGTAGCAATCAATTATGAAGCTGCCAAGCCACGACCACCGGCCCAGGCGTGCCTAAGGGCAGGACTCACAAAGAAGGCTGCACTGGCCATCGGAGACGCCATCCTGGCTGCTCGCACAGCGTTGCTGAGGCAAGATTGGATCAAGCTTGCAGCAGCAGTGAGATTGCTAGAGGAGGCACTCAGGCTCGTGAACTCTGAGAGAGCCCTAGGGTGGAGAATACCCATCCTTTGTACGAACCTGACCGATGCCCTTGCGCACATGGCTGAATTCTAGCTGAAGCCAAGATTGCCTTTCTACAGCACGACTCATGAGCGACATAATCACAGCAGCGACCAAAGCTATGAGCTGCAAACGAGCCCTCAATGCCGAGGAAGCCCGCAGCCTGGTGAAGCTAAAACACAAGCTACCCAACGATCCGTGGGACACGCCATGGCACAGGCTCGAGGTCGCACATGCCGTAAGTGCCTCTGTTCGCAATAGCTCGAGCTCTGCGCCCTCTAAGACGTCAGCATGTTTTATTCGCCCGTGCTTTGCTACTTCCGCAGAAAGAGAACCCGTACTGGCACTGGTCAGAATACGAAGAGGAAATGAGCGTGTTGCACTCGTTCGAATTGTCCTTGCTCTCTACAGACTCGGATCAACTAGAGTTGTCATTCTTGGGCCTGTTTGGACTGCCGCACCTGTTGCAGGACTTGCCCGCCTTGGTCGACTACCACGAATCGTACAGTCCGCTCGAGCTGGGCAGGGATATCTTCAGAGGTCTGCACCTGAATGAAAATAGCTTATCAGGTAACTGCTCGTACCTGATGCGACACATCCGCGTAACGCCTTGTATGTCAATTTGCTAATCTTATCCAATTTTCCGTTGCTGCCTGCTCGAACTGCCAGATTTACCCAGTTGGCTCCCTCGGTCCCTGCCGAATCTCACTCAGCTCACCATGAGGGGCAATGGCCTCGAGTGCATGCCGCCTGTCATGGCACTCTTCAGACACCTTTCCGTTATCGAAATTGAGTATCGGAAAGCTCTGCATAACAATTCTCGCGAACTCGTCAAGAGAGCTGCCAATATCGTCCCGCATGAACAGGAGATCTACAACAGACCCCATGCCAAGGTTCTGCCATTATTTTTCACGTGTATAGACATACTGAAGGAAGCGGGCGAGGTCGATGAAACCTTTCCGTCGTATCTCGAAAGGTGGTTCGAGGGCGATCGCTACGTATGTGCCGGCTGTCAAGAGCACATTCTTCCAGATGAAGACCGCTGGCTATCAGAGCGGCTCGTAGAGACCATCTTTCGGTTCAGTCCGCCCGTAAAGCTGTCTTACAACATCGATGCGTACGTGACTGGTTGTTCGCTCGACAAGCCACACAAGATTGAAGATCAGATCAGCAGTTCGGAATGGAGGTTCTGCGCGTACTGCCTTCTGAAACACTGCTGCTTGCAGGCCTTGACGGATGGTGACGAGAAGAGCTGCCTGTGCATGCTCTGTCGAGAGGAGCGGGCGGCGCTGCAAGAGGAGGGGCCGATCAGATGGGCGCGCAAGAGAATTGCTCTGTAGCTCGCTTGACAACCATGTTGTGTGCGACAAAGGCTATACCCGGACTTCTGCAACAGTGCAACATCGCGCTGCGAAATATCACCCCTACCCGCCTTGTTGTAAGAAGACATGGTGGCTTGCCGGACAGAATGCTCTTCGCAAAGCTGGCACCCAATACTTGCCCTTCAGGAGCCTTTCGCCTTTTTCTATATCAGTTCTCAGGGCCCCTTCCAAACATTGACTATCATGGCTCCTGGATGGGCCTTGTTCCCTTCAGATTTTGACTATCAAGACCCCTGAAGGGGCCTTTCTCCTTGGAAGTATAGACTGCTGTGATGGTGCACATGAATCTACATAGTCTATCGACATCGATTAATTAGATCGCCGCCCAAAAAAGGTGCCTTGCCCGAGCGACCGGACTATAGCTTCGCTTTCGGCGCCCCTTCACCACTTTCTTGCATGCCTCGAGAGACCACTTCCCTAAGCTCCTGTGCAGCTTCTGCCAGATAAGCTTTCATGACTTCTGTATCTCCATCTTTGCTCGTGATCGTGAATCTCAGATTGTCATTGTTGACAGAGTAAGCGAGTCCAAAGCCACCCAAAGTCGGTTCCTGCGCGACTTGGCCGTATCCCCATCCATCAAAGAATTCCGACGAAAGTTGCGAAGTGCTCAAGACCCAGTTGCTGGAAGCCGCAAACGCCGGATCTTTGAAAAGTTTCGGCATTTCCTCGCCCTTTTTCATGACTTTTTTCAAACCAAAGAAATGGCGGTCGACGCCTTGCCCGTCTGCTGCCCAGCCCGCATACTTGATATGCGCAGCCGCGGCCTTGCGGAACTTTTCCACGCGCACTTTATCAGAGCAGTGATAGTCTTCCATGCTCTTGACCCATTCTAGCGCCTCTGGCGTCGCAGAGCGGATTACTTCTGTTCGTCCACGGCGGTACTTTCGCGTCTGCGCGGATTCGTACGTTCCTGGTAGGCGAGTGCAGCCGCTCATCTTGTAGTATGCATACTGCATGACCAGCTGAGCCCAACTGTCTGGCGAGGTCTTGCATTGTTTAATGAAGTTCTTGCCGTACCCATTGTATTGTAAGACGGAAATCTTATGCTGCCCTAGCTCGGCGTCGAAATTCTGAGCTGCTTTTTGTACAGCCTTGATGCTCGGTCCATTGAGCTTGAAATTTATAGCTTTTGGCTCGGGCAAGTCGGCATCGGACGAGGCGGATGTATTGCCCATGTTGATCTTTTCGGCGTAGATCGACCGCAAGAGCCAGTCGTTGAGGCGCGAAGTCGGGGTACCGTCCATGCACGAGTGCTCACCATTGAAGCCAGAGCGGCCATTATCGAAGACAACAACTGCAGTGCAAACACCGAGCAAACGTTAGCGAGATCTCCCTCGGCAGCCAATCTCGCATGATGCGACTTACGCTGATGCTTGTCAAACCACCGACTGCGGCCATCTCCTATCCAAATGCCCCTCGAAATCTGCTCCCTTGTTACAGGCTTGCTCTCATCAAGCGCAACAACAATGATGGCGCTCTGGATCCGTTCGAGCGCGCGCTCGTTGGAAGAGTCTGCATCAATGATAAGTTGCCGCGCTTCCGCCCACGTGTCTCTGTTTTCGGCAGTCAAGATGCCAACAGGATTTGGTTCTTTGCCTTTTGCCATACTTTGAATGCGCTGGAATTGACTATTTTATAAGCAAGGGTCAATCTCTCGCTCAGCTCAAGTTTCTTTACCGACGCAGACGCATATCGTAAGCGTGTGGACGTACCGCTCCAGGTCTTTTGCACTCAAGAACTCGCCATTCTTGTCCACGACTTCGAATTCGTACAAATGGCCGTTTCGAACAACGACGACATGGTTGTTCTCGTCTGGATTGTACTTTTGTGCCGTGTCGACGTCTTTTACTGGTATGCGCGAGGCGTTGAAGAGGTACTTGTACGTGGACATGTCAAGAGGGGTCGTTTTGACCATTTCCGGCTCAATGACCTCGCTGTATCACATGTGGGTAGCGACATATTCCGCATCAGTATCTCTCGTACGCTAGCCGGGCTGCCGAACTTGTAGACTGGGAAATACGCACGTCTCGACTAGACGTCGGAAATAGAGCAAAGCCCGTATCAAGCTCGCTGCTCTCGCTGGCCCATTGCGACGGCTCCTGTCGTCCTGTGAATCGTTGCACGCAGGAGTAGTACGATGCGCTGTCAGTTTTCGCCCTTGGTGGAGAAGACGATTTGCAACTCGCCACACTGCTCACCTTGTGGACGTAATAGTAGTTGACCCAGGGCACAATAGGGTCGCGGTAGCCTGCACGCATCATAGTCAGCGGCTGCATAGCATATAGTTCATGCCAATTGTATCGCACCGAAGTAGCTGCTCTCGTTGAACCACTCGCTGAGCCACGAGTCTTTTCCCTTTGCATGATCCTGCAAGCGCTGCTGAAGCTCTTTCGCGAGCGGGGAGCTCTTGAAGTCCTCAACGGCAGCTTTCAAGCGTTCATAATCTTTCGTAGGGTGTGCGTCGCTAGCAACTGGTGCTTCGGGCGCGACGTCGGATACAAAGGGCCTAGCAGAGTCGAGGAACTTGGCTGCTGTCGCTTCAAGAGTCGGAACGGGCAGGCTGGGCAGCTTGTGCTGATGTTTATAGGTCGCGCTGTTGGGCGTCTCGGAGAAGTCGTCGCTTGCTGCGCGTTGTGGCTTGGATCTGCCCTGCTGCTCCTGCCGGCGCGCTGAACTCGTGCTGACCATCCTGATTGACGGTGGTGATGATGATGATGATGCCTGTAGACCGCGGGAGTATGCGTGCAGCTGTGCTCGGTGTGCAGCAGCGCGGACAATGTGCATGTCCCTGGCAGTGCTCCTCGTAGGCAGGAAAGTCGTCAGCAGTGCGTTTGACGCAGAAGCAAGAGCGACATGCACTCTTTCTAGTCGAGACGTGTATGTTCATTCTCCGGGCGGTTCCGCCACTCGCAGACCCGGCCCAAGGAACTCCCGAGGCCGGCCGCGCAGCATATACCGGGAAATGGCCAGCGGCGGCGCAGAGACAAATGAGCAGGTGAGAAGCTGTGATGAGAGCATAATCTGATAGTAGTGTGCCCACTGCGACTCCGCCGAGGAGGACGGTTCGTTGACAAGTAGTGGATTTGGGAAGACACCGCACAGCGAAAGCACGTGACTTGTAAAGCTGACCTGCCGTGAGACACCGTTCGGGAAGAGCAGCTTGTCAGGAGTCGCGGCCAAGGTGGAGTGACCTGACCGTCATTGTCGTTATAAGAGGCTCTCAGAAGCTGGAAATATCCAGCTCCGCAAATTGTCCTTTGAGTGCTCAAAGCGTATAAAAGGAGCAAACTCAGTGTTCTGTGCGATGCAGAACTGCATTTTCGATTGTGACTCTGAGTTTGCGTATCTATCCTATTGCCTGGAGTACGAGACAAGGCCAAATGACACAGTTGCAGGTGCTGTGCTCAGGCATTGAACTCAGCTCGGATGTCCGAAATGTGTTAGTCGGTCAAGAAGCAGGCTGAGCTGATCAAGGCTTATAGAAGTGGTCAGCGTATCTGCGTTGAAAGCATCGTATGAAGGCATTGAACGTGACAGCCCTTCTTCGTCCTTCCGGCAGGGCGCTCAATCAAGAAGACTGCTGACTGCGTTGAGTCGGACTGACCAGCAGGAGGGTTTAGCGGATACAGTCTTGGCGGGAATGTGGTTCTTTGGGTTGGCGGACGGCTTCATGGGTCAGTGACGCTGTAGATGGAACTTAGCTATCGGCTCCACGCGTAGTAGCACAAGGTTAGGTCAGTCTCCATTGCTGATTGGCCTGATTTTGTGCACATGTCATGCATCGATCTGGCCAGATGTGCAATTAAACGTCGTCTGTACGTCGAGCATACTGAAGATTGATGTATACCAACGCAGTGTATCCATTCCTGTGAGGCTGTGTATTTTCCTGCGGATTTTCAAGATGGAAAACAGCGAAATTCTTCCACCTGAACTTTGGCCGAAAAAGGGTGATCGAACAACTGGCTGCTTAGTCGCAGTCTTCCCCGATCGAGAATTGCACAGAGAGCCGCAGGGAGGAGCAGCAAGAGTGACCGCCAGCAATATTCTCATCCACATCACACCACACGCCAACCCACCCACCATGGATACCACCAAGCAGCCCGTCAAGCTCGCCAAAGTCACCCGCGTGCTCGGACGCACCGGCAGCAGGGGAGGCATCACCCAGGTCCGCGTAGAGTTTATGGACGACGCCAGCCGGTCCATCATCCGGAACGTGAAAGGTCCCGTCAGGGAGAACGACATTCTCGCACTCCTCGAGTCTGAGCGTGAAGCGAGGTGCGTGAAGCTGTCTGCTGTTATCGGAGTCATTGTGCTGTTGGCGGCGCATCGACTTGAGGATTCGAGGCTGATCGACACTTTATACGTTGTTCTTTGCATACAGACGTCTGCGTTGAGCACTGCTGCTGCGACTTTGTACAACAATCCATCGCACTCGTTCTACCATCATCTACTACCTACTACATCCGAGTCGGCTATGTGCACCCCTGGCCATCTACGTTCACGCTTGTCGCAACAAAGTCATTTGAAGGAATCGAAAGTTTGGAATGGAGCAAGCGCGTCATGCGCGGACATGATGGGAGACAGCAGAGGAGATCATGCAGTCACTGCTATTGTACGAGAGGGAGTCATCTTGCCGCTGCACCGCCAGCCGCAACGAACACCGCTGCCGCTGGCTAAACGCTGTCAAGATTAAGCCTATCGGCAATCACGCACAACCCTCAAAACGACTCCCTACGTCACTCCATACCCCGTAAATCTCATGTCAACTCTTGACCCTTCACGACCCACGCTTTAAGCTTCCAACGCAGCCGTCCAGGCTCCCGCACACTGTCCAACTCGATCGCACCACCTCTCTGATCTCTAAGCAAGCAAGCTCGGCGTAGCCCTTGTTTCAGATTTCTCGTCTACCATCGTCTCTCTTTCTCGTCGCTGTATTGCTTTACACAGAAACAAATGCAGGATCACCGGACTGTCGCTTTTTGCAATGCAACAAAGGCAGATCGTCGGCTCTTTGGATGCGGTGTGGTGCTTACTCCCGCGCCGTGCAGCGGCCTAAGGCTGACGCAAGGCTCATTCGCCGGGGAGGAGAGATCGCTGGACCTGCATCGATGCTACGGACCGGCAAAATCCGGATACTTAGATTGCCAAGCTGAATCGTCGATGAAAGCAAGCGTAATAAGCTGTGCATGCTGCACCACATGCTGAACTTGCATGACAGTACCACGCCTTGGTTGTCCGATCGTATGACAAACGGTACGATGTCCGACGAACCAGTTCTAAACGCGCGACTGCCTGATCTGCGGCCTTGCCAGAGACAGCTTGACTCCGCTCAATGCTCTTTGCAGACCTCTCTGAGCTGGCAACACTGTTCAAATACACTGAGTCGACGACACCTTCCAGCAAACTCGCCCGGTAAGCGAGCAACTACCCTTGCCCTCATCCTCCCTCTCCTCCCTCTTCCTTCTCCTGCCTGCCGGTACCTCCTCCCTCTAGTCCCCCTCTTCTCTACACAGGAAGCCTAGCTGACACTGTGTCTCGCTAGGCTCTTGTGTCTACAGGCTGCAATGTCCAGAGAAAGCTTAATGACTGGAACGCACACGGTGTGCTACTTCACCCCTCAGCAGGAGATTCAGATCCAGGATGAGGGCATGCGATTGGCGCGAGGTATATGGAATCGCATGGCTCAGCGGGGTATGACACTTCAGCAGTGTCGGGAAACTTGTGAAACGAGGCTCGCGGATAACAATGCCATACTCCAGAATAGGGAGGGGAGATCATCGGACGAAATCAGGAAGGCCGCACGAAACAAAATAGCTTACGAGTGCCTCCTGATGTGGGCTAGACTTGAGCAACTGCCGGGAAGCCAGAGTGCAGGAAGGTGGGCATCAGTTTCTCAGTCCTCATATCATTCAGTCTAGTAAGCTGACGGTTCCCGTAATCTGGCTGCCCTTCTGGTCGGAGCAGTGGTGGTTCTGCGGCAAGTCACGGCACTCGCTAAAGGCGTCAGACCCCTGCAATATCTTTGCAAACGTTTGAAAGCAGCGCATCAATGTCACATTATCCGACTTTGACATGCCGCCATTATACTGTTGCCTTCTTGGCTGTTTACAACACTTCTTGTTCTCTGAGATGCATATTTGATGTGCTCTCTCTGGCCCATTGCCTGGATCCGTAATGTGCCAAATGGCCTGCCTGACTTCTGCATTTCGTTGCGCATTGATGGTTGATGACGCTCGTTATGATAATGCAAACAGCAGACACCAGCTCAAGGCAATCAAGCGTGGTCCCTTCGGCCCGCCAGCGCAGCACGGCCTCAAACCTTGAAGTCGGGCGATTGTTCTCATTCAGCGAAGAGGTGCAAGTCGCCGATGAAACGAAATAGCAAAAGGCTATAAAGCATTTGGACATTCTGAAATTACCACGCCCTGCACACGTGACGCATTGCATACTTTTGAGGCCGTGTGCAGTGTTCTCTAGAGCTGCAGAAGACTGAGAAAAGTAACGAAGTTGAAGGAAAAAAGGCTGAGAAGCAGCAAGTTACTATAGTGAAATGAAGAAACGCTGTTGGTCTGAGTCAGATGCTCAGGAAGTGGTAATTTGGGTATAGCTCTAAGATTGGGATGCACAAATGAACCGACGACGGGAACGGAAGACGAAATAGGAAGAGAAGGGGACTGTTCTAGGCTAGGTTCATCACCTCGGTTGACTTCGAGGTGGAAAGGCACATATTACGAAGCGGTACTGCTTGAGGTTCGAGATTGCCTTGCTGGTGCTTCGCTGAGTTCGACCTGGGTGAGTACGAACAACAGCGCAGCTCCCATTTGATGGGCCAGTATCAAATCTGGCGATTTTTGGCACAGAAGTGTGTAGCAGACGTGGGGCACTCCTGTCGTGTCTTAACGCGAATTGCCATTTCTATTGGCTCCGCCGTTGCCATTCGCCGCGTTGCCATTAGCAGCGGCGCCCTTTGCCTCCATGCTCCTGACGAAGCGATGGAGCGCCTCCAAGCCTTCTTTACGAACGACGTCTGTCGCAGTCGATGGATCAAAGACGCGCGAGACCCTGGTAGGCTTGTACGCGCCCGTAGAAGGGTCAGGCAGCACAGCGCCCAGTGCAGGTGCTGGACCAGGATACGAATGAGCCACTGAGGGTGAGTGCGGCGTGACTGTCTCGCTAGAGGACGAGCGAGAGCCCGAGAAGCGGTCGGCTGCTGCGCCAGGACGGAGTGTGGATGGCATGTACGCAGGCACTGAGCTGCCTGAGCTTGCAGTAGTGGTGCTGCTTGCCTGCGAGTATCCGGAACCCTGCGAACGGGCATTGCGGGCTGAACGGCGACGGTCTTCCTCCTCTTCATCGTCCTCGTCATCTCCGTCACGCGAAGAAGCTTCACCGCCTGTATCATAGCCCGAGCTCGAGCTCTGGCTTCTCTGCCTGTCTCTGTCTCGATAATCCGGCACCCCGGTGGAACGGTTTGCGTTGGCAGCCTGCATCGAAGCTGAGCGAGAATGCGAAGAAGATGGGAATGGGACTGCCCCTTGCGATGACGGCTGCTGGGAATGATGACCACCATGATATGAAGATTGACGCTGCTGATGAGACGGCGGCGCAGGCTGTCCATTCTTTTTAGGTCCTTCTAGATTCTTTGCATAACGTCGGATGCCGGCGACATTGTCCCAGGCGTTGGTATACGCAGATGAGAGATTTGCAAAGTCGGTGAAAGTGGGCGGAGGAGGTGCTGATGACGGAGAAAAGGTCGATGTACTGCCTTGCTGTTCGTTATCCTGGCGATGATGATGTCGAGCGTGAGGAGCGCTAAATTTTGGAGTGCCAGGCGAGGGTGGAGGTGGAGCAGGTCGTGTAGGTGTAAGTTTTGGTTTTCTAGTCTGTTCCACAGGGAAGACGCGAGTAGGCATGTATGGTTTTTGAGCGCTAGCACTCGTCTCCCACGGAAAGATGGGTTTGAGCTTCGACATGTCAGGCGAGTACCTGGCGACTTCGGTATAGTTCTGATGTGTGACAGAAGGAATCGAGCCATATTGTGAGGGTGCTTTGAAGAATGTCTTTTGAGAAGCAGAGGAGCGAGGTTCGTCCCATACATTTTCCGCCTGATAATTGAAGCCAGCTTCCATCTGTGGGCGATCACCTTTCGGAGGCTCGGAGCGCGCAGGGTCCCATACTACTTGAGCGGGCGACCAGGGGCGGCTAGCTTGAGCAGGCGAGGGCTGGGTATGTTGCTCTACAGGCTGAGGGGCCGGCTTGACAGGGACAGGCGCGACAAGATGTGGAGGCGCGATAGAAGGGGAGGGCGCTCTTGCAGGATCGACGGTAGGTGGTGCTTGGCCGTCTTGCTTCAGCTCAGGAGAAGAGACGTGGGTGCGAGGGATGAAGACCATCGCTCCCGTGAGATCAGGTCTGCCTGGTCGCAAAGGCATCGAGACATAGTGGCCCTCGATGGAAGATCGCGTAGTGACAGGAAGAGACGAGCGAGCGCCGCCGGGCTGGGCGACATGCACGCCTTGAAACTGCTTTTTGAGCTCTTCGAGCGATGGAGGAGTGTACGAAGCTCGCGAGTGGCTGCCGTGAGGAGCATCCCAGACGGCTTGTAGGGTTGGGAAAGTGAAGGTCTGTGAAGCGGCGCGACTGCCAAAGTAGTGCTGGTAGACGCCAAACCATCTGTCCAGCAAGCTCTCATAGTCGTGCTTGCCTTCTGGGGAGGTGGAAGACGCAGTTCGGCTTGGGATCTGGGAACGGCGAGAGCTAGCTTGATTCCAAGGCTTGTCGGAGCCGATGAAATGGACGAGCTTGATGCTCGCACCGTGCCGCCTGTAAGCGGGCGCGTAGGTATAGTAGGCCGATGGGGTGACATTGTACGTAAAGCTCAAGCGGTGCCAGTCGGGGAAGAAGTCGTTGAGCAAGCCCTGGTCGCCTCCGTCCCATGATCCACGCTCAGAGGCCATCGCCACGAGACCATCAAAGGTCGCTGCTGATGGCGTGCAGACGAACATGCCACTGTTGAAGCAGTCCGGCCAGCCGCTGTCGGGGCATGCTGCGAATGGCGCATCGAGGGAGAAGAGGTGCGAGAGAGGCTGGAGGCAGAGCGTGTCGGCGTCGAGAAAGATGATCTTGCGGAATTGGATGAGCCGGAAGAGTTGTAGCTTGGTGAGGGTGGAAGCGAGGTCTTGGCGGCCTGCATGCGAATCATCAAAGCAGCGTTAGCATGTTCAACTAATCATGCGCAACTGATGGTTCCTGATAGCAGTCGCGGTTGCAAAATGCGTACACTGCACTCACCAAGCAAGGCCAGGTTGCTCTCACTGCCCGAGCGAAGCTCCTCTACGCCCACGACGAGCGAGAAGCTCTTTCTGAGCGCTTTTATGCTCTCCACCGAGACTGTAGCGGGTGTGACGAGGCATACCGTCTCGAACTTCTGTGCTGGATTTGGGCCTTCTGCCTCGAGGACCGACTGGATTGCGACGAGTGCGCCTGGGAGGTAGGCGTCTGTGGTGAGGAGGGTGACATAGGCGTAGAGGGACATGGCTGGCTCCTTCTCTTGTGGTTGGTGCCTGTCAGATTGACCCGTTGGACGGGCCTAGTTAATGCGACTGAATGGCTGCCTGTCGCTCGCCGTCTTGCAGGGTGGAATGGAGAGGATCGATGCTCGCGGGGGGTCCTTCACGGACAAGGAAGAGCCAACAAAGACTCGCCAGTCGAGCAGAAGAGAGATGAAGTGTAGGATGCCCTGCAACGAACGTGCTCCGTGTGTCTGCTTATCGGCGTGGTGTCTTTGCGCCTTGTGCCAGGAACACGCACACTCTCGACGCCCGCAATGCCTGCCGAGCGTAAGGAAAACACGACCAAAGAGAAGACGTGTATGCGCAGTGCCCGGTGCGGGTGTAGTAGTAGATGTTGACGTCGGGGACGGAGAGCGAGCTCTGCTTGTTGCGAGCCTGCCTGCTTGTTTCGCCCTCCTTCTACCTTCCCACCTAGGCCTGCAGGTACTTGTACTCGTTTCCACCGAGGACAAGGACAGCCGCAGTCGCAGTCGCAGGACCGACCCACGCCCTGCACGCTGACCTCGAGTGCGCTGCTGATCCCCTCCTGACGCTGATCCCTGCCCGCGACAGCTCTAGAGTAAGAGCAAGCCTGGCCATGGGATCTTCGCTTGAGTCGCCGCTCACTTTTTCCCGCACAAGGCCTTGTTGGGGAGGCGGTGGCAAAAAGGCATATACAGCACAGACAAGCTGCACGGGTTTATGCGGGCAAGGCGGGGCTAGCCTGGAACGCAGGTTTGATACCGACCCCGCTATACCCTGATACTGCTCACTGGTTCGCCTTCCAGCACAACCTTTTGACTCTACTCTACCCATCCTGCCACGCTTGTTTGCCACCCCGGCAGCAAGCTTTATCACCCACACACACCCATGAAAAAGCTTGGAACAGCGCATCTCGTGGCCCAACACACGCTCACGGCGAAAAGGAGAATAAGTGGTCTGAAGCGCCACGCTGCACAAAGGCGTGGTCTAAAAATCCGCGCTCGCTGAGACTGTCGTATTGGCTATTGAGGACTGATGTATTCACTACCAGTGTACTCAAATTGCCTTCAGACTGCAATCAAACTACGCCTGTGGATCAGATTGAAACACAGGTTCCGGGATACCTTAGGTTCCTCTGCACGACTGCAAACTCCAGATGAGGTCCCTGAAAGCTCAAGTTCGAGGTGCGGCGATGCTCGCTTGCAAGTCGCTTCTGACAGTAGACCTGCCGGACGCACCTGCCCTCCTCCACAGATGATTCTGTGACTCCGTCAAGCAGCGCTGGAGTGAGCTTGTCATACCGTCAGTCTGTCAGACAGTCTCTGCGATCTAGAGGTGCTCACAGTATTACTGCAATGCTGGCTCTGCAGCTCGCTCTTTTGCATTCGCTATATACCTCCTCCCTCGCAAGTGCTCTGACGAAGGCACTTCTGCACTATCCGTTCCTCATCCTCCGTTTCCCTCTCCCATTCACGGACCACGGCTTCGAAAAGCCATTCATGCAACCTCAACCTCGCTCAATTCTCCGCGCCAGGGACGTCAGTCCAGGCCCTTTGGCTGGACGACCTCATTCTACTCAGCGTGACACACGACCTCCGTCAGATGCTCGCGCGGGCCATGCACTCAGTGCCCGCTCACAAAAGTGCGTCAAATGGGCCAACCCTGTCGTTAAAATCAGGGACCATGCGCCTGTGAGCACCACCGCGGCCGCGACAGCTGGCTCGCAGAGGAATACTTCGGCACATGGCGTCCACACCCAGTTGAAACGCCGAGTTACTACGATAGACGAGACGGCTTACAGGCATTTTGGTTCTATTGATGCTGTACTGCCTTCTTCTTCCTCTCGCCGAAGCGCCCCTTTACCAAGCACTACGGCTCTCCTGAAGCGATTCGAGAAAAAGCGATTCCAGCCTGGGGAAGGCGATTATACGGGAGAAACCCCCCGCCGCCGCGGTGGCGCTGCCGTTTCCCTGATACCTAACCGCGAAGGTTGGAGGCCGAGGGCGCAGTGATCACGTGGTGCTTGCGCAGACCTTCAGGTAGGTATGGAGAGATTAGATTTCGACAGCTTTTGCGATAACAAGGAGACCGAAACCCATCAAGATGTCCTATCGTCATCGTCAGCAAATCGCAAGAGAAAGCATCAGAACGTCAGTAGAATCCATCAGAACGTCAGTGTGATCATTGTTTCTGTATTTGACCATATTTATTAGTTTTTTGCTTGTTCGCCCGCACTGTATTAGATAAAATGTGATACTGCTTTCCTGAACCCCCGCGAGGTACTGACCGCTCTACAGGCTTCTCTACTGGTTGATCTAATCGGGGTACAGCATGAGCTCTGGCTTGACTTCCTGATCAAACTCCTCGGGAGTGAGCATGCCAAGCTGAACAGTAGCTTCTTTAAGGGTAAGACCTTCTTTGTGCGCCTTCTTTGCGCATTTTGCGACATTATCGTATCCCAAGCGTCGGTTCAAGATAGTCGCCAACATGAGAGATTCATTCAATAGCTGTCCAATGCGTTTCTCATTCGCTTCCAAGCCCTCAACGCAATTCTTGCGGAATGATTCTGCACCATCTGCGAGGATTCGGATGGATTGGAGTAGGTTCTTGATCATGACTGGCTTGAAGACATTGAGCTCGAATTGTCCATATGACCCAGCAACGGTGATTGCGGTATTGTTGCCCATCACTTGCGCAGCGACCATGGTCAAAGCTTCGCATTGTGTCGGGTTCACTTTTCCAGGCATGATGGAAGAGCCGGGCTCGTTTTCAGGCAAGTTGAGCTCGCCCAGGCCACAGCGGGGTCCGGAACCGAGGTACCTGATATCGTTTGCAATCTTCATGAACGAGACAGCGAGCGTGTTCAATGCGCCAGAAGCTTCGACGATAGCGTCATGAGCGGCGAGTGCTTCGAATTTATTAGGCGCAGTCTGGAACTCTAGTCCAGTGATTTGCGAAATGGCCTTTGCGACGCTGACATCAAAGCCTTTTTTGGTGTTCAGGCCAGTTCCGACCGCCGTGCCTCCCTGTGCGAGCAAGCTCAATCGAGGCAAGGTATCCCTGATCCGCTCGATTCCGAAAGAGAGCTGCTGAACGTAGCCTGAGAATTCTTGGCCGAGCGTCAAAGGAGTTGCATCTTGCAAGTGCGTGCGTCCAATCTTGATGATGTGGTCGAATGACTTGGCTTTTGCGTCCATTGCATCGCGGAGAGCGGTCAGCTTGGGAAGCAGGCGCTGGTTGATCTCGACGACTGCGGCGATGTGCATGGCGGTTGGGAAGCTGCGGTGGGCGACATTAGACACATGTCAGAAACGCGTTGATAGGTAGGATAAATGCCGCCACTTTACTCACGAGTCGTTGGACGAAGCAGACATGTTGACATGGTCATTTGGATGAACGGGCTTCTTGCTGCCCATCTGTCCACCCAGCATCTCGATGGCTCGGTTGGAGATGACCTGAATGTGCAACGGCGAGCACGGCATGGCTTAGCCAACGGCACCTCGCTAACTCCATGTACGAATCGCACACACCTCGTTGACGTTCATGTTGGTCTGTGTGCCCGAGCCGGTTTGGAAGACTACGAGCGGGAAGTGGTCGATGAGCTTGCCGCTGATGACCTGGGTGCAAAGAAACAACGAGCGACGCAACGCGTGTCAACACCGTAACACTGTTCCTGTGCACCATGCTACTAGGCATGCTCGCCCGCGCCCTCGCAAATACCCACCTCATCCGCCGCATCTTCGATTGCCTTTCCGACCTTTGCATCCAGTCCATACGTAGCATTGACCTGGGCAGCTGCCTTCTTGAGCACTCCAAACGCCTTGATGAGCGGTTCTGGCATGCGTTCTGTGTGACCGCCAATGTCAAAGTTCTTCAATGACCTGTATTCACGAGACCGTGGGGGAGCCCCGGAGAGAAGCAGTCTAGACGCGTTAGCGGGGAAGCTGGAAAGACTGGCAAACTGAAAGAACGGCTGAGAACAACGCACCGCTGGGTCTGGGCGCCCCAGTATACTTTATCATCGACTTCGATGTCGCCGAATGTGTCCTTTTCGATGCGCTGTAGGTAGATCATTGGAGATGAGCTGCTCAGCGGCGTGGACGACGATGCCTGCCCGAGTACCCGGCGCACCTTTGCCGCCATTGTCTGGGAGAATAGGCGTGTCTGCAGCGAGACTGCGGGCCGTGTGCTTTGCTGGAACGGTGGTATTAATTGTGTGATGAGTGCGGGTTGACGGAGGTGTGAGCCAGCCAGTCCAGGCGTGTGTGTAGATGGATGTCCGCGAAGGGAGGCAATCGGGAGAAGCAGGATGAAGAGAGGCACAAATGCAACAATCAGCGAGGGAACAGCAGGGAGCACTAGACAATAGACGAGAGACATCCACGCACCAGCACACGGCTCCGTGAGCAGCTGGCCACGCTGCGGGAGAGCATGCTGGGACTGCTTGACCAAGGACGAAGTCGCTCGGAGGGAGAAAAAGAAGCAAGGACGGCATCAAGATAAATCATTGAAACAAAGAGTTCATCCGGATTAGTCCGGCGGGCTGCGAGGCGATGAAGTGCAGTGTGCGGATGGCGCATTGTTGCCATTCAATGCATGCACACGTCTGTCCTTGTACCGTATGTCCATCACAACTCCCTCCTCCCTTGCACTCGCTCCACCTGCTGCCGCCACGACGCATGCAGGCCACGGACATTGTCAATGACCGGCGTCGCGTCCCTCCCAACGACAGAAGCCCATCCACTCAGCAGCAGCCTCTCCACCGTGTCCTCTGCCCAGCGCGCATACGGCCTCAGCCACGCCTGCCAGCTTGCAAACGCGAGGCACGCAATGCTCGCTCCAACAGCCGCCCCCGCCACCACTTGGGCAGCAGTGTGGTGCGTGAGCTTGACGCGCGACCAGCACACGCTGAACGCGAGATACGCGACCGTGCACGTCAAGAACAGCCGTACAGCTGGAGAAAAGTCGCCAGAGTCGCCGCGTCGTGATAGCAGATGGGGCAGGAACCGAGGATGGGGACGCAGGTTCCAGATGCACAGCGAGAGATAGACTCCGAAAAAGGCGATGCTCGAAGAGTGCGTAGAGGGCATCCCGTAGGATGTCTTGTACGACAGCTCGGGGCGTGGCTGCCGGATGAAGCGCTTGAGGATCTTGGCTGTGGGCATACCGAACGCGTTAGCGAGGCCTTCTCTATGAATATGCCACCACACACCAACTATCGCTGCAACGGTCGCACCAGCAGCGAGATACACTGAATGCGCATTCCGAAGTCGCAAGATTGCAAGCGCCGTCAAGCCAGTGACCACCGTCTGCGTCTGTCCGAGTTGAGGTTGACGAGGCAAGATTGACAATGGGATCAGCCATGCACCGTAGCTGAGAAGCTGGCATTTTCCCCACCTCCCGCAGCACAAGCAGCCAGGCTGCACGAAAGCTGAACGCCATCCTTTTCACAGACGTCTCATCAGCGGAGGTCCAAGCTGATCTATCGGAGCAGAGTCGACCTTCCGGCAAGGGTATTGAGGTCGAGCAAAAAGCGCGCGTCCGCAACAAAGCACGTGACCTCGCGCTTGCTCGCCTTCGAGCTCTCTTCGCCAGGCTGTTCTTGTGCACACCCGATCTCGCTATTATACACGCGCGCGCACTTGCGCTCACTCTCGGGATGAGCGTGTGCTTGCGACCAGCGACAGCAGCTGATGTCGAAGCGGCAGCCGCGCTTATCACAGCTGCACGAGAGAAGAATCCCTTTGACTGGGC
Organism: Cystobasidiaceae sp. HBUAS51001; assembly: GCA_003351005.1. Classification (NCBI taxonomy): domain Eukaryota; kingdom Fungi; phylum Basidiomycota; class Cystobasidiomycetes; order Cystobasidiales; family Cystobasidiaceae; species Cystobasidiaceae sp. HBUAS51001. The sequence continues at coordinate 65,388 of KZ857209.1, read as the reverse complement.
TTGCTATCCGAAGGTGTACGAGACAGACGGGCGGTGCGGGACCCAGGCTCAGCAAGAAGGTCTGCGAGAGATCAGCAAGTCGAGGGAAGGGCCTCTGCTAGAAGCATTCGCAGAGCCAGATACGAAGCGCTTCTGGGTGGCCACATGCCGAGACGACCGGCGCACGAGTAGTAGTGTCGCCCACGGTGACTCGTCGGATCGTGAAGATGGACAGCCGGGGGACACTGCTTCCGAGACGATTGTCGGAGTTGTGACTTGGGAGATTTGGCCAGCCGGCACGACTTCGCAAGAGTGGGAGAAAGACCTCGCAAAGCCTCCAAGCGAGTTTGCTCCGTACGCAGCTTTCGTGGCACTGACGAAGTCGCGTCTCCGTGAAATCATCGGAGACGGTAAGCCGCATATGCGTGAGTATCTCGCGCGAAAAAGTTCTTTCCCTAAGAGAGGTGGTTTTCTGAGCGCCGGCTTTCTGCTCAGGCCTTGAACAGCTCTATATCAGCCCAGAACACAGGAAACGGGGCATAGCCACTCAGCTCGCGAAAGTCGCATTGGACGAAGCGGACCGACTCGGACTGCCAATATATCTCGAAGCTACGCCGGAGGGCGGCATGGTCTATCATCGACCTGGCTGGAATTTCCAGAGCAAAGGTGTGTTTTCGCTCAACCTGTCGTCGTGGGGCATAGATGAGCTTTATGAAAACACCTTTTTCTGGAGAGAGCCGCAGACAGTCACGTAGTACCCCAACTTAGCTCTTGAAATGCAGTCAGAAAGCGGATGTGACGGCCAGCTTCAAGTTGGCACGGTGCCAGCAAGCGACCGCGAGTGGCCTGAATCCACCCCGCCGGGGGGTATAGCCTGGATGTAGTATTTGCTGAGCGTGAGGCAGGGAGTGATACACTAGCTGCATCTGACTTTGTTTGTCTGCCACGAGCCTGCCTTGACCAAACACATTGCGGCTGGAACGGCGGACCACCGCTCACCTCAAGCCTCGCAAAACCTCTTTCTTCCTTCTTCCTGCTGCGACTCATGCGTGATATGGCATTGAGAATTCGACCTGCGTCTAAGGATGATTTGCGCGATATCGCCGCAGTGGCTGTACGATCTCGTTTCCACAATGCGTTTGAGCGCTCGACATTTCCTCACGTATACGGCGGGCTGAGGGCGGACGATACGGGCATTGCGGAGGAGCACTTCGAGCAGCTTGTTGCCATCAGAATTGCAGAACTTCGCAACGCTGTGGAAGGTGGTCATGTTGTGCACTTCGTTGCTGAGAGACAAGGAGAAGAAGCGACTGGTCTCACGGAGGAAATAGTGGGCTTCGTAGCCTATGCAATGAAGCGAAAAGGCATCGCGTTGTCCGAATGGGATGTCTTGCTGGCCAAGGATCACCGAGAAGAGATTCGTAGGGACTACTGGCGGATCATGATGTTTCAACACAAGCACGTTCTGGGCGAACGTCCGCACATGCGTGAGTGAGCAGCTCTCGGGCGAGGAATGACGTCCAGACTGCGCGGTTGGCTGAGTGTAGCATCTCGTCTATCTGAATCTGACAGAGCTCCACACGCTATACGTGCTTCCCGAGTTCCAAGGCCAAGGTATCGGACACTCGCTCGGAAAGGTCGTCCTGGACGAAGCGGACAGGCAGAGGCTTGAGCTTTTCGTGGAAGCCACTCCGCGTGGTAAGCTAATGTACGAGAAGGAAAAGTACGGCTTGTCGTCAAGGGCGAGTCGTGCTTGGATATGCGCAAGTATGGCCAGCCGGATCCAGAATATCGCAACTACTTGATGACGAGACAGCCTCGGGTAGAAGGATAATAAAGAGCAGGAAAGCCGGTGGTTCTCTCGTCTGTGCAATGCATGTGGTTGGGAAAAGAGTGCAAGGATATGTCTACGAACTGGATGTTGTGCCTGCTGTGCTTGGAGCGAAAGAAAGCGTCTCATCCTAGGCAGATCGCGCGCTGCTGAAGCCTGCGCAAAGCCAATCGACACTTCTTCCACAGACGCACTCGTTCACAGCGCCAGCCATGTCGAGCCTACGAGCGCTGATGCAGTCGTATGCGCGCATGTCTGTCCAGACCGCAGCCGGGCGTCAGACCGCTGCTAGCTCGCCCGTGAGCGGTCTTCTACGCATGCAAGCCCATGCCAGCACCTCGACCGCCTTTGGCAACGCAAGCCGCCGCGCATTCTCAGCATCTACGAGTCGATCTAGCACGCTCAACCAAGTCATGCGAGGAGCGCGCAAGTCCAAGCCAAACCTCTCGAAAGCGCCAGCGCTCAAAGGCTGCCCGCAGCGAAAAGGTGTATGCTCAAGAGTCTACGTGACAAAGCCGAAGAAGCCAAACTCTGCGCAGCGTAAAGTAGCAAAGATCAAGCTCACAACGGGTCAGAGCATTATTGCCTACATTCCGGGAGAGGGACACAATTTGCAAGAGCACTCGGTCGTGCTCGTTCGTGGCGGCAGGACCCAAGATTTGCCCGGTATCAGGTCAGCTGCTCGCCCAAGGCAGACGGCATGAAACAAGAGCTGTAAGCTGATACAGTCTTTTCTCGTGTCTAGATACAAAGTCGTCCGAGGAGCGCTGGACCTGGGAGGTGTCGCCGGTAGAGTGACTTCACGATCAAAGTATGGAGGTACGTTTGCAGCTTCAGTCTTCAAATCAGCGAAAAGGCCATAGCTGACATTTACTGTTGTCTGACAACAGTCAAAATGCCCAAGTCATCATAGTTCAGTAGTGTCGTCTGTATATGCAGTCCATCCGTCGCAATGCAGAAAGGCATATCCTCTTCATAGACAGGTCTTGCTTCCTTGTGGGCAATTACTGCCTTGACATGTTGCTTGACTAAGAACAATCGATTACTGCTATATGAAACATATGCTAATAAAGCATGGCGCGTATGGGAGGCTCGTGAGACTGCGCAGAATGCGCTGCTACTTGACTTGACTGAAGGTTGCGAGCTTGACTTCTCGTTCTCTTGTACTGCGACTGTACGACTCTCTCGTTATGTTGATGGCTTGTACCCTGGTCGATGATGAATAAATCGATATCAGCCTGACCTGCAGGCAGCTCTGATCTGAACAATGAACACACTCACCACTGGTCCCTCTCCAGCCTACTCCTCGCTCGGAACAAGTACGCCTTGCCGCCTTTACCGAGATTAGCAACCGTTCCGCTGGGCTTCTGCTTCCACAGCATGAAAGTGCAATCTATCGGATCATCGGTCGCAATGAGGCCATCTTTATAAACCCTCGCGAGGCTGTTCTGATCCGAGGAAGGGTCAAAGCCCGTATGTCCGTCCTGACGAAAGTACTGAGAGCACGCCTCGCCCGTGACGATGTATGCGTCGCGAAGCTGGAGTGTCTTGACACGACGATGGTAGAGCAGCGGCACCGGGCGCTTTTGAAGATTTCGCCTGAAAGTCTCGAAAATGACAATGTGATGGTCTGCAAGGACAATGAAGCGATCCCAAAAGACAGCTTCGCGATGCCCACGCTTGTAATAGAGTCTTCCTGCCAAATGCACACCATACATGCATCCAGCCTGCATGCAGAGATTGAACATCTGCGGGATGAGGGGATTCGAAACGTCTGTTTGCGTTGTGCTGTCTTCGTAGAAACGTCTCTCAAACGGCGCGCGCTCTTCGCACGCACGCTCCGTGATGGGCTTATGCGCCGCATTGGCAGACAGCGAGAGTTGCATGTTTGCATCTGCTTGCTCGCGCTTCTTCCAATAGTCGACTAGACCCTTCAAGCGGCCACTCCACTCCCTTGCTGCTTCCTTTGGCGTACTCTGCAAAAGAGGGTGCATGCATCAGCCCGTGTGACCCATCCAAGCCCTACGGAGTCGGTCCCCACACTCGCCTCGAAGCGAAATTGCTTTCCATCTGCTAGCGTGAGCTGCACTATGAGATGATCATGCATGCTGTTCTTGGCACCTCGAACGGCTTTGCTGGAGGTTGAAGCGTTGCAAGCCTTGCAAGAATCATCAAGCTCCACCTCGTTGATCTCGCGAATGCGTATTGCGCCCTTGCAGCGAAGCAACATGCCAGTGATGCGGGCGCTCTCTTCACTGAACAGATCTCGCAAGATTTGCTTGTCGGATGGCGACTTTTGTGTCCTGTCCACTTGTTTCGCATGCTCTTTCTGCGCATTGTCAATGAGCGGGAAGGCAGGCGGACGGGCCCGGGATGCTTTGAAGATGTACAAGGCGCGACCAATCGTGGCAATGTAGAGCTTCTCGCGCTGATTCTCGTTTCGGAACATTAGTCGGCTAATGAATCCCTCTACCCCTGGCGGTTCAGCGAGGTGCACACCATTGGCCAAGCGGACTGTAGTGGGGTGGTGAACACCTGGGGCTGCCTGAAGCAGAGAATGGTCAGCACGACCGACCGACCTGGTTAGGATGACAGCAAAGCCCTACTTCCAGCCGATGGACCGACTGTGATGCCTGCTTCATCACTGCTCCGGCGTACACATCCCAAATCCTGCGCACGCCATCAACAGAGCAATCCAGTGCGAGCCATTCGTACAGCAAGTCCGAACGCCAGCCGAGCATCAAGTGCAGTCCTCTGCGCTCGACGTGCTCAAGCAACTCCATCCAGTCCGCTCGGTTTGCAATGAGCTCTCTGATGCTTTGCAGTAGCTCTTCCTTGCTGACAAGGTCACGATCAGGCAAGCCAGCAGTCATGAGGTCCCTCGTAGCGGAGATCGCAACGCTGGTCGCGGTGGTATCGTGGCTGTCTGCATTCGTCGGCATACGTATTCGGATACCAATGCCCGATAGATGCACCTCGAGCGCCTCTATGCGTTCCTTGCCCAGCGCAAGGTGCAAGCCAAGATACCAGTCTTGCGCAATAGTCGTGCATCTTGCGCGGAACAAGAAGAGATTCGTCCCCTCCGATGCAACATGCCGCTTGTTGCGCCAACCGGCCTTCCCACTCTGGTGTCGCCCACCTTTAAGTATGGGCGGGCAGCGTAGGCAGAAGAGCTGGTCGGCTTTGCTGTAGACTGAAAGCTTGGTGTGTTCCGGCAGAAGCGATATGGAATACTTGTGACTCAAGCTATGCGTAAAATAGCGTCGAAATGGGTCGTGCTGCACAATGATTGAATTTGCTTCAGCTCCACGCTTTCAATGGTCTTGCCAGTGCTCCTTCTCGACTCACATGCGTACTCCACAACTCCAGGTGATGCTTCTTCCAAATCACTGCCATCTCCTCCCAAGGTTTCCAATTAAGCGTATACTTTCTCGCAGCAAGCTCATCGAACTCATCCGCAGTAGGCGGTATTTTTGTCCAGCAGACCCTAACTAGCATTCTTTCGACTTTTTCCGTTCCTGGTGGTAAGCTTGCTTCTTTAGTCTCTGCAAGCCTGAAGAGCTCGTTTGCAGAGTCGCTCGTTGCGGTGCGTGTGAGTTGAGGCAGGGGCGGAATAGATGGCGGAGTGTGGTCAACGGGATAATCGATTGGGTCTGGGCGAGAGAGTACATTCCGAGGGTCTGTCGCGGGCTCGTCACCTGATCCCGAAGCGGGCAGAAGAGCGGGATCCACGCCTTTTGAACGCGGTACAGCACCATTGGCATGGAAGCCATCCCATCTGACCGTCTTTGACGGCTTTTCCTTCCATGCGGCCGGTCTCTGAGGACTCGTAGAGGACGCAATAGCAGCATCAACGTCTCCGGCGGATTGCGCACTTTCTGCCCTCGAGCCTGTGTCTAGAGCCTTGCGTGATGTTTGCACAACGAAGGTGTCCGAAGCAGTCTCCGGCAGCAGCGTCTCCGAATTCCTTCTCAGCAGCTCGTGCGCAGCCTCATGCTCTGGTTCATCCTCCAGACGAAGTTCCTGCCCAAGCTTTGCTCGCACTTCTTCAGAGACGTGCTTGTCGATAGGTCGTCTCCCATCAGCCGAGACGAGGGATAATGTCCTTGCAGTACTAGCAAACATGGACGAAGGGACATCATCGTTATCGCCTATTGCGCCCGGCGATTCTGTAGCTCGACGGGACAGGATATCCTGAGGCGGTGGCGTGACGGGACCATCATTTATTGCACCGCGAAGTTGCGCTTCTCGAGCCAGTGCGCCGCGTTCCTTTCTGTCGCTATCGGCGCTCGATAGTCGCTTGCGCTTGTCTCCCGAACTGAACTTGTTGAGTAAGCCTTGAGCAGAGGAGATGACGTTCGAGCTAATTCCAGAGCGGTGGCTGCTGCTGCGGCTGCTTTGTCCAGATGTCGAAGCTACAGCTTGTGAGTTGGATGACGTTGCAGAAGCAGAGGTCTGGCGTGTGCCAGTGCTGGTGTGCGACTGGATGCGAGAAGCATTCTTGGGACGCTTCGCTGATGATGAGGCTGGATTTGGACGGTGGTGTTCGTCGTCGCTAGAATCGTCATCCCCAGAACTGCCTGATCCATCGCTTGTGTCGCCATCGGAGAAACCACTACTTCTAGGCTGGGCTTCGTTCTCGCAGCGCTCAGCCTGCTTTTCCCGTTCCTTGCCTGTTTTACTGCTCTGCAGCTGGGAAACGTGACCATTTGGCAGCTTGGGCCGGATGTCCTCGTTGTTGGTGGGATGTTGCTGCCTGGCCTTGCCCTTTCCTTTGACGTCTGTTCTGTAGTCTAGCGGTCCATGCAGCTGCCACAGTGTCTGCACGCCTACGAGGAAGCTCCTCGACGTGCTCGCGGGTACAGCAGCGTCATTGCTGTTGTTGACGTCGTTGACGTCGTCGGTGTTCACGGCAGAGCCCGTGCCTCCACTTGTGCCAGCAACAGCCGCCTCTACGGCATCGTCTGGGTGTTTGCCGATGAATATGCGCCTGTATGCCTCGCCGTGTACGTGGCCTGGCTTTGTGAGGTGGTGCAGCAGGCTGGACGGGTCGCTCGTCTGCCCGCCAGCCAGTGTGCCGGTGTTTTGGCCGTCGTCTTGCACAAGCACATACTGCAGCAGTTCTGGCGGGATGAGCGGGTACGCTGGGTCTCCCATAGTTTACTGCGAATGGGCTGCCGTTGCTCCTCCTGTCATTGCTGCTCTTGGTGCGGTCATTGAGATGGCTCGTCCATGGTTGATCCAGCGTTGGGCGGAGTAGAGACCGTGCAGTGGTGGCGAGCAGACATGTTTAAGCGCGAAGACAGCTCCAATCAAGAGACTGATGGCAGCGCGCCCCGTCGATGACCTTCAGACCAATGCAACGTGTTGGCCATGTCTGCCCTGCCAGACGGTCTCGACTGAGAGCGTCTTCGTCATGCACGTGATCTCGAAGAACCTTCAGGCCAGAGGAGGCACTAGGAAGAGCAGCAAAGAGGAAGAGGACTAATATGATGACAATCGAATAGTGAACTTCCATTGCAGCTACAATATAACCGTCTGACTGATCCATACATGAAAGCACACAAAAGATCTAAACCTCTTCAGACAAAGCCGCACCTCTTGCTGCGACGGCGCGACCTCCCTTTCCCGACGAGACAGAGCTCAGAACGGGTCCAGGTGGCCCAATGAAGCAGAGCACACGGCGGAGCGTGGCCTGGCGCGCGTCAAGCCCAAGTCATCGAGCGCGACCCTACTGGGCATGTGGGAAACCCCGACAGCCTTGAAAGCGCAGGGCGCGAAATGTGGTCTCGTTGGGAGCTACGGCTTGTTGAAGCATCGTGAGAGGAAGATAATGTGGCTATCTGGTAGGATAGTCAGACGAACTCGGAAGTTTACTATAAAGTAATCCTGAAAAAGTATCGTCTGGCGAAAGGAAAGCAAGAGTGCGAGATTTCGCGAGCGTTTTATACCCATTTTCTCGATCATCCGGGTGGCGGATTTTCCCTCGAAATTCTGCAAATCTTCCACGACGAAGCGAGCCTTCTCTCGGTGAAGCAGCTTTTTCCTCGCCGAGACCTCCAAACAAAGAGTTGGGTCCTGAAAGTTGCTCGTAAGAGCTGCCTGCTTGAGAGACTGAACCCCGCTGGCTCGCGGCCGGGGTTATGAGCAAAGAACGGCTTCCAGAAATTTCCACAAGAGAAGACGCGTCATTCCACATCACAATTTTACAACTCCTAAAAGTCACTTGCAAACGCGACTTCTGTCTTCCAAGTAGCGAAACAGCAGGCACCACCTTCTACGCCCATCTAATGCACCCTCCTCATGCCTTCTCCTGCTTCAAACCAGGTCCAAAAGCAGAACCTCCCTGCTTTTCCTCGACAGCTTCATTGATGACATGCATCATCTTGAGCACTCTTTCCTCCTGCCACGCTGGGCCCACGACTTGTACTCCCACAGGCAAGCCTGCCATTTTGACAGGGTCATACACGTCCTTGTACAATTCCTTCGTAAGAAGCTTCAAGCCTGCTTTGGCGACCATTGTCTCTGCCTGGTCGGCCGCTAGCGCGTCTAGAGTCCCATCCACGCGTGTGATGGGCAGAGTGCCGACGGTCGAGTCGACTACGTTCCAGTATATCGTAGCCACTGCTAGCGGTGACAGGCGCTTTGTTGCGCCATGTGACACTGCAGGCACAGCTTGAACGGGGCCTGCAAATGCGGTCAACCGTCAGCGTTCCTGGCGCCTTGTATCAGTACGTGCATGCACTTACAGACAAGCGCATCCAGCTTCAGCTCTTCCCACAACAGCCTCTTGACACGAGCTGCAAATTCATCCCTCTTGGCCTGCCACTTCCACACGTCCGAGGTCTTCTTCTCTCCTGATGCTCCAAGAATGCGCGCAAACATGTGCTCCCCTGCAACAGTGCGAAGCAGCCAGCTCGCGAAGCTGCGAATCCACGAGGGGAGTCTTGCGCCCAGCACGGGCAGGAAGAGAGCTGGTTCTCGAGGCTCGCGCGAGTAGAGGTGAGAGGTAAGTGTGCGGTAGGAGTCGCTTGAGCCAAGTGCTTGGAAGATCTCAAGTGCTTCGAAGGCTGCATGAGAACTCGTCAAGCGCGTATCACGAGTCGTGAAGCAGGTTCCACTCACAGCTGGGCAGTTGGACTGGCACGCATTCGTGACCGGCGACACGGGCCGCAGCAATCGTCTCATTCACCGCTCGTACACAGGCCGGCGAGACTGGCAAAAGGTCGTCTGAAGGCAGGCAAGCAGAAATTTCAGGACTCCCTGTTTTTCGATGCGCTCGTGCTATATCTCACCGTCTGTCACGTAGCCGATCCGCAGAGTCTTTGGTATCTCGACCTCCTTGAACGGCAGGGGAATAAGGCCATGATGCCCTGCGCCAATTCGCTCGCTTGCATCAGCTACGACACGCATGCAGAGCTCAACGTCCTTGACGCTTCTTCCCATCGGTCCGAGCGTAGTTCGGATGGCTGTTGTCGTAGCAATTGCAGGTCAGATTCTGCGCCATGCTGGTCTGCAATTACCCTGTACGCACCTTCATAGCCCGGCACCACGCCTCGGACGCCTCGGGTTGGGAAACGGCCCGCTACAGGCTTGATGGAGAAACAGCCAGAGTAGCCTGCAGGTATACGTAGGCTGCCGCCAATATCGGACTAGCACAAATGTAACCTCAGCATGTACCGCAGGAGAACGGCACAACTAGCTCACGCCAATGCCCAGCGCAGACCCATCGAGCGCGAGCAGAGCTGCCTCTCCTCCTGATGAGCCGCCAGCTGTATGATTTGCAGAGTATGGGTTGAGTGTTCGTCCGAATGTCGGATTCGAGCATTCGAAGGCCAGCATCGTTTGTGGAACATTGGTCTTGCAGAAGACAACAGCGCCAGCGTCTTGAAGAACATTGACGATTGCAGCTGCTTCATCTGCTGGCTGCTTGCAGTATCTATCATGGTAGAACGACGTGGTCGTCAGCAAAACACGTGCCCGCACCGGCAATGGCAATGTCCGAGATGCATTGCAGAACGCACCTCGCAAAGCCACGGCTGGTGTCTACGCCTGGGTAGTCTATCTGATCTTTGATAGACACAGGCACACCATGCAATAGTTTGGCTTCGAGCTCTTGCGCGCTTGCGTTGTCCATCTGCTTGTCCAGCTGCGTGGCCTTGTCCAGGGCCTGGACGAACATGACCTCGGTCAAGCAGTTGGTCCGCGAGTGTGCGCGGGCGGCACTGCGGACATAGGCCTCCATGACTCTTCTTGCAGTCCATTTCTTGCTCCTGACGTGCGCTGCTATCGTGCTTGCATCTGCAGCGAGGTACTCGACGTCCTTCTCTGCTGGCACTGGAGCCACCGCATTCGCCTCTGCGAGACCGGCATCGATGGCCTGGGCGCGCTGCTCTCGCTTGAAAGTGACCGTATCACGGATCAGAGCAGCCTCTGACCAGCCTGAGAAGGGCCACATTGGGTTCTAAATATTTCAAGTGGTTCCGCAGATAGAGAGCAGGTACTGCTAGGTGGCGAAGAAGTCGAAAGCATGACGAGCATGTCAATGAGTGGGAGACTGGAGCTGAATGGAATGATTTTACGCCGTGAACATTACAGATAACGTCTCTGAATTAGTGTACATGTATACTGGCAAGCACGCAGGCTTCGTTCGGCCCAGAGGATGATCGGGGAGAAGCCATGCGCGACACAATTGCTGCTCCACCTCTCTCTCCCATCTCCACTCTTGCAAGCCACAGATCACACTTGAGCCATTCCTCCAGCTCATACATCAGCCAACATGATGCGCTCCTTCGCCCGCGTCGTGCGCCCCATGGCCCGCCAGCAATCCCGCCAGTTCTCGGCGCGGACTGCCGCTGTGCGCCCATCTGCGCTCGTCAACAGCAGCACCAGGACACTCGCGGCTTTCCAGCCTGTCCGCTTCGCCTCGAGCTCGAGCTTGTCCAAGGAGGATATCAAGAGCCGTATCCTCGACGTCCTCAAGAGCTTTGAAAAGGTCAACCCGTCGCAGGTGCGTGGAAAGTGGTGCTCGTGCAATGCGGCGCTCGACGTGCATCAGCACATGCCAAAGAAGCATGTCTCGGACCTTATGTGACATTGACAATCACTTCATTGTATTTTCGTGTGTCAATCTCGCAGGTCACCGAAAGCTCGAGCTTTACCGCGGATCTTGGATTGGACAGCCTCGATGCAGTAGAGGTCGTCATGGCGGTCGAGGAGGAGTTCTCCATCGAGATCCCAGACGAAGAGGTGCGCAGGCTCCATCGTATGACTGTCAATCTCGAGAAGAGCCACTGACATTACTGCCGCTCTTCCCTCCAGGCCGATGCTATCACTACTGTCGGCCAGGCGATCGACTACATTTCGAAGACTCCTGAAGGTGCGCTTATGGAAGAACAAGCCCGTGCATTCGCGACACTGTGCTGATTGCAAATATCTACCTACCCTGCTACAGCCCACTAAACTTCCGCTACAAAAGAAATCACAGGCAAATGAACGAGTGGAGGCGGAAGTGCGATTATGCAAGCTTGTACACAGCCTGAGCAGCAATAGAACGATACTACTCCCCGTTCTGCTTGAGTAGACAATGGGACATTCAAGCTGCCGGGGCTCTCAATGGCACTGCTACGCTCAGAGACTCGACCGTTATCGCAACCGCGTAATCGAGAGGGGCATACTTTTTGATTGTTCAACTGATGTTCTAAGTCTGAACTTCAACTCTGCTTGAACGACCTAGGGTCCCTGGGGAACATGCTAGCCCAGCGAATGTTGGGCAAGCCCAGGAAGAACATGACGATACGCTCGAGACCTAGAAGAATGGTCGATGATCAGCCAAGGAGGCTTGCAGGGCGAGGCACCGCAGTCTTCTTTTTCACTCACCAAGACCAGCTCCAGCGTGCGCTGGGGCAGCCCATCGGAAGGAGTCGACGTATTCTGCCATGTCTTCAGGCTTGATACCGACTGCCTTCATTCGCTCCTCGAGCAGAGGCGCATTGTGCACACGCTGTGCACCCGAAAGGATTTCTTCGCCTCGCATGAAGAAGTCATACGAATTAGAGAGGGTCTGCAAAGCCTCCGAGTAAGCTGAAGTCCAAGTTGCAAGGAGGTCCGGTACTCACTGGGTCCTGAGCGTCCGGCATGGTGTAGAATGGTCGAAGCGCAATGGGGAACTTGTCCAGGATATAGTAGTCGGTATCGTACTTGGCTTTGACGAGTCTTCCGAGCCGCTTCTCATTCTCCGTATTGATGTCCGCATCGTCCTCGAGGTCCGTGACTCCATCATCTCGCAGCATCTTCAGGCCATCGCGATATCGTAAGATGACTGTCTTTTCAGGGAACGTAAAGTCTTGCGAAGGGAACTGCTGGCGCACGACATCGATCTCTTTGCTGTATCGCTTCTTAAGCTCGGTGAAGACGAAGCGCAGGAGACCGTCGATTACTTCCAAGGCTTCGTGATAGTGCTCCTCGATGGCCATCTCGAGATCGAGGCCGGTGAATTCTGTCAGATGGCGATGCGTGCTGCGAACAGGGTATGTCAGAGGCCGGGCTGTCTGTTGCTATGCATTAAAGCCCACTTTGAGTCCTCGGCACGGAAGACGGGTCCGATCTCGTAGACCCTCTCGAGGTCGGAGGTAATGACCATCTGTTTCGCAAGCTGTGGACTTTGCGCAAGGAAGGCGTTCCCTGCGACGTGCCGTCAGCAATGTTTCAAGGGAAAGAACATTCGAACAGCACGTACTCTTGAAATAGTCGACCTTGAAGACAGAGGCGCCGCTCTCTGTGGCTGCACCTTGCAATTTCGGTGTATGGATTTCAACAAAGTCCTTATTCTCGAGGTATTCTCGGAACAAGCGGCTGACGCCGTGCTGGACTCTAAAGATGGCTTGGTTTGTCGACGTCTGTGTAACGGTTGAGTCAGCCTTCATTATCGACTGCAAGCATGCGCCTGTACGTTTGACGTACTCGCAGATCAAACGGCCGTGCTTGCAGGCGGGTATTCAATTCGACACGCGAGAAAGTCGCATCTTCTCGTTGCAGCTCGGCTTCTGGCCTTTGTGCGTCTTCAAACACAAAAGGCATCATCGTTGGTGCTTCCGAAATAGTGTGAATCTGCGATTCGAAGCATGTGAATTAGCAATCAGCGCCACGACAGCACGATATCCGTCGATGCAAATTATGAAGACGCGCACCTTTGAGATGACGATCTCTGCATCCTTGACTGAGCAGCTCTTGATAGGCTCCGGGCTGGCCTGCACTGTACCCTCGACGAGGACAATCGATTCCGCAGTAATGCTCTGTGCCCATTTGACCATATGTTTCGATACTGCTTCCGGCTTTTGAGATAGCAAGCCCTGGATGGTAGATCCGCCCGACTGTCGGAACTGGAAGAAACACATCTTTGCACCTTGTGCGCGGGAATTTTGTACGCGCGCTCGGAACTGGACGAGCTCGCCGGCGCGAGATGCGGTAATGTCCTGGATCTTGGCACGGACGACGCCTGTGTGCCCAAGAGAACATCATGCGCAAGAGAACATCAGATCAGCCTGATGCGTCGAAAATGTGACACGCCCATCGGTACTCTTACCTGTGCGCTCCTGGGATTGATGCAACGGCTGAAGGCCATAATTTTGGGTGGCGAAGTCCTGCAGGGACACATGGGCAGAAGCGTGTAGGAAGAGCACGGTGCAGACAAAACGGTACGGTCAGCGACCTTAATGAGCGGACACTCGATGGAGTAAGTAGACGAGATGCACTCACAACGTCGGCAGCCTCTCGTGCGGCTTTGGCAGCAGCTTCTTTGGCCTCTCGTTCTATGCGCTTCTTCTCCTTCTCAGCCTCCTTCGCGGCCTTCTTGAGCTCGCTCTTCGAGGGTCCCTTCTTCTCTCCATCAGCAGCGCCAGCAGCAGGGTCGACCGCAGCGCTGTTGGATGTGCTGCATTGTCAAGCGTCCAATATAGCATGCATGAGAAAAAAGGCAATCGAGTCAGGCTAGGTCGGCATAGTAGTTGCAGGAGGAACGCACGCTGGCTGCTGATCTGCAGGCGCGTTGTGCGTGGGCGCAGCGGCTGTCGAGGCTGTTGCGGACGCTGCGGCCTGCTGTGCCTGCGATTCGTTCAGGTCTGCAGCCATGACGGACGTTTTGCAGTGGAAAGCTCGGGACGGCGGTGAAGTGCCAGTAGCAGGCGACAGTGCGCGCCTTGTGGTAGCTTTGTAGAAGTGGGAGACAGTAGGTGCTCGCAGATAAACGCTCGAACGCAGCAGTGGGCGAACGAGCATGCAGGTGCTGGACTGGCCGTTGAGTTGGGTCAAGGTCGAATTGCAGGTGGCGACGGGCGAGCTCGGAGATATCAGATGCTCCTCGCAGCATGGCACAGGTCCAAGGCGACAAGTCTTCGCGACTCTCTGGCTCTGGCTTCGCATCTGATGGACAGGAATCGCCGCAAGTGGCAAGCTCTCAAGTATTCGTATTTTATGCCTATGGTGCACGTGCCCATTTCAGAGCAGATTCGAATGCCTAAGCTTCGAGAGTCTAGGATAGCCACGCGGGATCTCTTTGGAGGGTAGCAACCTCTTATCAGTCGTGGCCTTGCTCTTGCAGTCTCAGCTATGCTGGGATACTCTGGTTCTACCTTCTGCGGAAATAGTTGCGCCCGTAGATGCCTAGAAGCGCGAGAGGGCGTCAAACAAAGTCAAGCAATAGTCGCGTTAGCAGACAGTCTTTCCACTTCTGATGCTCGTAAGACCTGCTTTGACATACCATCTCGCCACGTCGAGTCCTGTTTGCGGGACACATGCCACCAAAAGCATGGAAGCACCGCGAAGGCGAAGACCACGTTCATGAACTGTCAGAGGGTGGGATAGGGTAGTGGAGCGCAGAACAAGGGTAAACAATTCCAAAGAGAGCGAGTGAGAAACCTCAACCAATTAGGGACAGTCGCTGTCTGCTGATATTAGAAATCGACGTACAGCGAAAGAGACCATCGCGCCCCATCGACCGCTGTCGCTGACGCAGTGCCCGTACCCCTTTGAAACGAGACCAGAGAGTGTCAGTGTTATAGCGCAGCGCAGCCCATAATGGCCGAGAGAGATGCAAGCGCGCATCCCGAGACATACTCGGCCGTCCACATTGCAGGGCGCAGTGACGAGGACGGCACCGGCGATAATCCAAAAGACGGCGGTCCAGATCTGCAGAGATTCAAGAGAAGAAGACGATGCATATAAAAAAGCAGAAGTCGTTGTCATCCG
This sequence comes from Cystobasidiaceae sp. HBUAS51001, assembly GCA_003351005.1. Taxonomy (NCBI): domain Eukaryota; kingdom Fungi; phylum Basidiomycota; class Cystobasidiomycetes; order Cystobasidiales; family Cystobasidiaceae; species Cystobasidiaceae sp. HBUAS51001. Next base: position 50,333 of record KZ857209.1, on the reverse strand, counting down.
AAGTCAGTTACTCGTCTTCGTTGTTCCCTGACAACTAGTCGGCAAGAGTGCTCCACGTTACGCACCACCCAGATGGCAGCTACAAGGAACGGTAAAGCCCAATGACCGAGCATGCCCAGGAAAGTCCAGACGGACACAAAGACCGCAAATTTGACGCGTCCGTTGTTGGGTCCTACGCGATTTGCTACCCATTCGCCAGTCATGCCGAGCTCAACTACGGCGAAAAAGGCTAGCCGGCGGCAAAGTCGCAAGGGTGACCGAAGCGAAATTACAAGCCGTGGTAGCAAATCCCATACGAGTTGCGTGAGGAGCAGGCAAGAAGGACCCAGGTGAAGTTATGAAAAAAGAATTGAAGTTCAGCTTCTGACTGCTGGAAGGTACGAATAGGCTTTGCTAGATTCCTGCCAGCTTGACGACTCACCAAGCAGCGCAAAAGGCACGCAATGCGTCCAGAACTCCATGCTATATGCAGTGTGTCGATGCGGAATGTATCTGACGAGGTTTGCTGCGTTGTGAGTTGGCGGAAAGGTGAAAAGAACCAGCACGCGTCTGCAAACACTTCTTGGCGCAAGGCGATGCTTTGCATGCACGTGACGGCGGTGGCCGAGGCCGCCGCTAGTCCGGGCTCTGGTGAATGACCTCATACCACAGCTCATGCAGATACAATTTAGCCGACCGTGCAGTATACAGTATCATACCTTCCCTGCTGCTCGCCAGCATATGACTTGCGCGTCAGCCTGCATCCATCCTTGACTTCAGCGGTAAGTGCAGTGAAGCCAGGCGACGCCGCGACCTTCAGTCCGCCACCGCCCACATCGGCCGATGTTTTCTAGCATTGCCGAATTGCTTATAGAACTATGAGCATTCGCAGCTGTGGTAAGGTATCAAGGCTCGCCAGGCCAGACTGTATCTGCGATAGCTCGCACAAGCTTCAGCTTATTCTCCATGTCTTGTCGCTTGATTGGGTTCTGCAAGGGCAAGGCCGCCATTAGTTCCAGTAGGCGCCTTGCACAAAGGTACCCTCAGAGACTCTCTCAGACTCACTCCCTCGGCGTGGCTTGCGAATCCGCACTGTGCGCTCACTCCAACGCGTTTGAGTGCCTCCTCGCGGCTCTCGCCGTTACCAGCGGCGATAATATCGGCGGCCTGATAGACGCGCTCGACCATCTTGTCCTTGTCTTCCAGCTCGGGGAACTTCGACGAGAGAACGCCTAGAATGACGTTCTTGTTCTTGGGAAGGTGGCGGAGAGGCTCGAAGCCACCTGCTCGAGGGGTGTCATATTCGAGGTAGAAGGTGTTGACGTTCACTGGGTGGTTCAGCAACATCAGCATTTGTCAATTACTGAATACTGGCAAGACATACACTTTGTGAAAAGCTTCTCTGCAATGCGGTCGTAGGCGCCCTCGCTGAAATGGCGTCCGCCGATATAGTTGCCTCGACACAGATGAATGCCAAGGTGCATGTCCGCTGGTCGCTCAAAACAAGCGTTGTAATACTTCATGTACTTGTCGAACATCTCGTCTGCAGACTCTGTGTTCCCCTTGTCTTCTGCCCAGCCCTTCAGCATGGACTCTGAGCAGAAGTCTGCAATGTCACAATGACGAGAAACGAAGAGATCGTCAGTGAGCAACCCAAAGTTTCGCCGACAAGTAGGCATTTCGGGACCCACAAGCCAAGTTAGGGTCATCGATCTGTACGTTGCGCAGACCAGCGTCGTATAAGATCTTGAGCTCGACTTGGTACGCCTTTGCAGCATCAGCAAAGTACTCTTCATCATTTGCGTAGACGTCTTTCGGGTACGCGCGACCGGGCGCGTAGCGGAAATGGTACCAGGAAGGCGAGATGACCTGCACGAGACAGAGGAGAGACGCGGGGTGAGGTGAGCTAAAGACACAGGGCCAATAGAGATGGAATGACAACTGACTGTCAGCTTGATGCTGTCCCATTTCTCCTTTGGCACAATGCTTTGCATGAACTTGACTTCGTCAATATTGCTACTTTTGCCAGTATGGCTGATTCTGCCCGTGCACACAGTGACATTGTTCGGGACTGCCTTGTCGTGGAGGAAAGAAGCGACATCGGGAGCGTAAGCCCGGAAAATGCTAGCATCGTAGCCTTTCATAGATCCGGTCTGAATCTCTTGCATGCCGTTGAAGGTCTCCCATGTCCGGCCCCTAAACTTCAAGAATTAGTCAAGGGCCGACTTTCCACCAAATGGCATCCAGAAACAGACCAGAACATATGTCTGCGGTACTCGCCTGCAGATCATGCATCCCATGGATGTCAGAAGTCAGTACAAGTGTGTCACAGTACCGCCGGGCCTGTGAGAGAGAGCGGGATTAGAGCAATCGCTCACCATCGGTAAGTACATGAAGTCCGCAGTCCTGCTGGAGCTTGACAATACCGCGGACGGCCTCATCCTCGAGTGGAGGGAGCTCTGACGCAGATGCAGTACCCTTTGCAACGGCGTAACGCTTCTCGATGAGAGATTCTGGCCGCAGCAACGAGCCGAGGTGTTCTGCACGGAAAGGAGGACTTCTTGGTGCTGTCGATGCCATGTTTGTACGTACAATGTTCTGCGTGTTGTCCTCTGGAGAAGGAGCACGGCTGATTGCGGAGAGAATCAGCAAGTAGAAAGTGGCAAAATAGCTGTACCGAATGCGTGGCGGACGCTAGTCGCGCGGTGAGCTACATGACCTGCGATTCATAAGACGCCCAACACCGCGGAAGACCTTCGAGTGATGTATGAAACGCATTACCGTACAGCCTGGCTCTTACTACGTGATGCGGAAGTTAGTCTGTCGGTCGCCACACGGTCCTGCCTTTCCATTCGACCTTTGGCCGATTTGCATGTGTGCCATTGAATGAATACGAACAGAGCAGTCATTGATTAGGTAGCAGAGAGACGATTCCGCGGGTCTGTGTTACATCCTTCTGCATTCTATGCACTGCTCTAGCAATACAATGCTTTTTCTCGGTCGAAACGTCCGCCTAGCACGCCTAGAACATCAAGTTGGCAGCCATGTCGCTAAATGACATGCCACAGTCAGCCAGGTACACGCAGTACGGTATAAGCACCGCTTACACGTCGCCGTTTGCAGCGTCTAGCAATCTGACGGCTTCATCGCGGCTCACGCCCATGTTCGTCAAGGCTTCCACGCTTGCTTGCGGCCATCGACTGCCAGGTGCTCCACTGGCTTGTGATGCGGTGGGTGTACCGAGTGCACCCCCTTGATTAGTGGCCGCACTTCCGAGTGTTCTCCCCGCGCCGGAAAAGCCAGTATTCGGAGGCTGCTGCCCCGTGTGACCTGCGGACGACGACGCTGCTGCTGCTGCACCGAGGGCTGCAGCTTGGTTCGGCGCCGATGCAGGCATTTTTATGTTGCCATTTCTGCAGTTGATCTGCTCAGCTACAGGGCACATTTTGCGTAGGTACGATTGTCACTCACTCGTCTACTTCTACCTCTTCCTCCATCGCACTACTGGGCAGCTTGTGTTCGCTCAGGAATCGAATGTTTCTGCCTTGAATCACCAGGGCATTTTGGGCAAGGTCAATGCACGCCTGGTAGCGCTTGAGCATGTCTAGACCGAAAAGGAGTTCGACGCCTTTCCCCTGTCGGACGCAAACAAGGTTTGAAACCAACCATCAAGTCAGTATGGGAAGGTGTGCGAATTGGTGCCTGTAAGACGTGCAGCCTGCACGCTCGCAATCTGGCTGACAGGGATAGAAGAGACTCGAAACACAACCCACCTCCATTACCGTGAATGCGCATGGAAGGTAGAGATCGTCGCCGACCTTGATCTGCGCACTGTGTATCCGACCAAGGATACGTGCAGTGCCTACTCCACGCGCAACACCAGAGAAGCGCCGGTCGAGCAAACGCATGATCCTGCGTAGATGTTCAAGCACTGTTCAGTAAGCTCGTCTTGCATGCAAAAGCTGTTTTCTAAAACGCACCCGCAGCGCTCTGCACAGTCTGGGCTGACTGGAAAGTTTCGCCCTGTCAGCGCATTTGCTGTGGACGCAAAGCTAGCAAGAACCTACTGATCGTCGCTTGTGCTCCCGAATCTACAAAAGCTTTGACTGGGTTCCCGTTGACTTCGACATTGACGTAGAGCATCGTGACGCGTCCAAAGGATTCTGGCGAGAACTCCATTGCATGCTCCATGTTCTCGAGGACTTGCTGTTGCCGGATAGCTTCTTCAATCTTCTTTTGCGCTTCAATATCAAAGGGGTCTGCCATGACGAGCTCTTCCATCTGTCTCCTTTCTTCTTGCATCCTTCTGTATCGCTCCCCTCTGTCGTTGTAAAGCTGACGGAACTTTGCAGGGTCGTTTCGCGCGGCCTCTGCAATTTCCGGTTCGGTCTCTTCGAGCTGGCGCATCATCTGCGGATTTGCGAGAAGCTGTGCACGGGCATACTCGATAGCACTGTCTACAGAAGCGCCGGGCCCAGGCGCGGCAGCGGATGACGCGAGGTTGTTGCCTGCTGATCCAGTGGCGGTGGTGCCCGAAGTCGAAGCCTGGCGAAGGTCCTGGAGGATGAGGATTTCATCTTCCTTGACGCTGTAGTCCCGGAGACTCTTTGCCTTGTCAGACAGATGCACGTCGCCGTAGAAGATAGCCTGATCGGACGGTGCTATGCCAGACTGGCAAGGTTGACAGTCAGAGACACGGCGCGCGGTTCAGTCGTGGGTGGTCAGCCGTTGACCTTCAAAAATATGATCCAGAAGACCTACCTCTGCCTCGAGCAGCGCCATAATGTCACCTATTTCCTGAGCAGACAGGCAGTCCAGAATGCAAGCGGTGTTGCGTCAGTGTCCGTCTGTTACCACAAGGGCGTGCCTTGACCGCGGCGGTGGATCACCATTTCTTCGGCCACATCGACAGAGTACGCCTGGTCTTCAGTCGCGAAGGTGAGCCGCATCCTGGAGGCAGTGCCTGTCCTCAGAACAGTCTGATTGAACCAGCAAGGTAGCGATGGTCAGGGTTCCAAGCCGTCCACCGCTTTCGTGCAGCTCTCGAAGAGCGTGATCGGCGGTGTAGGTGTCTGAGCAGAGTTGCGGGTCCCGCGTGGGAAGATGCAGCACTATAAAAGCCTCTTGTTGTACAACAGCTTCGTATCTCTGCTTTTGCAATCAAGGAAAGCTCGAATGGACCTTCGGAACTTTTTGCCACCACTACCTCCATTGCAAGCAACGCGCGAACGCCACCAGCAGCAACCGACAGAAGCATCAGGATGGGGGGACAGCTTTTTGCTCGATGATTCACTGGCTTCAGACGCACTCTCTCCTCCATACTCTTCCTCAGCTTCCTCCCTCGGTTCATCGTCAAGTCGTTCGAGACCTTCTACAGCAGGGTCTTCCGTTCCTAGTCCCCCGCCTGCTCCAGCTTATGCGTGCAGCGAATGCAGCTTCGTCTGCCATACTCTGAGCGAGCTGAGACGACACAATGGAGTGCATGATCCCATGTGAGTCTCGGCTGCATTGTGCTGCAGAAAGTCCACAATCTGACATACTCAAATCGCGCGAAGCTCTTCAAGAGAGCTTGTTTCGGCTGGGAGACACACCTGCACCTTGTGTCCACTCGACTTCCGCACTGCCGACGAGCTGCTAGACCACTCGTACACTCATGGCGTCTGTTCCATCTGTGACGCGTGGTGCGGGTCAGCACAAGCTGTGATTCAGCACATGAGTGTGCATCGAGTCGGTGCGTATCCTCATGTCTGTCCGGATCACTTATGAATAGCGCCTGACAGTTTTAGATCGCACTCCCAGCCTTAGTGGATTGTCGGCGTCTCTGCAGGGCCTTTCGATGTCTTCGAACAGCGCAGGGTCTGGACAGTACGACTCTGGTTTGCGGCCGCGGCTCAGAAATCTGCGTCAGCACCTGGATGGGCCTTCGCAACAATCAAGAGATTTGATGAGGCCAGCGACTGGAGTGCCGTCGCTGTATGCTGATGGACTCGGAACATCAGCATCGCTGGGCACCTGCCCGCTCCTGTCGACCACGTACGGGGAAGAGCGGTATCATCGTGGCTCTACCTCGCGCAGATCAGGCTCGCAGAGTTCCTCGCCTCTTGGAGCATCGAGTCGCGAAGATGGCCTTGACTTGTTGGCGACGGCGGCAACTCTTAGAGCCAGGCCTTCGAGCGGTCGACTTGCCTCGAGCAGCTACCGCCAAAGCGAGCTCAGCAGCTTGTCGATGCTTGGAGCTAGTGAACTCGCTGCAGTAGGCCAGACCGCAAGTCGAGGAAGCCGAGTCGGGACCAGAGACCTTTCGAGCGCTTCATCACTGTCCCGTTCGATGACCAGAGCCGGACTTGGTCGATCAGATCTGCCAAGCCTCGACACAGGTCTGCAAATACGGGATACGTCGACTAGAGCTCGTTTGCTGGCACCAACGTCGGCGCTTCCACCGTTGAGGGAAAGGGGACTGCCCGACTTGCCTCCGCTGTCTCCATTGCAGGGTCGTAACGCTGGTGCCTCGCAGCGGCGGATACGCACAGCGGCTTCAGCATCTTCGTTAAGGTTTCAGACTCTTGGGCCCTCGAGACAGATGCCAGATGACGCATGAAGCGTGAATGTGGTCCTTTTCGAAGAGGATAGCAAGACAGGGAAGTGGGAACTTGGAATTTGAACGGAAGGGATTCTACAGCATATATAGACCATCAGCAGAAAGGCATGGACACTGACAAGGTATCAAAGAGCATCAGAATAGCGACAAGGACACTAGTTTAGCCATAGAAAGCACCATTCTGCATATTTCATCCATGTAGCCAGAAAATCTGTAAGTCACGTGCATTAGACCATCCATAGAGCTTGGATCCGAGCGTCGAGACCATCTTGAAGGAATGAGAGCACTCATACCAGTCAGAGCAGAGCTGAGCCATGACTGCCATCACTCCTCGCCCACCTCGCTTGTCGTCCGGGCTGATCGCGTCGACGAGGCCCACGAGGCGCACGCTCGTCTTCGTCTTCGTCTTCGTCTTCTGCTCCAACTCGACCAGCGAGTCAAGCGGGCCAGCGATGGCCAGCACAGACGGGATGGGCGCACCGTCCTATCACCACAGCCGCATCCCGACGGGCGAGATCGCAGCGATGCCCTCGATAGCGCTGACGCCCGCGATGATTGCCCAGCTCCTGGGAACGCTCGACAGGACCCGGCGCGAGTCGACCGTGTCCACCGCCTACTCTGTCAAGCAGGAGGAGTGCGAGCCGTATTGGATGCCACCCAGCCAGTACTACGAAGTGCCGCCCATGCCAGCGCCGCAACAGCAGCATCTCATGGACGTCGTCGAGGGACACGAGCCGCCACCGCCCGAGAACATCTATGCCCTGCCCAAACAAGGCACGAGCTATCAGCAACAGCAACCCCAGCAGCAGTCTGACGAGCTGCAGCTAATGACTCAGGAAACCTACTACGAAATGCCATTGGCCGAGCAGATTCCCTTGGATCCGCTGCCCATGCTCGCCGAGGTCCCTGAAGACACCTATCAGCTGCCCTCGCCTATAGAAGGCGCATTTGGACCGACCAGACGAACCTGCCAGTGGTGCCAAAAGACGTTCGCTCGTGCTACAGACTGTCGGCGTCATGAGCGCATTCATTCGGGCGAAAAGTGGGTGCTTTGCTGTTCCTACCCGTTGCGCAGGTTTCCAGGAACCAGGCTGATGCTTGGACGGATGTTCTGCAGACCACACAAATGCTACCTGTGTCCAGCAGCATTCATCCAGTCGAGCGCCCTGACAGTTCACATGAGAACGCACACAGGCGAGCGACCGTTCGCGTGCAGCTTCTGCGGCAAAGGCTTCAGCGATGGCAGCTCACGCAAGAAGCATGAACGAACGCACCGAGATGGTAGGGCCAGGATCACTCCTCTTTCTCTGCCATTGCAGGTTGGACTGATGAAACGCTTAAACATTGCAGTCGTCCCCGAAACTGCTCCAGAGGTCAAGAAAAAGTCGAAGACCGGCAAAGGCGTTGTGAAGGCGGAGGAACCGCTCCTAGCGCCCGAAGAGCTCTTCTCTTGCCCTTTCTGCCCAGATTGCACCTACACACGCAAAGACGTAAGCCCTGTGCCTTCCTTATGCAGTAGATACTTGGAAGCTCACAGGCCTTGCTCTCCGTCTTATTCCCCCTTTCGCCTCGCAGAGCCTGCGAAAGCACATGCGCCGCAAGCACGAGGTGCCAGCAAGCCGCACGCTCGTGCGAGTACGAGAGGACTACCAGCCGGAGCTATACGAGGAGGAAGAAGAGGGAGAAGAAGAAGAAAAAATTGCAGAACCGCCTTTGCCGCCGCCTGTCAGGATGAAAAAGGGGCTCCCTTCCCCGTTCTTATCCCGCTCCAATTCGGCGTCATTGCAGGACGACGCCCTCACTTCTGCCTGTTCAGATGGGGAGATCCAGTCCGCCCTCTTTTCGCCCTCTGGCACCTCTTCGCGTAGCTCCTTCTCCTCCGCCGCTGGCAGTAACACTCTCGCAGCGGGACGGGAGCGCGTCTTTGCTTCGCGCAAAGTGCAGCCCATCCCCGTGCCGCACAAGCACGCTACGGTCGCATCTGCAGAAAAAGTCTGCGAAAATGGTCGCTCCCCAGCGCCAATGGGATCTTCGGAAGCGCTATTCGGATTCTTAAAATTCAGCAGTTCGGCATCAAATCATGCCGATGCGCCTCTAGCTCAGCAGCAAGATCCATTCTCGCAGCGCTCCTCGGGGACAGCACATGTTCGGAAACCATTGGCTCGCGTTCCTAGCATCGGATCGCCATGGGGATCAATGAACAGTCCGCCAAAATCGCACGCTCAGCTCGCCAAGGAGCTCAGCGAGATGTACAAGTGAAAGATTGTCGCTCTACCGATTTGAGTTCTCGTGCTTCTGCAACAGCCGTCTTTTCGCTTGAATGAGCTTGATGCCCGGTGGGCTAGACTGACTTTTTCAGGAGGTCAAGGGCTGATATAGCTGTATAAGTGCTTTCCAGTGTACAATATACGATTATCTTATAGTTTTCCGAATTTTGTAGTCGTCGTTCGCAAACTGCTCTACTGCTGCACGAAGATTGCGCGACAGATCCAGGATGGAGAGGCCATTAGCGCTGATCGACTTAACGCCGGAGCCTGCAGCGCAAAGCGACTAAGCCACAGAAAGGCACAGAAGCTACATAAATTGAGAATGCAAGGTAGTTAGAAAGAAGGGTGGTCGCCAAGCAAGCATAAGATCGTATTTCTTGATGTCTGCATCGTTTTTGGTTTGGATGAAGGCTGCGACAGCCTGGGTGATATTACGACAATACTATTTCTTCATGCCACAATCTGTTGAATGTCTGTGACTTCGATGCTGAAAGTCTTGCTAGTGCTGAGGTATGCCTTTTCAATCTGACCGAGCTTCTTGCGTCCCGCCGCACCTGCTCCCGACGAGCTGACCTGCGCCTGCGTACCAACGCCATTCAATACGTCTTTGACCTGTTTCGCAAACTGCACTAGATTCTGCTTGATCTGTTCTTCTGTAAAAGTCGCTCGCCCAATAGAGACAGATACCATTCCACGGTCTGATGAATCTGCTTTGGAAGTTGATTTGGGAGGACCGATGGGCATGCCTAGCCAGTCGAGACCACCTCGCGCTTCGCGGACGGCACGAGCGATCTCCTCTGTTACTGTCCCTCGCTTTGCAGAAGGCATCAAGCCTTTGGGACCGAGTATCCGTGGCAAGGTGGATCGGGTGATATGCTGTAGTTGATCTGGCGCTGCAATGAGCTTGGTGGGTTGCACGCGGCCAGTGACGATCTGCAGTGGAGCAAGTTTCAGTCGCATTCTCAATGTTTCAATTGCTACAGCTCACTTCATCGATGAGCTCCTTTCCGCCAACAACGTCTGCTCCTTCCTGGCGCGCCGCATCGGCGAGCTCGCCCTCTGCAATGACAACAATGGTATCCTTCTTCTTCGCACTGCTCGCGTCATGCTGCAGGAACGTTCTCCCTCTGAGCGAATTGATATTGACGCTGGCCGCGAGTTTCGAGAGCAAGACGAGGTCGACTGCCGATGTTGTGTCGCCGGCTGAGAAAGCCTTGAGCGTGCGTATGGCCTCACTGAAGGGCAGCGCGGTGGGAGAAGGAGGCGTAGGCGTCTTGCTCGTCTTTGTCTTGCGCTTGCCTGTTTTTGAAGCTGTCGAGGCGCTCCGACGTGCGGCGGCGTGGCTGCAGCAGCTCGCTACAGCTGGATTTGCCAGCACGGAGCGGCTGGAAGGCGCAGAGCACGGCGCCAGCAGGATGCGTGCAGACTGCACTGCAGCTCTTGATGTAGAGGCCTGCATGGCGAGCGTGTCGGATGTGACTGGTCTTCGAGTGATAGTCAAGAGGCAAAAAGATGTGAAGAGAGGCAGCTTGGAAGACGGCGGCCTGGCTCTTGACCGATCTCGCCCAACACGACGTCGAGGGGCAGCAGTGTCAGCTTCGCACAACCACACGCGGACAGCCTACATCATGGCCGAAGTCGCGGCACCCGTCGAGGTCGCCGTTGTTCCACCTGCAGCGGACTCGGCGCCAGTTCCAGCGGCCTCGACCTCGACAGCAGCTGCAGGCAGCATGGCAGTTGACGGCGAAGGAGCTGCAGCCGCACCAACAGCAGTGAATGGAGATGCTGCAGACGCAGAGAAACCACCAGCTGGACCGCCCGCAGTCGAGACGCTCTACATCAATAACCTGAACGAAAAGGTGTCGCTCAAAGTCATGCGCCAGACGCTCAAGAACCTGTTCAAGTCGTATGGCGTCGTGCTCGACGTGGTGATGCACAGGAACATGCGCATGCGTGGTCAGGCCTTCATCGCCATGACAGACAGGCAGGCAGCCGGAAACGCAGTCAAAGAGACTCGAGGATTCCCGCTCTACGGCAAGCCGCTCAATGTCGCTTTTGCACGGACGCCCGCAGACGCTGTCGTCAAGCGAAAGACACCAGACTTGCTCGATGTACACCTTGAAGAGCGCAAGAACCGCAAGAGTGGGCCGATTCTCGACCAGAGACTTGCTATTCTTCATGCTGACGATGATCTCTACAATCATACAGAGCTCTCGCGGAGACGGAATCCGTTGCGGAAGAAGGCAGCTGCTGCTAAAGGAGCTGCCAAGTCGGGTGCGTTACTACCTCGTACACAAGCAAGGATGTGTGTCGTACTGACCTGCCCTGCAGCCGCCGCTGGAGGAGACGGAGCCGCTGCCGCTCCCAAGCGGACAATCGTACAGATGCCAGACGAATACCTCCCACCCAACAAGATTCTCTTCATCCAAAATCTGCCAGAGACGACGTCAAAAGACGATCTCGAAGGCATCTTCAAGCCTTATCCAAATTTGCACGACATTCGTCTCATTCCTGGTCGAAAAGGCATCGCTTTCGTCGAATACACGGACGAGGCATCGTCTACTGTCGCGAGGGAGGCTTTGCACAATTACAAGGTCGACGAGGACCACAAGATGAAGGTGTGTGCACTTGCATTGAACAGTATGCTGCTAGCTCTCGCTGACAATGCATCTTCTGGCTCCCTCACTGCAGGTCACGTACGCCAAGCAATAGTAGCATCCGCCGTCATTGTAAAAGCCAGCTCTCGAGCGGACCATTGTATCATATTAGGAACAGGCAGTGTGGAATGGCATGCAGGTCGCTCGTCAGCAAGCTTCTTCTCAGATTAGAAGCAGCTCTTGCCACATCTTCGCTTTTTTGAATGCCACAAACGTTGTCGACGTTCATTGCTCTCACCAATTCAACAATCCACACACTTAGCAAACATGGCCAGCACATATTCTTTCCTGTCGATGGGCAACCCGTACGTGTGCAGTGTGCGCGCTGTATACATGGCTGTAGCTCACCATTGCCCGTCCTCACCATCAGCCTGCTCGACATGCAGGTCACAAACGGCGAGGAGCTGCTTGAAAAGTACAGCCTCAAGGCCAACGACGCCATCCTCGCCGAGGGCAAGCAAAAGGAGATGTGCGTCATATATAAGCTGTCTCCTTGACGTCGCCTTGTATCCCGGCTGACGCTGCTGTGCCTCGCTTGATGGTTCCCCAGCTACAAGGACCTCGAGCAGAATTACAAAGTCACCTATGTCGCGGGTGGAGCTGCCCAGAACTGCGCCCGTGGTGCTCAGGTGGGCACATGTTGCATGCATAATCAGTTTTCAAGCCAAGTGGTACTGATGCCGTGCCTCTGCCCATTTCTAGTACGTCCTGCCACCAAACTCCACCGCCTACATCGGCTGCGTTGGCAAAGACGGCCTCGCGGACCAGCTGCGCGCCGCAAACGACAAAGAGGGTCTCTACACTCCCTATCAGATTGTCGACGGCATCCAGACAGGTGCCTGCGCGGTTGTCATTACTGGCCACCACCGCTCGCTCTGCACCGAGCTCGGCGCAGCTGAGAAGTTCGACAAGTCCCACCTCGAGAACGCAGAGGTCAAGAAGATCATTGATGGCGCGAAATTCTTCTACGTCGAGGGATACTTCCTCACGCATGGTCTGGAAAGCACGCTCATTGTTGCCAAGCACTCGCACCAAGCTGGCAAGGTGTGTCACTCCAGACTTCATCATGCATACGGCATCGCAGGACAGTAAAGAGTTGACATGGTCTTTTTTTGATGCAGACCTTCGCCATGAACCTGTCCGCACCCTTTATCCCGCAGTTCTTCAAGAGCCAGGTTGACGAGGTCATGCCTTATATTGATATTGTCATCGGCAATGAGAGCGAGGCAGAGGCCTTTGCCGCCTCGCACGACTTTGGCGTGAGTTGTGTCCCAAGCCTGCCTGTGCATCATTCTTGCGGCCTTTCATCCTGAGTTCATGTCGATACTGCAGACCAAGGACATTGCCGAGATCGCAAAGAAGATTGCAGCGCTGCCCAAGGAGAACAGCTCGCGCCCACGTATCGTAGTCATCACCCAAGGTCCTGAAAACACCATCGTTGCCGATGGCAATGGCTCGCACAAGATCCACGATGTCGCCGCTATTCCCGATGACCAAATCGTCGACACGAATGGTGCCGGCGACGCCTTTGCTGGCGGTTTCTGCGGAGCCATTACGGCTGGCAAGTCGGTCGATGAGGCCGTAGAGGCTGGCCACAAAATGGGCGCCATGTGCGTTGGCCAGGTTGGACCTGCGTACAAGTGGCCCAAGGAGAAGATCTTCTAGATGAGACACACTACTACCCTCTATAGACAAAGTTTGCAGTATAACCCAAAAAGGGGAGAGAAGCAGTCGACCTTGACATCCTCCCACAGTTTCAACAGCATGTAGCATCTCAGGACGGATCCAATACCCGTTTCTTTCCCGCATCGGCTTGACCTTTCTTTGCAATCTTAGAATGCATCAACTGCAAGGTTCTTGGCGAACACAACGACATGTGAATGAGGTGCATGTTGCAAATCGCATATTGCTACATCTTCGGCATCTTCAGTCCTCCGGTGCCAGGTCTAGGCGCTTGTAGACGTCCATGATTCTGTGTGCGCCCAAGTCAGCTTCTTAACCTTGCATCAGCTGCGGACAGATGGCAGTCACGTTATTCTCTCGAGGTCTGCGATCTTGGGTGTTGAAGAGCATGTCAATATCACTTCATGAGCTCGAATCAGGAGCTCCGAGCAGCCATGCTCCTGCTCACTTTGCCTATCAAAACGCAGCAAGCGTCCTGCAAGAGCACAAAGGGTTCCAGCGGTCATTCGAGGTAATCAGAGCGCCCCAAGCAACAAATGTACCTTTCGCTCATTGTACTGCGTGCCCAAGAGTGGTGGATAGGTGTGAAGTCGTCGGTGGCGTACACTATATATCCAATACTTGCAGTCAACCCACCTCATTCAGCGCGGCGATGTGTGCCTTTACGATCTTTTCGCAGTCGACTCCAGCAAGCGCCTCGTCTGCCTCCAGCTTTGCTATCTCCTCCTTGATGGCCAGATAGCGCGCGTGTCGAGCTTGATCGGCCTGATGCACGCGAAAGCGCGTCAGGATTGTTGTTTCAACAGATGGAAAGAGCGCTGCATCAGCGTGTCGGGCTAGCGAAGTGGCCTGTGGCACTTGAGACTTACCTTGGACAGGCCTTGACCCGCCATTGCACGAACCACCGCACAGTCGTAAGTGCAAGAGCAGCCTGGCCTCGTCTGCTCGGACAATAGCCTGTCGAGTGGCAAATACTGTGCGAGAAGTAGCTTATTCAAAGAGACGAGGAGCTCAGGTTGTCATGCGATTGCTATTGACACGTCGGAAACGTGTGACCGAAGTCCTCCTGCCTTTGGACAACAAGCCAGCTCGAAGTCCAAGCTCACAAACACACAAGTTCAGACACAATGGCACATCACACCGTTGCCGAGGCAGTGAGCACACTCTGATGGTCGGACCATGCACACCCCACCTTCCACTTGCGTCTATCGGACAAGGCGAGCCATACGTCTCTGAGCAGGAGTCGGGCAGAAGACGACTTTGAAGCTGCCGCTGTCGATGTTACCTGAATGCACGATGGTTTGGTCAGTCTTTCGGCTACCTCGTGGCATCAATACTAATTGGTAATGATGGCGTACCTTTAGTCATGGCCTTGTGATCATCAGGATTGCCGTATGATTGACTGGAATCGCAGCCCGCAGCAGGGCAGACTTTGTCTTGATCACCACCGAGTAGTGCCAATCCCAGGGTAAAGCCTTGAGCCTGCACCCGACATAGAAGCATTCAGCATGGACCAGTTCAGGAGCAGTCCAGAATCATGCTTAGGTTCTGACATTGGACAGGTTGATATAGACATTGTTGGATGGCTGCTGAGGATCTTTGTAACCGTATCCGAATCTGGATCCGGACAGTCAGCTCAATATGCTTCTTCAGGGTAATCTTTGCGACGGCACGTACTCTGCAACACTCATAGGTTTCGCGAGATCCTATCACGAGATGCGAGTGCATCAGCTGGGTGCCCGAAGCAAGCAACTCCGTTCCCCTCTTACGGCGTAGTCGGTGCATTTCTGCCCGCCAGGGCATCCGCCAACATCGCAGGTCATGCTCTTCCAAGCGGACACAAGCTGATTCAGTCCTCTTTTTCAGCCTCAAATCAGCCCCGGCACCTACAGCGCCTGTGCCGTTGCATCCTGTGCGTGCCCAGACTCGACCGCCCACCTGTAACCGATGGTTTTTGTCAGTATACAAGTGTAGACGCCCGGCGTTGTGCAGTACACACCCAATTAATCGGGGGTTTGATGACAAAGCTGTCGCCCTTTTTCATGGGCCCAGAGCCTGTATACTCAGAGCCCAGCTAATGCACCACGTCAGTCCAAGTTGAATGCGATGTTGATCATCTTTGCTCACCTGAGGGTAGGGACGAGGAGGCTGAGGGCCATCCTCCTTGAAATTGAAGTCGTGCTGAGAGGCAGCTGCCCAGACCTCAAAATCGCATTGATTGACTGCCGTAATGATATAGGCGTGCGCAGAGGCAGCGAGTGCAGCAACAGTGACCCAGATGGAGTTGCGCATTGTGGCTAGCAGTGGTATGTCCAAGTGACTGTCGGGCGAAAGATAGAGAGTGGTTGGGGATGGCAGGCAGAGGGAGAAAAAGGCGAGGACGAGGTTTCCTGCCGCTACCGGCACCGCGGTTGTTCGCTGCCAGCGCTATAGCGAGGAAGTGTGCCATGCTGACTAGTGTAAGGAGCAGCAAATGGGACTCTGCCGACCGGCAAGTCACCGAGTTCTGGCCGTCCACGACTCTGTACCAGCTCCGCTGGATCGTCTTCTATCCGCACAGTGTGGTAATGGGCTGGCTCTACGTATGTTAGCCAGGTTGAGATCGCATGCAGGCCTAAAAGGAATGGCGGTCGACCGACTCTCGCCCTAGCCAAGGACACCTGCAGAGGCTCCGCTTGCTCTGAGATCCAGTCCGACAGGTCAGCACGACGTCACACACGTCTTGCAGGCTCGGTGTTTGCTTCGAGAATACGCCCCTCAGCTGCTAGAAAGGCCATTGCTGCAGGCATGGGGCTGTTGACCACAACAATAGAATGATCAGATTGCCACATGAAGCCAGGCCTGCTTCAGGAGTCATCACTTTCGTCCTCGTCGTCTTCATGTAGCGGATCTGCCAATAGCGATGTTCGTTTTTGCTGCGATTCGTGGACGCCTCTCCACTTGACAGCTTTCGTTACAGCTTTGGAGAGGTTCTCCAGGCTGTGGCCGGCGTTGTTGGCCCGGATAATGTCCAGTATAGAAGCGCATCCTTTTAAGGCATCAATTCGTCTACCCACCAAGTCGGCATACCCGGCAGAAGTGATAGACAGCCAGAAGACTTCGGATTCAGCTTCGAGTGCAATATATAATACGATCGCCGCCCTGCAGAAGGCAGAGAAGTCAACAGAAGACAGTCGCGTTGGTCACCCGGGAGCACGCACCTCTTCTTTTTTTCCGATAAAGGCAGTCCAATCTTGGTAAAGAATGCGTCCTCTTGCTTTCGAGTGACCACTCCCGCGTCCGATAACGTAGACCGAGCGACCAAGGTGTGTATCTGTTTGACTGCATCCTCTCTGAGCGTTTTCGGGATAGGTTTATCCCAGCGAGCAGGCGATAAGACAAAGCTCAAATCCCGCGCCACAGGTTGGCCACCTGCTGGCGCCGATGGCGTGAGCTTCATGCAAGTGACTGATAGACTCGACAAGCTTACTCTCCTCCAAAGGTTGCAAGTTCGTGACCCTCACTCTCGCGTGACTCTTTTTAAACGGAGCTTGCCAACCGGTTTTTACAGCTCCAACCACAACGCTACCCCCGGACAAGTTCGTCTTGGGTGCAATAATGCTTGTGCGACCTGCATTGGCAGATGGGTCGAGCTGCGGGCCGCTCCTGTTCAGTAGGTTCTGCTTGGGGGCGACTACGCTTGTGACTGCGGCGAAAGATTCAACAACAGCTCGCCTGAACGTGCGTTTCAATACTCACATTTGCTGGGGCCGGCAGCTGTGGAAGCTTTGGGCACTGGCGCCCGCGGAGGAGACACGACCGGTACTGTCGACCTCACACTCGAGACGGTGCTTCGCGTGTCTAGTGTGATGGTCACGTCGTGAACTTGATGGTTCCGCTGTGAGGACTGATGAGGCCAAGTCTCGAGCTCAGCAGCAGGCGGTATTTGCACGTCGCCAGGCCAGCCATCCGCATTTCGCTCCGCTTGAACCGAGTTGGTGCGCGACAGCTCCCGGTTAATGCGCTTCTTTGGTATCCAGACTCTTTCTTCGTCATGTTCGGCGATTGCATGGGCAGCGCGGCCCGTGAAAGGTTGCTCAGCTTCTCTAAGGTCATCGACATGGGGTGCTTCTTGGTCCTCGGGGACCTCTGTGATTGTATCGCTGCGTCTGCGTCTTGATCTACGAGCCTCTTGATCATCTGGCTCACCCTCGAGCGGTCTCTTCTTTGAAAATTCCGAAGCTTTAGCAAAGCCCGGCAGACCTTGTGGGAGCGGTGGCGGTGGGTTGTCTTCCAGATCATCCCCCTCAACAGTAGCAGAACGACTGCGCAGGTCGCATTCGACGGTGGCGGATGCATTCTCATCTGCTTCATCCCACTCCTGCTCTGCTTCATCCTGTATGCGGGGCATTTGGGTCATGACCATTTCTTGTGGTTCTAGCGTATCCTTCAACCCTGCCACTTGCTCTGGGTTGCGGCAGACATCGCAGAATTTGTCACAGTAGCTCGTCTTCATGCTGTCGTCGGGTTTCTCGTCGAAGTATCGACCTATGTCGAGGAGCGGCACACCGTGAGGATCTTCACCGCAAAGTGATGTGTACGAGTCTTACAGATGAGGACATGTCGACACTGCTTGGCGTTCTCGGCGTATTTGATTAGCTGAAGACCAAAATGTTATCCACGTCGCAACAGCGCTTGCTGCGTTCGGTCTGTCCTACCTCATCGATGCTCCTCTTAGGGTTGCTTGCCACGTCAGAGGTTCCAGCCTTCTTCTGCCGGGCATTGTGAGCTTTTCCAGCCATGTAGCGTACAGCTTCTGCGTCGCCGCGAGAGTAATACAACACGCATCTCGACGCGTGGCCGTCTCGACCAGCCTGCGCGACAGCTCAGCTAGACTTTCCTCACTGTGTACGACTTGTGAAATGCGCACTCGTCCTGTCTCCTGATAATAGCCTTCGAATGACGTCGGTAGCTGTAAAATCACCTGATCAGTCATGGTTTTAAGCAGCTGAAGGTCTAATCACGAACATCCCAATGGATGACATAACGACAGGCTGGTGCATCGATGCCCATGCTGAGTACCCGGGAAGAAGATCAGATAAGGATACACTGTTATTTTGATGATAGCCAACTTGGCTCACCCGAATGCTACAGTGGCAACTGTTGGAAAGAATACTCAATCAGACTTCCTGCCACCGAGCAACGCCCGCTAGACTCGCCTATCACGTCAACGCGTTTCTTGCCTTCTTTCGCCAGGATAGCAGCGTCCTTCCACTGAAGTGCAGCCAGGTCACACGCCTTGCTGGAAAGACCACGGTGATACGCAGCTGCAGAGATGCCCTTGTTCCTCAAAGCGGCAGCTACTTGATCACACGTATCCTTCTTCCTGCAATAGATGATGCCGGAAATCACCTTTGCTTCGTCCTCGTCCAGGTCTTCAACAGATTTGAGCTGCTTGCGGCGATACAGCTTGGTGATGAATGTGGCGATATCCTCTAGTTTCTTCACGAAGTTGTCACCAAGGAAGCGTACTTCATAATATAGGTTCTGAAGGAGCGTAGCGATTAGCTCGTAGGAGGCCAGGTCTTCAAGTCAGGTCGCTGCCTTACAATACGATTGAAAGCTGCGGACAGTGAGCGTTGATGCGGGCTGATAAGCCTGTATCTCGAGGCAAGCCGTCTATGAGTCTGCACTCACAGTGTACAACGTGATATAGCTGGTCCTGGCATAGATCAAGAGAAAGAATAATATCGTTACGGACCCTGCAGACTTCTCACATCAGCACAACGCACCCCGCACTGCCGTTGTCCACCCACTGCCGGGTTGCAGACGCGGTCAAAGCCATGATTGGCACTCGAGGAAACATCCGACGAAATTCGCCAATCTGCTGGTATTCCTTGCGGAAGTCGTGGCCCCACTCGCTGATACAGTGTGCCTGAGAGGATAGTTAACATAGACCGAGTAAGGCCCAAAGTCACACCGTCATCTACAGAGATGCTGCCTACCTCGTCAATGACTAGTCTCGCCAGCTCGCCTTGTCTGTCAACCACCTTGAGCAGGTCGCGGAATTTGGTCGTCGCCAGCCGCTCAGGAGTCACTGAGAAAGGTAGACATCAGCTGAATGCAATGCTACGGTGGATCGCAACATGTGCCTACCATAGAGAAGACGGTTCTTCGGATGACCGGAACGCAGGTCTCTCTTGATCTGCGCGGGAGTCAGCTCTAATTGACAAGCAATTTATTCTTTTTGTTACTCACGAGCTTGACTTCTTCTGCATCGGTCTTTGATGACAGCATTGCACATTTGATGCGAAGCTTTCGAAGGTTGTCGACCTGGTTTTCCATTAAAGCTGGGGAATACATTGTATGTTTCAGCTGCGTGGTGCTTAGTGAGAAGGAAGACTACGCACACAGCAGCGGCGTAACTACAATAGTGACGCCGTGCTCCTCTGCGACTGCCGGGACCTGAAAGCAGATCGACTGCGTTGACCGGCAGTGATCAGCTTCATGCGTATGTGCGAGAGTAACGCAAACTTTGGGAGCACACCTTGCCCATCCCGGTTGGAGCTATGGCTAGAATGTCAAAGCCTTCATATGAATCACGATGAACATGCGTTAGCCTCTCAACAGCCCATTTCGATGGGTATTCAACATCACGTGCCCCGAACCGCCGCGTCCATGATCTCGCGTTGTTTGCCTTTGAACTCGGTCTTTTTGAAGACTGGCAGGGCACAGCGTAAGCGAAGTGCAGTCAATATTGACTGTATGTGATCTCACTGTGCTTAAAGGTGTGCTCAACTTGAGGAATAGCCATATTAAGCAGCTCAGCTCCAACTTGCAAACAACTCTTGCTGATCGCTGCGAGCGACTCACTATCGACATGGCCTCGCGGCTTGCGCATGTTGGTCCAGACGCCCTTCCTGAGGCTCGCCAGCTGCGTCATGGGCGGAGCTCTCGCCAGCAAGTCATGCTGGTCAGCCAGGGCAGGCGTCCTGATGCTCGCGCTCAAGTCGCTGGTGCCGCCAGATCCCGTGCTGGCGCTGATGGCCTCATCCTCGATGTCCGTGGACCCCCGGGGCGTCTGCCGCTCCATGTCGTGGCAGTCGTCGCCTTCAGCCATGGCAGCTTCATGTGTGCGGCAAGGCGCGTCGTTGTCGGTGGAGAAGAGACAGCGACACATCCGCGACCACTCGCGACTTGGGCTAAAGGGCGCGGTGGCAAAAGTACCAATGAAGAATTGAAGGCACGGCAGATTGGGCTATTATAGTACACTGAGATGGCCTCAGTTGACTTCAGAAGCTGTGTCCGGTTGCTGACCCTGCTCCATCCGTCTGTAGAAGTATACATGGCATGAGCAGACTGGAGCGTGATCGAGGCATTGCAAGTGCGTACACTTCGAGCGCTGAAGACTGCCTAGCACGACATTGTTACAGGCGCAAGGATCAGCTCATGTGATACGATCACAAGCTCTTGGTCCGACTTCCGACTCGTCGCTGCTAGACTCGTGCGCACATGCCTACGATGATGGTGGCAACTGCCGACAATGTGCACCGAGTTGAACCCACGTCGCGCCTCTTCTCCTCTGCTCGACAAGCATACAACCTCATTGACAAGATGCGAATAGCTATCACAGGTGCACTGCATGCGCCGCGAGCCCTGTGCCCTGACTGACAGCCATTTCTCTCCCTCGCATCTCCGCTGTCACGCAACATCTCCCCGGCATCCCGCTGGTGTCATGTTGGGCTTTTGCTGCGGTCAACTATGCTGTACTAAACGCTCTTTAGGGGCATCTGGTACGGAGCTACGATTTCTAATTAATTCTTGAGATTCAGACTGACTTTCATGGCCTCAATAGGTCTTGTCGGCAAGCGAGTAACGCAGTACTGTCTAGACCAAGGGCACTAGTACGTGAGACTTGATATGTAGAAGGCTGCTGGTACTGAACTTCTGCCTCCTCACTATAGTATGGTCAAGATTGACTTGCCGGGAACAAATTCGCAAGACCAGCCCAACAGCGAGTTCCACGGCATCAATGTGGCGGAGGACTATGATGCTCTTTTTGGAGCTTTTCGAGGCTGCGATGCCGTGATACACTTTGCCGCCATACCAGCACCGGGAGGTGCAAACTCGGATGCACGTGTGAGTGTACTTGATACTGCCGTGTTATGAGAGGCCCAGGCTGAGGCATCATCTTGTAAGGTGTATTCGATAAATAGCAACGCTAGCTTCAATGCATTGCACGCTGCTGGAAAGCTGGGTATCAAGAAGATCTGTCAAGCGAGCTCAGTCAACGCCCTCGGACTGGTGTTCTCGCAAAGACCGATGGTTTTCGACTCTTTCCCGTACGTGATCTAGTCATGGGAGGAAACGTAAACCAGTAATACTGAGTACTAACATAATATATGCGGCTTGCAGCATCGAGGAGGTCGGTACCCCATGCGTACGGAGTACAAATTGACAAGCTAAAGCACGCATTGCAGAACGACAAGCCCAGAATATCAGACGCATATGCTCTGTCCAAGCAAGTCTGCGAGACACAAGCGGATGCAATGGTCTACTGGTTTCCTGGCATGTCGATAGCTTCTATGCGTTTCCATCATGTCAATCCGCTCAGCATATGCCGCAAGCGTTTGGCGGACGATGTCGATCTTGGCGCAAGGGAGCTTTGGGGCTGGGTCAGTCCAGACGCAGTTGCGCGTGCGTGCTTGATGTCCATCGAGGGTGACCACTTCGAAGGTCATGAAGGTAAGCATTTCGTCCAGATTACTCGTTGATGCAGAACTTTGGCAGGCGCTGAATCTGTCTGTGTAGCGTTTAACATCGTCGCACCAACGACCGTGTACGAAGACAAAGCCAGCGCCGACCTCGCAAAACGATACTATCCAGACACACAACTCAAAGATCTCTCTGGTAACAAGAGCTTCTGGAACTGTGACAAGGCGAAGCGTATACTAGACTGGGAACACACCGAAACAGAATGATGACGAAAATGCGAATTATCGATAATTGTGAAAGCTCAAGTTCAAGTAAAGGTCCAGCTCGTAAAGTTGTGATACATAAACGCCGGATCATTGCTTCCAACTTTGATAGCTAGGCGGCGACGAGTGCATGCCAAGACTGCACTTTGCACACTGAAGATGCTGCTGCTACTATTTCGTCTCTTCTAGAGCCATCACCGCATGATGCAGCCATCGCCTTCGTCGGAAAGTCGGGTACCTGACAGGCAGCTCACTGTTCAAGGGAATGAAGAAGTCCCAGTCCTCTCAGCTCACGAATGGGCTCTCAGACTGCCTACAGCTTTTCTCACCGATTTTACATCGTCCAGCATCGCAATACACTTCGTCGACAAAAGGCAGCGTGCCGCAGTCGACGCCTATCGCCTTCGCCGAAAAGGCCTCGTCGTATGCCTGCGGACAGCCCCCACACGACTCGAGCGTCGTCTGTGTATCGATGCACTGGATCATCAAATTGTCAAATCAGTCTGATCACACCGGCACAGCGGGGCTCAGAAGTCTCACCTCGTATCCCGTGACGGTACTACAAGCCGTCTGTCCCGCGGCGCAAAAAGCATGGTTGCTAAACCAATCATGTATAGCCCCTCGCCTATCTTTTGGGTTATATTGACCCGAATGACTATGTCTTTTTGTCTTCAAGCGGGCTTCCTGACTGGGCGCAACGGAACCTGATAGGTCAACACTCGGTGCCCCGGAATCTGATGGACCAGGAGCTACTCGTGCGCAAAGCCAGGTCTTGGTGTCGCAGAAGGAAGTCGCGCAGTTCGATACTGACGAACAGGCGGACCCTTCTGGCATGCCGCCTGCGGGAGGGGCGTCGCATCTTCCGGAACCACCACTATCGTTGACCGGGCTGCAGCTGCCGGACAAGCATGTCGCGTCGCCAAGGACGCAGCTTGCTCGGTCTCCGCCGCACAAGCCATCGACGCCGCAAGCAAAGTATCCTGCATCATTCCGAACACTCTAAGCTCACGCGTCCAGTGTGCTTTAAAGGTGATTTTTTGGTGGACCCACCCATACAGTCGAGATCTGAGGCGCAAGACCAGCCCAAATATCCTGCACATCGTCCTGAAGAACAGCTGCCATAGTCGCAATCTTGGGATGTCCCGCAAGGTGCCCCGACATACCCGCCTGTGAGAAGATCAAGTCCCCCGCGGTGAAGGTTGATAAACAGGTCAGTCAATATTACCGAAACATTTGCGTATTTCAGTAGCCGCACAATAGCCAAATCGCGGGTCCAGAGGATCTGCGAAAAAGCACGTCCGAAATTCACAAGTCAGCACGCTATTCTGAGTATCCATAACCAGCTCAAGAGTCTGCAAAGAAAGGATATCACGCACCAGCTACGCAGGTTGAATTATTCGAGATTGGAAAGGTGCCCGCATAAGCGCCACAATCCTCGGTCGTCTGGCAGGTGTAATCTCCCTGGCTTTCAACGGCGGAAGGGAGGAGCGCAACAGCGGCAGCGGCCGCAGCAGCAGCGACGCCAGCTTGTCTTCTCCGCATGTTGTATCCTGATCTTTTGCGACGAAGCGAAGATATTGTACTGTATCGGCAATGTCTTCCTGAGCTTGATATTCGCAGGTGGCTGAACACTGGAAGGCCAAGCAAAACAGTGGCGGCGGACGCTGCCCTGCTCAAAGCCACGTCCAGGAAGGGACCTTGAGGCGGTGAGTAACGCAGTGTAGCCTTTAAGTTTGACTGCTGATATGGAAGCTGACTGCGCTGCGTGATGGGAAGCAGAGCCAAGCGTGGGAGCTCTTTCATGGATGCCGTGCGAGGTGATCGAGCAAGGCCGACGCGCTTCTCCCGGTCTGTACCAAGACCTAAGGCTGTAAAGGTGGGCTCTTGCTCGATATCTATCAGGTCAGAGTAGCTGCCAACATCCGTACGCAGCCAGCTGTGTCATGATCTGCAGAAGCAAGTCACGACATGCTTTGCCGCCACTTTCGCGCACGTGTGCAGTCCATCCACGTATACAGTAGACAGAGGCAAGGCAGAATGGCCATCAGCGAGATGGAAAAAGGACAGGTATTACAAGCAATGTTGATGATCGCGTGGGATATGATGTCGTCCCAGTGCGCACAAGCTGGCACAAGCTGAGATGGACTAGACGATGGCAATCGCTAGTCTAGATGAATGCAGGACAGCTATGATGCTACTTTATTGTATGGTAAGATTGCATCTAAGAGTCAATCTTGCTCTCCACCAATGTCATCTTTGGCTGCTGCTGTTCGGACGAGAAAGTCTGGCTCGCGGGCACAGGGGCGCCAGCGTTGTTGTTGGCAGCAGTATCGGATACGGGCGCAGGGAGGGGAGTTTCCTCTGCTTTCTGCTGCACCACACCAGGAGCAGCGAGCGCCGCAGCATCTCCAGCTGGTGCAGCGTCCGTATGTGCAGTATTTGTGACCGGCACGCTGGCTTCCCCCTTTCCATTCTTTGCCTTTTCCGCCTGTTGTTTCTCTTTAACGCGCTTGATGAGCGCGGGGTCGTTCCATGGTCCTGCATTTGACAGGGTGCAGCCTTCAGGGCACGAACAAGTGCCACCCAGGAATTTAGGCAGGTTCTCAGGCGGGATCTGAGCGGAGAGTGTCTTTACATAGTCTGAGCTCAGAATGTCGATCTTGGCTGCTGTCACCTCGTCCAGCCATGGCTTGACGAATTTCCATACGGTGCTGAAGCCCCATGGCGAGTTGACCTGCGGGTGAGATAGATTCGTGTCAGGATGGATCGAAATAGACTGCTACTCTTCGAATTGCACGCACAATATAAAACTTGCCCATAGTCTCGGGGTAGTTATTTTGCGAGACTGGGGCATCGGCAAACATCGTCAGCAGGACTTCTACGACAGCCATAGTCATTGGGCATGAGCCAGCTCACCACCCGCAGCAGACTGTACAAAGTTCTTGACGGCCCAGAATTGCGAGACACCGACACCCTTGAGGTCCATGATGGTGCACGAAGTCTCCACGAGGTGACCCGAGACTTCAGAGCAGATGGGGAGTCTAAAATTCGCATAAGAAAGGTTGAATGTCTGCTTTGTCAAGTTCCAGTATGAGACTCAGCCCACCTATCGCGTAGGAAACGCTCATATTCGACAACGAGCCGTTGCAACTGACGTTCTTGCGTTGTGACTTGGTCGAGCTTTGCAACGTCAATCTTGCCGAGGATCTCAATGTATACTGGTCTTCCGTCCTGTGCGACGCAACCCATGGATGTCAACAACATGCTCGCAAAGGTGCCAAAGAGCACTGTAGATGGCCCACCTTGTCCGTCTTGTGGTAGAACTTGGGGTAGAGCTTATCGACTTCTACGTGCTCTGGGTACTCGAAGGTCTCGTACAGCTCGTCGACCTTGAAATCCTCTCTCCACTTGATGAAGTCTATCCACATGATCTTTGCTTTTGCCAGGTCAAACTTGCGTGCTCGTAGGAAGCGGCTGTTAGAACAAGTGAGCGCATTGGATTCCATCAGCGATGTCAAAGCGTGCAGAGCGAGTGGAATGGCACCCACAGCAACATCTTGTCATCAAACTTGTCCGTGTCGAGATAACCCTCTGCGACGAGCTCTGAGCGGAACTTATCAAGGGTGTGCTGCTGGCCTGGGTTGAGGTGACCAGGGTGGCCCGACAGGGCGTCCTATGTGCGTGGGAGTGGTTGTAGAGCGTAGAGTCGTTTGTGTGAGTTATTGATGTCGTGAGGCCGGGTTCAGCCACGTTGCCAGCGAGGGAGGCGGAGCGCGGTGTATCACAGAGGGGGCAGAGAGGGAGCAAGATGGATGGCATCAGTGGATGAACATGAATGCAAGTAGTCAACAGCAGGGCGCAACAGAGCGGTCCAGCGTGCTACGACCGGCCAGTGCTGGCCCGCGACTGTGCAGCCTTGATTGCCCGCCTTGCGCGTCACGAGCAGTGCTAAGAGCTTGGATGGACAGCACCCACCTTTGGCGCGTGTGCGGGCATGTTGAGTGGTCTGCGCGACTATTGCTGTATGTCTCTGCTGGTTGCTTGCTGGTGCAGGCCCGTCGCTGCTCGTTGACGCGCGCGTCTCTGTCGCGCTGAGCTGTTTGATGGGGGATAACAGATGGCACGAGTCGTGGGTGCGCGCGGTCAGCAGAGCACGGCGGGAGACTGAGCACGACGAGTAGATTCAGCTCACCTGGGCAGTAGTGACTGCACTGAGCTGTCTGCGTGTCCGAGTGCAACCAACCTACCTGCGCCTCTGCTTGCCTTGCCTTGCACTCGCTGATCGAAGCTCGCTCGGGGGACAATTTTCAAGCAACCCCCAGGCCCATTCCTTCAGACACACGCCAACGCGCGCAATAGCGACAGCCGCACTCTTCAGCAACACCGCCACGATGGGATTCAAGCTGCCCCAGTTCGCAGAGGCAAGCTCGGCCAGCGGGGTCCCCCTCTTTGGGCCAGCCGTCGCCGCGATTCCTGCAGAGTTCACAGAGATACCCTACGAGAGCTTCAGCAAGTCGGACCGCGCGCTCGCCTTTCCTAGGCCTGCAGACTGGTTCCAGAGCGACCCGGCCTACGCTACCACTGGCGGTCCCGGAGGCAGCAAGCGGCCTGGTGCGAGGTCAGGGCTCTATGAAGGCGCTCCTGGCCAGGAAAATGGCGAAGACGGAGGCGCATTCAGCCTCGTTGACAAGAGCTCCACAAGCAGGACTCGAGGTGGATATGGAGGTGGACCAGGCATGGGCGGCTCTCGAGGCGCTTACGGCCGCGGCGCTGGGGCCAGAGGTGCGCGAGGTGGCGCACGTGGAGGGCCCGGAGCAGCTGGAGGAAGAGGAGGCGCAGGAGGAGGCTACGGCGGCCGAGGACGAGGACAGCAGGTCTTGCGTGGTGGATGGGGCTCATACGGCGGTCGTGGCAGGTGGAACGATCAAAATCAGCGAACTCGGACAGCCACTGTTCAAGTTCGCTCAGACTGGCACATGCTTGAAGAAATCGAGTTCCCAAGACTGGCTAAACTCAGACTCGATGTCGACACACAAGAGCCTGAAGACCTCGCTCAGCATGGCTTTGTCTGCGAGTATGACAAGACCTATGACCGAGTTTCGACAAAAGCGCCCGTCCCATTGCAGGTCATTGACCGCGTGCACTACAACCCTTCGACTTCAGAAGATCCAGTGATCCAGGAGGTGCGTCACACCAAATATTACACGCACAGCCGTGCATTATACATTATTCAAGCATAAGCTCACTCTGCTGCTTTGCCCTACACGCAGCTCACAACAAAGACAAACGCAAAAGTCTTCGCCACAGACAACATCCTCGGCGTCCTCATGTGCTGCACGCGCTCAATCTATCCTTGGGACATGGTCATTGTCAAGGACGGCGACAAGGTCTACTTTGACAAGCGTGACGACGAAGAGGGACCATTCGGTGGGTTTTTAAGGAACCGGTAATGACTTTTCTCACGTTGCATGACTGACATTTGCACCTGGTTGACGCTGCTCACAGACTTCCTGTCGGTCAATGAAAACGCCTCTGACCCGCCTGTAGAGACCGAGAAGCCCAAAGACGTTCGGCCACAAGACTTTAAAGACATCAACTCGCCTGCCGCACTTGCCCTCGAAGCGACCTATGTCAACAACGTCTTCAATTGGCAAGTAGTCCGCGACCAAGCCTCGGCAGGCGATCCCGCACGAATCGACTTTGCCGCGCCAAACCCATTCTATTCCTCCGAGGAAGTCAATCCACCCGCTTCTTGCGGATATCGATACCGCAAATTCGACCTCTCCATCAACGAAGACGAGGAACTCGACCTTGTCGTCCGTACCGAAGTCGACAGCTTCATCCGCGGCGCTCCATCTGCGACTTCGACAGTCTCAACATCCGATTACAACCGTCCTGACGCGAACGAACTTACTTATATCACTATCAAGTCGCTCTTTGAATTTGATAGTCGTGCGGCTGGAGCGGGCAACGCGCCCGACTGGAGGACCAAACTCGATTCGCAGCGTGGTGCCGTTCTCGCAACTGAGATGAAGAACAACTCGTTCAAGCTTGCTCGATTTGCAGTGCAGAGCATTCTCGCTGGTGCCGAGCAGATGAAGATGGGGTAAGGCAATATATTGCCAAACCGTGTCAATTTACCGCCAATGTGGACTGATCCTGTCTTGCGCCTTGATCTCTCCCAGATACATCTCCCGCGCAGCTCCCAAAGACGACCAGCGACACGTCGTTCTAGGCTCTCAATGGCTCAAGCCTCGCGACTTTGCAAACCAAATGAACGTCAATCTCGCGAATGGATGGGGTGTCGTCCGAACAATCGTAGATTTGGTCATGAAACAGCCAGATGGGAAGTTCTGCCTCTTGCGCGACCCGAATGCTGTAAGTCCCATTCTCTCTTTGCCCCTTTTCCTTGACTCGTCCATAGCATTTACGGTATTTGCATTGCTGATATCTTGCGCGGACCTTTCCTTATCAGCCCGTCATTCGCCTGTACCGCGTTCCCTTCGACGCCTTCGATCCCGCTGAAGAAGGCGACGACATCGAGTCCTCGTCCGGCGGCGAGTCCGACAGGGACGGCTTCACCGTTGTGTAAAGCTCAAATGCGGCCCATAGACCAGGCTAGATTGCAAAGAGCCACGCTCGGTTGTCTCGTTGTCTGTCGCAGCGAAAAGAGAATGAACACAGCCCGTGTCTCGTTCGGCTTCGATCATTCTCTCTTGCAAAGCAAGTCGCTGATTAAAGCCGTCGTCTGTGCACCCTGTGACGCACTAAACGTAAACGTGAGCATTCCTTTGCAGTTGCGCTGGTGACCGTCGAGACACGCTTGTCTGCTGCCAGCAGTAATGCTCATGCGACTGAGGAGCGCCTGTGGCCATCTTCGGTTGGAATCGATGGCAGGGCTGTTGCGCGATTTTTTTTCCCAATGCGCAGGCGACGCTCATGCCTGACTGACTGCAAGGGACAAGATGAAGACCTACAAAAAGAGCAGCGCAGCTCCATGTTGGCGGTTTCGAGTTCTCCCCCTCGGTGTGTTCTCTCATGATGTCCGCTCTCCATGACCTCTGCTTTGGCAAGGGCTCAAAAAGAGAATGCAACCTTGACCTGCCCTGCGTTATTTCTGACGCACGTTAAAATTGCTGAGATGTCAAGGAATTCGTTCCTTATGTCGAAAGAAGCGAGTTTCTCCTTAAGTACAGTACTGCACGTCCATGCAACAAGAGTTGCTTCGTCCAGCAGTGAACCCAGTCAAATGGCAATGCAGTCACCATGTCACTTTGACGCTAGATCTGAA
Source organism: Cystobasidiaceae sp. HBUAS51001 (assembly GCA_003351005.1). NCBI lineage: Eukaryota > Fungi > Basidiomycota > Cystobasidiomycetes > Cystobasidiales > Cystobasidiaceae > Cystobasidiaceae sp. HBUAS51001. Next base: position 20,901 of record KZ857209.1, on the reverse strand, counting down.
GCACTGGAACAAGTAAGCGGTATCGACAGGCATCGGATGAGCGTTCGCTCACTAGTATTACTGTATATGACATACAGTGGTGACAGTGGTAGCTTTCTGTGTATGTCACAGCCGAGCCGCCCCGCAATTGCCATTGCCATTGCAAAACCTAACGAATGCTTTGACTGCAGAGGCGCAGAGGCGGTCCGCTGACCTCATTGCCAGAAAAGGCGTCCAAGAGTTGTGCATACGCATTTATTTTCAGCTTCTCCACGATAATACCGGCCTCTCATGGAACATGAGGGCCCATGAAGACGCAAGCTTGCTTGCAACAGTCTCGCCTTGTTCGTCTTTGGTTACAAAGGCAAGCAGAGCAGCGTATGATACGTCAACAAATACAGTACTGGCAAGAGACCATGAAATTCCGAGGATCCTCTATCAGGACGGCATTTTGCGCTGCAATTATCCGTGTCTGCTCTTGACAACTGCCACGTGTCGCTTCAACGCTCGCGTGGCCCTCTCTGATCTCTCGCCACCCGCTTGCGGAGCTGGGCATGAAAGCTTGCAAGCAAGGATGGCAAGCTTGCACATTATCAGTATTGGCAGTATTGTACTGTACTCTGGAGATACGGAATGAGGCAAACTGTGTCAAACATTTTCTAAAGGCTTGAATTGCTGGACTTTTACTATCGTTGAAAAGGCAGCACCGGTACAGTAGATCTCCCAAATAAATGCAACTTCCCATCATGCGAGACTTGCAGTCAGTAGTAGTATCCTCGAGAGCTACCGTACAGTGCCTTGGCTATGCACAGCCAGAAAGTACTGGCAAGGCTTCTGAGTCCGCAAAGGGTTGCCTGCGAAAGTCACGGTCATCACATCCTGCAACGAGATTGCGCCTCAGCCGTGAAGACGTGAGCGATTCTGCGGCAGTTCCTCACCTACAGTTCCACGGCTCGAGCCGACAAGGTTTCAACAAATGAAAAGAAGTCAGTTTGGGAATGGCGTTGACCCGACAAATTGCACTACTCGCTGCCAAACGAGGCGTCAGCTTCTACGTCCATAGGCTCGCAAGTTCTGTGAAAAGAGTGGATTAGCGGCCCAGCTTCATCTGCTTTTCAGCGCTAGTCCAGCTGATGCGCTGTTGCTAGAGGCCGACTGAAGGTCAGCGCCAGGTGTATTCACTGCATACAGCAGGGAAGTCAGTCGAATGAATCGAGCTGTTTGTCCCGTTTGTCATCGCCTTGTTTGGCAGCCTTCAGCCTGCTGGTGCTGCATTTTCTGCATTGGGTGACTGTTCTCGGATGTACGGGCTCAGGCTGGCGGGTGTGAGCGACGTTTTGCAGAGGAGGTGCGAAGACGTCAGACTGGGGTGGATGTTCTGCCTTTGTCGGGTTGGCGGGAAGTAGATGACGCCCGAGACGAGGTGAGGCGTCTCATACCAGTTGACCCTCCTGTCGGAGAGAGCGACGGCCAAGGATGGGCACGCTACAGGCATTGCACAGCTTACCTCTGCTCTGTGCATTCGTAACGCTGGACGCGCAAAGACACGCCTCCGTCCGGCGTGTCGCTGGACCTTCCACAGTAGTCGAGTCTCTGGCCTCAATTTGGTGAGTGAGGCGCAAGTTTGGGCCAGTGAGCAGTGCGACAGGGCGGCGGCTTCGCACGAGGTCCAACTCGATGTTGCTGAGTCGACTGTACCAGTGACGATGCTGTACTGCCTCGCTGGCCTTGACTGACACCTGTCTTCCTTGACGTCCTATAGGCTGTCGCGGCTGGACGAGGAGGCCGACACGAGCGAGCACACATCAGTGCCTCGGTACGGCGCTGACCACCAACTCACACCGCCCTCGCTGTGCTCCCTCAATTCAGCGAGCAGTAGTGACTGAGTCACGGCATCGCCCCCCATAGCTGCTTTCTTTGGGACCTTCTTGGGATCTCGCTGGACCCGCCTCGACCGTCTTTGCTGGCCGCATAACGTTAACAAGAGGAAGAGAGCGTCCGCAACTCCGTTGCGAATCGGCAGAGGGCTTGAATTGGACCTTTCCAGGTGAGCTTGCCTTTAGCGAAACCCTACTCGTCCGCCATCAGCCAAGCTCCCAACTGTGCGCCACCAACTATACAACGTGGCACCTGCTTACAGCTTGGAATGCCGTAAAGGCGGACCCACAGAGGACGCGCTATGCATGGTCCAACACGCTGGTATGCGGGGAGTCCGAACTGACCAACCAGCTTCGAGCAAGACTGTATTTACGCCAGCGACTCCTTCGCACTCATCATCGCGGAGACGCTGCATTGGCGAATCATTCACAGCTCACTTGCCTGATTGTCCTGATTGCACGCGTACAGCCTTGTCAGCACGTCACTTATTTCTGCTTGTCGCTTTTACACCAGTGATTTCGTTTTCGTTCAGTCAGCTCTTCCGCTTGATGTGCTTCCGCACCTGTACAAGGGCACTCTTCTTCGAGCCTTGCGTGAAAGCACTGCCTCCAGATTGCTTCTCTTCTGTACGGTACGGCTCGGTTCAGTGCTGTGCAGCGTGAGTCGCCGTGGCAGAGTACCTCGGACAAGGCGCAAGAACAGGAGAGGATCAAAAGCAAACCACGGATCTCCCTATGATACGGCTTCTCTTTGCTACCTCCCATCCTCTTGCTTGACGGCCGTCGGAGTTTCCAGCTTCTGCTCGTCATTTCAAGCGGGGCTGCAAACGGCATTCAATCCCCCAGTAAGTTTCGGCTTGCACCACGCGCCACGCGAGCGCTCAAGAGAGGGGGGATTGGCTCACTCGGACGAAAAGAGGGGGCGAGGTAAGCTGGCTTGCATCACCACAGTCACACACAGCGACGATTCCAAACACCAGCTTGCGCCTCCCCCGTGTTGTCCAAGTTCTTTGCATCGCCCTTTCCTCTTCTCGTCTCCTTCCTCCAGAAGATGCGAGCTTGCGGCTGACACCGCCGCTTTCACTTCAGAGGCCACACACACGTTGTCAGTGGGGCGGGGTTTGAGTTGCTGTCAACAGTCTGCCACGGCGCCGAGGGACAGGCGCTAAGGAAGCAAGGCACGCAGCGAGAATCAAGGAAAGCAGGCAAAGCGCAGATCACCGACTGCCACTCCAAAACATCAGCCTCGTCACACTCGTCTTCCTACCACTCTTCGTCACAAAAAGCCAACAGTCATCTCTCCATTGGCAATTGCCTATACGTTATCTTGGAAGATCGCTGTCTTCGGCCGAATCGTTTTTCGCACGCCATAGGAAGACAAGCATCAGCAGATTTCTCGAAGCGTCCGAGACACCCAAACCTCAGGACTGTCGTTATTTGGCTTCAAAGTATATATTGGATCTTCTTGAGCTCTCAGGTCAAGAACAAGCGTTGGGCTGTTGTTTTGGCCGCCCTGCGCGAAATATACGAGTTCAGAGCCATATCGCTCGCAAAGACGGGCAACGAAGAGCTCGACATACAACCCCGAGGTCTGTCTACTACAAGATAAAGTTTACGGCATCAGCTCAACGCTCGGTGTCACGTACGCACCTGGTGAAGTCAGCTGCCGGCTGTTAAGCATGGGCGACAGCCCGCCCAAGCATAAGCCGAAGCAGAAGCTTGAACCCAGCGCCAGGGGAAGAACAAGTCCAAGAAATACAAAGCTGGACATGTCCATTCCTTCGCTTGATGAAAGCGTATCGCCAGCCCCAGGCACCTCGAAGGGCAGCTTGTCATCAAAGCCGACCTCTGCTATCAATAGCCCGCAGCCAAGCGTGCTCAAACCGCCTAAGATAGCACCTTCCGACGGTACAGGACTTCAGATACCTGTGCCCTACCCGTCTGTCAATCGTAAGTAACACCTGTCTATGTCAGAAGCCAGCGTGCTGTTACAGCTGCTGCGTTCTCGATGTCCATTTTCTTTCATTGGTGTAAAGCATGGGGCTTGGTTGACGTTTATGGTTTCCTATGTCCCGTGCATGCTATCCTCGGCTTCTCATCTGTCTCACATTCGCTCTGGTCGACGTTGTGAACGGTCAGCTTCAGCGACATCTTCGCCCTCCGTTTCGCCCGGCAGTCAGCATGGTACAGTTGTGGGACGCAATGACAGGCGTCGCTTCGTCTGCACGCACCCCGACTGCGACAAGACTTTCTCAACGTGAGATAATCTTCGCTTGCACGCGCTGTTCTCGTCCGAGCTTCCAACAGTCTTCTCGCTGATGCGTTTTTGCTTCGCTTTGCTTCCAGGTCTGGTCATCTTGCACGGCACGCTCGAGTCCATACGTGAGTCAGACGTGGGCGATAATGTGCGTCCATGTAAAGTGGCATGACTGACAGCTGGTATTGCGGGTCGCTGTCCGGTCGGTTGGACGGAAACAGAGGGGAAAAGCAATTCAAGTGCACTTATCCTGAATGCGAATCACGATTTTCCAGGCACGATAACATGCTGCAGCAGTAAGGTCATTCGGTCGAGCTTTTCATAGCCCATACGCAATCTAATTATGTGCCCCTCTTTTCCCTATTCATGCTCGTTACTCTATGTTCTCATGTTTTCCGCCACTCCAGCTATCGAAATCACATTGTCCGCAATGCACGGCGTAAGAAAAAGATCTTTGCGGAAGTCGTCGCAAGCGGGCAGGCTGCCAATATGGCCCGTGGAGCAGTGGGAGAACCGAGCTCAGCAAGTTCAAGCGCTGCCGGACCTTCAATGTACAGTGCGGCCCCAATGCGCCATCCTCAAGAGCCGATCTTCATCCATTCTGCATATAGCACAGGCGGGACCTCTACAAGCTCAAGCACGTCTTCACAAGCAGGGAAGGTCAAAAGCTCAGCTCACAGCGTCCCACGTCAGCGTCCCAGTCCCTACAGCGAGCAACCGCGAGATACTGCGACGGCACGCTCAACGCCATCCAGGCCTCCAAACCTCAATCTCAATCACGGTCTGCTCCACCCTGTGATGGCTTTTCAGGATGACCCGTTGTCAGATCGGTCTCCACCGCTCGCCTCGCCGTCTGCGATAGAGCGTCCACATTCAGCAATGGCCCCTGGACCTGGGCTAGCCTATGCTACGACAATGCCAGAGCCGCCGACTCTGACGCATCGACATTCGTATTCCACTTTTCCCACGATTGGCAGCATTCATGGCCAATACGTTGATCCAGTCACACCAGCATCTGAATTGGCCGTATATCCGGCCCTGTATCCGATTTCACCTATGGAACCGCACCCACCGATCTATTCACCCAGTCTTACAGACTCGCCTCATTTGACGGCCCACAGCTATTTCACGCAAGATCCAATGGCCCACTATCCGGTTGCTCACCCTGTTGTCAATGCGCTGGTGGACCAGTACCAGCCGCTCACAATATCTGGCCCCATGAATGCCGATATTGAGCCGTACGCCCTTTCTCAAGGCCACTCCAGGCAGCACACCGCTTCATCGGGCCAGTCTAGCTACCACACCGACGGGGGCTCGCAAGGCTCGCTTGGTCACAGAAACCCCCTCTTGTCCGGCGTGATTGCATCTGAGCCGACCTCATCTGCCGGCTCACCGGTGATGCACCAAGCTGTCTACTCGGCTAATCACGAAAGCCATGGGTTTCCTATCGCCAGCGGCAGCTCAGCCTCGGGCTCGGACGCTGGCTCAGCTCCCTCTTGGCTGCGTCGACCCGCAGGCAGCGCTGCAGACGACCACGTCTGGCAGCCCCAGCTAGCAACCATGACACCCGAATCGCCAATGTCGCCAAGCGATCCCCAGACTGGTTTTGCGTCAAGAACCCCAGCAGAGCATCACGTGTATGCAAATCCAAATCATCAGCATCAGCCATTTTACTACACCCTGGAAGAGCATCATCAGCAACATCAACGACATCAGTATCAACGACTTCAACATAATCAGATGCAGCAGCAATTGGATAACGAGCAGCTGACCTACCTGCGAGACGAACCAAGCGGCACCAATCTGCGGCAGTGGCAAAATTACGAGTAGATGGAGTTGCAGATTGAAAGGATGTCGTTGACGATTTCTTACCCCATAACCAAAGGGAAATCTATGAACGTATTATCATGTATTGCCTGTACTGAGGACCGGAAAACATACGCAATGAGCGACTACTGAAGCTGACAAACACAGAATGGTTTTCCGGTGCTACTCTCAGCGACAACGAAGAGCTTCGAAGCGATGCAAGAGCTGATCCAAGTTCCCAAGATGTTGACCGAGCAACTGTTTTCGGCGTTCGCAGGTATCCTTGTCTTCCGGTGCGCCGATATTGGGAGACTCGGCTTCTTTTGACGACAATTTTGCTTGAACGATACCAGGAGAGTATTCAGGCGCAAAGAGGCCCTTAGTCTGACTCGTACTTTCGGGAAGGCCATAACGACTCGACGACATCGGATCTCTACTCGTGCGTGCTGAACGACCAAGCGCAGAAGGTGATCCCAGCACTCGCCTGAGAGGTGCCGGATCGGGCGAGTCGCCTGCAGACGGCGCGGCAGAAGGTGCAGAGGAAGGTCTTTCGGAGAGTGAAGGCGACCAGAGCACCTTGGCAGGCGCTTTGAACGGACTTGCCGGATCCTCACTGTTGCCGGGCATACTCGAGTGCACTCTCCTGGTGAAAGGGTCTTTCTGAGCCGTCGGACTGACACGTCCTACGTTGTACATGGATGATGAGCGAGCGCTAGCTGCGCCTAGGATCGACTGTCTGCGCAATCCAGGCGAGGTACGCTGCCGTGCGGCGCGGACAGGCGACTCGCTCGAAGCGAGCTGCGACCGCTTAGCGCGGGGGCTTTCGTACGCTTCTAGTCCAATGTTCTCGTCCGCCAATCCAGAGGGCGCATATGTGGTAGCTAGCGACCTTTTGCGAGGCGATTGACCAGCCACAGCCACTGCTGAGCGCGACAGGGCCATTTGTGTCCTTTCAAAAGTCCGAGATGGCTTCGACGGGGTGCTCGGAGTCCATGTATCATGAGTGGACTCGAGCATTGCCCGCAAGCGAGTCTCTGTAGGAATGCGACTCATGCCGCTGCTCGAGCCACTGGCTCCTTGCACTCGCGACAGCATTCGCTCTCGCTGAGGCGTTGATGGTGCCGTGGGCGGCCTTGAAGCAGGTTCAGAAGGCCGCCGGGAGCCGGAGGTCATCTGCGCGCGTGCTGGTCCGCCAGTCTCAGGGTACAGCCAAAAGTACAGGAATTCAAGGCATTTGATTCTGTGCTCGTTGCATGGGTCAGCCTCACGGTGCCAGTTGTGTTCCTTAATTGGAAGCTTACTTCGCTGCTTTACCCGCGTCCACCTTGCCTCGTATGAGTCGCGAGATCTCAGCAATACCATTGCAAGCTTCAAAGACCTTGACGTTCTCTGCGCTGTCGACCAGGGTACAGAGCAGCGTCTCCAAGGTCAGCTCAGCGAGCGTCGGTTGCGCCGGGCAGTCCTCCACGTCCAGCCGGCTGGATCCGAATGTAGACCTTGCAAAGTCGAATTGCGTAGATGAGAGTCTGGGTGAGGCAGATGCGGTTGACTCGGAAAGCAGGCTGGGCGTGCTGCTTGTGCTTGTGGCGGCGGGCGTAGAATGATCGGGCAACGTCAGGCAAGTGATGAGCAGCTGCGACGAGGAGCGTATGCGTGCGTCAGTGCAGTGTGCATTTGAGCTATACGATGATGTTATGTACCTCCATGTTGCACGGCGTTGCGAAGAGGCGCCGGCTTGGACCGTGGAGCAGCAAGAAGCCCTGCATGAGCTGCATTGTTTGCCCGAGTTGCGCAAAGATGGCCTGGTAGTCGTCTGCGTTCCTATAGATCTCAGCATACTATCCAGGTGTGATCAGCATGGGTGCTGCTTTTACCCACCTCCGTACTTGTGGTGCTGCAGTCTCAACAGGCATCGAGCGAGGAAGTCGACCAGCCGAGCAGCGACTGCGCAGAACGGGCATGTCAGTGCGCAATAACAAGCACGACGATGCCATGAATGAGCCCACCATTATCTAGAAACGTGTCCTGAGCACGCAGGAACGCCTGCAGCGAGGTGCTCCTGTCGCTGTTGTTCTCGTTGCCTTCCAGCGCAACGGCCGCCAGCAAGCCACGCAAACGGTCGAGGGCGCCGTTGATTTGGCTATTGGAGGCTTTGAGCGACAGCAGCTCGGACAGCAGACCACGAGCTTCGTCCATGGCGGCGTCTGACGAGCAGGGTGATGCTCTCGAGGTGTTGTTGAGATGGACAAAAGGCGAGCAGCGTCAGTGCGTCACGTGCTCCGACCGCCACAATGGCTTGCATCACCGTTCGTGTATGATTCTACAACAACAGCACTGCTTGAGCTTGCCTTTCCCTACTTAATCCTCCTTTGACTGACTCTCCCGACCCTGTGTCCACCAATGACTCCAATCACCGCCAAATTCCAACGCCGAATTATCAAGCACAGTCTCCTCGACCTGCTTCCACTTTCCAATCCACCACCGTTCGTAGCACGTCACCTTGTATCTTGCAACAAAGCTCTCGCGGCAGTATTCTGGAGTGTGTCCCTTTGGAAGAGGCGCTGACATGACCTTGAACGTGTCGACTGGCGCATCGGCGCTAATGACGATCTTGCGCCCTAAGAGCGGGTTCGAGCATTCGAGGTGGACTTCACCGGCCTCGCTGCTGCATTTGGACAGGGACATGAATGGTCCAACACCAAACAGTGACATTGTTGAGGCGGGACCAAAGGACCAGTCGCGATGCGTCGAGGGCGAGCGGTACGCAACCATGAATGAACTCAGGAAGCTGTTCACTTTGCCGCCTGCTATAGCTAAGGAGCCTCTGTCGGTAGCAGTAGCAAATCCTTGACACCATATCCACGCAGAAGGAAAGCCTGGCGGTCGGTAGTGTCTGAGTCACTTATCAAAAGCCCCCAAAAAATGGCATGAAGCCAAGCTCACCGATTCCCCAATTCTTTTCTTGGTGCGCGAGCCCACTCTTGTGCATGACCAACTGACCGTGCTCCTTCACCTGCATATCTACACGGGATCTTGTAGAGAATACATGCCACTTGAGCGGAATCGGCATGAACCTCGCCAACCACATTGGACCTAGAAGTGAATGTGGCGTAGCCCTGCTGAGCGTGACCTGAATATCCAAGTCTCGATTTGTCGAGGGATGCTTGAAGCGGTGATGGTATGACTGCTTGTAAGCGTCTACATCGTATCTGAACGTCGCTTGTTCATCTGATATCGCTGCAGAGAGCGTGAATGACGCCACGCCGTCGTGGTCGTCTGCCCGTCTTCGAGTAGCAGTGATCTCTTCGGGATAAAAGTCGCAAGCAAAGCCCTGGACGTCGTTGGGCGATAGGTCCTGTTGGTATGTGGGATAGTAGCCAACGTGACATAGGTGTGGCCGTGTCTTTGCCCGCCAGACGCTCGACATGATGAGCACAAAGGACGAGCCGTCGTCCAGCTTAATACGCGTATACGGGCCATCGAAGCCCCACCACGTGTGAGGCTGGTACAGGTCCCGCAGGACATGCCTGCGGAGGAAATCTACGAGCATGCCAGCGACGACGGCAATTAATGTGTCGATGCAGTGATGAGCCTGATGTCCTGGACGATCAAGTCGAGCGCCACCAGTTCAGACCAATTTGAACTGGGTTGCCTCTGCATGCACTCGTTTGCCATGCAACTGACATAGCTCGCTCAGGAGTTGACCTCGATGACACACGATGACCGTCGCTGACACGCCAGTCGCTTCGACCTCGTCTGGCAGTTCACGCAGGCCTACAAGCGTCGAAGAACGCAGACGACTCCACGCAAAGCGCAAGGCAGAGCAAGATCTGGCTGCGAGTGGGCAGACGCTGAAGAACTCAAGGTCTGCATCTACTAGCAGCGAGGAAGAGTCTGCAAGAAAGAAGGGCAAAACCGATCCACCAGCGTTCATCAACGAAAATACGAATGACGCCGATGCCGTTCTCAGAAGCTTTGGTGTGGACGAAAGTCTGATATTGGCCGCAAGAGAGGATATTGCTCTTCGCAACGACCTCCTCGCGCAGTATGGAGCTGCTGGGCCAGCTGGTCCCCTGCAGGAAGCTCAACCTGCTCTACAGGCGGCCGACGATATGTTCCGCCTCGAAGACCAGATGGGCGAGCTGCCAGACGAGCTAGCACAGCTCGTTTGTGAGTCTATACTATTCATGTCAGTGCTGAGCAAGCCAAAGCTAAGCTTATTTGCCTTTAGTCTACGGCCCGCCTCGTTCACCACTTCCCTATACCTTCCGCAATGGGGCTCTCCGGATAACTCGCACGCCTGGTCGGATGCAGCCAGACTCCCCGCTGTGCATATCCATGGATCAACTTATCGATAAAGATCGACTTGTCAGTTCTTGCGTGTTCGCGTTCATGATAGGAGATGGCGAATTCTACAGATACCTACCTTTGAAGGGCGGTGCGAAGGTTCCGGTGAGCGAGGTGCTGGCTTTCTCAAAAAGCAGAATGTGTGCTCATGCTTCAAAGCGATTGTAGATATACGTTGGCAGGGACATCAATCTTGATCCCTATGCTACGCGGATCCTCTCTGCGCACGGCGAGACGCGCGGAAAAGCGCGGTTCTCACGCAAGCAGCTCGATAAAATCCGGCCAGATGTAAGGACTGTCTACCGTCAACAATACGGTGAGTTGACACCCATCACACTGCGCGTACAAGGAAAAGCAGAAGCTGACCAGGAACGCCTCGACAGGCGAGAATTTCCACATCTTTCACCCTCAGTGCCAAGGCTGTGCGCATTCAAAGTTGCTCGTCCTCATCTATCCCGATTTCTGCAGACTTGTGATTACGTCTTGCAACCTCATCAACATTGATATGATGCAAGGTGACAATCACTGGTATGTCCTCTTTCAGCCCCATTCTCAAAGTGACTGACTGGTTGCTCGATTTTTGCCTAGGTACATCCATGATCTGTCGCGGTATGCGAATGGCATACCCCTTCTTCCCCCCAAGACCGAGTTCGAAGTGCAGTTGACCTTTCATCTCAAAGAGCTCGGCGTCCCATCTTCCTTCTTTGAGAATCATTTCTCTGGCCGGTTTGATTTCCAGCACGTACAAGTTGAGCTGGTCACGTCTCGCCCAGGTACAACGCGCGGTCTACCTACATCTGGCCTGCTTCGTCTGCGCGAGGTGGTCTATGATTGGCGGACGCATGATGTCGACATGAGGAGACAAATCAAAAAGGTCGCGCCGAAGATTGAGTATTGCTCCGGTAGTATCGGTCATCTGAATGACAAGTGGCTCAAGGAGTTCTACGACTGCGCTATCGGCCGCGACTCTGTTCCGCTTGCAAAGCTGGACTGCGTTGTACCGCCGTTTACCGTCGTTTTTCCTACCTTTGACGATGTCGAGCAATGTGATGAGCTGGCGCGGACGGTAACTTTTCTCATAGGCTAGTCCGGTTACGCGGACGACGGTAGTGAGCTGACTGGCTTGTTCCCTTTGGGCCTGATCCAGACGGCTTCGCGCAACATTGGGTGTCACATGAACTGGGGCAACGCACCTGAAAAGATCCAGGATCTCTTCCATCACTACAAGTCTAAAGACGTGGGCAAGCTGTTCCATATGAAGTTCATGATGGTTCTCGATGGTGCAGACCAACAGAAAGTTCCCTACTACATCTACGTCGGGTGAGGCTGGTCAGCTTTTCTTATCTAAATTCCATTCGCTGACATGGTCTATAAAGCTCGGCGAATTTCTCGAAAGGAGCGTAAGTAATAAAAGCTTTCACTGGGAAAAAGATCTGTATGACTGATATTGGGAATGATTTCAGCTGGGGCACGCTAGCAAAGGATCCGAAAGGCAATCCAGACAATGCGACCCGTGGCTTGCAAGTCCAGGATTGTGGGCGATCCTTTTCAATCAAACCAGGCGCAAGATGGCAATGATTGAGTTTTCTGCCCTCTTGACAGGCGCTAACTACGAATGCGGTGTCCTCGTTCCAAGATCTGTCCTTCCGATGTTGCTGCCGTCTGGCGTCAAATGGCAAGACATCATACCTTATCATTGGCCAGCGCAGGCGTACAAGTAGGCAACACATTATGCTCTCCCTTTGAAAAAGCTGCGCTAATGGCACTGGTTCCATGCTTGAACAGAGATTCGGAAGGCGACATGGCTACAAAGCGGCCTTTTCTCAAAAACCCTCACGACCCATGATGGCTTTTCAATGCTCTACTTCTGCACTCTGCTGCTGCTGTTCCCTCACATACGAATGTAAAAGGAAAAGCAGTGTATGCTCAGAAAGTCCGAAGATCTTTCTAATGTGAAATCATTCGCGGTCTGCGCGTATACTACTTCTATACGACCGCACTTGCATGCCTCCATGCTACAGTATAAGCGTGAACAGGGGCTAGTCGCGGCGCGGGCGGACCATCAGGATGGTCCTTGTTCTGTGATGGAAAATACACGATTTTCCTTCTATCGTGCATCAACTGGCAGCGTGTCCGAGAGTGCTGCAAAGAAGACTGGGAATTCGGGGATGATAGTGCATCGTCGCAATCCAAAGGGATGAAGATGGCGCGCATCTTTACAAGGATGGCCGGCCAGCTTGCAATTGCAAACAGTGGCGATGAGTGCGGTTTGCGCAATGCCTGCAGCGTCTCACTTGGGACAGCCCGAGCAGCGTCAGCAGACAAATGATCCTAGCTCAAACGAAGTCTACACCCCACGCAGGCAATTGCACTGTACGTGCTCTTGCCAGGCTCCTGAGAAGCTGTCCTTGCTTCCCTCGCCACCCGCAGGCAAGTTTCGACGCGCCTGACATTCCGCGGGGATCTTGGCTTGAAGAAAATATAAGCCATCATTCGGCACGATGGAGCGTTGCTCGAGCATTGCAAGACGCCTCAGGGTGTGCATTTGTACTGTGTATGGACACGTCTATGGATCTCAAGTCTTTTGCGCTGCTTTGCTGGCTGTATATCTGTGGCAGGTAGTTTGGACGCGTCATGGTCACCGGCAGGACGCGTCAGTTACGAGCGTTTCCGGGCATGTTCAACTATGAGGTGGTATCGCATCCTGCCGTGGGAGACAGCGCAGATGAAGCTCAGATGGGCAATAGAATGACCATACATAATAGCCAGTCGCTTAGACCTGGCATGCTTGATGCTTGTTTGTTGCTCGCTCGCTGTGGTGTCCTGGTGGCAATAATGGAGACTTTCCCGTCCACGATACGCGTCGCTGGCTGGCAACTTGAAAGAGGGGCGAGGGGGGCGACTGGACTGGGCGGGAAAAAGGTGACGAGCGAGAGCGAGCGAGACGAACATCAGTCGAATGGGTGGGCTGGACCCGCGATAAGAGTGCAGAGACATACTGGAATAGAGAGAGAGATGCGCCAATGCTTGTTGTCTGCACCATCTCGTGCTTCCATCTCTCCCACCAGCAGAGTATACTATACAGTGTAGAGCACGCCTCGCCGCGTCCTGCTGTCTATTCGACCACGCGCGTCGCGACCCCCCGCCAGCCAGTGACAACCGAAGAAAAGCTCGGCACTTTGCGCTCTCGCTCGAGGCGCAGCGGGAGCAAACAGCCAACGCCAGCGCGTACTCTGCAGCAGCACAAGCAGAGGATAAACACGCTCTTTAAACGTATACCTACATCGAACAAGTGAAGGAAGGGAGCTGCTGCAGGAGGCTTACAGAGACGCAAGCAAGCAAGCAAGCTGCAGCCATGCCGCGCCCGTCGCTGGGGCTCGAGAGCTCGCGCGACAGGAGAGACAGGCGCGACGACATGCGCGAGATGGGCAGGTGCGCAGTATACCTCTATTGTCTGCTGGATGCTGCTCTTGTCACAATTGCTGACTTTCTCGCTTGCTTTTCGCCTTTTCTTTCCTCTGGTCATTCCTGCGCATCCCATCTCTGGCTGCAACAATTGGGCGCCCAAACTCCGCTCATCCATCGACAACCTCATTGACGATGATGGTGATGACGACGACGATATCGCCTATTCGTGCATGCGTTTGTTTCATGTGCGTCTATGACGGACGACCCACAGAGGCCTGCTCGGGGGCAGCAACGCTCGAAGCCACACGTACGGCGACGAGCACCTGAACGGGCCACTGACAGCGAGCACCTCAAGCAGCGATTCAGGGAGCACGACGAGTGATGCTATACACCACCGTCGCAATGCAAGTGGAGGTGTATCGTCTCACCAACAACCTACACGCAACAGTCCAAATTATCCATTCTTGAACGCCAGTGCGAGCGCTAGTTCGAGCTCGCGCGCTCTCAAGGCAGTCGCTCCTCACAGTGGACCCAGCGCGGCATTCTTGCAGCGCAATGATCCGTCCGCTAAAGGAGACGTGGATGATGCTGTGCGTTTGCGGGGGCATCATACGGAATTCGTGGGTGTCCTTTTCTAGCCTCAGGCCGGTCCATGCCTTAAGGTCTGTTTTCGCGTGCTGATGATTCTCGAATTTCGGACGCAAGGCCCCGACCCAGCTCTCCATGTACAACAATTACTCAACGACCTCGCTAGCTGGACCTTCTAGCAGTTCTACAAACCTGCTCGCTCCTCCACTTGGACGCAGCGGGAGCGTCTCTTCAACCCGAACGACAGATTCCGACTATTCCAACCCATTCAACCCTTCTCCTTCTTCCTCGTTATCGAAATCCCAACAACAACATCACGGAGGAACGAATGCATTGAAGAAGGAACGTCCTAAAACTCGATATGAAGATTTCCTCAGTGGTCAAGATAAACTTCAAACGCATTCTCATTCACATGTCTATGATATCATGCCTGATATCGAACTCCTCAACAACGATCTACCTGAAAAGGATGATGCGTTTCATGATCCTGGGAAAATGCCCCCAAGATTTGGGCCTGATAGACGGATTGGAGAACCTAAAGATTATAGACGTACTGCAAACCCTTTTTCTGCGAGAGGGTTGTTGAATGCAGGCTCGTTGGTTCTGATCATGTGTGCGGTGGGTGCCGTGCTCCTCAATTACACAGCTAGTCTTGTAGACTATTCGCTCAAGCAAGCTGACAATTCCGTACATCCTCTCTCTCTCTCTCCTTCGCACCTCGCAGCTCATCGGCATGTTTGCAGCCTATCCAATAATCGACTATGTCCTGCAATCCTCAAACCAGCTGTCATTCGTAAACGCAACAGGCCAAGTGCCAGACATTCAAGGCTACCGCGGACTCATTGATAAAGATACACCTCAAACTGCAATGAAACGTACGGGATTTGATGGAGAAGAGTATTCGCTCGTCTTTTCAGACGAGTTTGAACAGGATGGAAGGACTTTTTGGCCGGGTGATGATCCGTACTGGACTGCCGTGGATTCGCATTATTGTGAGCCTTCTGCACACAAATGTCACGCCTCACGCCTCATTCGTGGAGCTGACGTGCGCATAATTGCTATGAACTTGCAGACGCTACCAACAACTTGGAGTACTATGACCCCAGAGGCGCAAGCACAGGCGACGGCTACTTGCTGCTCAATTTCACACGCCAAGATCCGCGAACGAATCACGGCTTTAATTTCTCTTCAGGGATGATTCAAACTTGGAATCAATTCTGCTTTACAGGAGGGTATATTGAAGTAGCTGTTAATCTGCCTGGAAGGCCGGACGTAGTTGGCTTCTGGCGTGAGTCATGACTTGACAGCTAGCTAACAGGGGCAGAGATCAAGACACTAATTGGGTCTTTTACTTTGCAGCCGGCGCTTGGACGATGGGTAATTTGGGCCGAGCTGGCTATGGTGCCACAAACGAAGGCGTCTGGCCATATTCTTACGATTCGTGCGTCCCAGAGCTTTGCTCTTGTCGCTGTTTTAGTCGCCAGCTCACAGCTGACTTGATCGGCGAAAATGCTTGCCTGTATCAACAGCTGCGACGTTGGCACATTGCCGAATCAAACAGACCCAGCGACCGATGGACCTGCAGCTGCGAAATGGCAACCTACGCAGTACGACGCAGGCTTGAGCTACCTACCCGGTCAGAAATACAGCTCTTGCACTTGTAAAGGCGAAGATCATCCTGGACCTTGGTTGGATAAAGAGGATCGCTACCGAGGTCGTGCGGCACCGGAAATTGACATTCGTGAGTCTATTGCATCGTGGAATACCAGCCGATGGCGGAATAATGGGGAGCCAGTGCATCAATTGACGCTCTTTATGTGTGTCCTTGCGGTCGTTTCCTGTTGATCAGTGGAAGCTAGTAAGATCTCTTTTCCTCACGCTCGTCAGTACCCGTGGGCTCCGCTGACCCATACTCTGCTGCTAGCCGTTGAACGTAACGCGGATGGTGATTTGGAAGGCACAGTATCGATGTCTGCGCAATTCGCGCCCTTCGATGCCGAGTACGGTACGTTTGTCCAGCACTACCTCTGCTACATCCCCACGTTGACTCTGTTCACCTTCTTTTTGGCAATGCTTGCAGAATGGAATGAAGTCCAGCCGGCCGGCTATGAAATCTGGGAAGACAACTTCAATGCTCATATCAACGCCTACAAGGGCGGTGTGTTCCAGCAGGCTGTTTCTGCGCTCCCATCTACGGATCAGCAGTCGTATGAGCTGCTCGACCCAAATCGGATGCAGACGTACGGATTCGAATATCAGCCATCGGTGCGTCTCGTGTTCCGCAATCTTATACCAGAGGCTTCCAAAAGGCTGAATCATCCTTATTTGGGATTGTAGATGTACGGTGACGGCTTCATCACGTGGCAGATGGGCGGCGAGCGTATTTGGTCTCTTAAAGAAGCAGGCATGCAAGCGAACAACCTGACCATGATCAGCCAGCGGCCTATCAGTAATGAGCCAATGGTGAGTCACCTGCCTTCACCCGTATCTCGTGTAAAGACCTTGCGATGCTGATATCGCTTTGTTCATTACCTTGTCACTTCAGTACGCTATCCTGAATCTGGGTATGAGTCCCCAGTTTGGCGTGCCGGACTTTGAGCACCTGATACTGCCCGCTCAAATGAGGGTATGCCGCGCTTGAACAGGTTTTTTTCTCGGACTCCTTGTATTGACGAGTCTTGCCTTGCAGGTCGACTATGTCCGGATATACCAGCGAAGTAATCAGATCAACGTCGGCGTAAGTACATGTCGCAGTTCCTTGGGACTGGGCAACCTGGCTGACGAGGCCTCAATTGCGACCCAATGTAACACAGTGTGACCCTCCGGGCTACCCAACGACCGAGTACATCGACAAGCACATTGAGGCCTATACGAATGGCAACATGACCATCTGGTCAGACTACACGGACGCTGGCTTCCCCAAGAACCGCCTCATCGACAAGTGCTAGATCTTCTTGTTTGTCTCCTTGCGTAAAGCATTGCATTGCTACCGACTTGCGCTGTGGGCTAATTTATTCGTCATCCGTTTAGAGAACAGCAATGCTACATATCGATGTTGAGGGCATCGCCCATGTTGTTGTAACATTTTAGCACGCACATATGCTCATTCAACTTATACGTTAGTAGCAGGCAGCAAGCACAATATTCGTCCTGATTCGCTTATTGCCGTAAGCGTGCAGCTGTTCGATGGCTACGAACCTTGCCGCTTCTTCTCGCCTGTCGTCGAGATTCGGTCATCGTTCGCGGGACGCTGTGTGAAGCAGTCGGAAACATCAAATGCCAGGCGAGCATCAGGCTTTAATCTACATGTTGCTGCTGCTTTCTGAGACAACGCTACACTTCAATTTTCGCGAATTTGCCAATTATACCGCCGCCGCAAAGCTGCTGATTTCTCGCGTTCTACGCATCTTCTACAAGCGTCTGTTCAATCACAGGATCGCTGAATGAGCCTGTCCGAGAGAACGCATCTTAAGAACGTGTTTGGGAAAATGTAACAATACAATTACGAGCCTGAAGCTTACCATTTTGACTGAATGACACCCCGACAACATGCCCTTGGTCGAGACCTGCCAAGTCGACGTTCTTCTTGTCGTCCAAGGGTATCCACTTTTCACGACCTTCTTCGTCCTCACTCTGCTTGAAGAGCTTGATGGAGTCTGCTGTGACATCTTGATCTGGTTCAAGTCCTTCTATCGCGCCGGAATCTCTGATGGCCTCGAGAGAAGAAGCGGTGGAATCGATGAAGATGGCTTTGAGCTCGGCGACGGTTGTTTTCATCGTTACAGGAGCTGCTACGGAGACTGCTGGAATGGACGGAGCGCGCACAAAGAATAGTGTGTCAGCTCAAAAAAGGATATGCCAGGTTGCACAGCAGGGGTGGGATGCCATTTACGCCTGCCGCATTTCAGCCGCACGGAGACGGTCGTTGGGAAGACCATATTGTGCCGAGTCAGTGTCACCGCATCAAGTTCTTGAGGTTGTGGAGCGTGTCAGAGGTGATGCGGGCAGAGGAGACCTGCAGAGTGAGGCCTCGATGTATGGATGCCAGGCCTCGATCACGTCCGGCATACAGGCAGGAATGCGTATGGGCGTGCTAGAGAGGTACGAGGATCTGAGCAGTCTTGACAGCTTCATTGGACCATACAAGATTGCTTTAACTGGTTTGACGCGCGCCTGCTGTTACTGCCCGCCTGAAGCCACTCTGGCATAAGCCGCGCTGCTGGTTGGCCTCCACAGCTTGCCCACCTGCCATCACACAGTGACTGCGCAAGGGACGACGGTCGGCAGAACCCGCTGCATCACCATCTATTAGAGGCCCTGTCACAGCCTCGAGCTCTCCTCATCGGCGCGCGTTCTCCCCAAGAAGCCTAGAGGCCGCTCGTCGTACAAGATGGCCACCCACCGAGATGCAAAGCAAGTGTGCAAGCAGTAAAGCCAGATAGGCTGCGTCTAGGCACTTGCTAATACGGACATCTGTGTGCTGCCTGCAGATTCCCAGACGTGCCGTACATCGACCCGGCGTCTATGCCCAAGAACGTGCCTCATGTAGACGAGCTCGGCGTGACGAGCGCGCCGCTCAAGAGCGCGGCTTTCTTCATTGGTGCACACTGCAAGCCATACAACGGTGTGTCATCGCATGTTCTGTGCTCGTTATTCATGCGCAGCTTCTGATGCTGCCCGTTTCGCGCATGCTCTCTACGATCGTCCTTGCTGCTACCACCGCAGAGGACTTCATGCTATGCAAGCAGGAGAACCGGGACCCAGAGCACTGCTTGAAAGAGGGACGCAGAGTGACGCGGTGTGCCGCAGATCTGTGGGTGTCGCCGTCGAGATTAACGTTTGATAACGTCCAGCTTACGCTCAACGCTTGCACCAGGATCCAAAAGCTTCGAGAGAATTGCGAGGCAGAGTTCGACACACATTGGAATTGCTTAGAGAGGAACAATCAGGTGAGATTGACCATGCCGTACAATCGCGGGCCTGGTCTGACATAGCGAGTCTTCAGGAGTACTACCTATGCCGGAAAGCGGAAAAGTCACTGAACAAGTGCGTATTCGAGAAGATGGGCCTGAAGAAGGAGATCCCAGGCACACCAGAAGGCAAGGCGCCAATACATGAGAAGAAGGTGAGTCGGTTGTCACATGCTCGCGGTCTCGGAGGTCGTGAGCAGCCGAGACACAGAGTTGACAACTCTTGCTTTTGCTTTCCAGTGGCCCATCTATGGACATATCCAGAAATAGAGGCGACACCGCGAGGCACTACCTCGACATCCGCTCACTTCCCACCGTTGTATACCTCTGGTCGCCCATTTGCAATCGTCTCATTCACTGCTGGACGGTTTTGGCCGCCACGTTCTGCCGCCACTGCTTCTCGCCAAACCTCGCCTCGCCCATCCGCCCATGGTTCCAGCCTACTCCGCCTGGACCCAGCTGAACATTCATATTTTGCATCAAACCCGTGGGCTATGCGGCTTCCTTTGTCTCTCGTCCAGCTGACCTCTCATCTCGGTTCCTTAGCGCTGGCTGATAAGCGAGCAGGCGCCGATCGGGTACAGCGTGCGCTGAAACAGCTCTTTCTGTCTCTCTCTAAAGGCAAAACAACAGCAGCAGCATACAAGACGCCCAACAGAGGCGCCTTCTATGCTCACAAGCCCGACCGACCATGTGCACACCCTCGAGGAGACGCTGCAGGAGCCCGAGCTCCTGCTTCACCTAGGCCCCAGCGGCGGCCAGCTCCAACAGCAGCAGGATGGGACCAGCAGCAACCTGCGCGGACGAGGTCGCAGGCGCTTCAGCTCGAGCAGCGTCGACGTGCCTCCTGAACGTACGCGTGTGCGCTGCACCAGTGCCGCGAGCGACAGCGTCAGCAGGGTCAGGGAGATTCGAGGCGGTGAGATTGTAGCTTGGGGATGCGAGACTGTCCCCGAGAGCAGCGCCTGCGATGATAAGGACGGACACTGGCGCAGCCCTCACCAGAGCGCTTTTCCAGACACTGGAGGACGCACACTGTCAGATGACGCGCTCGGTCCTGCCTTGCAGCGTACTTTCCACCGTCTGTACGCCGAATGGGTCGGGGTCTTCAAGCTCGTCCTGGTCTTTGCAGCAGGGTGAGTCGAGGCACCGAGCAGAGAGCATGGTAGCAGCTGGGGAGGAGCCCTAGTGCAACTGTATCCATCTGCTATTCTGCATCAGCATGCACGCTTTCTGCCCGCTTGCGCGTCCCTCGTGCTGAATGTTGTTTTCACTCCGCGTGCTGCCCAGCATATTCGTCACGATGGCCTGGACTCCGCTGTCGACCACCTCCACGCTTCAGAGGACTGGCCATTCAGAAGCGAGCAGACTGCGTCCGCTTGATACATCCATCACGAAGGACTCGATTCTGTCAAGCAATAAATCAACGGTCTCAGCGCTGGGCCAGACAGTCGAGCTCGACGGAGTGCATTATTTTGTGGTGAGCCACGTTACGGGAGCTCACGTGACCGGCGTCATTTCGCTAAGCAGCTTTCCTTGTGCGACTGATATTGACTACTCATTCTACCTGCGCGCCTCTTAGCCCGGCAAAGCAAAGGTGAGATAGCATTGTGCTTCATGCATGCTTCAGCACAAAAGTGGTATGGACTGACAAGCGCGACACTTTCCT